>CM055120.1:241416303-242139240 GCA_029206835.1 Rana muscosa
CATTATTAAAACACAACAGGCTGCAATAACATAACTTCACCACTTTGCTCGGGTGGCGCTTCACTAAACCCATGAGGACTGTCAGCAGTGACAGACCGTAACAACTCATTATCAGTACAAGAAATTTTAAACATTTGAGTTTTACCATTCTTCTCATCACCAAGGTCAAGTACCCTCTTATCTATCAGAGCGGCACCACAGTTGTCCCAGGCAACCTCTGGCTCCAACACACAGAGCTCCCTGGAGGTTTCTAAGCACAGCTCTGCAGCCTTATATACTGTTGCCAAGGGGAATCGCATATCCTGCTTAGCGATCACCCCTACCTCATTAAGCATCACATTACCATCAGCACATGTGTCATCAGCATTCATAAACATAGCAGTTTTATAAACTCTATCAAATTGTCCTTTGTCAAAACGCATGGCACCCTTCGTGACACTCAGCACACCACCCTTCCTCTCCAAAGGAATTATTTTGCCCACTAGGGCGTCTTCACAGTTGTCCTGGGAAAACCACTTGCCTCACCACTGCAGGCTCCTTGGTGGTTTCCCTTGGCAACTGCACAGCACCTGTCACTAGGGAACATGGCATACCAACTGCTTTGGTCACCCCTAGCACATCCTTTCCAGCACTCCGCTGGATTACCTTAGCTGTACCCAGAGTCCATATGTCCCTTTCAATTTTTAACCTCGCTGCAAGCAGGGTTTTAACCTGTGTCTCCCCACTGATCTGGGTAGCACACTGCAGCAAGTTCATTTTTTCACCTTCATTGTGAGGAACCACACAGTCAGCCTTTCCCATGATTTTAAACAGGAACAGTCTTACCATTCTCTTTAGCATGGGTTGAAGATTTCAATTGAGGTCGTTGTCCCTTCTTTGCCATGCTCTCACAAGATGACTCCCCCTCCTGGAAACAGGGTAACATTACATCCATCTTGGATTTTCCATCATCGCCTGCAGGCAAAGCATTAAGCCCAACAACACGATCAGCAGCTGTATTCCACAAGCTTGGACAAGAAAAGATCCCGTGGCCCAGCTGACCACATTCCAGGCATGGCACTTGGTGACTTTCTCCTGTTGCTATGGGAGACCACCTTCCCCCCGCTGATCTCTTGTAGCGCTCTCTAGACTGGACTGCTCCTAGAAAATTATCGTAGTCATCTCGGTTACTATACATCCCACGGTACACCTGCTGGTACTCCTCCATCAGAAAAGGTTGCACCAACTCAACCCAGCGATTTCTGGGCCATCTTCTGTAAGAAGCAATCATCGCAAACTCATCCAAAAAGTCCTCACCACATTCCGAAGGCAACATAGGCCGTATGAAGTCAGCTGTACGGATTTCTGCTTTGTTGCCATGGGCAACCACACCCATCTGCTCACTCTTTACACTCAGAGCAGGCTTCTCATACCTTTGCTTTGGTGAAGCCTGGGACAAAGGGCATTTTGAAACTTCATGCCCCCACTCACTGCACCGCAAACAGCGCACTTGGTTCTTAACCCTTTGCACATTGATAGCTGGCCATCTTGCACCAGCGTTGCCAGAGGCAACAACATGTCCTTCCCTTTTAACTTGGTTCAGTGCAGCCAAGTGTCGCCTGCACCAATCCACTGCAGACTCAGACTCTGGCGAACTCTTCATACTTGCAGTCACCTGTGCACTCCTTGCACCAGTGTTGCTAGGAACAACACCCGCTCTGTCTCTCATTTCAGCAAACATTGCTTCCTTTTCACACAGGAAAATGTTAAAGTACTGTCTCCAAGACTTTGCAAACAGCACACTTTCAAATGCAGACTTCACTCTCTGCTTGAGCTCACTTCCACAGGCACATCACCTGTATACAACACAGTCCATTAATTGAACTCCTGTGCAATGCAGTTCACCTGGCTGCCACACACAGCTAGCAGCAGTTCACCGCAGAAAACTTTAACTTTTCCTTCAGATTGGCTGTTCATCACAGTATTGCTGTTAAACACACAGTTTCTTTTTACTCACTGTTTTTGGCATGCGAGGATCTGGAACTCTTCCAAAAACTGCCCGAAGCAATATTCCCACTACTTGTAAGATTGGAGGTTGTTAGCTCGCGTAGTAGATGTGTTTTTCAGTGATGCAAGCCAGTCAGCAACTCTGTTTAAGGGCATGGTAGCCCATTTTTATTTAAAAGCACAACAGTTCACAAACACGTCTGTAGTATTCACAGGGGGGGTTCCACCATTCCTGTATCTTTCATACTAACAGTAGCCTCGTAGCTTTACCTTCTAGCAATCCAGGCCTTTAGCCTAGGCCTGATGGTCTGTTCCTCAGACCCACACAGTGTCCAAGAGTTTAAGCTTTCTCCTTGCTTCTCCTGGTCAGCACCTTTGTTGCTGTATCACTAATGATATCTGCCTCCTGCAGACATGCACACTTTGGCTGCACCCATGCAGCATAGATAGCCTCTGACTCCACTTCAGAGGGATGGGAGAGTCCAGCTGACTCTCCCAGCACAGACTTCCTGTCTGTTGGGCGGGGCCCTGATCCATAGTCACCTCTGAACTAAATAGCCCAAGACACAGCTGTTCCATCAGCGTGTCTTTCTTTACCAAATCTGACATAAACCAAGCCTCTTGAGGGTCGCACAAAGTCGCACCCTCACAATATATATTGTGGCATTGGGGGATGTCTAGCTCAGTGATAGATGCGTTTGAGTGTGAGTCCACCGCCAACAGGAATTAAGGTTTAAGGGCATGGTAGCCCACTTTTATTGAAAGTAACAAAAAGATGATGAAAGTTCACAGATGCATTTGGTTTCTTCTCCCAAAAACTACAACAACTGAAAAATGTCAATCCACCTGTCTCTTAAGGCTCGCTCAGCCTTGGGTGCAGTATCTTGCTGCACAGGCCCACTCTTTGCCTCTAGGAAGGGGCTCTCCTGACACTCCAGGCTTCCACACTCCTCCAAGACTCACGGTTCCCTCTGGTCCCCAAGACTCTCTCTTCCAGTTGTCTCAGCTATAGTCTCCTTGACTCTCTCAGCTGGCCCGACTCTCTCAGCTGGCCCAACTCTCTCAGTCCACTCACCTGGAACCTCTCCCACATGGAGTACCATCTCAAGGATGTTGTCTGAGTTCTTACACAGTTGCACACTTCCCTCCAGCAACTGCTGGCACACCAACTCCTTTCCCACACACACTGAGCTATGCTGAGCTCTGCCTTATAACGGGTGTGTGCACATGGACACACACACAACCTGCAGAGCTTCTGGAAAACCCGGACACATGACTGAAGACTCCATCCCTCCCAATGCTCTTTGAAGGCTTCAAGTTTCCAGCCCCAATCCAGACTTACAAAATCCAGAGAAAACTTAAAGCATAGTTTTCTCTGCTCACCAATCTTTTGCTGGAACTTCGCAAATTGCTTCTATGCGAGTCCTGTGTCCATTTTAAACACATTTTCACTCAGACAGGGGCTCTCATTCTCACAATATATATATATATATATATATATTTTTAATACACTGCCTGCAAGTCACTAACTAACTGCCTAATCTAGCTCAAGTTATCTCTAGCTGCGCCTACTCCAACACACTACATACGGCCGCTGTGTAAGCAGTCTTATATAGTGTGGGACGTGGACTTAGCCCCCTGAGCCATGTTTGGCTAAAGGCACCCTGCCTTTAGCTAATCATGGCTCTCACAGCAGAACGCGCTGGGATTATTCAAAGCATGTAGGTCCGGTGTATGCTTTGGCCAATCATCAGACAATCGCACTGCATTATGAGGCGTTCCGCGGCATGCGGATTTGTTTGCAAATGCCCCATAATGTTCAGAATTCGGCGAATGGGCTAACACCCGATGTCCACGGGACCATTCCCAACCAGTTGGGGAAAATCGAAAATTGTTTGATGAATTATTCATGTGGGACTTATTGATGGACTTACACATTTTTCACTGTAGTGTTTTTAATTCACATTTCTTTTTCTCACGGCACATTTTTATAATAATATTGGTTGTATAATTTAGGGTTTATCTGATATTGAAGGTGGCAGTGTTGTTTCATATACATTGTGCATTTTTAGGTTTTATGTAAATATTTTAGCACTGAGTGGGGGATTACATATGTTATACACATACTGCAACATTCCTCTCTAGAATTTGTGGTAGCAATTGTATGACAATTATGCTGTTGTGACAACAGTCATTTGTACATGGCTGAAACCTAGGGGAATACTTGAGTGGAGAGGTTTCAGAGTAATGATTCATGAGTTCAGGAAGTACAAGGACTGTTCCTCTCAGCCACAAATAATATAGGGTGGAGTGAGAGTAGGAAAGAGCTTAAAGCTTAAAGAACGTGGATTACAGAATCAGGGAGAGGATGAAGACAAGACAGAAGGTCTGGTGATTAAATAATAAGACATTGCTATTGTGCAATGCCATGACAATGAGAGGCTGAAGAAACACAGTATAACAATAGTAAGTTATATATAGAATGAAATACATTTTTTGGGGGTTTTACAGGTTGTATTTATTTGCCAGTGTTTCCAAACTTTAATAAGGAATTAACTCCTTGAGTTAACATGCAAGAGTTTGTTATCTATCCCTAGGAATAGGTGTTTGTATTTGATATCCCAAGTCTAGCTTGGGTGTAAATTGAAAAATTCCAGTCCCCAGTGCAAAACAAAAAAAGAAGAGAAGCTCCATATGCGATACTCGCCCTTTATCCAGTGCTATCCTCTCAGACTCAATGATCCAGCAATGCAACATCATCCCTCTTCTGAGCTCAATGGCACCCAATGTCATTCTACCCACCAGTGGCGGCCTGGCCATAAGGGGCGCAGGCGCGCCGCTCCCCTGATCTCCATGCGCCGGCCCCTAATCCCCATGTGGGGTATCGGACGCATAGATTTCTACAAATGTAGCACTGCTCCCGCAGGAACTGCTGGAATACTTGTCCCCTGGGCTTCCCACTGATTAACCGGCAGCCAGTTACACAATATTTCACACAGCCAGGTGCACACACTCTTCCGCTCACTGTCTCCAATGATCAGTCCAGGGAATTCGTTTTTATGTTTTATTTGGAGAACTTGGATAGGAGAAGGGAATTAGTAGGATACTCCAAATGAACTATGCACAGGTGAGGACAACTCTCTCTGTAGAACTGTGGAAGCAGATGATCTGCTGAATCATACAAGATCTGTATGGAAGAATAAGTCACTCTATGGCAGAAAAGACTCAGTGGACTTTGTCATTAGACTCATATATAAATTAATGCCCAGGTAGCTGCCTTACAGAATGTCTCTGGGAACTCTCGTCCTGTTGCCACTCACAAGGTTGAAACCCTTCTAATGCAGAGTGCTGTGATCCCCCTTGTAGGCAAAGGAGATGAGCTTCATCAACCAAGAGGCAATAATCTTGTTGGAATCTGTGAAATCATTATGCGCTCCACCTGGAATGACAAATAGGTGCTCTGACTTCCTGATGCCAGAAGTCACCTTGATGTAACTGTAGCACACAGACCCCTCCGCTTTATCCATCTTTAGCAGTAAGACACACCTGCTACTTGCCCGTTGTCCAACTCCAGATATGGAGAGGCGAGCAGTGTTAGATTTTTTTGGGCCTTGCGGTGAGTTACTCCTCACGAATGGATCCCGGCCTCTGTTCTCTAAGGTAGCAAGTCTTTCACTTGAATAAAGCCAATGTCCACACATGAGTAAAAACCTATGCAGTTAGGTTTTATTCTTTGCTTGGGGTGAAACTTGGAAGAAGAGAGAGTAGAAGGAATAGAGTGGGGGAAGGTTCAGGCACGTAACACCGTGAAGAACACTCTCGTCGCCACTCAGGCCTGAGTGGGTTTTTGATCAACCGGATAGTCCCGTTATGAATGGTCCTAGCAGCCGGTGTGGAGCACGAAACAGCTACTTGTGATTTCCCTAGGATACGATCAGTAGATCCTCTGCCACAGAATCTTCAAGTCCCGAACTTCCCGGCCTAGTAACGACTAGAACTTAGGTGACAATGGGGCACGTTACAAGGCTTTTAATGGACTGGAGTTCTTCCCTCTGATAGGTCACCAGGCCTCTCCCGAGACAGTGACTTCTTCACTAATCCCCTTGGGACCGATCCTCCCCTGGCTTCCTCTCCTTCAGAGTGGGTCACCCGACTCACCCCTCACTTGGGTATCCTGGGACACCTCTTCTGGTGTAGGCCTCAGCTAAAGGTGCTGGGCCCACCTGCAGCGATGCAGCCTCAGGCTAAAGGTGCCGGGGGCCGGTACACACACACACGCCCCTGGCCTGGAGGGCCGGGAGACACAAACTGCTCCCTGAATAATGGTGTCTGCCCCTTAAGTACCCTCTCCAAGCATGCACAGTGGGTTGACCACGCTCACTGCACAACTGCAGAGAGAGGACAACCAATGGTGTTGCAACGCCACCTGTGGTTCAACCTGAGCCAGAGGCAACAGTGCCACCCACAGGCCACAGGGAACTGTACTACCAGGCAGCATCACAGCCAGGCAGAAGCAAATTTGTACACAATCGATAGGTCTGAGCTCAACTACTAGCTCAGACCACCCTTAAATTTAAGTACATAGCGCCCCAGAATTGGGGTGGGCGCTACACACACCCCCCTAAATAAGATGCTGTCCCAGTGGCTGAAATAAATCAAAGACCCCTCAATCCTGAGTGGGTTTTGATCTATCCAAATAACTATACACACAAGAAAAAAACTTTGAAATGGTGCCTGAACCAAAAATGTGGGAAATGGGAAGGGAGAGAAGAAAAGAGAAAAAAAAAAACAGAGTAACATATAAGTGACATTCATTTTTAATGTCACAAAATATTATATATATTTTTATTTATTTAAAAAAAAATAATATATATACATTCCCTCCCACTACTAACTACCTATCCCACCCCATTCTCCGGTGGTGTTGATAGCCGTTCTTTTCCTTAAGGAAAAAAAAAAAGGAGAGAAAGGAAAAAAAAATAATCACAAGAACCAAAACATCCTATCAGTTACTCACAATCTATGTTACAAAAGAAGAAGACCACCCCCTCGAAAGGGGATAATTTCCTTCTATAAATTTCCCACTGTTAAGCCTAACAAGGTGAGGGAAGAGACAGAGGAAAAAAAACCCACTCTAAACATTTCTAAGTCTATTAGTAATATCTTATCCGGCAGACCACCGCCACCTAGTGTCAGCGGGGCCTCAAAGTTCTCCACACATTGTGCATGAAACGGCACATCAATCCCATTACTTTAATCTTGACACAGAGCTTTCCTTCACATGAACTCCTATCTACCTACCCCAAAGTTCAGTTTGGAGGAGGAAACAGTCACTTTCCTTGGGAGAGAAAAAAAAACAGCTCTCCAGTTTAGTCCATGAAGTAGACTTCCTCCATGGCAGGGGCAGAGTCATTAAGATCCAGGACATGGTTCACCTGTTGAAAGTCAGGATAAAGAAAAAAAACTAATTCATGTCCTTAGGTCCTTTAGAGGTAAAACCTTTGATCTGGGAGGGTAAGTGACTTCTATTGTTTATCCAGTATTTCTACAGAATAAGTCACCTCCTCCCATCCTGGGCAACATAGCACCTCCCTGTCTGCGTATATGTGCCTGCCATAGCTCCAGTCCCGGCGGCACTTTTTAAAACGTTCAGTAATATCGGCCGAGTGGGAAAAATTCCTATAGCCTTTTGGCACCTCAAGGTAGTTCAAAATAGCCTCTGCATACCATCATTCACGGGAGGCCTCAATTTCGTACAACAGTTCCTTGGGTACATAGGGATACTCCCAGCCATACTCTTCCGCCTCCCTATTATTCAGGATCCACTGCAGGCGAGCCAATTTGGGAACATTTGCAGGATTCCCCTCTCCTGGAAAGACAATGGCATCCGGAGATCTTTGGACCAACACCGTATCAGTCCCTGGCAAAGGTCTCTCACTTGGGCCTGGTACAATTCCCTCGGTAATGGCGGGGACTATCACTAGGGTTGCAACCTTTACTTCAAGCCAAACCCGAACACTTTACTGGCGCATGGCCTTTTTTTTTAGTATACACTATAGACAAGAGGATTGTTAAAGACATTGGAGTGGGAGTGGACAGGGGGGAGTGAGATGGACAATGCTTCTAAAAACAGTCTGTTTAAATGTTAGGTTAAATCAGCCCAGGAGGGGAGTATTGCTTACCTTATGGGGTTGGTGGTCATTGGGGATGGCCTGGGTATAATACAGGGGTGTTGCTAGAACTATACGAGACCTGGGGCACCCAAAACTTGAGCAGTAATGTGGCAAGCACAGCGCGTCATGGCGAACACTGGGTGCTGGCCAAATTGCAGACAACAGTGAATGGGCTTAAAGGAGTATGGTTTAATCAATCAAACCTTTGTGAACTCATAAAATAGGCTTTGATTGCTGTGCAACAAGAAATAGTCTCACAGATATGCATACCCATCAGCACTATTATTTTAAAAAAATTAAATGCTACCATTACATATGATTTTATGTGCACTGAATATAAACAGTCAGCTAACTCTTTGAGCCTACCTTAAAGAAGACCGTCATCAAAATAGCCAGGGACTGATTAGCAACCAGCAACTGTGGAGACAATGATCACTTTGATCAGAAGTATGTAATGTACAATAGTGTGAATAGTTCAGGAGTCTCTTAAGCTGGCCATACACAGTTACTTTTCATTCAGCCAGTGGGCTGAACGAAAAAAAAATTAACTCGCTCCAAGCAAATGAAGTACTGTAGATGGAGGAATCTCCCTATTGGATTCTGACAGCAGCACTAGACCCTGTCAGAAAATGCTAATCAGCAGCTGTAGCTCCCCCACATTCTACCTCCCAGTTCCCCCTCCTAGCACAAATATTTTCCCACCGTCACAAAATCAACCTTAGGACAAATCCTTCCCCTCAAAATCCCCCTCCTAGCACAAGCCTTTCCCCTACAAATGCCACCTCCCCAGCACACGTCCTCTCCATCCAATCCTTCCTCTAAGCCTAAATTCCTCCTCCTAGCACAAATCCTTCCCCCACCAAATTCCATCTCCCAGCACAGCCCGCTTCCCCTAGCACTGGTTTTACTACCCACCTGGCCACTAAAATGAATGGCTAAGTTCACCCTTCTGAACAAGTTACATGTTACACCCGTATTTAGGGCATAACATGTAACATGTTCAGCATCCACCCCCTCTCCCCCAATACTCACCACCCCGACAGTGTGCGCCCACAAGGCTGTGTCATTTATTCACAGATTTCTTAGGAAAAAAAATATTTCCCCTTTTTTTACCTGCAAAAAAATGGGCATTTAAATTTTTTCAAAAGTTGAACTTAACCTTTAACTACTTAAGCCCCGGATCATTTTGCTGGCCAAAGACCAGGCCACTTTTTGCGATTCGGCACTGCGTCTCTTTAACTGACAATTGCGCGGTCGTGCGACGTGGCTCCCAAACAAAATTGACGTCCTTTTTTTCCCCACAAATAGAGCTTTCTTTTGGTGGTATTTGATCACTGCGTTTTTTTTTTGCGCTATAAACAAAAATAGAGCGACAATTTTGAAAAAAATTCAATATTTTGTATTTTTTGCTATAATAAATATCCCCAAAAAATATATAAAAAAAAAGTTTTTTTTCCTCAGTTTAGGCCAATACGTATTCTTCTACATATTGTTGGTAAAAAAGTTGCAATAAGTGTTTATTGATTGGTTTGCGCAAAAGTTATAGCATCTACAAAATAGGGGATAGAATTATAGCATTTTTTTAAATTTTATTTTTTACTAGTAATGGCGGTGATTTGCGATTTTTATCGTGACTGCGACATTATGGCGGACACATCGGACACTTTTGACAAATTTTTGGGACCATTGTAATTTATACAGCGATCAGTGCTATAAAAAGCGAAGGGGTTAAGTGTGACCTGGGAAGTGCTTCTAACTGTAGGGGGGATGGGCTGTGTGTGACATGACAGTGATCACCGCTTCCGATTACAGTAAGCTGTGATCACTGTCCTGTGACTAGGAAGACTGGGGAAATGCTTGTTTACATCAGCATTTCCCCCTTCTTCCTCACCGTGACACGATCGCGGGTATGCCCGCAGACATTGAGTCCGCGGGACCCGCGGTCGAAGTCACAGAGCTTGCGGCGGGCGCGCGCGTCCACAATGCCGCTTCTTAATGGGGACGTATGTATACGTCCTTTTGCCTGCCCGTGCCATGCTGCAGACGTATATCTGCATGCGTCGGGCGGCAAGCAGTTAATTAACAATCTTTCCCATATATACATAAACCTAAAAACAATTAACACACTATTCTATATATATTGTATATATATATATATATATATAGTAAATTACATACTCCGTTATAGAAATATGTTCAGTTAATAACATGCATACACACTCAAATGCATACAGATACTGAGATATATACATACACACTCAGATATATACATATGCTCAATTACATACAGTACATGCACATATATATACTCAGATACATGCATATACACATGCTGTAAAGAAACACTAAGATATATATATATACTAAGAAACATGCATACACACACTCAGATTATACTATACATGTGCTCAATTATATACATACACACACATATATACACACACACACTGAGATACATACATGCACTCAGATACACACAAACATGCATAAATATACTTGAAACAACATACTGTGAGATGAATACTTACATGAACATAGTTGCCAACATTGCAAAAAAAACATCTGGGACACTTTTTTTGTATTGAGGCGGAGCCTTGCTATAATCAGGGGGCAGGGCATTCGTTTGTAGGCGTGTCATGCTGGAGTGAAAAATGCGGCGCGCTAAGTGCGCCGCGGCGAAAAATGGGCGTGGTTTACGCACGATAGTGGGTGTGGTTTAAATGGGAGTGGTTCAAAGGGGTGTGGCTAGAGTCCGAGGTGAGAGAAAGAGAGAGAAAGAAATAGAAAGAAAGAAGCCAGATCCTACACCACAATAGTAATGTGTAACAAAATTGGCAGATAAGGATACTCCAAAACACCTGTTGGCGCTTCAATCATCCCGGCACCATGGTTGTTACGGTGTCAGGATGATTGAAGTGCATTATTTCTATTTTTACATTGTAATATAAAATGAAATCATTCAACTCACCATAATGCCGAATCAGTGGAAGCCCTGAGCGTGTTACCTGCCACGTCGCCTGCCACCAGATGGCCTCCCCAGCAGTCCGTCCTTGCATCAGGTGCCTCCCCAGCAGTCCGTCCTTGCATCAGGTGCCTCCCCAGCAGTCCGTCCTTGCATCAGGTGCCTCCCCAGCAGTCCGTCCTTGCATCAGGTGCCTCCCCAGCAGTCCGTCCTTGCATCAGGTGCCTCCCCAGCAGAGCCCCCTCCACACTTGTGGACAAGGGTCCAAAAATCATGATTGTCCCGGGAAATTCAGGACTGTTGGTAACTATGCAGGCGTCCCCAGTGGAGTCCCCCCTTACATCAGGCGTCCCCAGTGGAGTCCCCCCTTACATCAAGTGTCCCCAGAGGAGTCCCTCCTTACATCAGGCGTCCCCAGCGGAGTCCCTCCTTACATCAGGCGTCCCCAGAGGAGTCCCTCCTTACCTCAGGCGTACCCAGCGGAGTCCTTCCTTACATCAGGTGTACCCAGAGGAGTCCCCCTTACATCAGGCGTCCCCAGCAGAGTCCCCCCTTACATCAGGCGTCCCCAGCGGAGTCCCCCCTTACATCAGGCGTCCCCAGCGGAGTCCCCCCTTACATCAGGCGTCCCCAGCGGAGTCCCCCCTTACATCAGGCGTCCCCAGCGGAGTCCCCCCTTACATCAGGCATCCCCAGCGGAGTCCCCCCTTACATCAGGCGTCCCCAGCGGAGTCCCCCCTTACATCAGGCGTCCCCAGCGGAGTACCCCTTACATCAGGTGTCCCCAGCGGAGTCCCCCCTTACCTCAGGCGTCCCCAGCGGAGTCCCCCCTTACCTCAGGCGTCCCCAGCGGAGTCCCCCCTTACCTCAGGCATCCCCAGCGGAGTCCCCCCTTACCTCAGGCGTCCCCAGCGGAGTCCCCCCTTACATCAGGCGTCCCCATCGGAGTCCCCCCTTACATCAGGCGTCCCCATCGGAGTCCCCCCTTACATCAGGCGTCCCCATCGGAGTCCCCCCTTACATCAGGCGTCCCCATCGGAGTCCCCCCTTACATCAGGCGTCCCCATCGGAGTCCCCCCTTACATCAGGCGTCCCCAGCGGAGTCCCCCCTTACCTCAGCCGTCCCCAGCGGAGTCCTCCCTTACCACAGGCGTTCCCAGCGGAGTCCTCCCTTACCACAGGCGTTCCCAGCGGAGTCCCCCCTTACCACAGGCATCCCCAGCGGAGTCCCCCCTTAACCACAGGCGTCTCCTGTCTCGGCCGCCATTATTGTTTCCCCTTCCCCGAAGGGGAACAAAATAGAGGCGGAGCCGACAGTGTGGCTGAAAAAAAAAAAATTAAACTGTGGCGCTGCCGACCCCCGCCCCTTTCCATTACAGACAGACCTGCAGCGGGGCGGGGCGGGGCGGGGCGGGGCGGGGCGGGGGGGTGGCCTGCCGGCCAGCCAAAACACAGATGTAGTACAATAGAAGATAAAGCTGCTGCGGCGCCGCCCACCCCCGGGGAGGTGCGGGGTGTGGGCGGCGCCGCAGCGGCTTTATTTTCTATTGTACTACATCCGTGTTTTGGTCTTCTTGAACATGGCGGCCGGCGAAGACATTGTCTCCGCCAGCCGTGGACCTCTAGCGGCGGCGGCCTGTGGCATCCAAATTCGGGGAAAACGGGAAAAATCGGATTGGCCGGGACAAAATAAATCCGGGAAAAGGGTTTGAATCCCGGGAATGTCCCGGCCAATCCGTGACTGTTGGCAACTATGCATGAATAGTTTGGTAATGGTGGGCAGCCAGCTTCTCTCCTCCCCTCTCTGTCCTGCTGTCCCCTCACACTCTGTGCAGCTCCTTCCTCTTCCCGCCCCCACACACACAGCTCCTCTCCAATACATCGTCTGTGAACAGTCCTGGCAGGGCTCCAGTAGCCGGGACTAGAAGCAGAGCATCGGCAATTGCGGCCAGGAGGTTCTGTATCCCTCCACAGAGAGAAACAAGTCCCTTGTAATTAGGGCTGTTTCCATCAAGACAGTTACACATATGTAAATATAGGTGACATTCTGATACAGGTTCTGGATCCTAAATTCTGATTAAGCTTTTATGGGGGTGTTATAAGAATTTTTGAGGGTGCCCTGGTGGCTTTTGTCCGGGTGACAGGCAGTCAGAAACCCGGGCAGAGGATGTAAAAACCGGACTGTCCTGGTGAATCCCGGACAGGTGGCAACCCTAACTATCACACGGGGTGTAGTGTCCCCCGAATCCATAGGCGATCCCCCCCCAGGACTGCGGGTCGGGACAACAGTCTTTATCTTGTCCCATCCCTTCCTAAGAAAGATCTCATCGATCTCAGTATCGTCACCCACATCGGATGACGAGTCCAAGTCCGAAGTGTCACATTCCTCAGCAGGCAAATAATTCCTTGTGGACACAGACACATTTTCCCCAGCCTACTTACCTCCTTACCGTCCCCTGACTTGGACTCCTCGGGCTTCCTCCTGCTCTCGAGGTCCGGTTCTGGCAGGCGCTGGGGCAGGCTTCTACCGCGGCCGCGGGAGGCCTTAACATATCCCACCTTCCGTTTTGCAGGCGGGACATGTACTTTGGAGGTCGCGGAGGCAGAGTCCGCTGCGGTGTCTGCTAACGAGACATCCTTATTCACCACATCCGTGGCAGTCGATGCGGTGCGCGTGGGCCTGATGGCTGTAGGGGTGCAGGCATCCTCCTCGGGAGTGACGGCACCTGTAAGGTAGTTGACCCGGTATACCTGGGGTTTCTCGTGGGCTGGTCCACTTCAAACAGAAACTCTCCACAGGATGCACACCTTCCGAATGGCCGTAGTTGCACAGCCAGTCCCTGGCACTTAGGACAGAGCATGCCCAGGACCTCCGCATCTCTGCAAGCATACAGAGCGAAACACCCCCTGTAAGCGGGGCTGTGAGTGGGGCAACGTCCATCGTAGAAGACATCGGGAACATCCGGGGTCCCGACAAAGTTGAAGCACCATGAAAAACGGATATGTTGCTGCTCACTCGATCAAACTCTCTCTGTCTCTTGGCGCCAAAGCACCAATGTGCAACACACAGGTGGTGGGAACTCCTCCCCTTTTCTTCTTCCTGCACGTAGCTCGCGGGCTTTTCTTTTTCTGGACACGCCCACGAACTACGCAGTTGGAAAAACCACAGTTCTGTGCCCCTTAACCCCTTTTTCTCTCTCATAGTAACACAACACAGTCCGATTTCTTCCATGGCCGACTTTCCAAGCACAATAAACAATATAATCCATTTGTGTTCTGGGTAGCCACAAATTCCGGACTCGAGCCCCCACGTGTAGCGCACAGACCCCTCCGCTATATCCATCTTTAGCAGTAAGGAAGACCTGCTACTTGCCCATTGTCCAACTCCAGATATGGAGAGGCGTGCGGTGTTAGATTTGTGTTGGGCCTTGCGGCGAGTTACCCCTCACGAATGGATCCCCGCCCTCCGTTCTCTAAGGTAGCAAGTCTTTCACTTGAATAAAGCCAATGTCCACACATGAGTAAAAACCTAAGCAGTTAGGTTTTATTCTTTATTTGGGGTGAAACTTGGAAGAAGAGAGAGTAGAAAGAATAGAGTGGGGGAAGGTTCAGGCACGCAACACCCTGAAGAACACTCTCGTTGCCACTCAGGCCTGAGTGGGTTTTCGCTCACCCGGATTGTCCCGTTATGAATGGTCCTAGCAGCCGGTGTGGAGCACGAAACAGCTACTTGTGATTTCCCTGGGATACGATCAGAAGATCCTCTGCCACAGAATCTTCAAGTCCTGAACTTCCCGGCCTAGTAACGACTAGAACTTAGGTGCCAATGGGGCACGTTACAAGGCTTTTAATGGACTGGAGTCCTTCCCTCTGATAGGTAACCAGGCCTCTCCCGAGACAGTGACTTCTTCACTAATCCCCTTGGGACCGATCCTCCCCTGGCTTCCTCTCCTTCAGAGTGGGTCACCCCTCACTTGGGTACCCTGGGACTCCTCTTCGGGTGTAGGTCTCAGCTAAAGGTGCTGGGCCCACCTGCAGCGATGCAGCCTCAGGCTAAAGGTGCCCGGGGCCGGTACACACACACACGCCCCTGGCCTGGAGTGCCGGGAGGCGCAAACTGCTCCCCAAATAATGGCGTCTGCCCCTTAAGTACCCTCTCCCAGTATGCACAGCGGGTTGACCATACCCACTGCACAACTGCCGAGAGAGGACACCCAATGGTGTTGCAACGCCACCTGTGGTTCAACCTGAGCCCGAGGCAACAGTGCCACCCACAGGCCACAGGGAACTGTACTACCAGGCAGCATCACAGCCAGGCAGAAGCAAATTTGTACACAATCGATAGGTCTGAGCTCAACTACTAGCTCAGACCACCCTTAAATTTAAGTACATAGCACCCCAGAATTGGGGTGGGCGCTACATAACATTTTAAAGCTTGGCCCACATTTGATGGGCTAACATCCAAGAGGGACGTAGGAAAGACAACTTGTGTGATATGGACTCTGAGGCCTCGTACACACGGCCGAGATTCTCGTAAAAAAAAACATGTTGTTTTTTTCGACGAGATTCTTGGACAAGAAAATTGTCCCGGCCGAGTGTACACACGCTCGATTCAAAGAACCCGCGGTTCTTTGAATGGAGCATACACGGTGACGTCATCGACTACGACGAGCATGCGCTCGTCACATTCGATGCCGTCGCCGCCATCTTGGTATACCCTATCTATGCCTAGGAAGCTACCGCGCATGCGTCAAAGTCATTTTGAGCATGCGCGGGCTTCCCGGCGAAAAGGTAAGTGTACACACACACAATTTTCTCGTCGAGAAACAGGCTGACGAGAATCTCGACGAGAAAATAGAGAGCAGGATCTCTATTTTCTCGTCGAGATTCTTGTCGCTTTTCTTGACGAGAAACCATACACACGAACGAATTTCTCGGCAGAAAATCTCTGCCAGCAAGTTTCTTGCTGGTTTTTGCCGAGAAACTCGTTCGTGTGTACGAGGCTTGAAGGCCACTTTAGGCACAAATCTGAGCATCAGCATGAGTACCACCCTGTCCGAGATGAATGTGAGAAAGGGTTCTTTAAACCCCAAGGGCGCTAATACCGACACTCTGGTTGATGTAATTGCCACCAGGAAAGCAGTTTTCAGCTAAAGGTACCACAGGGGGCCACTTTAAAGGCATCTGATGGGAAAAAAGTCCAACACCAATGGGAGATCCCACTTCGGGAACAACAATCCCTTAAGGAGATTTCAACCAAATTGCAGCTTGAAGAACAGTATAATTAAAGTGATATTAAAGTCTTGTTTTTTTTTTTGTCTAAAAATAACAAACATGAAATACTTACCTGCTTTGTGCAGAGGTTTTGCACAGAGCAGCCCAAATCCTCCTCTTCTTGGGCCCCTACCTCCTGCTGAGTGCCCCCACAGTAAACAGCTTGCTATGAGGGCACCCAACCCAAGCCACTGCTCTGTGTGTCCATCCAGACATGGAGCTGTGGCTTGCCCCCACCCCCTCTTTCTTGTCATTAGCTCACTCATTTTGATTGACAGCAGCGGGATCCAATGGTGCCCTTTGCTGTCTCAGCTCCTCATGAGCCCCTCCCTCATGAGGAGTGAAAGTCCCGAACAGCCTCTCGTGCATCATCGCTGCATTGAGATGGGGCTCAGGTAAGTATTAGGGGGGCTGAGGAGGGCTGCTGCACACAAAAGTTTTTTTTTTTTATCTTAATGCATAGAATGCATTAAGATAAAAAAAAAAAAAACCTTTGGCCTTTAGAACCACTTCAAGTGTTGGATATCCATTGTATGTCGGTGAAGGCAGAGATAGTTGAAATGTGAGCCTACAGCGTACTTATGCATAGACCTAAATCAAGCCCCGCTTGCAGAAACTTAAGAATGTGACAGAATTGTGAAGAGTCCAGTGTAAAATCTGGATCGCTTTTCCACAGCAATCCTGTGAATCTATGCCATATTCTACTATAGGCCCTGTTAGCCGCTCACTCTCAAGACCCAAGCCATCAGCTTGAGCATGTCGGGTGCTGGATGAATGGAACTTTGTAGAAGATTCCAACTTAAAAGAAGTGGATCCTTGACACTCATTAGAAGAAGTAGAGAGTACCAAAGCCCCTTCAGGACCATCACCAGAACTGTCGCCATTCCCCGCCACAGGCTCAGCAGGAAGTTGAGAATCAGAGTGAGGTGCAGAAATAAATAAGCTGTGTTAGAGATCCACTCTGAGATCAGCCCGATTACCTGTGGATGCTAGACCCTGGAATAGAACTTCGGCAACTTGGTGTTGACTTGGGATGTGGAAAGGTCTACCTCTGGAAGAAATTACTAAGCTCCGATAGTTTTTAAAAGACTTGCGTCAGTCTGGACCATTTCATTGTTGTCGAGGATTGTCCTGGACAAATAGTTTACCTAAAGATTCTTCTGACCCGACACATAGGCCGCAGATAGCAGCAAAAGATTGACTTCGATCAACTCTAGAATCAGAAAAACCTCCTTCAGGAGGGGGGACTGTGAGTGCCCCCTTGTGCCACAGTCATTGTGCTGTCTAGCTTCACCAGGACAGGTCCACACCGCATGAGGTGACCGAAGGAAAGGAGAGCCTGAAATGCCACTCTCAACTCCTGGATATTGGACACCATCTGGGACCCTTGGAAAAGGCCATTGGCCCTGAGCCCAATGCTCCTGAAATAGGGCTCCCAAACTAGTTTGCTGATGTCTGAATGCACCACCAGCCACTAGCCGCTTCTCCAACCACAAGTTTAGGCTCGCTTTCATAAAGGGCGTAATCCATACCTTCTGACCTAGGCCTTCTGACTACCACTGGTCTAGAAACTTTACTTGAAAGGGGGCGAGAGTTTAACTGAACTTACCTGACCTGTTGGAGTGAGGTGATTTCTGCAGTCAAATCTGAGACGTGAAGGATGAAAGATCTCCCAAATATGGCCTGAAATGCTTGCCTTGAGGAACAACGCGTCCGTCACCAAAGCTGTACCTATGTGCAAAGAGGAGCCAGCAAGTGCCCATAAGACATGTAAGGGTTGCACAATCCCTAAAATACCAGAAAACATCCTGACTAGGGATGAGCTCGGTGTTCGAGTCGAACATAGGTTCGACTCGAACATCGGCTGTTCGCGCGTTCGGCGAACAACGAACGATTTGGGCCGTTCGCGCCAAATTCGAGTGACGCGAACGGCCCACAATACACTGCGCCATCGCAGTGTAATCCCGGCGCTGTGATTGGCCAAGCATGCACTGTGACCCTGCATGCTTGGCCAATCACAGCGCCGGCAGCGAGGAGAGCAATGATTGGCCACAGGCAGGATGCCTGTGGCCAATTATAGCTGAGGGGGTTTAGTACACGCCCCACACTATAAAAGGCCGCCAGCGCGGCGGCCTCGTGTAGTGTGTTCCGGAGCAGGGAAAGTGAAGGATAGGCAGGGACAGTGTCAAATCTATTCTTTGATAACCCTTGTGTGTAGGGACAGAGAAGGATAGGCAGGGAGAGTGTCAGTGTCATATTCTTTGCTAAACCTTGTGTGTAGGGAGAGAGAAGGATAGGCAGGGAGAGTGTCAGTGTCATATACTTTGATAAACCTTGTGTGCAGGGAGAGAGAAGGATAGGCAGGGGACAGTGTCAATGTCATTGTTGCTAAGCCTCCTGCACATTATACACCTGAAGTTAGCCCGTATTGCTGCTTTTTCCTGGTGTGTTACACCAACAGGCATTTGCGGCACTTACAGCGGGCGGAGTGTGCCTCCTGATCATATTACACCTGAAGTTAGCCTGTATTGCTGCTTTTTCCTGATGTGTTACACCAACAGGCATTTGCGGCACTTACAGCGGGCGGAGTGTGCCTCCTGATCATATTACACCTGAAGTTAGCCTGTATTGCTGCTTTTTCCTGGTGTGTTACACCAACAGGCATTTGCGGCACTTACAGCGGGCACCTCCCGCATACCTCTGACCCGGAAGTGATGACCCCAGGACCCCACGGAGCACACACAGTCCAGATCCAAGTTTCCGGCCGGCGCTGCTCAACATCCAGTGCAGGAAGAGACACAGGATCGAGGACTCCAGCCCAACTGCCCGTGAAACCACCATCACCCCTGAGGATCTGCGGATGAAGTTCCTGTCAACCCCTGACACGCTCGATTACCACTGCTCAAATGTGAGTGTATTTTAATCTTTTAATAAAAAACTGTTTTTTACTTGCTGCATTTAGAGGGTGCCGTTCCCTTTTTCGTCTTAGCGGGCAGAGTGTGCCTCCTGATCATATTACACCTGAAGTTAGCCTGTATTGCTGCTTTTTCCTGGTGTGTTACACCAACAGGCATTTGCGGCACTTACAGCGGGCGGAGTGTGCCTCCTGATCATATTACACCTGAAGTTAGCCTGTATTGCTGCTTTTTCCTGGTGTGTTACACCAACAGGCATTTGCGGCACTTACAGCGGGTGGAGTGTGCCTCCTGATCATATTACACCTGAAGTTAGCCTGTATTGCTGCTTTTTCCTGGTGTGTTACACCAACAGGCATTTGCGGCACTTACAGCGGGCGGAGTGTGCCTCCTGATCATATTACACCTGAAGTTAGCCTGTATTGCTGCTTTTTCCTGGTGTGTTACACCAACAGGCATTTGCGGCACTTACAGCGGGCGGAGTGTGCCTCCTGATCATATTACACCTAAAGTTAGCCTGTATTGCTGCTTTTTCCTAGTGTGTTACACCAACAGGCATTTGCAGCACTTACAGCGGGCGGAGTGTGCCTCCTGATCATATTACACCTGAAGTTAGCCTGTATTGCTGCTTTTTCCTGGTGTGTTACACCAACAGGCATTTGCGGCACTTACAGCGGGCGGAGTGTGCCTCCTGATCATATTACACCTGAAGTTAGCCTGTATTGCTGCTTTTTCCTGGTGTGTTACACCAACAGGCATTTGCGGCACTTACAGCAGGCGGAGTGTGCCTCCTGATCATATTACACCTGAAGTTAGCCTGTATTGCTGCTTTTTCCTGGTGTGTTACACCAACAGGCATTTGCGGCACTTACAGCGGGCGGAGTGTGCCTCCAGATCATATTACACCTGAAGTTAGCCTGTATTGCTGCTTTTTCCTGGTGTGTTACACCAACAGGCATTTGCGGCACTTACAGCGGGCGGAGTGTGCCTCCTGATCATATTACACCTGAAGTTAGCCTGTATTGCTGCTTTATCCTGGTGTGTTACACCAACAGGCATTTGCAGCACCTACAGCAGGCGTAGTGTGATTCCTGCAAAATATACTCCTGATGCTAGGCCTTATTGCTGGTTTTCCCATTTCCCTGCAGGCCATTAAAATGTCTGGAAGGCAAACAAGGAGAGGCAGACAGTCAGGAGCCAATAAAAGAGGGCAAGCAGGCTCTGTGTCTAGAGACAACAGTGCTGGTCGTGGACGCAGTGCATCGCCATCAGCACGTGGCCATGGGACACGCTTGTCCTTCTTTTCGGCAACTGGACGTGTTGAGCCGCATCATGCCGAAGACTTGGTAGAGTGGTTGACCAAGCCCTCCTCATCCTCCTCATCCTCTCTCACGCAGGCTCAGGGTACTGGCAAAGCAGCTGCCAAAGCGTCCTCTTCCCTGGTATCAATGTCATCATCAGTCACTCCTTCCCTAGACCAACCATGTCCTCCTGAGGAGTCCCCCGAACTGTTTGAGCACAGTGTTGGGTACATGCTCCAGGAGGATGCCCAGCGTTTCGAAGGGTCTGATGATGATACCCAGCTAGAGGAAGGCAGTAGCGTGAGAGCAGAGAGAGGGGATGCTCAAGAAGGACACCAATCTGGCAGTCATGTTCCAGCAGCTGCAGCATACTGCCAGATTGGCTCCAGTGATGAGGAGGGAGGGGATGTTGAGGTCACTGAATCCACATGGGTGCCTAATAGGAGAGAGGAGGAGGAGGAGGAGGATGAGGAGGAGGCACATATCCAATGAGGCAGGATGCCCTCGGGGGGCCAGCGTAAGGGCAGCACACCGACGGAATCACACCGCAGAGCTCCGCCTGTGCAGGGCGCTGCCTCTGCCCGTTATTCAAAAAGTTCTTTGGTGTGGGCCTTTTTTGAGTCGAGTGCATCAGATCGCACAGCTGCTGTTTGCAACATATGTCTCAAGCGTATATCGCGTGGCCAAAACATCACCCGCTTGGGCACCACATGCTTGACCAGACATATGTTGACCTGCCATGCAGCTCGTTGGCAAGCCTACCTTAAAGACCCACACCAAAGAACAAAGCGGACCTCTTCTTGCACCGCATCAGCTGGGATCTCCAACCCCACTATACCTTCAGTCCTCTCTGAAACCTGCACTGAGAGGAATGAAGGTGTAGAATTAGGTGTGTCACAGCCAAGTACTTGCGGGCACTCTGCTAGCAGTACACCGACGTCCGATTCTAGCAGGCAAATTTCCCTGCCCCAGCTGCTGGACCGTCGAAAGAAGTTCACTCCCAGCCATCCACATGCCCAGCGGTTGAATGCTAGCTTGGCTAAATTGCTAGCGCTTCAACTGCTGCCTTTTCAGTTGGTAGACTCGGCCCCCTTCCGTGAGTTTGTGCAATGTGCGGTTCCTCAGTGGCAGGTTCCCAAACGCCACTTTTTCTCACGGAAGGCGATTCCGGCTCTCTACCGGCATGTGGAAGGCAATGTCTTGGCCTCGCTGGACAGGGCAGTCAGCGGTAGGGTGCGTATTACCGCTGACTCATGGTCCAGCAGGCATGGACAGGGACGTTACCTTTCTTTCACGGCCCATTGGGTCACTCTTTTGGTAGCTGGGAAGGATGCAGGACAAGGTGCAGTAGTGTTGGAGGTTGTTCCACCGCCACGCCTCCAAAATGCTACTACTGGTTGTGACACACCTCTGTCCTCCACCCCCTCCTCTTCTTCTTCCTCCATGGCCTCTTCCTGTGCTTTGTCCTCGGAACCAGCGGTGCTCCGTAGGCGTTCAAGGGGCTACGCAAGTACGCAGGCAAAAAGATGCCATGCCGTGCTTGCGCTGGTGTGTTTGGGGGACAGGAGCCACACTGGGGCAGAGGTTCTGTCTGCTCTGCAGGGGCAGGCCGAGAGGTGGTTGACGCCACGCCAGCTTAAGCCAGGAATGGTAGTTTGCGACAATGGCACCAACCTCCTCTCCGCTCTCCGACAGGGACAACTGACCCATGTGCCCTGTGTGGCTCACGTCCTTAACCTGGTGGTGCAGTGGTTCTTGGGCAGGTACCCAGGCTTACAGGATGTCCTGAGGCAGGCCAGGAAAGTCTGTGTGCATTTCCGCAGATCTTATAATGCCAGTGCTCGCCTGGCTGAGCTGCAAAAGGAGTTGAACCTGCCCAAGAACCGCCTTATATGTGACATGCCCACCAGGTGGAACTCAACGTTGGCCATGCTGCAGCGGCTGCACACGCAGCAGAGGGCCATCAATGAGTACCTGTGCGACTACCGCACCAGGACAGGGTCAGGGAGCTCGGGTTTTTTTCCCCATGCCAGTGGGGCATGATCAGGGATGCATGCACTGTCCTGGCACCATTTGAGGAGGCCACGAGGATGGTGAGCAGTGACAGTGCATGCATCAGTGACACTGTACCTCTTGTCCACCTGTTGGAACATACGCTGCATGGAATAATGGACAGGGCACTTGAGGCAGAACAGAGGCAGGAAGAGGAGGACTTCCTTGCCTCTCAAGGCCCCCTTTACCCAGACAGTGTTCCTTCTGTCCCACCCATCGCACAGGAAGAGGAGGAGGAGGAGGAGGATTGTGTCAGCATGGAGGTGGAGCCTGGCACGCAGCATCATCAGCACCAGTCTTTTAGGGATGATTTACAGTCCCAAGAAACCAGTGGACTTGTACGTGGCTGGGAGGAGGTGGCTGCGGATCATGTCGTCCTTAGTGACCCAGAGGACTCCGGACCGAATGCCTCAGCTAACCTACGCTGCATGGCCTCCCTGATCCTGCAAAGTCTGCGGAAGGATCCTCGTATTCTTCGGATCAAGGAGAGGGACCATTACTGGCTGGCCACTCTCCTTGATCCACGGTACAAGGGTAAGGTTGCGGACCTTATCTTACCGTCGCAGAGGGAGCAGAGGATGAGACAACTCCGGGAGGCCTTGCAGAAAGGCCTGTGCAACGCATTCCCAGAGACTGGGAGGTTACAAACTCCTGGTCCTGGACAACGAGTTGCTGAGGCTTCGGTCAGTCAAAGAAGGAGCGGTGGGGAAGGTGGCCTTCTGACCGATGCGTTCAGACAATTCTTTAGTCCGCAGCCCCAAGGTATGATCGGTTCCAGCAACCATCGCCAGCGTCTGATATACATGGTGCAGGAATACCTAGGGGCAAGGTCAGACTTGGACACCATCCCCACCGAAAATCCTCTGGCTTACTGGGTCTTGAGGATGGATCACTGGCCAGAGCTTGCACAGTATGCAATTGAGCTACTGGCCTATCCTGCATCCAGCGTTCTTTCAGAACGCACATTCAGTGCTGCTGGAGGATTTGTGACGGATCACAGGGTGCGCCTGTCCACCGACTCTGTTGATCGACTGACTTCATAAAGATGAACCAGTCTTGGATCACCACCAGCTACCAAACACCTGAAGCTGATATAACAGACTAATTTATTTTCAAATGTCACATCCCTTCAAGACTGATGCAGATGCTGAGAGACCGTCCTGTTATGTTGACTGACTATCCTCCTCCTCCTCAATGATCCGATTGATGATGATAGCTTGGAAGAACATTTTTGTTTCTGGGTGCCGCCACCAGTGGCTAAGGCCCAATTTTTCAGCCCCTGTTTAACAGGGGCATGGAATTACAATTTTTTATGCAATGCTTTGCAGCAGGGCTCATTTCTGCACTCCAACTAGAGTATCTGGGAGAGGTTGCAGTGTCGTGGCACCAGCACCAGTGGCTAAGGCCCAATTTTTCAGCCCCTGTTTAACAGGGGCGTGTAATTACAATTTTTGATGCAATACTTTGCAACAGGGCTCATTGCTGTGCTCCAAGTACAGTATCTGTGAGGGGTTGCAGTGTTGTGGCACCAGTGCCTAAGGCCCAATTTTCCTGCCCCTGTTTAACAGGGGCATGTAATTACAATTCTTGATCTAATAATTCACAGCAGGGCCCATTCCTGCGCCCACCAAGAGTAACTGTGAGGCCTTACAGTGTTGTGTCAACACCACCACCACCACCACCAAAGGCCCAATTTTTCAGCCCCTGTTCAACAGGGGCATGCAATTACAATTCTTGATCTAATAATTCACAGCAGGGCCCATTCCTGCGCCCACTAAGAGTAACTGTGAGGCCTTACAGTGTTGTGTCAACACCACCACCACCACCACCAAAGGCCCATTTTTTTAGCCCCTGTTCAACAGGGGCATGCAATTACAATTCTTGATCTAATAATTCACAGCAGGGCCCATTCCTGCGCCCACCAAGAGTAACTGTGAGGCCTTACAGTGTTGTGTCAACACCACCAAAGGCCCAATTTTTCAGCCCCTGTTCAACAGGGGCATGCAATTACAATTCTTGATCTAATAATTCACAGAAGGGCCCATTCATGCGCCCACCAAGAGTAACTGTGAGGGCTCACAGTGTTGTGGCAACACCAACATGTAAGGGGCAAATTTCAGCTGAGTATATACGGCAGGCCCCTACTTTCAAACATCCAACTTACAAACGACTCCTCCTTGCAAACGGAAGGATACAACAGGAAGTGAGAGGAAATCTACCCCTAGGAAGGCAAATTCTCTCCTGTAAGAGTTAATATGGGAAAAAAAGTTTCTCCTCTCCACTGATGCTTTATCACCAATTCTTGTTTCAATAAAAGCCCCAAATTTTCAAAAAACATTTGTCATTAGGACGGAAAGTGAGGTGAACTGTTCTGAACAGGTGCACACTGCACAGACAGCAAAACAAATGTTACAGGGGTGATAACCCTTCCCTATGTTTTCCAAAAAGCTTAAAAATAGATTTTTGGGCTGGAGCTACACTTAAACATGGTACCTGTTCAAAATTACAAAAAGATTCTACTTAAGAACAAACCTACAGTCCCTGTCTTGTATGCACCGCCTGTATACGGCTGTTCAGAGTATATAGGGCCTTTTTTATTTTGTGTGCGGGGTTCCCCTTAATATCTATACAAGACCCAAAGGGGCTGGTAATGGGCTGGGGTAGGGGGGCTGTGATGGGGTAGCTATGCCATTTTTCTTAAAGATTTTCATCCATATTACCAGGACCAGACATTACATTAAAGCCGCAAGCAGTTTTAAATGGGTTTTTTTCCTTTAGAAATGTAATTTTGTGCAGGGACAGTTCTAAACACGGGAAACACATGCCACTTCACAGGCATACTTTAGACACCCCCCAGGTATGATATTTAAAGGAATATTTGACTTTTTTTTTCCACTTTATGCATCATTAAAATGACTGCTCCCGAAAAACTGCCGTTTTTAAAACTTTTTTTTGGATTGATACATGTCCCCTGGTGCAGAACCCGGATTCCCAAACCCTTTTTAGGACAATAACATTCATAATAGTCGTTATAATTAGCAATTTAGATTTCGAACGTTCGCATCCATTGTATTTAATAGGGTTCTAAAGTTCGTGCGAACTTTCGGTCCGTTCGCGGGTTCTGGTGCGAACCAAACCCGGGGGTGTTTGGCTCATCACTAATCCTGACAAACCCTGGACACCTTCCTGTTCAAAAGGAAAAGGAAGCCAAACTGACTGCTATTAATTTAGGCTTCACCTTCCATGATCAAGAACAATGCAATGACTGAGTACATCCTTGAGGACCACAACATCTTCTAATGGTAGGCTCATGTATCTGGCCAATCCCATAAGGGGCACCGTCACCGGCCAAAGGGGTGATTCCAAACCCTGGACACCTTCCTGTTCAAAAGGGCATAATTTTAACATCCTGCTGTGACAACATGCTCCAATCTTGTAAAACAAGTACTTGATTTAGTACTTAGTGATAAGGGCGGGGGGCGCCAAAGTGCCAGGGTATCATGATTGTCAGTCCCGAGTGTGCTGCCTCGCGCCCGCGGCAGTGTGAATTTCCCCCGTCCCCGGCGCTCAGTATAACAGCACTATTCCCCGCCTCCCGGCGCGCCCACAGCGCTGAGTATAACAGCACTACTCCGCGCCTCCCAGTGCGCCCACGGCACTGAGTATAACAGCACTATTCCGCGCCTCCCGGCGTACCCACGGCACTGAGTATAACAGCACTATTCCCCACCTCCCGGCGCGCCCGCGGCAGTGTGTCTTCCATGTACCATAGTCTTCCAGCCTTCCATGTGCCATAGTCTTCCATCCTTCCATGTGCCATAGCTATCCAGCCTTCCATGTCCCATAGCCTTCCATGTCCTATAGTCTTCCAGCCTTCCATGTCCCATAGTCTTCCAGCCTTTCATGTGCCATAGTCTTCCAGGCTTCCATGTGCCATATCTTTCCAGCCTTCCATGTGCCATAGCCTTCCAGCCTTACATGTTCCAAAGCCTTCCAGCCTCCAATGTGCCATAGCCTTCCATGTGCCATAGTCTTCCAGCCTTCCATGTGCCATAGTCTTCCAGCCTTCCATGTGCCATAGTCTTCCAGGCTTCCATGTGCCATAGCTTTCCAGCCTTCCATGTCCCATAGCCTTCCATGTGCTGACTTACTGTTTTTTCCTGGAACCCCATGCAGAAGCCAACCTCTCTGAATGAATGAGTGACTTGTATAGCGCTCACATGCAAATTGAATCGCCTCTAGGCGCTTTTTCCAGCCAGTGTCTGCTTGGCTGGTGTGGTCATTTTACCCCGTAGGATCTCGACATGCTTGGGACACACAGTCGCACACACATATATACTGGGCCAATTTGGACAAGATCCAATTAACCTAACAGCATGTCTTTGGAGTGTGGGAGGAAACCGGAGTACCCGGAGGAAACCCACGCAGACACAGGGAGAACATGCAAACTCCAGGCAGATAGTGTCGTGGTCAGGATTCGAACCAGCTACCCTTTTGCTGCTAGGTGAAAGTGCTAACCACTACACCACTGTGCTGCCCTCTGGAGTGAGTGTGGAAACTGACACTTGAACTTCGGTCTCCTTTAACTCAACTTAAGGCAGGAAGCCAAACTGACTGCTATTAATTTAGGCTTCACCTTCCATGATCAAGAAAAATGCAATGACTGAGTACATCCTTGAGGACCACAACATCTTCTAATGGTAGGGTCATGTATCTGGCCAATCCCATAAGGGGCACCGTCACCGGCCAAAGGGGTGATTCCAAACCCTGGACACCTTCCTGTTCAAAAGGGCATAATTTTAACATCCTGCTGTGACAACATGCTCCAATCTTGTAAAACAAGTACTTGATTTAGTCACCATAAGGGCATTGTCCAGCCAAAGCCGATCCTGGGCGGGTGCCCGGGGTGCACTGCACCGAGGCGCCGCAGAGCAGGGGGCGCCAAAGTGCCAGGGTATCATGATTGTCAGTCCTGAGTGTGCTGCCTCGCGCCCGCGGCAGTGTGAATTTCCCCCGTCCCCGGCGCTCAGTATAACAGCACTATTCCCCGCCTCCCGGCGTGCCCACAGCGCTGAGTATAACAGCACTACTCCACACCTCCCGGCGTGCCCACGGCACTAAGTATAACAGCACTATTCCCTGCCTCCCAGTGCGCCCACGGCACTGAGTATAACAGCACTATTCCGCGCCTCCCGGCGTACCCACGGCACTGAGTATAACAGCACTATTCTCCGCCTCCCGGCGCGTCCGCGGCAGTGTGTCTTCCATGTACCATAGTCTTCCAGCCTTCCATGTGCCATAGTCTTCCATCCTTCCATGTGCCATAGCTTTCCAGCCTTCCATGTCCCATAGCCTTCCATGTCCTATAGTCTTCCAGCCTTCCATGTCCCATAGTCTTCCAGCCTTTCATGTGCCATAGTCTTCCAGGCTTCCATGTGCCATAGCTTTCCAGCCTTCCATGTGCCATAGCCTTCCAGCCTTACATGTTCCAAAGCCTTCCAGCCTCCAATGTGCCATAGCCTTCCATGTGCCATAGTCTTCCAGCCTTCCATGTGCCATAGTCTTCCAGCCTTCCATGTGCCATAGCCTTTCAGCCTTTCATGTGCCATAGTCTTCCAGGCTTCCATGTGCCATAGCTTTCCAGCCTTCCATGTCCCATAGCCTTCCATGTCCCATAGTCTTCCAGCCTTCCATGTCCCATAGTCTTCCAGCCTTTCATGTGCCATAGTCTTCCAGCCTTTCATGTGCCATAGCTTTCCAGCCTTCCATGTGCCATAGCCTTCCATGTGCCATAGCCTTCCAGCCTTCCATGTGCCATAGTCTTCCATGTGCCATAGTTTTCCAGCCTTCCATGTGCCATAGTTTTCCAGCCTTCCATGTGCCATAGTTTTCCAGCCTTCCATGTGCCATAGCTTTCCAGCCTTCCATGTGCCATAGCTTTCCAGCCTTCCATGTCCCATAGCCTTCCAGCCTTCCATGTCCCATAGTCTTCCAGCCTTCCATGTCTTATAGTCTTCCAGCCTTCCATGTGCCATAGCTTTCCAGCCTTTCATGTGCCATAGCCTTCCAGCCTTCCATGTGCCATAGCCTTCCAGCCTTACATGTTCCAAAGCCTTCCAGCCTCCCATGTGCCATAGCCTTCCATGTGCCATAGTCTTCCAGCCCTCCATGTGCCATAGTCTTCCAGCCTTCCATGTGCCATAACCTTTCATGTTCTATAGCCTTCCAGACTTTTATGTGCCATAGTCTTCCAGCCTTTCATGTGCCATAGTCTTCCATGTGCCAGTCTTCCAGCCTTCCATGTGCCATAGTTTTCCAGCCTTCCATGTGCCATAGCTTTCCAGCCTTCCATGTCCCATAGCCTTCCATGTGCCACAGTCTTCCAGCCTTTCATGTGCCACAGCCTTCCATGTCCCATAGTCTTCCAGCCTTTCATGTGCCACAGCCTTCCATGTGCCATAGTCTTCCAGGCTTCCATGTGTCATAGCCTTCCATGTGCCATAGTCTTCCAGCCTTCCATTTGCCATAGTCTTCCAGCCTTCCATGTGCCATAGTCTTCCAGCCTTCCATGTGCCATAGTCTTCCAGCCTTCCATGTGCCATTGTCTTCCAGCCTTCCATGTGCCATAGTCTTCTAGCCTTCCATGTACCATAGTGATCCTTCCTGCATTCCATGTACCATAGTGGTCCTGCCTTCTATGTACCATAGTAATCCTTCCTGCCCTCTGTGTGCCATAGTGATCCTTCCATGTACCATAGTGATCCTTCCTGCCTTCCATGTGCCATAGTGATCCTTCCTGCCTTCCATGTGCCATAGTGATCCCTCCTTCCTTTCTTCCATGTACCATAGTGATCCTTCCTTCCTGCCTTCCGTGTACCATAGTCTTCCAGCCTTCCATGTTCCATAGTCTTTCAGCCTTCCATGTGCCATAGCCTTTCATGTTCTATAGCCTTCCAGACTTTTATGTGCCATAGTCTTCCAGCCTTTCATGTGCCATAGTCTTCCATGTGCCAGTCTTCCAGCCTTCCATGTGCCATAGTTTTCCAGCCTTCCATGTGCCATAGTTTTCCAGCCTTCCATGTGCCATAGCTTTCCAGCCTTCCATGTCCCATAGCCTTCCATGTCCCATAGTCTTCCAGCCTTCCATGTCCCATAGTCTTCCAGCCTTTCATGTGTCATAGTCTTCCAGGCTTCCATGTGCCATAGCTTTCCAGCCTTCCATGTGCCATAGCCTTCCATGTGCCATAGCCTTCCAGCCTTCCATGTGCCATAGCCTTCCAGCCTTACATGTTCCAAAGCCTTACAGCCTCCCATGTGCCATAGCCTTCCATGTGCCATAGTCTTTCAGCCTTCCATGTGCCATAGTCTTCCAGCCTTCCATGTGCCATAGTCTTCCAGCCTTCCATGTGCCATAGCCTTTCATGTTCTATAGCCTTCCAGACTTTTATGTGCCATAGTCTTCCAGCCTTTCATGTGCCATAGTCTTCCATGTGCCAGTCTTCCAGCCTTCCATGTGCCATAGTTTTCCAGCCTTCCATGTGACATAGTTTTCCAGCCTTCCATGTGCCATAGCTTTCCAGCCTTCCATGTGCCACAGTCTTCCAGCCTTTCATGTGCCACAGCCTTCCATGTCCCATAGTCTTCCAGCCTTTCATGTGCCACAGCCTTCCATGTGCCATAGTCTTCCAGCCTTCCATGTGCCATAGTCTTCCAGCCTTCCATGTGCCATCGTCTTCCAGCCTTCCATGTGCCATAGTTTTCCAGCCTTCCATGTGCCATAGCTTTCCAGCCTTCCATGTCCCATAGCCTTCCATGTGCCAGTCTTCTAGCCTTTCATGTGCCACAGCCTTCCATGTCCCATAGTCTTCCAGCCTTTCATGTGCCACAGCCTTCCATGTGCCATAGTCTTCCAGGCTTCCATGTGTCATAGCCTTCCATGTGCCATAGTCTTCCAGCCTTCCATGTGCCATAGTCTTCCAGCCTTCCATGTGCCATAGTCTTCCAGCCTTCCATGTGCCATAGTCTTCCAGCCTTCCATGTGCCATCATCTTCCAGCCTTCCATGTACCTTAGTGATCCTTCCTGCCTTCCATGTACCATAGTGGTCCTGCCTTCTATGTACCATAGTAATCCTTCCTGCCTTCTGTGTGCCATAGTGATCCTTCCATGTACCAAAGTGATCCTTCGTGCCTTCCATGTGCCATAGTGATCCTTCCTGTCTTCCATGTGCCATAGTGATCCTTCCTGCCTTCCATGTGCCATAGTGATCCCTCCATCCTTTCTTCCATGTACCATAGTGATCCTTCCTTCCTGCCTTCCGTGTACCATAGTGTCCCCTCTTCCTTTCTTCCTTACACCATAGTAGGGATGAGCTCGGTGTTCGAGTCGAACATAAGTTCGACTCGAACATCGGCTGTTCGACCGTTCGGCGAACATCGAACGATTTGGGCCGTTCGCGCCAAATTCGAGTGACGCGAACGGCCCACAATACACTGCGCCATCGCAGTGCAATCCCGGTGCTTTGATTGGCCAAGCATGCACTGTGACCCCGCATGCTTGGCCAATCACAGCGCCGGCAGCTAGGAGAGCCATAATTGGCCACAGGCAGGTTGAATTTCCCCCGTCCCCGGCGCTCAGTATAACAGCACTATTCCCCGCCTCCCGGCATGCCCACGGCACTGAGTATAACAGCACTATTCCCCACCTCCCGCGCGCCCACGGCACTGAGTATAACAGCACTATTCCGCGCCTCCCGGCGCGCCCACGGCAGTGTGTCTTCCATGTGCCATAGTCTTCCAGCCTTCCATGTGCCATAGTCTTCCATCCTTCCATGTGCCATAGCTTTCCAGCCTTCCATGTCCCATAGCCTTCCATGTCCCATAGTCTTCCAGCCTTCCATGTCCCATAGTCTTCCAGTCTTTCATGTGCCATAGTCTTCCAGCCTTCCATGTGCCATAGCTTTCCAGCCTTCCATGTGCCATAGCCTTCCAGCCTTACATGTTCCAAAGCCTTCCAGCCTCCAATGTGCCATAGCCTTCCATGTGCCATAGTCTTCCAGCCTTCCATGTGCCATAGTCTTCCAGCCTTCCATGTGCCACAGTCTTTCAGCCTTCCATGTGCCATAGCCTTTCAGCCTTTCATGTGCCATAGTCTTCCAGGCTTCCATGTGCCATAGCTTTCCAGCCTTCCATGTCCCATAGCCTTCCATGTCCCATAGTCTTCCAGCCTTTCATGTGCCATAGTCTTCCAGGCTTCCATGTGCCATAGCTTTCCAGCCTTCCATGTGCCATAGCCTTCCATGTGCCATAGCCTTCCAGCCTTCCATGTGCCATAGTCTTCCATGTGCCAGTCTTCCAGCCTTCCATGTGCTATAGTTTTCCAGCCTTCCATGTGCCATAGTTTTCCAGCCTTCCATGTGCCATAGCTTTCCAGCCTTCCATGTCCCATAGCCTACCATGTCCCAAAGTCTTCCAGCCTTCCATGTCCCATAGTCTTCCAGCCTTTCATGTGCCATAGTCTTCCAGGCTTCCATGTGCCATAGCTTTCCAGCCTTCCATGTGCCATAGCCTTCCATGTGCCATAGCCTTCCAGCCTTCCATGTGCCATAGCCTTCCAGCCTTACATGTTCCAAGCCTTCAAGCCTCCCATGTGCCATAGCCTTCCATGTGCCATAGTCTTCCAGCCCTCCATGTGCCATAGTCTTCCAGCCTTCCATGTGCCATAGTCTTCCAGCCTTCCATGTGCCATAGCCTTTCATGTTCTATAGCCTTCCAGACTTTTATGTGCCATAGTCTTCCAGCCTTTCATGTGCCATAGTCTTCCATGTGCCAGTCTTCCAGCCTTCCATGTGCCATCGTTTTCCAGCCTTCCATGTGCCATAGCTTTCCAGCCTTCCATGTCCCATAGCCTTCCATGTGCCACAGTCTTCCAGCCTTTCATGTGCCACAGCCTTCCATGTCCCATAGTCTTCCAGCCTTTCATGTGCCACAGCCTTCCAGGTGCCATAGTCTTCCAGGCTTCCATGTGTCATAGCCTTCCATGTGCCATAGTCTTCCAGCCTTCCATGTGCCATAGTCTTCCAGCCTTCCATGTGCCATCGTCTTCCAGCCTTCCATGTGCCATCGTCTTCCAGCCTTCCATGTGCCATAGTCTTCCAGCCTTCCATGTACCATAGTGGTCCTGCCTTCTATGTACCATAGTAATCCTTCCTGCCTTCTGTGTACCATAGTGATCCTTCCTGCCTTCCATGTGCCATAGTGATCCTTCCTGCCTTCCATGTGCCATAGTGATCCCTCCTTCCTTTCTTCCATGTACCATAGTGATCCTTCCTTCCTGCCTTCCGTGTACCATAGTCTTCCAGCCTTCCATGTGCCATAGTCTTTCAGCCTTCCATGTGCCATAGCCTTTCATGTTCTATAGCCTTCCAGACTTTTATGTGCCATAGTCTTCCATGTGCCAGTCTTCCAGCCTTCCATGTGCCATAGTTTTCCAGCCTTCCATGTGCCATAGTTTTCCAGCCTTCCATGTGCCATAGCTTTCCAGCCTTCCATGTGCCATAGCCTTCCATGTCCCATAGTCTTCCAGCCTTCCATGTCCCATAGTCTTCCAGACTTTCATGTGCCATAGTCTTCCAGGCTTCCATGTGCCATAGCTTTCCAGCCTTCCATGTGCCATAGCCTTACATGTGCCATAGCCTTCCAGCCTTCCATGTGCCATAGCCTTCCAGCCTTACATGTTCCAAAGCCTTACAGCCTCCCATGTGCCATAGCCTTCCATGTGCCATAGCCTTCCATGTGCCATAGTCTTCCAGCCTTCCATGTGCCATAGTCTTCCAGCCTTCCATGTGCCATAGCCTTTCATGTTCTATAGCCTTCCAGACTTTTATGTGCCATAGTCTTCCAGCCTTTCATGTGCCATAGTCTTCCATGTGCCAGTCTTCCAGCCTTCCATGTGCCATAGTTTTCCAGCCTTCCATGTGCCATAGCTTTCCAGCCTTCCATGTGCCACAGCCTTCCATGTCCCATAGTCTTCCAGCCTTTCATGTGCCACAGCCTTCCATGTGCCATAGTCTTCCAGGCTTCCATGTGTCATAGCCTTCCATGTGCCATAGTCTTCCAGCCTTCCATGTGCCATAGTCTTCCAGCCTTCCATGTGCCATAGTCTTCCAGCCTTCCATGTGCCATAGTCTTCCAGCCTTCCATGTGCCATAGTTTTCCAGCCTTCCATGTGCCATAGCTTTCCAGCCTTCAATGTCCCATAGCCTTCCATGTGCCACAGTCTTCTAGCCTTTCATGTGCCACAGCCTTCCATGTCCCATAGTCTTCCAGCCTTCCATGTGCCATAGTCTTCCAGCCTTCCATGTGCCATAGCCTTTCATGTTCTATAGCCTTCCAGCCTTTCATGTGCCATAGTCTTCCATGTGCCAGTCTTCCAGCCTTCCATGTGCCATCGTTTTCCAGCCTTCCATGTGCCATAGCTTTCCAGCCTTCCATGTCCCATAGCCTTCCATGTGCCACAGTCTTCCAGCCTTTCATGTGCCACAGCCTTCCATGTCCCATAGTCTTCCAGCCTTTCATGTGCCACAGCCTTCCAGGTGCCATAGTCTTCCAGGCTTCCATGTGTCATAGCCTTCCATGTGCCATAGTCTTCCAGCCTTCTATGTGCCATAGTCTTCCAGCCTTCCATGTGCCATCGTCTTCCAGCCTTCCATGTGCCATAGTCTTCCAGCCTTCCATGTACCATAGTGATCCTTCCTGCCTTCCATGTACCATAGTGGTCCTGCCTTCTATGTACCATAGTAATCCTTCCTGCCTTCTGTGTGCCATAGTGATCCTTCCATGTACCATAGTGATCCTTCCTGCCTTCCATGTGCCATAGTGATCCTTCCTACCTTCCATGTGCCATAGTGATCCCTCCTTCCTTTCTTCCATGTACCATAGTGATCCTTCCTGCCTTCCGTGTACCATAGTCTTCCAGCCTTCCATGTGCCATAGTCTTTCAGCCCTCCATGTGCCATAGCCTTCCATGTTCTATAGCCTTCCAGACTTTTATGTGCCATAGTCTTCCATTTGCCAGTCTTCCAGCCTTCCATGTGCCATAGTTTTCCAGCCTTCCATGTGCCATAGTTTTCCAGCCTTCCATGTGCCATAGCTTTCCAGCCTTCCATGTCCCATAGCCTTCCATGTCCCATAGTCTTCCAGCCTTCCATGTCCCATAGTCTTCCAGACTTTCATGTGCCACAGTCTTCCAGGCTTCCATGTGCCATAGCTTTCCAGCCTTCCATGTGCCATAGTCTTCCAGGCTTCCATGTGCCATAGCTTTCCAGCCTTCCATGTGCCATAGACTTCCAGCCTTCCATGTGCCATAGCCTTCAAGCCTTACATGTTCCAAAGCCTTACAGCCTCCCATGTGCCATAGCCTTCCATGTGCCATAGTCTTCCAGCCTTCCATGTGCCATAGTCTTCCAGCCTTCCATGTGCCATAGCCTTTCATGTTCTATAGCCTTCCAGACTTTTATGTGCCATAGTCTTCCAGCCTTTCATGTGCCATAGTCTTCCATGTGCCAGTCTTCCAGCCTTCCATGTGCCATAGTTTTCCAGCCTTCCATGTGCCATAGTTTTCCAGCCTTCCATGTGCCATAGATTTCCAGCCTTCCATGTGCCATAGATTTCCAGCCTTCCATGTGCCACAGCCTCCCATGTCCCATTTTCTTCCAGCCTTTCATGTGCCACAGCCTTCCATGTGCCATAGTCTTCCAGGCTTCCATGTGTCATAGCCTTCCATGTGCCATAGTCTTCCAGCCTTCCATGTGCCATAGTCTTCCAGGCTTCCATGTGTCATAGCCTTCCATGTGCCATAGTCTTCCAGCCTTCCATGTGCCATAGTCTTCCAGCCTTCCATGTGCCATAGTCTTCCAGCCTTCCATGTGCCATAGTTTTCCAGCCTTCCATGTGCCATAGCTTTCCAGCCTTCCATGTCCCATAGCCTTCCATGTGCCACAGTCTTCTAGCCTTTCTTGTGCCACAGCCTTCCATGTCCCATAGTCTTCCAGCCTTTCATGTGCCACAGCCTTCCATGTGCCATAGTCTTCCAGGCTTCCATGTGTCATAGCCTTCCATGTGCCATAGTCTTCCAGCCTTCCATGTGCCATAGTCTTCCAGCCTTCCATGTGCCATAGTCTTCCAGCCTTCCATGTGCCATCGTCTTCCAGCCTTCCATGTGCCATAGTCTTCCAGCCTTCCATGTACCTTAGTGATCCTTCCTGCCTTCCATGTACCATAGTGGTCCTGCCTTCTATGTAAAATAGTAATCCTTCCTGCCTTCTGTGTGCCATAGTGATCCTTCCATGTACCAAAGTGATCCTTCCTGCCTTCCATGTGCCATAGTGATACTTCCTGCCTTCCATGTGCCATAGTGATCCCTCCATCCTTTCTTGCATGTACCATAGTGATCCTTCCTTCCTGCCTTCTGTGTACCATAGTGTCCCCTCTTCCTTTCTTCCTTACACCATAGTAGGGATGAGCTCGGTGTTCGAGTCGAACATAAGTTCGACTCGAACATCGGCTGTTCGACCGTTCGGCGAACATCGAACGATTTGGGCCGTTCGCGCCAAATTCGAGTGACGCGAACGGCCCACAATACACTGCGCCATCGCAGTGCAATCCCGGTGCTGTGATTGGCCAAGCATGCACTGTGACCCCGCATGCTTGGCCAATCACAGCGCCGGCAGCTAGGAGAGCCATAATTGGCCACAGGCAGGTTGCCTGTGGCCATTTATAGCTCAGGGGGTTTAGCACACGCCCCACACTAGAAAAGGCCGCCAGCGCGGCGGCCTTGTGTAGTGTGTTCCGGCGCAGGGAAAGAGTTACATAGGCAGGGACAGTGTCAGTGCTATTTGTACCTCAAACTTGTGTGTAGGGAGAGAGAAGGATAGGCAGGGAGAGTGTCAGGCCTCGTACACACGACCGAGTTTCTCGGCAAGAACCAGCAAGAAACTTGCTGGCAGAGATGTCTTGCAGAGAAATTCATTTGTGTGTATGGTTTCTCGTCAAGAAAACCGACAAGTAATCTCGACGAGAAAATAGAGAACCTGCTCTCTATTTTCTCGTCGAGATTCTCGTCGGCATGTTTCTCGACGAGAAAAGTGAGTGTGTGTACACTTACCTGTCCTCCGGGAAGCCCGTGCATGTTCGAAATGAATTTGACGCATGCGCGGTAGCTTCCTAGGCATAGGTAGGGTATACCAAGATGGCGGCGACGGCATCGAATGTGACGAGCGCATGCTCGTCATAGTCGATGACGTCACCGCGTACGCTCCATTCAAAGAACCGCGGGTTCTTTGAATCGAGCGTCTGTACACTCGGCCGGGACAAGTTTCTTGTCCAAGAATCTCGTCGAAAAAAATGACATGCTTTTTTCGACGAGAATCTCGGCCGTGTGTATGAGGCTTTAGTGTCATATTCTTTGCTAAACCTTGTGTGCAGGGAGAGAGAAGGATAGGCAGGGGACAGTGTCAGTGTCACATTCTTTGCTAAACCTTGTGTGCAGGGAGAGAGAAGGATAGGCAGGGAGAGTGTCAGTGTCATATTCTTTGATAAACCTTGTGTGCAGGGAGAGAGAAGGATAGGCAGGGGACAGTGTCAGTGTCACATTCTTTGCTAAACCTTGTGTGCAGGGAGAGAGAAGGATAGGCAGGGAGAGTGTCAGTGTCATATTCTTTGATAAACCTTGTGTGCAGGGAGAGAGAAGGATAGGCAGGGAACAGTGTCAGTGTCATATTCTTTGCTAAACCTTGTGTGCAGGGAGAGAGAAGGATAGGCAGGGAGAGTGTCAGTGTCATATACTTTGATAAACCTTGTGTGCAGGGAGAGAGAAGGATAGGCAGGGGACAGTGTCAGTGTCATTGTTGCTAAGCCTCCTGCACCTTATACACCTGAAGTTAGCCTGTATTGCTGCGTTTTCCTGGTGTGTTACACCAACAGGCATTTGCAGCACTTACAGCGGGCGGAGTGTGCCTCCTGATCATATTACACCTGAAGTTAGCCTGTATTGCTGCTTTTTCCTGGTGTGTTACACCAACAGGCATTTGCAGCACTTACAGCGGGCGGAGTGTGCCTCCTGATCATATTACACCTGAAGTTAGCCTGTATTGTTGCGTTTTCCTGGTGTGTTACACCAACAGGCATTTGCAGCACTTACAGCGGGCGGAGTGTGCCTCCTGATCATATTACACCTGAAGTTAGCCTGTATTGCTGCGTTTTCCTGGTGTGTTACACCAACAGGCATTTGCAGCACTTACAGCGGGTGGAGTGTGCCTCCTGATCATATTACACCTGAAGTTAGCCTGTATTGCTGCGTTTTCCTGGTGTGTTACACCAACAGGCATTTGCAGCACCTACAGCAGGCGTAGTGTGATTCCTGCAAAATATACTCCTGAAGCTAGGCCTTGTTGCTGGTTTTCCCATTTCCCTGCAGGCCATTAGAATGTCTGGAAGGCAAACAAGGAGAGGCAGACAGTCAGGAGCCAATAAAAGAGGGCAAGCAGGCTCTGTGTCTAGAGACAACAGTGCTGGTCGTGGACGCGGTGCATCGCCATCAGCACGTGGCCATGGAACACGTTTGTCCTTCTTTTCGGCAGCTGGACGTGTTGAGCCGCATTATGCCGAAGACTTGGTAGAGTGGATGACCAAGCCCTCCTCATCCTCCTCATCCTCTCTCACCCAGGCTCAGGGTACTGGCAAAGCAGCTGCCAAAGCGTCCTCTTCCCTGGTATCAATGTCATCATCAGTCACTCCTTCCCTAGACCAACCATGTCCTCCTGAGGAGTCCCCCGAACTGTTTGAGCACAGTGTTGGGTACATGCTCCAGGAGGATGCCCAGCGTTTCGAAGGGTCTGATGATGATACCCAGCTAGAGGAAGGCAGTAGCGTGAGAGCAGAGAGAGGGGATGCTCAAGAAGGACACCAATCTGGCAGTCATGTTCCAGCAGCTGCAGCATACTGCCAGATTGGCTCCAGTGATGAGGAGGGAGGGGATGATGAGGTCACTAACTCCACGTGGGTGCCTAATAGGAGAGAGGAGGAGGAGGAGGAGGATGAGGAGGAGGCACATCTCCAACGAGGCAGGATGCCCTCGGGGGGCCAGCGTAAGGGCAGCACACCGACGGAATCACACCGCAGAGCTCCGCCTGTGCAGGGCGCTGCCTCTGCCCGTTATTCAAAAAGTTCTTTGGTGTGAGCCTTTTTTGAGTCGAGTGCATGCAGCTCGTTGGCAAGCCTACCTTAAAGACCCACACCAAAGAACAAAGCGGACCTCTTCTTGCACCGCATCAGCTGGGATCTCCAACCCCACTATACCTTCAGTCCTCTCTGAAACCTGCACTGAGAGGAATGAAGGTGTAGAATTAGGTGTGTCACAGCCAAGTACTTGCGGGCACTCTGCTAGCAGTACACCGACGTCCGATTATAGCAGGCAAATTTCCCTGCCCCAGCTGCTGGACCATCGAAAGAAGTTCACTCCCAGCTATATACATGCCCAGCGGTTGAATGCTAGCTTGGCTAAATTGCTAGCGCTTCAACTGCTGCCTTTTCAGTTGGTAGACTCGGCCCCCTTCCGTGAGTTTGTGCAATGTGCGGTTCCTCAGTGGCAGGTTCCCAAACGCCACTTTTTCTCACGGAAGGCGATTCCGGCTCTCTACCGGCATGTGGAAGGCAATGTCTTGGCCTCGCTGGACAGGGCGGTCAGCGGTAAGGTGCATATTACCGCTGACTCATGGTCAAGCAGGCATGGACAGGGACGTTACCTTTCTTTCACAGCCCATTGGGTCACTCTTTTGGCAGCTGGGAAGGATGCAGGACAAGGTGCAGTAGTGTTGGAGGTTGTTCCGCCGCCACGCCTCCAAAATGCTACTACTGGTTGTGACACACCTCTCTCCTCCACCCCCTCCTCTTCTTCTTCCTCCATGGCCTCTTACTGTGCTTTGTCCTCGGAACCAGCGGTGCTCCGTAGGCGTTCAAGGGGCTACGCAAGTACGCAGGCAAAAAGATGCCATGCCGTGCTTGCGCTGGTGTGTTTGGGGGACAGGAGCCACACTGGGGCAGAGGTTCTGTCTGCTCTGCAGGGACAGGCCGAGAGGTGGTTGACGATATGCCAGCTTAAGCCAGGAATGGTGGTTTGCGACAATGGCACCAACCTCCTCTCCACCCTCCGACAGGGACAACTGACCCATGTGCCCTGTGTGGCTCACGTCCTTAACCTGGTGGTGCAGCGGTTCTTGGGCAGGTACCCGGGCTTACAGGATGTCCTGAGGCAGGCCAGGAAAGTCTGTGTGCATTTCCAAAGATCTTATAATGCCAGTGCTCGCCTGGCTGAGCTGCAAAAGGAGTTGAACCTGCCCAAGAACCGCCTTATATGTGACATGCCCACCAGGTGGAACTCAACGTTGGCCATGCTGCTGCAGCTGCACACACAGCAGAGGGCCATCAATGAGTACCTGTGCGACTACGGCACCAGGACAGGGTCAGGGGAGCTCGGGTTTTTTTCACCACGCCAGTGGGGCATGATCAGGGATGCATGCACTGTCCTGGCACCATTTGAGGAGGCCACAAGCATGGTGAGCAGTGACAGTGCATGCATCAGTGACACTGTACCTCTTGTCCACCTGTTGGAACATACGCTGCGTGGAATAATGGACAGGGCACTTGAGGCAGAACAGAGGCAGGAAGAGGAGGACTTCCTTGCCTCTCAAGGCCCCCTTTACCCAGACAGTGTTCCTTCTGTCCCACCCATCGCACAGGAGGAGGAGGAGGAGGATTGTGTCAGCATGGAGGTGGAGCCTGGCACTCAGCATCATCAGCAGCAGTCTTTTAGGGATGATTTACAGTCCCAAGAAACCAGTGGACTTGTACGTGGCTGGGAGGAGGTGGCTGCGGATCATGTCGTCCTTAGTGACCCAGAGGTCTCCGGACCGAATGCCTCAGCTAACCTACGCTGCATGGCCTCCCTCATCCTGCAAAGTCTGCGGAAGGATCCTCGTATTCTTCGAATCAAGGAGAGGGACCATTACTGGCTGGCCACTCTCCTTGATCCACGGTACAAGGGTAAGGTTGCGGACCTTATGTTACCGTCGCAGAGGGAGCAGAGGATGAGACAACTCCGGGAGGCCTTGCAGAAAGGTCTGTGCAACGCGTTCCCAGAGACTGGGAGGTTACAAACTCCTGGTCCTGGACAACGAGTTGCTGAGGCTTCGGTCAGTCAAAGAAGGAGCGGTGGGGAAGGTGGCCGTCTGACCGATGCGTTCAGACAATTCTTTAGTCCGCAGCCCCAAGGTATGATCGGTTCCAGCAACCATCGCCAGTGTCTGATATACATGGTGCAGGAATACCTAGGGGCAAGGTCAGACTTGGACACCTTCCCCACCGAAAATCCTCTGGCTTACTGGGACAGAGCTTGCACAGTATGCAATTGAGCTACTGGCCTGTCCTGCATCCAGCGTTCTTTCAGAACGCACATTCAGTGCTGCTGGAGGATTTGTCACGGATCACAGGGTGCGCCTGTCCACCGACTCGGTTGATCGACTGACCTTCATAAAGATGAACCAGTCTTGGATCACCACCAGCTACCAAACACCTGAAGCTGATATAACAGACTAATTTATTTTCAAATGTCACATCCCTTCAAGACTGATGCTGATGCTGAGAGACTGTCCTGTTATGTTGACTGACTATCCTCCTCCTCCTCAATGATCCAATTGATGATGATAGCTTGGAAGAACATTTTTGTTTCTGGGTGCCGCCACCAGTGGCTAAGGCCCAATTTTTCAGCCCCTATTTAACAGGGGCATGTAATTACAATTTTTTATGCAATGCTTTGCAGCAGGGCTCATTCCTGCACTCCAACTAGAGTATCTGGGAGAGGTTGCAGTGTCGTGGCACCAGCACCAGTGGCTAAGGCCCAATTTTTCAGCCCCTGTTTAACAGGGGTGTGTTATTACAATTTTTTATGCAATGCTTTGCAGCAGGGCTCATTCCTGCACTCCAACTAGAGTATTTGGGAGAGGTTGCAGTGTCCTGGCACCAGCACCAGTGGCTAAGGCCCAATTTTTCAGCCCCTGTTTAACAGGGGCGTGTAATTACAATTTTTGATGCAATACTTTGCAACAGGGCTCATTGCTGTGCTCCAAGTACAGTATCTGTGAGGGGTTGCAGTGTTGTGGCACCAGTGCCTAAGGTCCAATTTTTCTGCCCCTGTTTACCAGGGGCATGTAATTACAATTCTTGATCTAATAATTCACAGCAGGGCCCATTCCTGCGCCCACCAAGAGTAACTGTGAGGCCTTACAGTGTTGTGTCAACACCACCACCACCAAAGGCCCAATTTTTCAGCCCCTGTTCAACAGGGGCTATGCCATTTTTCTTAAAGATTTTCATCCATATTACCGGGACCAGACATTACATTAAAGCCGCAAGCTTTTTTAAATGGCTTTTTTTCCTTAATGCCGCGTACACACGATCGATTTTTTTGACGGTGAAAACACCGAGAAAATCAATGTGAAATACGAGGAACAGCTTGTTCCCCCCCACACACGGCCGTTTTAAATGTCATTTTTTTTTGGTCGAAAAAAACGACCGTGCGTGGGCTCCGCGGCAGTGCTTCCCTATGGGAAACACTGCCGCGGAAAACATGTCGAAAAAAACGACGAGAAAAATTAGAACATATTCAAATTTTTCTCGTAGTTTTTAATGCCGTTTTTCTCGTCGAAAAAAATGGCAGAAAGCCCACAGACGATTGTTTTTCTCGTTGAAAGGAAAAAATGCTGTTTTTCTCGACGAGAAAAACGTCCGTGTGTACGCGGCATTAGAAATGTAATTTTGTGCAGGGACAGTTCTAAACATGGGAAACACGTGGCACTTCACAGGTATACTTTAGACACCCCCCAGGTACGATAGTTAAAGGAATATTTGACTTTTTTTTTTTCACTTTATGCATCATTAAAATGTCTGCTCCTGAAAAACGGCAGTTTTTAAAACTTTTTTTGGATTGATACATGTCCCCTGGTGCAGAACCCGGGTTCCCAAACCCTTTTTAGGACAATAACATGCATAATAGTCGTTATAATTAGCACTTTAGATTTCGAACGTTCGCATCCATTGTATTTAATAGGGTTCTAAAGTTCGCGCGAACTTTCGGTCCGTTCGCGGGTTCTGGTGCGAACCGAACCCGGGGGTGTTCGGCTCATCACTACACCATAGTAATTTTTCCCTCTCTCTCTCCCTAAGGGGTCATACTGCAGTACTTATTCTTTGGCTCCATCCCGGGTTCCTCAGATCCTTTATAAGGTTTATATGTATCCCTGAGACTCCAGCTGAGACTCCAGCTTGTGGCACACAATCAAAGCATATTTAGAGGGACAAGGAAGCCCAGGTTTTGTTTAACCATGACCCTTGAGCCCCTCCCACAATCATGTTTGGTGACACCCACTTTTTGCTGTGGCGCAAATCTCCCTGAAGTGCCCCTTATTCCTAAGTTCAAAAGTTGGGATGCAGTCAGCGGCGGAGCCGGGGGGGGGGGGGGGTTGGGCAAAATGAGGTTTCGCCTAGGGTGTCAAAAATTCTTGCACCAACCCTGTTTAGTGGGCACTGGTCGGCTGCATTTGGTGGGCGCTGGTCGGCTGCATTTGGTGGGCGCTGGTCGCCTGCATTTGGTGGGCACTGGTCGCCTCCATTTGGTGGGCACTGGTTAGCTGCAATTGTTGGGCACTGGTTGGCTGCATTTGGTGGGCACTGATAAGGCTGCATTTGGTGGGCACTGATAAGGCTGCATTTGGTGGGCACTGATAAGCTGCATTTGGTGGGCACTGGTAGGCTGCAATTGTTGGGCACTGGTAGGCTGCATTTGGTGGGCACTGATAAGGCTACATTTGGTGGGCACTGATAAGGCTGCATTTGATGGGCACTGGTAGGCAGTGCCCATGGGCACTGGTAGGCACTGGGCACTGGTAGGCAGCAATTGAAGGGCACTGGTCAGCTGCATTTGGTGGGCGCTGGTCGGCTGTATTTGATGGGCACTGGTCGGCTGCGTTTGGTGGGCACTGGTAGGCTGCATTTGGTGGGCACTGGTAGGCTGCATTTGGTGGGCACTGGTTGGCTGCAATTGTTGGGCACTGGTTGGCTGCCTTTGGTGGGCACTGGTAGGGTGCAATTGTTGGGCACTGGTAGGCTGAATTAGGTGGGCACTGATAAGGCTGCATTTGGTGGGCACTGATAAGCTGCATTTGGTGGGCACTGGTAGGCTGCAATTGTTGGGCACTGGTAGGCTGCATTTGGTGGGCACTGATAAGGCTACATTTGGTGGGCACTGATAAGGCTCCATTTGATGGGTACTGGTAGGCAGCAATTGAAGGGCACTGGTAGGCTGCATTTGGTGGGCACTGGTAGGCTGCATTTGAAGGGCACTGGTAGGCTGCATTTGGTGAGCACTGGTAGGCTGCATTTGGTGGGCACTGGTAGGCTGCATTTGGTGGGCACTGGTAGGCTGCATTTGGTGGGCACTGGTAGGCTGCATTTAGTGGGCACTGGTCGGCTGCATTTGGTGGGCGCTGGTCAGCTGCATTTGGTGGGCGCTGGTCGCCTGCATTTGGTGGGCGCTGGTAGGCTGCATTTGGTGGGCACTGGTTGGCTGCAATTGTTGGGCACTGGTTGGCTGCATTTGGTGGGCACTGGTAGGGTGCAATTGTTGGGCACTGGTAGGCTGCATTTGGTGGGCACTGATAAGGCTGCATTTGGTGGGCACTGATAAGCTGCATTTGGTGGACACTGATAAGGCTGCATTTGATGGGCACTGGTAGGCAGCAATTGAAGGGCACTGGTCGGCTGCATTTGGTGGGCGCTGGTCGGCTGTATTTGGTGGGCGCTGGTCGGCTGCATTTGGTGGGCACTGGTAGGCTGCATTTGGTGGGCACTGGTAGGCTGCATTTGGTGGGCACTGGTTGGCTGCAATTGTTGGGCACTGGTTGGCTGCCTTTGGTGGGCACTGGTAGGGTGCAATTGTTGGGCACTGGTAGGCTGAATTAGGTGGGCACTGATAAGGCTACATTTGGTGGGCACTGATAAGCTGCATTTGGTGGGCACTGGTAGGCTGCAATTGTTGGGCACTGGTAGGCTGCATTTGGTGGGCACTGATAAGGCTACATTTGGTGGGCACTGATAAGGCTCCATTTGATGGGCACTGGTAGGCAGCAATTGAAGGGCACTGGTAGGCAGCATTTGGTGGGCACTGGTAGGCTGCATTTGGTGGGCACTGGTAGGCTGCATTTGAAGGGCACTGGTAGGCTGCATTTGGTGGGCACTGGTAGGCTACATTTGGTGGGCACTGGTAGGCTGCATTTGGTGGGCACTGGTAGACTGCATTTGGTGGGCACTGGTAGGGTGCAATTGTTGGGTACTGGTAGGCTGCATTTGGTAGGCACTGGTAGGCTGCATTTGGTGGGCACTGATAAGGCTGCATTTGGTGGGCACTGATAAGCTGCATTTGGTGGACACTGGTAGGCTGTAATTGTTGGGCACTGATAAGCTGCATTTGGTGGGCACTGAAAAGGCTGCATTTGATGGGCACTGATAAGGCTGCATTTGGTGGGCACTGATAAGGCTGCATTTGGTGGGCACTGATAAGGCTGCATTTGGTGGGCACTGATAAGGCTGCATTTGGTGGGCACTGGTAGGCACTGATAGGATGCATTTGGTGGGCACTGGTAGGCTGCAATTGATGGGCACTGGTAAGCTGCATTTGGTGGGCACTGATAAGCTGCATTTGGTGGGCACTGATAAGGCTGCATTTGGTGGGCACTGGTAGGCTGCAATTGATGGGCACTGGTAGGCTGCAATTGATGGGCACTGGTAGGCTGCAATTGATGGGCACTGGTAGGCTGCAATTGATGGGAACTGATGAGGCTGCATTTGGTGGGCACTGATAAGGCTACATTTGGTGGGCACTGATAAGGCTGCATTTGGTGGGCACTGATAAGGCTGCATTTGGTGGGCACTAATGAGGCTACATTGATCTCTTGTATAATTTTTGCAGTCTCTGACCATCTATTGTATCATATCTGCAGTCTCTGACCATCTCCTGTACGATGTCTGGGGGCTCTTTCTAACAGACTCTCTAACAGAAGCCCTCTCTGTGTACATTAGAGAGACCCCCCTCCAGGTCCCATTTGAGTACTCCTTGCTCTTTCTGTATTTTGTTTATTGTTAAGAGTTTAGGATAACCTTAGGGGAGCATCTCTGTGTTTGAGTCATTGCCATAGAAACACGTGTAAAGGGGAGGAGTTAGTAAAGATAACCACGCCCATGTGGGGGGGGCGCCAGAAATATTTCTGCACCCAGGCGTCTGTGACCCTAGGATCAGCCCTGTGTCCAGCCATCCTTTGAAAGGCACTAGAAATACTTCTACAACATTGCTTCTTTTTAAAGGCATTTCACAAACCTTACAAAAGGAGTAGGGATGAGCTTCGTGTTCGAGTCGAACATACGTTCGACTCGAACATCGGCTGTTCGATCGTTCGACGAAGATCGAACGATTTGGGCCGTTCGCGCCAAATTCGAGTGACGCGAACGGCCCACAATGCACTACGCCATCGCAGTGTCATCCAGGCGCTGTGATTGGCCAAGCATGCACTGTGACCCCGCATGCTTGGCCAATCACAGCGCCGGCAGCGAGGAGAGCAATGATTGGCCACAGGCAGGATGCCTGTGGCCAATTATTGCTGAGGGGGTTTAGTACACGCCCCACACTATAAAAGGCCGCCAGCGCGGTGGCCTTGTGTAGTGTGTTCCGGAGCAGGGAAAGAGAAGCATAGGCAGGGACAGTGTCATTTTTTTCCTTTACTAATCCTGGATTCCTTGTGTTTAGGGACAGAGAAGGATAGGTAGGGAGAGTGTCAGTGTGTTATTCTGTGCTAAACCTTGTTTGTAGGGACAGAGAAGGACAGTGAGGGAAACTATCAGTGTGCTATTCTGTGCTAAACCTTGTTTGTAGGGACAGAGAAGGACAGTGAGGGAAACTGTCAGTGTGCTATTCTGTGCTAAACCAATCTTGCTGAACCATTTTTGAAATCCTTGAGTTTAGGGACAGAGAAGGACACTCGGGGAAACTGTCAGTGTGCTATTCTGTGCTAAACCTTGTTTGTAGGGACAGAGGACAGAGAGGGAAGTGTCAGTGTGCTATTCTGTGCTAAACCAATCTTGCTGAACCATATTTGAAATCCTTGAGTTTAGGGACAGAGAAGGACACTCGTGGAAACTATCAGTGTGCTATTCTGTGCTAAATCTTGTTTGTAGGGACAGAGAAGGACAGTGAGGGAAACTATCAGTGTGCTATTCTGTGCTAAATCTTGTTTGTAGGGACAGAGAAGGACAGTGAGGGAAACTATCAGTGTGCTATTCTGTGCTAAACCTTGTTTGTAGGGACAGAGAAGGACAGTGAGGGAAACTGTCAGTGTGCTATTCTGTGCTAAACCAATCTTGCTGAACCATATTTGAAATCCTTGAGTTTAGGGACAGAGAAGGACACTCGTGGAAACTATCAGTGTGCTATTCTGTGCTAAATCTTGTTTGTAGGGACAGAGAAGGACAGTGAGGGAAACTATCAGTGTGCTATTCTGTGCTAAACCTTGTTTGTAGGGACAGAGAAGGACAGTGAGGGAAAGTGTCAGTGTGCTATTCTGTGCTAAACCAATCTTGCTGAACCATATTTGAAATCCTTAAGTTTAGGGACAGAGAAGGACACTCGGGGAAACTGTCAGTGTGCTATTCTGTGCTAAACCAATCTTGCTGAACCGTATTTGAAATCCTTGAGTTTAGGGACAGAGAAGGACACTCGGGGAAACTATCAGTGTGCTATTCTGTGCTAAACCTTGTTTGTAGGGACAGAGAAGGACAGTGAGGGAAAGTGTCAGTGTGCTATTCTGTGCTAAACCAATCTTGCTGAACCATATTTGAAATCCTTGAGTTTAGGGACAGAGAAGGACACTCGGGGAAACTGTCAGTGTGCTATTCTGTGCTAAACCAATTTTGCTGAACCGTATTTGAAATCCTTGAGTTTAGGGACAGAGAAGGACACTCGGGGAAACTATCAGTGTGCTATTCTGTGCTAAACCTTGTTTGTAGGGACAGAGAAGGACAGTGAGGGAAACTGTCAGTGTGCTATTCTGTGCTAAACCAATCTTGCTGAAGCATATTGCAAATCCTTGTGTTTAGGGACAGAGAAGGATAGGCAGGGGACAGTGTCAGTGTCATTGTTGCTAAGCCTCCTGCACAGTATACACCTGAAGGTAGCCCTTATTGCTGTTTTTCCCATCTCCCTGCAGGCCATCCATTAAAATGTCTGGAAGGCAAACAAGGAGAGGCAGACAGTCAGGAGGCAAAAAAAGAGGGCAAGCAGGCTCTGTGTCTGGGGGCAACAGTGCTGGTCGTGGACGCGGTGCATTGTCATCAGCACATGGCCATGGGACACGCTTGTCCTTCTTTTCGGCAGCTGGACATGTTGAGCCACATCATGCCGAAGACTTGGTAGAGTGGATGACCTAGCCCACCTCATCCTCCTCATCCTCTCTCACCCAGGCTCAGGGTACTGGCAAAGCAGCTGCCAAAGCGTCCTCTTCTCTGGTATCAATGTCATCATTAGTCACTCCTTCCCTAGACCCACCATGTCCTCCTCCTGAGGAGTCCCCCAAACTGTTTGAGCACAGTGTTGGGTACATGCTCCAGGAGGATGCCCAGCGTTTCGAAGGATCTGATGATGATACCCAGCTAGAGGAAGGCAGTAGCGTGAGAGCAGAGAGAGGGGATGCTCAAGAAGGACACCAATCTGGCAGTCATGCTCCAGCAGCTGCAGCATACTGCCAGATTGGCTCCAGTGATGAGGAGGGAGGGGATGATGAGGTCACTGACTCCACGTGGGTGCCTAATAGGAGAGAGGAGGAGGAGGAGGATGAGGAGGAGGCACATCTCCAACGAGGCAGGATGCCCTTGGGTGGCCAGCGTATGGGCAGCACACCGACGGAATCACACCGCAGAGCTCCGCCTGTGCAGGGTGCTGCCTCTGCCCGTCATTCAAAAAGTTCTTTGGTGTGGGCCTTTTTTGAGGCGAGTGCATCAGATCGCACAGCTGCTGTTTGCAACATATGTCTCAAGCGTATATCGCGTGGCCAAAACATCAGCCGCTTGGGCACCACATGCTTGATCAGACATATGTTGACCTGCCATGCAGCTCGTTGGCAAGCCTACCTTAAAGACCCACACCAAAGAACAAAGCGGACCTCTCCTTGCACCGCATCAGCTGGGATCTCCAACCTCACTATACCTTCAGTCCTCTCTGAAACCTGCACTGAGAGGAATGAAGGTGTAGAATTAGGTGTGTCACAGCCAAGTACTTGCGGCCACTCTGCTAACAGTACACTGACGTCCGATTCTAGCAGGCAAATTTCCCTGCCCCAGCTGCTGGACCGTCGAAAGAAGTTCACTCCCAGCCATCCACATGCCCAGCGGTTGAATGCTAGCTTGGCTAAATTGCTAGCGCTTCAACTGCTGCCTTTTCAGTTGGTAGACTCGGCCCCCTTCCGTGAGTTTGTGCAATGTGCGGTTCCTCAGTGGCAGGTTCCCAAACGCCACTTTTTCTCACGGAAGGCGATTCCGGCTCTCTACAGGCATGTGGAAGGCAATGTCTTGGCCTCGCTGGACAGGGCGGTAAGCGGTAAGGTGCATATTACCGCTGACTCATGGTCCAGCAGGCATGGACAGGGACGTTACCTTTCTTTCACGGCCCATTGGGTCACTCTTTTGGCAGCTGGGAAGGATGCAGGACAAGGTGCAGTAGTGTTGGAGGTTGTTCCACCGCCACGCCTCCAAAATGCTACTACTGGTTGTGACACACCTCTCTCCTCCACCCCCTCCTCTTCTTCTTCCTCCATGGCCTCTTCCTGTGCTTTGTCCTCGGAACCAGCGGTGCTCCGTAGGCGTTCAAGGGGCTACGCAAGTACGCAGGCAAAAAGATGCCATGCCGTACTTGCGCTGGTGTGTTTGGGGGACAGGAGCCACACTGGGGCAGAGGTCCTGTCTGCTCTGCAGGGGCAGGCTGAGAGGTGGTTGACGCCACGCCAGCTTAAGCCAGGAATGGTGGTTTGCGACAATGGCACCAACCTCCTCTCCGCCCTCCGACAGGGACAACTGACCCATGTGCCCTGTGTGGCTCACGTCCTTAACCTGGTGGTGCAGCGGTTCTTGGGCAGGTACCCGGGCTTACAGGATGTCCTGAGGCAGGCCAGGAAAGTCTGTGTGCATTTCCGCAGATCTTATAATGCCAGTGCTCACCTGGCTGAGCTGCAAAAGGAGTTGAACCTGCCCAAGAACCGCCTTATATGTGACATGCCCACCAGGTGGAACTCAACGTTGGCCATGCTGCAGCGGCTGCACACGCAGCAGAGGGCCATCAATGAGTACCTGTGCGACTACGGCACCAGGACAGGGTCAGAGGAGCTCGGGTTTTTTTCACCACGCCAGTGGGGCATGATCAGGGATGCATGCACTGTCCTGGCACCATTTGAGGAGGCCACGAGGATGGTGAGCAGTGACAGTGCATGCATCAGTGACACTGTACCTCTTGTCCACCTGTTGGAGCACACGCTGCATGGAATAATGGACAGGGCACTTGAGGCAGAACAGAGGCAGGAAGAGGAGGAATTCCTTGCCTCTCAAGGCCCCCTTTACCCAGACAGTGTTCCTTCTGTCCCACCCATCGCACAGGAAGAGGAGGAGGAGGAGGATTGTGTCAGCATGGAGGTGGAGGCTGGCACTCAGCATCATCAGCAGCAGTCTTTTAGGGATGATTTACAGTCCCAAGAAACCAGTGGACTTGTACGTGGCTGGGAGGAGGTGGCTGCGGATCATGTCGTCCTTAGTGACCCAGAGGACTCCGGACTGAATGCCTCAGCTAACCTACGCTGCATGGCCTCCCTGATCCTGCAAAGTCTGCGGAAGGATCCTCATATTCTTCGGATCAAGGAGAGGGACCATTACTGGCTGGCCACTCTCCTTGATCCACGGTACAAGGGTAAGGTTGCGGACCTTATGTTACCGTCGCAGAGGGAGCAGAGGATGAGACAACTCTTGCAGAAAGGTCTGTGCAACGCGTTCCCAGAGACTGGGAGGTTACAAACTCCTGGTCCTGGACAACGAGTTGCTGAGGCTTCGGGCAGTCAAAGAAGGAGCGGTGGGGAAGGTGGCCGTCTGACCGATGCGTTCAGACAATTCTTTAGTCCCCAGCCCCAAAGTATGATCGGTTCCAGCAACCATCGCCAGCGTCTGATATACATGGTGCAGGAATACCTAGGGGCAAGGTCAGACTTGGACACCTTCCCCACCGAAAATCCTCTGGCTTACTGGGTCTTGAGGATGGATCACTGGCCAGAGCTTGCACAGTATGCAATTGAGCTACTGGCCTGTCCTGCATCCAGCGTTCTTTCAGAACGCACATTCAGTGCTGCTGGAGGATTTGTCACGGATCACAGGGTGCGCCTGCCCACCGACTCGGTTGATCGACTGACTTTCATCAAGATGAACCAGTCTTGGATCACCACCAGCTACCACACACCTGATGCTGATATAACAGACTAATTGATTTTAAAATGTCACATCCCTTCAAGACTGATGCTGATGCTGAGTGCCTGTGCTGTTATGTTGACTGGCTATCCTCCTCCTCCTCCTCAATGATCCGATTAATGATGATAGCTTGGAAGATCATTTTGGTTTATGGGTGCCGCCACCAGTGGCTAAGGCCCAATTTTTCAGCCCCTGTTTAACAGGGGCGTGTAATTACAATTTTTGATGCAATACTTTGCAACAGGGCTCATTGCTGTGCACCAAGTACAGTATCTGTGAGGGGTTGCAGTGTTGTGCCACCAGTGCCTAAGGCCCAATTTTTCAGCCCCTGTTCAACAGGGGCATGCAATTATAATTATTGATCTAATAATTCACAGCAGGGCCCATTGCTGCGCCCACCAAGAGTAACTGTCAGGCCTTACAGTGTTGTGTCAACACCACCACCACCACCACCACCACCACCAAAGGCCCAATTTTTCAGCCCCTGTTCAACAGGGGCATGCAATTATAATTATTGATCTAATAATTAACAGCAGGGCCCATTGCTGCGCCCACCAAGAGTAACTGTCAGGCCTTACAGTGTTGTGTCAACACCACCACCACCACCACCACCAAAGGCCCAATTTTTCAGCCCCTGTTAAACAGGGGCATGCAATTATAATTATTGATCTAATAATTCACAGCAGGGCCCATTGCTGCGCCCACCAAGAGTAACTGTCATGCCTTACAGTGTTGTGGCACCAGCACCACCATCAAAGGCCCAATTTTTACTACCACTGTTCAACAATTATATGTTATTACAATTCCTGATATAATAGTTGACAGCAGGGCGTTCCAGCACCCACCAAGAGTAACTGTGAGTGCTTACAGTGTTGTGCCAACACCAACACCTAAGGGGCCAATTTCTGCAGAGTATATACGGCAGGTCCCTACTTTCAAACATCCAACTTACAAACGACTCCTACTTGCAAACGGAAGAAGACAACAGGAAGTGAGAGGAAATCTACCCCTAGGAAGGAAAATTCTCTCCTGTAAGAATTAATATGGGAGAAAGGTGTCTCCTCTCTACTGATGCTTTATCACCAATCCTTGTTTCAATAAAAACACCACATTTCAAAAACAGTTGTCATTGGGACGCAAAGTGAGGTGAAATGTTCTGAACAGGGGCACAGACAGCAAAACAAATGTTACAGGGGTGATAACCCTTCCCTATGTTTTCCAAAAAGCTTAAAAATAGATTTTTTGGCTGGAGCTACACTTAAACAATGCACGTGTTCAAAATTACAAACAGATTCTACTTAAGAACAAACCTACAGTCCCTGTCTTGTTTACACCGGTCTTGTTTACACCGCCTGTATACTGCTGTTCAGAGTATATAGGGCCGTTTTTATTTTGTGTTGCGGGGTTCCCCTTAATATCCAAACAAGACCCAAAGGGGCTGGTAATGGGCTGGGGTAGGGGGGGGGGGGGGTGATGGGGTAGCTATGCCATTTTTCTTAAAGATTTTCATCCATATTACCGGGACCAGACATTACATTAAAGCCGCAAGCAGTTTTAAATGGCTTTTTTTTCCTTTAGAAATGTAATTTTGTGCAGGGACAGTTCTAAACACGGGAAACACGTGTCACTTCGCAGGCATACTTTAGACACCCCCCAGGTACGATATTTAAAGGAATATTTGACTTTTTTTTTTCACTTTATGCATCATTAAAATGACTGCTCCCGAAAAACGTCCGTTTTTAAAACTTCTTTTTGCATTGATACATGTCCCCTGGTGCAGAACCCGGGTTCCCAAACTCTGTTTAGGACAATAACATGGATAATAGTCGTTATAATTAGCACTTTAGAATTCGAACGTTCGCATCCATTGTATTTAATAGGGTTCTAATGTTCGTGCGAACTTTCGGTCCGTTTGCGGGTTCTGGTGCGAACCGAACCCGGGGGTGTTCGGCTCATCACTAAAAAGGAGTAATCAAAAACCTGGACAAAGGTCCTCCTCATCTTCTTGTTCGGAAGAGACTGAAGAGAATTAATTAGTTTGAGAAGGCTCTGAGACCAGTTTTAATAGCCCAGAAAGGAAGACTGGACATTGCCAGAATAGATAGCCCTTGCAGAAGGTGAATTCAGCAATTGCTTTAAAGTGTTTTGACCACATGCTTAATTAATTGTGACAACTTGATCACCATTATCTTAATCGCTGTCTGCTTAAGCAAAGTAGGAAACATACAATCATGTTCATCTACATGTAAAAATAGAGGAGGAAAGTGGGATTGTAACGTTGCTGAGACAAGGCAATGGAACAGAAAATCGTTTTTATATAAAACGTATACATTTTTGTTAGGATGACATCCACATATAGTTTATACAAAAAAGGGGGTTCAATAAAACCAAATGTTGAAGCAGACATTGGAATTTATGGGTCGTTGGTGTTCCCAAATGTATATAGGTAGTGGTCAAAGAAGATTGTCCCATCCCTACATATTTTGCCGGTAAGGCTTCCTCAGGGGATTAAACTGGGACCACTGATCCACAAACCAGCTTTAACATAGAGCATGGATATGTAATTAGCGGACCTCCAGCTGTTGCAAAACTACAAGTCCCATCATGCCTCTGCCTCTGGGTGTCATGCTTGCTGCTGTCAAAGTCTCGCTATGCCTCATGGGACTTGTAGTTTGGCAACAGCTGGAGGTCCGCTAATTGCATATCCCTGACATAGAGGTATAAGAACAGAGTATAAGAACATTGAAAAATACACAAACATAAGGTTATATTACATTAATAAATGCTGTTCTACCCCACCCCACATGAAGGAGACCATCAAAAAACCCACCTTCACCCAGCCAAGATGATGGGAGGTTACATGTGGAACCCCACATGGAGTGTGTGTTAACCTGTCCAGGTATCAAAGTCGAGTGGGAGAGAGAGCCGTGTCCGGTCACAGGGGATACATAAAAGACCCAGCTAGGGGGACAAAGAGCATGAATAAATGCTATGTTCCAGAAAAATGAAAACAGAACAAAGTGTAAGTTTGAGGCCAATTGACTCCAAAGGCAACTTACTCTACTTAGTATGAAAAGGAAGTAAATGGGGGCGGCCGGCCAAGAAGTTGTTCTAAAAAAGCAGAGCCAGCAGTCCTGAATTAAAGGAAAGATCTATCAGGGCACAGGGCACTAAAGAGGTACAAAAATAAATAATGAACAGATTTAAAAAGAAAAAAGTATGAAATAAAAAACAAAACAAAGGGGATAATTTTATGGGTGAAGGAAAAGTGCTATTGTGGAAAATGAGCGTAAAAGGTTGTACATTTTAAACTGCTGAAGCCATCAATAATCCCCACTCCTGTATGAGGGACAGGGGATTGATCATAGATAGCAAAGTTAACCAGTTAGTAGTGTGTATGGCGTTCCAGTTTCAAGAGAAAAAAGGGAAGAAAGGGGGGCGGCTTAACGCTCAATCTATCATAATATTTAACTATATTAAAAAGTCCTATCATATCATGGTGGAATGGAAACTTGGTGTGCCAAATACACAAATCTCGTCTGGTTACTTAAAAAAGGCTCGGATAGAGCATCAAAGTAATAACAATTATTATTGTATTGAGCGGAAAACCAACCGTGTAAAAGCAAATGGTGAAACTGAGATATAATTTACCTGGGAGAAAAGCATCTATGGTGAGGTCGCCCCCGTGTTCCAGCGAAGTTATGCTGGTGAATGGCCGGCATTTTGTATCCCCCACTCGCTCGGGCGTCTGACGTCACAGAGCGAGCGCAGATGGGAAGATGCCCATTGCGCATGCGCCAAACAAAGGCCACGCCACCAAGCCTACAACCCCCAGAAGCACTGGCAGCTAGATGAAGCATCGTCGTGACGTCGGCAAAGCCAGCTTCCACAGGGCGTCATAAGATGCCGCTGGGTATGGCCAGCCGATGGACGGATCGGTGCTGATGCAGCCTAGGGGTCTGGGAGGAGTGGGGCGGGGCTGGAGAAGTCCTAGCTGACCAGTAGTGATACGCTGGAACGCAAGTGAAATTAAGGCATTAGTTGGGCCTCATATACATGAGGCCCTTGGGCGTCCATGCAACCAGACACCAGGCCCTCAGAGTACACAAGACCCCGAATATGTGGAGAGGGAGAAAAGGGAGGATGGGAGCAGGAGCTCCCATGATCCCTAGCCCAAGAGATTCTCGCTAGGGAACCCCCCACTCCATGTGCCGTAGTCCAGGGGTGAACCTGCCCCGTGGCTGCACAGGGGTGGGGAGAGGTGGGGAATCGAATGTCCACGATCAGGGTTAGGGGTAGAACAGCACAGAAGCATAAAAACAAACAAAAAAGGGTACAAATATAAACATATTGGAATAGTCAAAAAGTAAAACAAATATAAATGCAGGAAGATGAGGCATCACAAGGAATAAAGAATAACAATTTAGCACAATGAAGAATAACAAAATAATCGTATCAAATCATAACATTAAGGGCAAATAGTCTCACTGATTGACAAGGATAGGGTAATAAAAATAGGGGAGAGAAAAGGAAAGGAGGGGAAAAAATAAGAAAGGGGGAATGAAGGAAAAAAAAAAAGGGAGAAAAGGGAAGAAAGAAGGAAAAGAAAAAGAAAAAAAAAGAAAAAGAAGGCCCATATAGTGACAGAACACCAAACATTATTGTCCCGTTGCCGCGAAGGTAGCAAAGAGAGGGTGTCTTTCGAAAGACAAAGAGATCACTTAAAAGAAATAATAAAATATGTAAATAGGGTAGAGAAATACCAAGTACATATTTAAGAGTAGAGATTGAAAAATATTAAACATAGAGGGTTACATATACAATGGAGACAAATAGAACATATAAAGCCCGATCAAATTTCGTATAGCATCAGAGAAAGGATTTAAAACTGATGTATTCATTTAAGCCAGTGTAACGAGTGGCGTTTAATTTATGAATCCATTTAGTCTCTAACTGCAAAAGTGCCCGATCAATACCACCACCTCTTGCATGTGTGGGAACATGCCCGAGGGCTGTGAATTTAATCATGTTTGCTTCAAAATTATGTTCAAGACCCACATGGCGGCTGATGGCTGTGGTCATCAGTCGCTTGTAGATAGGGACAATGTGATCTTTGATACGTTTGTAAAAAGGTCTTTTAGACTTTCCTATGTAAAAGCTAAGCTACCACATAGACATTTAGCTAAATATACATCTTCTTTGGAAGAACCCGACAAGGGTTGATTTTTTGCCTGAGAAGGTTTTGAGACTGCTAATTGGCTTGATTGATTCTTTCACAGGGTGAGTGGAAGAAACTCCTTTAGAATGTATTGGTCACGTGTTTAATTAATTTGACAACCTGTTAGGTGTCAACATATTTATCCCTGGCTGCTTGAACCAGCAGGGCTTATACAGTCATGTTCATCCTTATCTTCTTTTTGGAAGAGTCTGAAGAGAATTGTTTGCCTGAAAGGCTAATGCCTTGTACACACGATCGGAATTTCCGATGAAAAAAGTCAGACGTAATTTTTTCATTAGATATTCCGACCGTGTGTGGGCCCCATCGGACTTTTTTCCGCCGGAGTTTGGAAATAGAACATGTTCGTCTGTGTGAAACTCAGACGGAGAAAAAAACCACGCATGCTCAGAATCAAGTCGACGCATGCTCGGAAGCATTGAACTTCATTTTTCTCGGCTCGTCATAGTATTTTACGTCACCCGCGTTTTGGATGGTCGGAATTTGGTCTGACAGTGTGTATGCAAGACAGGTTGAACGGAATTCCGACGGAAAATTCCGTCGGATTTTATCCCATCGGAAATTCAGATCGTGTGTACAGAGCATAATGCCCTGTACACACGATCAGATTTCCAATGGAATAAAATCCGATGGATTTTTCCGTCGGAATTCTGATGAAGCTGACTTTCATCAGTCTTGCCTACACAACATCAGACAAAATTCTGACTGTCCAAAACGCCGTGATGTACAACACGTACGACGGCACTATAAAGGGGAAGTTCAAATCCAACGGCACCACCCTTTGGGCTGCTTTTGCTGATTTCGTGTTAACGCGTGTTAGTAAAAGTTTGGTGTTAGCCGATTCGCGCTTTTCATTCTCTGTGCTTTTCAGTCCGTTACAGCATGACGAATGTGCTATCTACATTACGGACGCTAGTTTTACCAGAACGAGCGCTCCGGTCTTGTAATTTAGTCTGAGCATGCATGGATTTTTCTCCGATGGAGTTCCCCACAGACGATCGTAATTTGCTATCGTTTTTTTTTTCCATCGGTAAAATTTAAAACATGTTCTATTTTTTTACACCGATGGAAAAAAGACCGATGGGGCCCACACACGATCGTTTTTTCAGATGAAAAAAGTCCATCTGTCTTTTTTCATCTGAAAAAACGATCGTGTGTACGTGGCATTAGAGAATGCTCACTGATAGAATAGACAACCCTTTCACAGGGTGAGTGGAAACACTACTTTAGAGTGTATTATTCTCAAGTGACAACCTGTTAGCTGTCATCATCTTTATCCTTGGTTGCTTGAACAAAGCAGCATTGATGCAGTCATGTCTATCCGCATTGGCCTCTTTGGAAACTCTAAAGAGGATTGTTTCACCCAGGGTGGCCAGAACAGATAACCCTTTCTAAAGGGTGAGTGGAAACCACTCCTTTAGAGTGTATTGGTAACATGTTTCTTGAATGTGACATCCTGTTAGGTTTCATCATCTCTATCCCTGGATGCTTGAACCAGCAGGTTACATACAATCATGCTCAGCCGCATCTTCCTCTTTATAAAGGCTAAAGAGGACTGTTTCACCTGGGAAGGCTATGAGACTGCTCATTGCCAGAAAATATAAACTTTTAACAGGGTTAGGGATGAGCTGAACACCCCCCGGTTCGGTTCGCGGCAGAACATGCAAACGGACCGAAAGTTCGCGCGAACATTTAAACACCGTTAAAGTCTATGGGACCCGAACATCAAAAATCAAAAGTGCAAATTTTAAAGGCTAATATGCAAGTTATTGTCCTAAAAAGTGTTTGGGGACCGGGTCCTACCCCAGGGGACATCAATGCAAAAAAAAGTTTCAAAAACGTTAGTTTTTTCGGGAGCAGTGATTTTAATAATGCTTAAAGTGAAAAAATAAAAGTGAAATATTCCTTTAAATATCGTACCTGGGGGTGTCTATAGTATGCCTGTAAAGTGGCACGTGTTTACCGTGTTTACAGTCCCTGCACAAAATGACATTTCTAAAGGAATAGAAGTCATTTGAAACTGCTTGTGGCTGTATTGTAATGTCGGGTCCCGGCAATATGGATGAAAATTATTGAGAAAAACGGCATGGGTACCCCCCCCCCCCAGCCCATTACAAGGCCCTTTGGGTCTTGTATGGATATAAAGGGGAATCCTGCACCCAAATAAAAAAAAAGGCGTGGGGCCCCCAGGCCCTATATACTCTGAACAACAGTGTACAGGCGGTCCAAACAAGACAGGGACTGTAGGTTTGTTCTTAAGTTGAATCTATTTGTAATTTGGAACAGGTACATTTTGTAAGTGTAGCTCCAGCCAAAAAATCTATTTTTAAGCTTTTTGGATAACATAGGGAAGGGTTATCACCCCTGTAACATTTGTTTTGCTGTCTGTGCCCCTGTTCAGAAGATTTCAGCTCACTTTCTGTCCCAATGACAATTGGATTTTGAAAATTTGGGGTTATTAGGGAAACAAGGATTGGTGATAGAGCATAAGTGGAGACACCTTTTTCCCATATTAACTCTTACAGGAGAGAATTTCCCTTTCCTAGGGGTAGATTTCCTCCCACTTCCTGTTTTTTCCCTCCATTTGTAAGTAGGAGTCATTTGTAAGTCGGATGTTTGAAAGTAGGGGACCGCCTGTATATACTCTGCAGAAAATTGGGCCTTAGGTGTTGGTGGTACCAGAACACTGTAAGCCCTCACAGTTACTCTTGGTGGGCGCTGGAACAGGCCCTGCTGTGAAATATTATAAGTTCTGCAACCTTACCCTTGTAATGTGGATCAAGAAGGGTTGCCAGTAGGGATGAGCTTCGAGTTCGAGTCGAGCATGAGTTCAACTCGAACATCGGCTGTTCGATCGTTCGCCGAATTTCGAACATTATGGGCCGCTCATGCCAAATTCGAGTGGCGCGTCACGGCCCATAATTCACTGAGTCATCGCAGTGCATTGCTGGCTGATGACCCGCATGCTTTGGGCAATCACAGCGCCGTCAGCACAGAGAGCCATAATTGGCCAAAGGCAGGGTGCCTTTGGCCAGTCATGGCTCAGGGGAGTAGGAGTAGGTACACGCCCCACACTATATAAGGCCGCCTGCGCGTCAGCTTTGTGTAGTGTGTTCCGGCGGAGTTCAGAGAGAGAGAGATTGTCGTTTTATTTCAGTTAGCTAGATTGAGCATGCAGTCGATTCAGCTAGTTAAATCAGTATATTTAGTATATATATATGCACTGCACGCTTTGTATATATATATATATATATATATATATATATATATATATATACAGTATATATACTGTATACAGTTTAGCTAGATCTCACTACAGAGTGTTCCTGTTATTCTCGCTGCAGTATATTAGGTCAGTGTACTGTATACTGGGCACAGTGTGCAGGTAAAGCTGACTGCAGACCATCCCTGTTCTCTTCCTAATAATACAGGCAGGCAGTTGATTGAGCGAAGCTGCAGTATATTAAGTCAGTGTACTGTATACTGGGCACAGTGTGCAGGTAAAGCTGACTGCAGACCATCCCTGTTCTCTTCCTAATAATACAGGCAGGCAGTTGATTGAGCTAAGCTGCAGTGTATTAAGTCAGTGTACTGTATACTGGGCGCAGTGTGCAGGTAAAGCTGACTACAGACCATCCCTGTTCTCTTGCTAATATACTACAGGAAGGCAGTTGATTCAGTTAGATGCAGTATAATCAGTATATATATATACATCCCAGCTTTGTGCAGCTACGTCTCACTGCAGGCCATTCCTTGTGTATCTATTCCAATACATCAAATACAGTATGTCTGGAAGGCCAACATGGATTGGCAGACACTTACAGGCCAATAAAAGAGGGCAAGCAGGCTCTGTGTCTAGAGGCAACAGTGCTGGTCGTGGACACGGTGCATCCTCATCAGCACGTGGCCGTGGGGCACGCTTGTCCTTTTTTTCGGCAGCTGTCCGTGTTGAGCCGCAACATGCAGAAGAGTTGGTAGAGTGGATGACCAAGCCGTCCTCATCCTCCTCATCCTCTGTCACCCAGGCTACCTTGGCTGCCAATGCCGGTGCCAAAGCGGCCTATTCCATCGGCTCGAGGTCATCATCAGTTACTCCTTCCCTAGCCCCACCATCATGCACGGAGGATTCCCCCGAACTGTTCGACCACAGTGTCGGTTACATGCTGCAGGAGGATGTGCAGTGTTTTGAAGGCTCCGATGATGGTACCCAGCTTGAGGAAGGCAGTAACGTGAGCCCAGAGAGAGGGGGTGCCCAAAAAGGACAACAAACTGGCAGTCATGTTCCCCCAGCTGCAACATACTGCCAGGTTTGCTCCAGTGACGAGGAGGGAGGGGATTATGAAGTCACTGACTCTACGTGGGTGCCTGATAGGAGAGAGGAGGAGGAGGAGAAGGAGGATGAGGCACATCTCCAACGAGGCAGGATGCCCTCCAGGGGCCAGCTTAAGGGCAGCCAACCGACTGCATCACACCGCAGAGCTCTGCATGTGCAGGGCGCTGCTGACTCTGTGTGTTTTTCCAAAAGTTCTTTGGTGTGGGCCTTTTTTCAGACGTGTACAGCAGATCGCACTGTTTCTATTTGCAACATATGTGTTAAGCGTATCAAGCGTGGCCAAAACAGCAGCTGCTTGGACACCACATGCTTGACCAGACATATGTCGACCTGCCATGCAGTCCATTGGCAAGCGTGCATAAAAGACCCACACCAAAGAACAAAACGGACCTCTGATTGCTCCTCATCAGCTGGGATCTCCAAACCCACTGTAGTACTACCCCCATAGGAGCTACTGGTTTAGATTTGGGTCAATGCAAGTTACCCCACCTTTCGTTGTCTAGGGGATGAGAGTCTATACACTTCAGGAAAAACCTCAATGTCCCCACAAGTTGTAAATCCTTTTTCTTTGCTTTTATTTCACACCAACTTGCAGGGAAAAAGGACGGAGGGTTAGGGGAAGTTCAGGCACGGGATGCAGACCACTGAGGAACTTTAGGTTTCAAAACGACACTAAAAACAAAGTACACATACCACTTTCCTTCGAGTGGAAGTTGCTCACCCAGATAGACTTCTCTCACCGGCCTAGCAGCCGGGGTGGAGCACGGACCCAAAGTCTCTGCCACAGACTTGATGAAAGTAGAACAGGTAGACAATCCTCTGCCACAGGATTGGGCGATGTGGACAAATTATAACTTGGTCCTCCACCAAAGGACTTAGCAAGTGTTCAGCCGAGCAGTATCAGAGCCTTTAAGCCGGACCGGCGATACTGCAGGGTAGCATTCGGCTAGGGTGCATCCTCCAATAGAGTCACCAGGCCTTCCGCTGGGTTCTCTCCAGGATGGTTCCTCCATTTAGTGGCTTCCTCCCTCAGGACGGACAGCACAGGATCACCCCCAAGCCATGTGCCCCAGACAGGACATCTGGGCCTACTTTGCAGGTGTACAGCCTTGGGCCAGTAGGCCCTGAGGCGGGAAAGCGAGACAGGCAGCGACACACACCTTGGGCCAGGAGGGCCGCATGGCAAAACGAGCCCAGAACAATGGCGTCTGCCCCTTAAATACCCTTCCCCAGCATGCTCAGCGGGAAACCACTCCCACTGAGCTGTTCCCGGGGAAAGATACCCAATCCGCTCTGGCTTGGTTGTGTTCCAACACTGGCCTGTGGTGGTAATGCCACCTACCGGTGAACAGTGGAAAATCCTTCCAACACAGCCACAGCTGAAACAATCAGATCTGAGCCAGTAAGTGGCTCAGATACCCACTAAATTTAAATATAGTGCCTGATCATCAGGAGCAGGGTGCTACACCACTATACCTTCAGTCCTCTCAGAAACCTGCACTGAGAAGCATGAAGGTGTAGAATTAGGTGTGCCACTGCCAAGTACTTGCGGGCAATCTGCTATCGGTACACCAACGTCCGATTGTACCAGGTAAATTTCCCTGCCCCAGGTGCTACACTGGCAAAAGAAATTCGCTCCCAGCCATCCACAAGCCCAGCGGTTGAATGCTAGCATGGCTAAATTGCTAGCACTTCAACTGCTGCCTTTTCAGTTGGTAGACTCTTCCCCCTTCTGTGAGTTTGTGGAATGTGCGGTACCTCAGTGGCAGGTTCCCAAACGCCACTTTTTTCATGGAAGGCGATTCCGGCTCTCTACCGGCATGTGGAAGGCAATGTCTTGGCCTTGCTGGACAGGGCGGTCAGCGGTAAGGTGCATATTACCGCTGACTCATGGTCCAGCAGGCATGGACAGGGACGTTACCTATCTTTCACGGTGCACTGGGTGACTCTGCTAGCAGCTGGGAAGGATGCGGGACAGGGTGCAGTAGTGTTGGAGGTTGTTCCGCCACCACGCCTCCAAAATGCTACTAGTGGTGATTCTGACACACCTCTCTCCTCCACCCCCTCCTCTTCTTCTTCCTTCATGGCCTCTTCCTCTGCTGATTTTTCCTCAGAACCAGCGGTGCTCCGTAGGCTTTCAAGGGGCTACGCAAGTACGCAGGCAAAAAGATGCCATGCGGTGCTTGAGCTGGTGTGCTTGGGGGACAGGAGCCACACTGGGGCATAGATGCTGTCAGCTCTGTAGGGGCAGGCTTAGAGGTGCTTGACGCCATGTCAGCTTAAGCCAGGAATGGTGGTTTGCGACAATGACACCAACCTCTCCGCCCTCCGACAGGGACAGCTGACCCATGAGCTGTGTTTGGCTCATGTCCTTAACTTGGTGGTGCAGTGGTTCTTGGGCAGGTACCCGGGCTTACAGGATGTCCTGAGGCAGGCCAGGAAAGTCTGTGTGCATTTCCGCCGGTCATATAATGCCAGTGCTCGGCTGGCTGACCTCCAAAAGGAATTTAACCTGCCCAAGAACCGCCTAATCTGTGACATGCCCACCAGGTGGAACTCAACATTGGCCATGCTGCAGTGGCTTCACATGCAGCAGAGGGCCATCAATGAGTACCTGTGCGACTATGGCACCAGGACAGGGTCAGGGGAGCTTAGTTTTTTTTTGCCACGCCACTGGGTCATGATCAGGGATGCATGCACTGTCCTGTCACCATTTGAGGAGGCCACGAGGATGGTGAGCAGTGACAGTGCATGCATCAGTGACACTGTCCCTCTTGTCCACCTGTTGGAGCACAAGCTGCATGGAATAATGGACAAGGCACTTGAGGCAGAACAGAGGGAGGAAGAGGAGGACTTCCATACCTCTCAAGACCCCTTTATCCAGACAGTATTCCTGCGGGCCCGCCGATCACACAGGAAGTGGAGGAGGAGGAGGATTGTGTCAGCATGGAGGTGGAGCCTAGCACTCAGCATCAGCAGCAGTCTTCAAGGAATCATTTACAGTCCCCAGAAACCCATGGACTTGTACGTGGCTGGGAGGAGGTGGCCGTGGATCATGTCGTCCTTAGTGACCCAGAGGACTCCGGACCGAATGCCTCAGCAAACATACGCTGCATGGCCTCCCTGATCCTGCAAAGTCTGCAAAATGATCTTCGGGAGGCCTTGCAGAAAGGTTTGTGCAACGCGTTTCCAGAGCCTGGGAGGTTAAAAATTCCTGGTGTTGGACAACGTGTTGCTGAGGCTTTGGTCAGTCACAGAAAGAGGGGTGGAGAAGGTGGCTGTCTGACTGATGCGTTCAGACAATTTTTTAGTCCACAGCCCCAAGGTATGATCGGTTCCAGCAACCATCGCCAGCGTCTGATTCACATGGTGCAGGAATACCTAGGGGCAAGATCAGACTTTGACACCTTTCCCACCGAAAATCCTCTGGGTTACTGGGTCTTGAGGATGGATCACTTGCCAGAGCTTGCACAGTATGCAATTGAGCTACTGGCCTGTCCTGCATCCAGCTTTCTTTCGGAACGCACATTCAGTGCTGCTGGAGGCTTTGTAACCAATCACAAGGTGCGCCTGTCCACCGACTCGGTCGATCGACTGACCTTCATAAAAATGAATCAGTCTTGGATCACCAGCTACCAAGCACCTGATGGTGATGTAACCAAATAATTTTTTTTTTTATGTGAGATCCCTTCAAGACTGCCTATGCTGATGCTGAGTGACTATCCTGTTATGCTGAGTGACTATCCTCTTCCTCCTCAATGTTCATGTTCATAGCTTGTAAGAACAACCATCAAAGGCCCAATTTATCTGCCACTGTTCAACAGTGGCATGTAATTACAATTCTTGATATAATATTTCACAGCAGGGCATTCCAGCGCCCACCAAGAGTAACTGTGAGGGCTTACAGTGTCGTGGCAACACCAAGACCTAAGGCCCAAATTTCTGCAGAGTACATAGGGTAGGCCCCTACTTTCAAACATCCGACTTTCAAACGACTCCTACTTACAAACAGAGGGAGACAACAGGAAGTGAGAGGAAATATACCCCTAGGAAGGGAAATTCTCTCCTGTAAGAGTTAATATGGGAAAGAGGTGTTTCCTGTCCACTGATGCTTTATCACCAATCCTTGTTTCCCTAAAAACCCAAAATTTTCTAAATCCAATTGTCATTGGGACAGAAAGTGAGGTGAAATCTTCTGAACATGTGCACAGACAGCAAAACAAATGTTACAGGGGTGATAACCCTTCCCTATGTTTTCCAAAAAGCTTAAAAATAGATTTTTTGGCTGGAGCTACACTTTAAAAATGTACCAGTTCAAAATTACAAACAGATTCTACTTAAGAGCAAACCTACAGTCCCTGTCTTGTTTGCACCACCTGTACCTGTATACTGCTGTTTAGAGTATATAGGGTCTGGAGGCCCCACGCTTTTCCTTTTTTTTATTTGGGTGTGGGGTTCCCCTTAATATCCATACAAGACCCAAATGGGCTGGTAATTGGCTGGGGGGGGGGGGTGGCTTCCCATGCCGTTTTTCTCAATGATTTTCATCCATATTGCCGGGACCAGATATTACATTAAAGCCACAAGCAGTTTTAAATGACTTTTATTCCTTTAGAAATGTCATTTTGTGCAGGGACAGTTCTAAACACGGGAAACACGCGCCACTTTACAGGCATACTTTAGACACCCCCCAGGCACGATATTTAAAGGAATATTTCACTTTTATTTTTTCACTTTAAGCATCATTAAAATCACTGCTCCTGAAAAAATTTCAGTTTTTAAAACTTTTCTTTGCATTGATACATGTACCCTGGGGCAGGACCCGGGTCCCCAAACCCTTTTTAGGACAATAACTTGCATATTAGCCTTTAAAATTTGCACGTTTGAGTTCTCACGTTCGACTGTGAGGACTTACAGTGTTGTGGTACCAGCACCACCCCCACCACCACCACCACCACTAAAGGCACAATTTTGCTGCCACTGTTCAACAGTGGCATGTAATTAAAATTCTTGATATAATAGTTCACAGCAGGGCCTGTTCCAGCGCCCACCAAGAGTAACTGTGAGGACTTACAGTGTTCTGGTACCACCAACACCTAAGGCCCAACTTTCTGCAGAGTATATAGGGCAGGCCGTATAGTATATGCAGGTGGTCCCCTACATTCAAACATCCGACTTACAAACAACTCCTACTTACAAACGGAGGGAGACAACAGGAAGTGAGAGGAAATCTACCCCTGGGAAGGGAAATTCTCTCCAGTAAGAGTTAATATGGGAAAAAAGTGTCTCCACTGATGCTTTATCACCAATCCTTATTTCCCTAAAAACCCCAAATTTTCTAAATCCAATTGTCATTGGGCCAGAAAGTGAGGTGAAATCTTCTGAACAGGGGCACAGACAGCAAAACAAATGTTACAGGGGTGATGATAACCCTTCCCTAGGATATCCAAAAAGCTTAAAAACAGATTTTTGAATAGATTTTTTGGCTGGAGCTACACTTACAAAATGTACCTGTTCCAAATTACAAACAGATTCAACTTAAGAACAAACCTACAGTCCCTGTCTTTCTTGGGACCGCCTGTATACTGCCTTTAAGAAGAGTATATAGGACCTGGGGGCCCCTGGCCTTTTCTTTTTTTAATTTGGGTGCGGGGTTCCCCTTAATATCCATACAAGACCCAAAGGGCCTGGTAATGGGCTGGGGGGGGGGGGGTACCCATGCCGTTTTTCTCAATAATTTTCATCTATATTGCCGGGACCCAACATTACATTAAAGCATCAAGCAGTTTTAAATTACTTTTATTCCTTTAGAAATTTAATTTTGTGCAGGGACTGTTCTAAACACGGGAAACATGTGCCACTTCACAGGCATACTATAGACACTCCCCATGTACGATATTTAAAGGAATATTTCACTTTTATTTTTTCACTTTAAGCATCATTAAAATCACTGCTCCCGAAAAAACTGAAGTTTTTAAAACTTTTTGTGCATTGATACATGTCCCCTGGGGCAGGACCCGGGTCCCCAAACCCTTTTTAGGACAATACCTTGCAAAATTCGCACTTTTGATTTCTCACGTTCGCGTCCCATAGACTTTAACGGTGTTCAAAAGTTCGTGCAAGCTTTCGGTCCGTTCGCATGTTCTGGATGCGAACCGAACCAGGGGGTGTTCGGCTCATCCCTAATCTAGACTGTTAAGTAGATAAAAAATGTATATATATATCGTTTATTGCACTAAGAATATGAACAGTCTCTGCAAAGTTCTCTGTGGGACTGTGGGGTGTTGAAACACATGCAGTAAACAGTCCTGTAGCATAAAAGCCTCAAAATGAGTGGAATATTTAAAATGTTTTTATAAAAAATGTGTTCATCCTTACATGCAAGTTGCTGTTGTTGCTCTTTAGGGTTCTCATTATGTGTATTATTACCTAACAGTGGCCATTATAAGTTTGTTTGATGTTCAATTTTTTATCTCATTCACTCTCCCCTCTTTTGCCTCACCCCCATTTTTTCAAGCATCATTGATTCCTCTCACTGCTAGCGACATGATATGAAATCATCATGTATGACCATTTTTCATCAGTAATGCTTTCTCCCGGGTTTGCGCTTTTATATGGGAGTTTCGAAATACTTTATCAATATTATATACATATGTGTGCATGGCATAGGCGTGCGCACAGGGTGTGCCGGGTGTGCCCAGGCACACCCTAATCACCTCATGTGCATTAGTGTAATCGCTCTGTGTAGCAACAGGAACGTGGGAAAGATCTCCCTCTTACCGGTTCTGCCATAAGAGAAATCTTTATGCTCTTCTCTTCCACTGTGCCAGCAGGGAGATCAACGTGCCGGGGTTATATATATATAGAGATACATACACATGCATGTGTGTTTGAGCTTAAGGGTGCACACCCTAATGCATTAGGCAGCGCACACCTATGGTGCATGGATGCACACACAAACAAGCACACACATTTATCTATATGCACACACACACACATTTGCTGAGAGGTATGTTGAGTATTTTGCAGATCTCGCTTTTTGTCACAAAGTTTTGAAAATTGAAAAAAGAAAAAAAAAATGCCTTCTTCATTTTCAAAAACAAATGAGAGCTGTAAAATACTCACCATGCCTCTCAGCAAATAGCTTGGGGTGTCTACTTTCCAAAATGGGGTCATTTGTGGGGGTTTTGTGCTATCTTGGCATTTTATGGCCTTCAAAACTGTTATAGGTAGTGAGGAGTGAAATCAAAAATTTGTGCCCTTAGAAATCCTGAAGGCGGTGCTTGGTTTTCGGGGCCCCGTATGCGGCTAGGCTCTCAAAAAGTCCCACACATGTGGTATCCCCGTACTCAGGAGAAGCAGCAAAATGTATTTTGGGGTGTAATTCCACATATAACCATGGCATGTTTGAGCAATATATAATTTAAGCCCCGTACACACGATCGGTTTGACTGATGAAAACCGTCCGATGGATGGTTTTCATCAGACCAACCGATCGTGTATGGTACCCATCGGTCTTTTTTCCATCGGTTGTAAAAAATAGAACTTGTTTTAAAATTTTCCGATGGATAAAAAGCCGATCGAAAACTCTGATCGTCTATGGGCAAGTCCATCGGATCAAAAACCCACGCATGCTCAGAATCAAGTCGACGCATGCTCAGAAGCATTAAACTTCATTTTTCTCGGCTCATCGGAGTGTTTTACGTCACCGCGTTTGGAGCGGTTGGTTTTTTGACTGATCGTGTGTGGGCAAGACTGATGGAAAACAGTTTCATCGGATATCCGATGGACAAATCCATCGGACGAAAATCCATAGGTTATCCGATCGTGTGTACGGGGCTTCAGTGACAACTTTTTGTACATTTTTTTTTCTTTTTGTCATTATTCAATCACTTGGGACAAAAAAAAAAATATTCAATGGGCTCAACATGCCTCTCATCAATTTCCTTGGGGTGTCTACTTTCCAAAATGGGGTCATTTTGGGGGGTTTTGTGCTATCTTGGCATTCTAAAGCCTTCAAAACTGAGATAGGTAGTGAGGAGTGAAATCAAAAATGTATGCCCTTAGAAACCTTGAAGGCGGTGCTTGGTTTTTGGGGTCCCGTACGTGGCTAGGCTCCCAAAAAGTCCCACACATGTGGTATCCCCGTACTCAGGAGAAGCAGCAGAATGTATTTTGGGGTGTAATTTCACATATGCCCATGGCATGTGTGAGCAATATATCATTTAGTGACAACTTTGTGCAAAAAAAAAAAAAAGTTTGTCATATTCCCGCAACTTGTGGCAAAATATAAAATAATCCATGGACCCAACATGCCTCTCAGTAAATAGCTTGGGGTGTCTACTTTCCAAAATGGGGTCATTTGGGGGGGTTTTGTGCCATCTTGGCATTTTATGGCCTTCGAAACTGTGATAGGTAGTGAGGAGTGAAATCAAAAATTTGCCCCCCTTAGAAATCCTGAAGGCGGTGCTTGGTTTCCGGGGTCCCGTACGTGGCTAGGCTCCTAAAAAGTCCCACACATGTGGTATCCCCATACTCAGGAGAAGCAGCAGAATGTATTTTGGGGTGCAATTCCACATATAACCATGGCATGTGTGAGCAATATATCATTTAGTGACAACTTTTTGTTATTTTTTTTTGTCATTGTTCAATCACTTGGGACAAAAAAAAATATTCAATGGGCTCAACATGCCTCTCAGCAATTTCCTTGGGGTGTCTACTTTCCAAAATGGGGTCATTTGGGGGGGTTTTGTACTGCCCTGCCATTTTAGCACCTCAAGAAATGAGATAGGCAGTAATAAATTTAAAGCTGTGTAAATTCCAGAAAATGTACCCTAGTTTGTAAACGCTATAACTTTTGCACAAACCAATAAATATACGCTTATTGACATTTTTTTACTAAAGACATGTGGCTGAATACATTTTGGCTTAAATGTATGACTAAAATTGAGTTTATTCGATTTTTCTTATAACAAAAAGTAGAAAATATAATTTTTTTTCGAAATTTTTTTAAATTTATATCGCAAAAAAAAAAAATCGCCGAGGCAATCAAATACCATTAAAAGAAAGCTCTGTTTGTGGGAAGAAAAGGACGCAAATTTCGTTTGGGTACAACATTGCATGTCCGCACAATTTACAGTTAAAGCAGCGCAGTGCAAAATTCTGAAAACTCCTCTGGTCCTTTAGCTACAAAATGGTCCGGGGCTTAAGTGGTTAAGGTGATAATCCTGTCACCATGAAAACACTAGTCCATCAGCTGTTGGAGAGGGCAGAAGCAGAGGGAGGAGAAGCATGGCTGTGGAGCTGTTTATCATTACCTGTGGGTCATGTGGAGCCTGAAGCAGGCGGAGCTAATGGCGGAGGACCGGAGGAGATGGAGTGGGTCAGCGTCGGCTCCCTACATAGCCACATGCTGAATATAGCAGTAGAATTTCCTGCGGAAGAAGCCAAGGAGGTCGGGAGACAGGAGGACGTCGTTCGGGTGGAAGAGGAGGACGGTCGGAGGGTCGGTAAGAGGCGGTGCCAGCAGAGGAGGAGCTTCAGTCCTGTAATGCCCGCTCCCACTGTAAGCAGAAGAGGGAGGTCGGTCTCAGAGGCAGGCAGAAGACGCTATGTCTCAGAGGCAGCATGGAGAGGCAAAGGTGGGCGGAGACCTGGTCTCGCACCACAAGGCTGAGGAGTGTCGCCGCAGAGACAAGACAGAGAAGCATTTCTCATCAGGCAGCAGGCAAATGAGGAGACAGCAGCTCAGGGGGACAAGTAGAGGAAGTATTTCAGGGGCAGACAAAGCCGCAGCGCAATTCCTGTGCTGTGTGAGTCTCCCATGCACAATCCACAAGTACAACTTAATGCTGTAGACAATGGTAAGCTTGAAACTATGAACCAGCTTTCTGCATTATCATCAACTTTAGAGCAGTTAATTCATACTCTGCGTAAAGATAATGAATTGCAGGCTGAAAAGCCAGGTGGTGATATTACAGCAGGAGTTTGGTCTGAAGTTATAAGTGTAAATGATAATGTGGTTAACCCGGTTTTTAATCCACAGGTACGAGAATCTCCTCACGGTAAGCAGGTAAAGGAGAATAGAGGTAAAGAATGTATGCCGTGTGTACTTTCCCCCTTTGGGTTTTCACCTTTAATAAGGAAAAAAAATTGGCAAGGAGATTACATTGACTTAGCAACAATTCTTCCGTTAAGGGATTTTTCTCACAGATATGACATAAAGATGACAGAATGGAGGAGGATAAACGTAAATCGGTATTAAAATCCTTTTATAGCTGGCTGCAAGCATTCGGCATTTATGCAAGTGTATTATGTGAGAAATATCCCAAGAAAAGTTCATCCCTATTTCAACATGTAGATATCATCTTGGAAGCTTATAGAAGCTTCAGTGGGTTTTCCTGGTTGTCGTATGATGAAAGTTTTAGACAGAAGCTAGCAGTGCAACCATCACTTCAATGGTATACCAAAGATGTTAGGGCTGGCTCCCTGCTGATGGTGGCTTGCATGTGGATTTTGTGAACATAAGTGGAATTTTGAACTAAAGTGGAGAGTTAATAACCAGGAGTTGAAAACAGGAGGTAAGTCTTCTAACCTGTGAGTAACATCTTAAACTTCCTAGTAATTATATTGTAACTGGGGAATGAGTGCTAGCAGGGTTTGCTCAGTGCGCAGTGTGCCACATGTATGCAAAATTGGTGCAACAGCTCCAGGATGGATACCGCTGTGACAGATGTGAGCGGGTTGCCCTTCTGGAAGCTTGCATTCGAGATCTGGAGGAGCAAGTTGCAACACTTGGCAGAAAGGACAACCTTGATAGGGTTCCTCTGCTCTCTAAACAGGTGGTCAGTAGGGTTGATGTGCAGGGTGGAGGGGCAAGTCAGGATTATCAGATAGGAAGATGGGTTAATGTAGTTAGAGGGAGTGGAAGGGGCTCACAGAAAAGGAAGGCCAGTCCTGTATTTGTGCATCAAAACAAATTTGCCAAGTTGGGAGAAGATGTGGAGGTGGCAAACACAGAGATGTCAGCCCTAGATGTCACTGCTACCCCTAACAGCCGGGAGAGCAGCCCATCTAGTAGAGGTGGTGAGGGGAGTGCAGGTAGGCTTAGACAGTTGGTGGTAATAGGGGATTCTATAATCAGAAGGACTGAGAGAATAATTTGTCGCCAGGATCGCCTCAACTGAATGGTTGGCTGTCTCCCTGGCGCAAGGGTTTGGCATGTGGTGGACCGGGTGGCTAAATTACGTTGAAGATGGCGGGGGATGGGGCCCTGCTCGAAGATATACCATTGTACCATCTGATTCCTCATTCCTCCTTCTGAAGCAATCATCTTACCATGTGTTACCAGCTGTCATTATGTAAGCATTGTCTTTTGCTTGTCTTTCTGAAGAATAAACAACCGTTGTTGAAGATAACCTGGCTCTATTGAATTTTGGAACGAAACGCCTAGGAAGGAGACACTAATAGATTTAACAAGTGTCCCCCCTTTTTCCCCATTTCCCCCACCCTCTTACAAGCATGAAGTGTTCTAGTATTTCCTGGTAGAGGGCTGCGGGGACTTTGGACTTGATAAAACACAGTGGACCAACACCAGCAGATGACATGGCTCCCCAAATACTCACTGACTGTGAAAAATTCTGCATTTCATTTGGAAATCAAGGTCCCAGAGTCTGGAGGAAGAGTGGAAAGGCACAGAATCCAAGTTGCATAAGGGTCTTATTTAAAGTTTCCACAGTCAGTGATGATGTCATCTGCTAGTGTTTGTCCACTGTGTTTTATCAACCAACATTTCTGTATTAAAAATCCTTATTTTTAATTGGTATTATTTAATATTCTTATTTTCTGAGATACTGAATTTGGGGTTTTTACTATCTGTAAGCCAGAATCATTAAAATAAAAGAAAAACATGCTTGAAATATATCACTCTGTGCATAACACATCTATATATAATATATGAGTTTCACTTTTTGAGTTGAATTACTGAAATAAATTAACTTTTTGATGATATTATATTCTAACTAAAATTTTATGAAATGCACCTGTAGATTTTCTTTCATCTGTAGCGGGTCTCCCATATTTGGGGTCGGTATGCCTGAAATTTAGGGGGTAGCCTGAGCATTAGTTTGGCTCAGGCTGTTTGATTTCTTAAATTGGTCTCTGCTTATTGTGATGTTGCCTGGTTGTATAGTTCCCTTTGACCTGTGGGTAGCGATGTTGCCCAGGTCACAGGTTGAACCGCAGGTGGCATTGCAGCGCTATTGGGTGTCCTCTCTCGGCGGCTGTGCGGTGGGTGTGGTCTGCCCGCTGTACATGCTGGGAGAGGGTACTTAAGGGGCAGACGCCATTGGCGGAGGTTCTTCATCCTAAGCACGTACCCCACCTTCGGTGGCCCTCATGGCCAGGGGTACGTGTGAATTTGTTGGGCCCTGGGCACCTTTGGCCCGAGGCCACATCGTTCCAGGTAGGCCCAGTACCTTTAACTGAGGCCTACAACCAAACCGCGGAATCTAATGGTTCCCGTGGGAGGGTGACCCGCTCTGAAGGAGAGGCAACCAGGGGAGGACCTTTCTAAGGGGATCGGTGAAGGATGTCACTGTCTCGGAAGAGGCCTGGTTACCTGTCAGAGGGAAGTATTCCGTGATCCACCAAAAGCTCTTGTAACGTGCCCCATTGGCACCTACGGTCTCTAAAGTTACAAGTGTGGAGGAGTTCAGGACTTAGAAGCTAGAAGATCCTATGGCAGAGGATCTCCTGAACGTGTCTCTAGGAGAAACTAATCTAAAGTAAATGTTCCATGCTCCACTCCGGCTGCTAGGACTGTGATATGGAACTATCCGGGTGAGCAAAATTCACTCAGGCCTGAGTGGCAATGAGTGGTAATTGAGTGCCGCATGCCTGAACCTATATTCCTGTTCAATTCTCTCTCTTTCCAACTTTCCTATCGAGTTGCAAGCAAAAGGAAAATAAACTCTTGTATTGGGTTTAACATTGTCTGGACATTGGCTTTCCTCAAGAGAAAAATAGACTTTTCCCTACACTCTAGGGACAAGAACCAATGGAAAGAGGTAACTCGCTGCAGGACCCAAAACTGTTAACACCGCTCACCCTTTACAAGATGGAGGATATTGGGCATGTGGCATGGTGTGTCCCACTCTGCAAGTGGAGGTAAGCAGGGCAAGGGATCTGTGTGCTACACATCTAATAGGGATTCTATCAGTCCATTCACACTAAATATTTTTCAATCAAGTTTGTTGAGCCAAGTGGTGCTCGAAGTTTGGCCATTTTAGCAGAAATGAGCCAAAATGCAAGCCGTGATTGACCAATTTAAGCTGGCCTAGCTTCTTCACCTTACCTTTCAAAAACGTTTATGTATTGGCCTGGGAAGGAACATAGGTGAGTACTATTGAGCAGGGGCAGGCATCCTTGGCACTTTGGTTGTTGTGAAACTACAAGTCCCATGAGGCATTTCAAGACACTAACGACCATAGGCATGACTCCCAAAGTGCCTACCCCTACTATAGAGTGTAATTGGAGTGACAGCTCTCAGTCTGCTGGGGCTGCTGACATCACATCTAAGAAGGTGGTGTCCAGTAGCAATCTTAGGGCTGTTGGATGTCTACACAAGGGAGACTTTTACAGGGATATAAAATACATGCATTGTGTAATTTTTTAGAGCCAGCAATCATCTCATTAGTAAAAGTGATCCAGGCAGCTCTACAGCTACTCAATCACTTTGATGGTAGTGGAAGGGCTGCCCCCCTCCCACCATCACCTGTGGTGGTTTCCAGGCTCTCTCTTTCCTCTGGGGAGCCCGGGACCATGATAAAGAGGAGATGGAGGAACTTCTGTTCCCGTATCTCCTCTGTGACTAATGTAGCTTGGAATACAGCCAGGGTAGCAGCTAATCAACTTTGTTTGTTTCCATTTCTCTGGTGTACAACATTTTAAGTTGACATATTTGGTATCTGTTTACTTGACTTAACATTGTCTTTTATATTTTACAATAAAAGTGGGTATTATGTTGTGTTTGTGTTTACTAAAATTCATTTTAGTGTATTTTTTTTCTTGAAAATTTGTCTTTGATAAACACCTGTGCAAGTATTGTGTGACATAAAGCATTGGAGCAGCCAGCATTTTATTCTCCAGAGCCTCTGCTTTTAGAAAATACATAATGTTTGGGATTCTAAGTAATTTTCTTGCAAAACAAAATGCTGATTTTAACATGTGTGTAAACATTTTTAAATTGCCCCTGACAGAAAGTGGTTAAAGGGGTTGTAAAGGTTCGTTTTTTATTTTCTAAATAGGTTCCTTTAAGCTAGTGCATTGTTGGTTCACTTACCTTTTTCCTTTGATTTACCTTCTAAATGTTTTTTTTCTTTGTTTTCTTTGTCTGAATTTCTCACTTCCTGTTCCTCCTCAGTAAGCTTTTCAGTAAGCTGTTCTGGCTGACTAAACACCACTCGGATGATGGTGTGAAGTTTAGTGAGGAGAAACAGGAAGTGAGAAATTCAGACAAAGAAAAAAAACATTTAGAAGGTAAATCAAAGGAAAGGGTAAGTGAACCAACAATGCACTAACTTAAAGGAACCTATTTAGAAAATAAAAAACAAACCTTTACAACCCCTTTAATGGCGCTTGTCAAACCACTGCAGTGTGAATGAATGACTTGTATAGCGCTACACATGCGAACTGAATCGCCTCTATGTGCTTTTTTCAGCCAGTGTCTGCTGGGCTGGTGCCGTCATTTTACCCCATAGGATCTCAACACGCTTGGGACACACAGTCATACACACATATATACATATACACATATAATTCTGGGCCAATTTGGACAAGATCCAATTAACTTACCAGCATGTCTTTGGAGTGTGGGAGGAAACCGGAGTATCCGGAGGAAACCCACGCAGACACAGGGAGAACATGCAAACTCCAGGCAGATGGTGTCGTGGTCAGGATTCGAACCAGCGACACTTTTGCTGCTAGGTGAAAGTGCCAACCACTACACCACTTTGCTACCCTAGTGTATGTGTATGTGTGTTAGTGTATGCACATTAGTACTCATTTGAATGCCCAATGCACCAGAAATTATGCATGTACCATTTCTGGGAGAGCACTGCACTGCATTTTGTGCTGCAACACACGTTTATTAGCAAGCTGTGTTGTCGTTCCATTCAGAGTGACAGCAGTAAAATCAGTTTAAGAAATGTGACAAAAACAATACATTTTAAATGCTAAAAGCTTACACGTTGGCTTATGGAGCCTTTATTAAACGACCTCCAGTACTGCTGCAAGTGAGGTGCCCATGGGAAACACATGGACTATACTGGCAAAAGAAATGAATCGTTAGGTACTGTGTTTATGGGTAGAGAGGCTATGATGAGAAATCTTGAGTGAATTGATACTTCAGAGAATTCCATACACTCGAGAGCATCACTTTGTAAGGATTCTGTGGTCTCATATGGAATGCGTTTTAAGGACATACTTTATCAGAATGTAAATAATATGTTACTGTTTAACTTTATATTAATTTGCATTACATGGTAGAAGGGCCTTCTGAGTACAAGGACAATGTAAATCCATCAGTCAGGCAGTTTACTGGGAGAATGGGAAAGGTCAAAACTGTGACCAAATGTTAAAATATATAGAAATATAGAAACAACAGACAAAAAAAAGACCAAGTGATCCAACAAGACTGCCCGGTTTTGATATTTTTGATTTTTTTTTTTTTTTTACTTTTTTTTGTGATTATAGATCTATGTTTGTCCCAAGCATGTTTGAATCTACTTAAGCCCCGTACACACGGTCGGACTTTTGCCCAACAAACTTCGTTTTAAGCAAGTTGGACCAACAATCCCACCGTGTGTACGCTCCATCGGACAAACTTTTTTTCGTTTGGTTTTGTTTTCATTGGACAAAAGTTGGGTCTGCAAACGGACAAACTTTTGCCCAACAAAAGTCCGATGGAGCAAAGTCCTACCGTGTGTACAGAAAACCATAGGACTTTTGTCCGATGGACAAAACAACTAATGTTAAAATCAACCAACAATAGCAGAAGTTGACCAAAGGGTGGCGGTAAAGAGCAGAAAAGAGCAGAAAAACCACGCAATGTTGCAAAAAGTTTTGGGAAAGTTTGCAGAAAAGTCCTGTGGTGTGTATGCTATGGGTGTGCCCGGCCAACTCCGTTCGGACAAAAATCCACGGAAAAGTCCGATGGAAGTCCGACCATTTGTATGGGGCTAAAGCTTCATGTTGAAAATACTGGCCCTTTAACCTTATTCACACACTTAATCAAGTCTCCCCTTTCCCGTCTTTCCTCCAGACTGCATGTTTGAAGTCTCTCCTGATATATTTCATCTCTCAGACCTTTCACTTTTTATGTTGTCTGTCTCTGGACCCATTCCGTCTTATCAGTATTTTTTGTAAGTTTGGTCTCCAAGACTGGACACAGTCTTCTTCCTCTTTACAAACAGATTCACTAGCACAGGGCCTAATACAGAACCTTGTGGTGCACCACTAGTGACTGCTCTCTGTTTCAAATGAAACAGAGAGCCGTGACATGGGAGGGAGGGCGGGACGTGCTTTATTCTTCAATCCCCGCCAAATGCTTCTAGTACTGACGCATTTTCTTTTCTTTTCTAGGTACTGACTCGTGCTAAGTCCGTTGTAAACCACCTTTAACCAATCACAGGTAAGTACCACTGACATCTAAATAAAGTGTATATATATAGATATATATTTTTTTTTATTAAACTATTTTGTCTGCCCCTGTCCCATATGTGGATGGCGGGAACATTTGCCCCACCTTCCACTTTCATTCTAAATCTAAAAAAAAGTTTTGCCTTTAGTTATAATTTTTTTCTTTACACATCCACAGACCAAAGCCAAAAAGCAACAAAACTAAACAAGTTGTATGCTACACTTTATGCTTTTGATGACACACACATCACATTTCTCTATCAGTCCTGCCATGCAAGCTATAGCTTTGGTATAGATTTTAGAGATTCATTACTATCTGTATTGCATCATTTTGATTGCCATGTGTTATACTGATGCATATCAGAAAAACTACTCTGAATTGTAATAATATACTATAATTAACATAAATATGCAATTTTTATAACAAAGTGATTTTAGTTTTTTAACCACTTCAATACAGGGCACTTATACACACTTCCTGCCCAGACCAATTTTTAGCTTTCAGTCCTCTCACACTTTGAATGACAATTATTCAGTCATGCTACACTGTACCCAAACAACATTTTTATCATTGTTTTCTCACAAATAGAGCTTTTTTTGGTGGTATTTAATCACTGCTGAATTTTTAAACATTTTGAAAAGAAATGGCGCGTACACTCGATCACAATTTCCGACAACAAAACCGTGTTTTTTTTTCCAGCGGATGTTGGCTCAAACTTGTCTTGCATACACACGATCGCACAAATGTTGCTCAGAAATTCCGAATGTCAAGAACACTGAGACGTACAACACTACGAAGAGCCGAGAAAAATGAAGTACAATGATTCCGAGCATGCGTTGAATTGATTCCGAGCATGGGTAGGATTTTTGTGCATCGGAATTGGATACACACGATCGGTATTTCCGACAAGAAATTTTGTTCTCGGAAAAATTGAGAACCTGCTCTCAAACATTTGTTGTCGGAAATTCCGGGAGCAAATGTCGGATGGAGGCCTACACACGGTCGGAATTTCCGACCAAAAGCTTACATCGAACATTTGTTGTCGGAAATTCCGATCGTGTGTACGTGGCAAAACACTTTTTTTTGTTCTATTGTAAAATTTTGCAAATAAGTAACTTTTCTTCATAAATTTGGGCCAAAATTTATACTGCTACATATCTTTGGTAAAAACAGCCCAAATTAGTGGATATTATTCAGTCTGTGTGAAAGTTATAGACAAAAAACACAGGTTGAGGGCAACTGACATTAACCACTTCAGCCCCGGAAGATTTGGCTGCTCAATGGCCAGGCAATTTTTTGCAATACGGCACAGCGTTGCTTTAACTGACAATTGCGCGGTCATGCCATGCTGTACTCAAACAAAATTGACGTCCTCTTTTCCCACAAATAGAGCTTTCTTTTGGTGGTATTTATTTTATAGACAAAAAGCTTTCTTTTGGTGGTATTTATTTTATAGACAAAAAAAAAAACGACAATTGTGAAAAAAAAAACACAATATTTTGTATTTTTTGCTATAATAAATATCCCACATTTTTTTTTTAAAAAGCAATTTTTTTCCTCAGTTTAGGCCGATAAGTATCCTTCTACATATTTTTGGTAATAAAAATCTCAATAAGCTTATATTGATTGGTTTGTGCAAAAGTTATAGCGTCTACAAAATAGGGAATAGATTTATGCCACTTTATACTCTGCAGAAAAATTGGGCCTTATGCCCCATACACACGATCGTTTTTCATGCCGTTAAAAATGCCATTTTTAAAAATGGGCATTAAAACCGATCATGTGTATGTTCCAGAGCATTTTTAACGGCGTGAAAAACGGGCATTAAAAATTTCGAACATGCTCTATTTTTTCACGCCGTTTTTCATGTCGTTTTTCGTGTATGCTTTTACGAGGTGAAAAAAAAACCGTGCATGCTCAGAATTAAGTATGAGACGGGAGCGCTCGTTCTGGTAAAACTAGTGTTCTTAATGGAGATAGCACATTCGTCACGCTGTAACGGACTGAAAAGCACGAGGCTGAAAAGTGCGAATCGACGCTCAACAAACTTTACTAACGTGAAGGGTGGCGCCATCCGAACGGAACTTCCCCTTTATAGTGCCGTCGTACGTGTTGTACGTCACTGCGCTTTGCTTGAACGTTTTTTTTAATGATCGTGTGTACGCAAGACAGGCTTGAGAGGAAACATGAAAAAAAACGACGAGAAAAACGTTGGTTTAAAAAATGGCATGAAAAACGATCGTGTGTATGGGGCATTAGGTGTTGGTGGTGCCACAACACTGTAACCCCTCACAGTTACTCTTGTTGGGCACAGAAACGGGCCCTTCTGTTAAATATTATATCAAAAATTGTAATTACATGCCCTGTTATACAGGGGCAGAAAAATTGGACCTTGGGTGGTGGTGGTGCCCTAAACCAAAAATATTGTTGGAACCTAGCATCATCATGATTGAGGAGGAATAGGATAGGCAGTAGGGATAAGCCGAACATCCCCCGGTTCGGTTCACACCAGAAAATCAAAAGTGCTAATTTTAAAGACTTGTATGCATGTTATTGCCATAAAAAGTGTTTGGGGCAGAGATAGCCTCTCTCCTCCACAGGACTGTGAGAGCTGTGGCAGGTCAGAAGAGATTAAAAAATTGACTTTTGACAGCACATGGATAAATCGTGTAAAAATCTAGGGTTTTTTTTATTATAGAAAAATAGTAAAAGTACATAGATACATTCAGAAATATCGTAATAATGATTGTTAATACATGACCCGGGATAATGCGCTAATATCGCTTCAGAAAACTACAATAACAAAGGTAAACTCAATTTATAAGAGATACATATCCAACAAACAAAGGATAGTTGAACAGTGTACGTATGAAGCGAGTAGCGTTAACTGTGGGTCCAGTATGTGAAAACGTAGTCTTGCTTGCTCTACATGTTTCGCGTGTGATAACGCTTCTTCAGGAGCATAATAATAAACAGGTCGTATTGAAAGGTTTAACACGAACCTGGGTATCGACAAATTGTCAAAATGTCTAAAACAAGTAGCCAATTAGATTTGTAGGAATCATAATATTAGACGACAGCAGGGTATTAAACAAAACACAGTCTGCTGGTAAGCAGCAAAAGAGGGTATCCTCCAGGTGTAAGGAGCTAAGAACGCCAGAGAGTATGCACCAATTGGAACCTGGTGCATGGGCTGGGCAGAAAAAAATATGTCCACAATGTAGCCCTAAATGGTAACGTGGCCAAGCTTGGAGCCTGGCCACAGCGTATGATAGCGAGCCTGGGTAGAGCCTCTCCTGTACACAGCTCCCCTGTGTGTATGAGCTGACCCCGTGACATCAGATGCCGCTCTTGAGCGGCGTGACCTGACAGCGGGGTTGGGGAGCTCATTTAACGGCCCACACCGGGACCGTTAGTGTGAGCCATGTGCGACTTTCCATAGGACAGATGCGGTCGGACAGATATTGACAGGTAAGCCATGGCTGCTGTTGGTATTGTATGGATTACTTCCTCATAAATCCTCCCCTGGATACACTAACACTGTGAATCCCCCCTTTTTCCCCCTCTCCTTCCCTCCCCTCCCCCCGATTACCCCCCCTTCCTTCCTCTGCAGCAGCCTTTATTGGACTTATACTGTGTGGCTGAATGGTGTATCGATAGTGTGGTTAATTACCAGCTACCAGCCACCCTGCACACACTGCAAAAAATATATATTAATAAATGCGCAACCATGTGAAAGGCAAACAATGTGCCAAAGTGAAAACCTATATGACATAAGGGTGAATTTAAAAAAATTGAATGCGTGAACACACATTTAGGAAGTCCATTCACTTCTGCTGCCCAGCTGACATGACATCAGAAAAGAAACAAAAAAACACACAACTTCACTTCAAGAAAGAAAAAGAAAAAGGGAAGAAGTGTCCATTGATGAAGTGATGCAACCAGTTATATCAGAAAGGCTGTGGATCTTCAAACATAAAAATTTCACTCCGGCAGAAATGTGCAAACAGGAGGCTTACCAGAGCAGATGGGTCCCTGTCACGGGGACCAAAAGGGCTCAGCAAAAACACCAGGTCCAGGTGTCAGCGATGTAGTCCTATAAATCCTCGCTCCGCTCACCGGTCTGCAGTTGTTGGTGCCCCCTTCGGCCGTAGGAACACGCGCACAGCGTGATGTTTTTAGAGGGAGAAATAAAGAAGCTTCATAGTGTAGATCGGTAAAAAAAACAAATACCCTTTATTGAAAACAAACGGGTAGGCTAACATCCATGTAAAAAATAAAAACTTTTTTTCAAAACAGCACTGCAACCCCGCCGCGGCGTGAGCCAATCAGCTGGGGGCGTGGTGACGTCAGGGTCCTGAGCTCCACCCTACGCTGCGTTTCTCCGTAAGAGGCGTCGTATGTGTCCATACATTCCCCCATTGATTCATTTGAATCACCTTTTGCTATGTATGACTATATGATATACTATTACCTTTTATACAGACATCATGATGGTTAATTATGCATTGTGTACTTATTGTCGATTTTACTGTAAATACTTTATATTCAATACATGCATGCAATATCAAATGTCTTAATCTTTTTTATCCCCATCCAGTCCACCATTTCAATTAAAGTCCCAATTTCCCTTGCTTTCCTTCTTGCATATGGGATGGAGATGCATCTTCACGATGCAATCTCATTCAAAGTCCCAAAGCGCCTATGGCGTCCCCCTTTTTGTCTTCATCTGCTCTGGTAAGCCTCCTGTTTGCACATTTTTGCCGGAGTGAAATTTTTATGTTTGAAGATCCACAGCCTTTCTGATATAACTGGTTGCATCACTTCATCAATGGACACTTCTTCCCTTTTTCTTTTTCTTTCTTGAAGTGAAGTTGTGTGTTTTTTTGTTTCTTTTCTGATGTCATGTCAGCTGGGCAGCAGAAGCGAATGGACTTCCTAAATGTGTGTTCACGCATTCATTTTTTTTAAATTCACCCTTATGTCATATAGGTTTTCACTTTGGCACATTGTTTGCCTTTCACATGGTTGCGCATTTATTAATATATATTTTTTGCACATGTTTTTAGCTGAATATTCCAGCTAAGTTTTATTTGCAGCACCAGTCATACTTTTTATTCAATTTTGTGTTATAGTCTCATTGTATGACTAGCATACATACACTTTTTATCTATTTACTATAATTTGTACCCAGTGTGTTCACACTCAGGATATCAGTATAGTCTAGGGAGATAGCGCGGATTGCCCACTTTACACCCTGCACATACTGCCTGTGACCAAATGCCATCCGTCCCTGCTATCTTGCTGCCCTATTATACTCAGCCTCTCATGTAAATTGGTAAGCCTCTTATAGTCCATTTATTCCCTATGGTGGATGGGATGTCCTAACACATCATGTTCACTCACCTCACAATACCCATCCCAAGCACTTTCTCGCCCCTTCCATCCCCCCTCCTTCCTCCCCCTCCCCCTACCAGGAAATGGTAACCTCCCAGGGTCTGGCAATGCGTTACACAAACTTTTCTTCAAGGCCTCCTGAAGATGTTTCATCCTCGGCGAAGGCAGGATGAGTTCTTTAACTTTACCCTTATAACGTGGATCAAGAAGGGTTGCCAGCCAGTAATGATCCCTCTCCTTGATACCACAAATCCTAGGGTACTTTTGCAGGCTTTGCAGAATCAGGGAGGCCATGCAGCGTAAGTTTGCAGAGGCGTTCGATTCTGAGTCCTCTGGGTCACTAAGGATCACATTATCCATAACTACCTCCTCCCAGCCATGTGCAACTCCTTGGGTTTCTGGGGACTGAAAAACATACCTTGAAAACTGCTGCGTGTTATCCTCTACATCCATGCTGACACAATCCTTCTCCTCCTCTTCTTCCTGTGTTTTTGGTGGCCCCGCAGGAATGCTATCGGGATAAAGGGGGCCTTGAGAGGAAAGGAAGTCCTCCTCTTCCTCCAGCTGTTCTGCCTCAAGTGCCTTGTCCATGATTCCACGAAGGGCATGCTCCAGCAGTAAGACTAGAGGGACAGTGTCACAGATGCATGCGTTGTCGCTGCTCACCATCCTTGTGGCCTCCTCAAATGGTGGCAGGACAGTGCATGCATCTTTGATCAGTAGCCACTAGGTTGGTGTCATTGTCACATACAACCATTCCTGGCTGAAGCTGGCATGGAGTCAACCACCTCTGAGCCTGCCCCTGCAGAGCTGACAGAATCTCTTCCCCAGTGTGGCTCCTGTCCCCTAGGCAGACCAACTCAAGCACTGCATGGTATCTTTTAGCCTGACTGCTTGCGTAGGCCCTTGAATGCTTAGGGAGCACTGCTGGCTCAGAGGGCAATTCTGCAGAAGAGGCCGTAGAGGAAGAAGAAAAGGAGGGGATGGGGCAGAGAGCTGTGGCAGAATCACCACCAGTTTTTTGGAAGTATGTTAGTGGAACAAGCTCCAACAACACTGAACCCTGTCTTGCATCCTTCCCAGCTGCCAGCAGGGTTACCCAGTGCGCCGTGTAGGAAAGGTAATTTCCCTGCCCATGCCTGCTGGACCATGAGTCAGCAGTAATACTTACTGCTGACCGCCCTGTCCAACAAGGCCAAAACATTCCCTTCCACATGACCGTAGAGAGCCGGAATGGCCTTCCGTGAAAAAAAAATTCAGTTTTGGAACCTGCGACTGTGGTACAGCACATTCCACAAATTCATGAAAGGGGGCTGAGTATACCATCTGAAGAAGGCAGCAGTTGCAATGCTAGCAATTTGGCAAAGCTAGTATTTAGATGCTGACACGGCAGCCGTAAATAGTTTTATGAATGAGAGCAGCAAAATTACATTTGTAAAGGAAAAAATGCCATTTAAAACTGCTTGCGGCGTAATGTTTTGCCGGATCCCGGCAACATACATAAAATAATTGAAAAAAAAAACGGCATGGGCTCTCCCCCCCAGTCCATTACCAGGCCCTTTGGGTCTGGTATGGATATTAAGGGGAACCCTGCACCAAAATTGAAAAAAAATGGCGTGGGGGTGCCCCAAAATCAATACCAGACCCTTATCTAAGCACGCAACCTGGCAGGCTGCAGAAAAAGGGGGATGAGAAAGCGCCCCCCTCCTGAACCGTACCAGGCCACATGCCCTCAACATGGGGAGGGTGTTTTGGGTCCTCCCCAAAACATTTTGTTGATGCCTCCCTCTTTTCCTGCGGCCTGCCAGGTTGTGTGCTCAGATAAGGGTCTGGTATGGATTTTGGGGGGACCCAATGCCATTTTTTTTATTTTGGTGCAGGCTTAAAAATCCATACCAGACCTGAAGGGTCTTTTGGGGGGGGGGGAACCACACGCCATTTTAAAAAAAAGGTGCAGAGTTCCCCATAATATCCATACCAGACCTGGAGAGCCTGGTATGGATTCTGGGGGGACCCCCACGCAATTTTTGTTTTAATTTTGGTACGGGATTCCCCTTAATATTCATACCAGACCCAAAGGGCCTGGTAATGGACTGGTGGGGTAGCCCATCCCGTTTTTTTCAATGATTTTTATCTATATTGCCGGGATCCTAAAATTCATTACAGCCGGGAGCAGTTTTAAATGGTACTGTTCTAAACATGGGAAAGATGCACTGCTTTACATGCATTCTAAGGACACCCCCCAGGCATGATATTTAAAGGAATATTTCATTTTTATTGATTGACTTTAAGCATTATTAAAATCATTGCTCCCGAAAAAACAGCAGTTTTAAATCTTTTTTTTGCATTGATACATGTCCCCTGGGGCAGGTCCCGGGTCCCCAAACACTTTTTATGGCAATAACATGCATATAAGTAGGGATGAGCCGAACACCCCCCGGTTCGGTTCGCACCAGAACTTTCGAACGGACCGAAAGTTTGCGCGAACTTTAGAACCCTATTAAATACAATGGATGCGAACGTTTGAAATCAAAAGTGCTAATTATAATGGCTAATATGCATGTTATTGTCCTAAAAATGGTTTGGGGACCCGGGTTCTGCCCCAGGGGACATGTATCAATGCAAAAAAAAGTTTTAAAAACTGCTGTTTTTTTGGGATCAGTCATTTTAATGACGCATTAAGTGAAAAAAAAAAAAAGTTAAATATTCCTTTAAATATCGTACCTGGGGGTGTCTAAAGTATGCCTGTGAAGTGCCACGTGTTTCCTGTGTTTAGAACTGTCCCTGCACAAAATGAAATTTCTAAAGGAAAAAAATGGTCATTTAAAACTGCTTGCGGCTTTAATGTAATGTCTGGTCCCGGCAATATGGATGAAAATCATTAAGAAAAATGGCATGGGTACCCCCCCACCCCACTTGTATGGATATTAAGGGGAACCCCGCACCCAAAATTAAAAAAAGGCCCTATATACTCTGAACAGCAGTATACAGGCGGTGCAAACAAGACAGGGACTGTAGGTTTGTTCTTAAGTAGAATCTTTTTCTAATTTGGAACAGGTACATTTTTTAAGTGTAGCTCTAGCCAAAAAATCAATTTTTTAGCTTTTTGGAGAACATAGGGAAGGGTTATCACCCCTGTAACATTTGTTTTGCTGTCTGTGCACCTGTTCAGAAGATTTCACCTCACTTTCCGTCCCAATGACAAATGTTTTTGGAAAAGTGGGGTTTTTATTGAAACAAGGATTGGTGATAAAGCATCAGTAGAGAGGAGACACCTTTTTCCCATATTAACTTTTACAGGAGAGAATTTCCCTTACTAGTGGTAGATTTCCTCTCACTTCCTGTTGTCTCCTTCCGTTTGCAAGTAGGAGTCGTTTGTAAGTTGGATGTTTGAAAGTAGGGGCCTGCCGTATATACTCTGCAGAAATTTGCCCCTTAGGTGTCGGTGTTGCCACAACACTGAAAGCCCTCACAGTTACTCTTGGTGGGCACTGGAACGCCCTGCTGTGAACTATTATATCAGGAATTGTAATTACATGCCATTGTTGAACAGTGGTAGGAAAAATTGGGCCTTTGGTGGTGGTGGTGGTGGTGTTGCCACAACACTGTAAGCCCTCACAGTTACTCTTGGTGGGCGCAGGAATGGGCCCTGCTGTGAATTATTAGATCAAGAATTGTAATTACATGCCCCTGTTGAACAGGGGCAGAAAAATTGGGCCTTAGGCACTGGTGCCACAACACTGCAACCCCTCACAGATACTGTACTTGGAGCACAGCAATGAGCCCTGTTGCAAAGTATTGCATCAAAAATTGTAATTACACGCCCCTGTTAAACAGGGGCTGAAAAATTGGGCCTAAAGCCCCATACACACTATCAGTTTTCTTGCAGGTTTTTCTCTTCAGGTTTACCAAAACCATCTAATATGAGGTCAAACCTTAAGAGTTTCAATTCGTATGCAATCAGGCAGGCCCTTGCACTACATGGTTTTGGTAAACCTGAAGAGAAAAACCTGCAAGAAAACTGATAGTGTGTATGGGGCTTTAGGCACTGGTGCTGGTGCCACGACACTGCAACCTCTCCCAGATACTCTAGTTGGAGTGCAGGAATGAGCCCTGCTGCAAAGCATTGCATAAAAAATTGTAATTACATGCCCCTGTTAAACAGGGGCTGAAAAATTGGGCCTTAGCCACTGGTGGCGGCACCCAGAAACAAAAATGTTCTTCCAAGCTATCATCATGAATCGGATCATTGAGGAGGAGGAGGATAGTCAGTCAACATAACAGGACAGTCACTCAGCATCAGCATAGGCAGTCTTGAAGGGATGTGACATTTCAAAATAAATTATTATGTTATATCCGCTTCAGGTGCTTGGTAGCTGGTGGTGATCCAAGACTGGTTCATCTTTATGAAGGTCAGTCAATCAACCGAGTTGGTGGACAGGCGCACCCTGTGATCCGTGACAAAGCCTCCAGCAGCACTGAATGTGCGTTCCAAAAGAACGCTGGATGCAGGACAGGCCAGTAGCTCAATTGCATACTGTGCAAGCTCTGGCCAGTGATCCATCCTCAAGACCCAGTAAGCCAGAGGATTTTCGGTGGGAAAGGTGTCCAAGTCTGACCTTGCCCCTAGGTATTCCTGCACCATGTATATCAGACGCTGGCGATGGTTGCTGGAACCGATCATACCTTGGGGCTGCGGACTAAAAAATTGTCTGAACGCATCGGTCAGACGGCCACCTTCCCCACCGCTCCTTCTTTGACTGACCGAAGCCTCAGCAACTCGTTGTCCAGGACCAGGAGTTTGTAACTCCCAGTCTCTGGGAATGCGTTGCACAGACCTTTCTGCAAGGCCTCCCGGAGATGTCTCATTCTCTGCTCCCTCTGCGACGGTAAGATAAGGTCCGCAACCTTACTCTTGTACCGTGGATCAAGGAGAGTGGCCAGCCAGTAATGGTCCCTCTCCTTGATCCGAAGAATACGAGGATCCTTCCGCAGACTTTGCAGGATCAGGGAGGCCATGCAGTGTAGGTTAGCTGAGGCATTCGGTCCGGAGTCCTCTGGGTCACTAAGGACAACATGATCCGCAGCCACCTCCTCCCAGCCACGTACAAGTCCACGGGTTTGTTGGGACTGTAAATCATCCCTAAAAGTCTGCTGCTGTTGATGCAGAGTGCCAGGCTCCACCTCCATACTGACACAATCCTCCTCCTCGTCCTCGTCCTCTTCCTGTGCGATGGGTGGGACTTAAGGAACACTGTCTGGGTAAAGGGAGCCTTGAGAGGCAAGGAAGTCCTCCTCTTCCTGCCTCTGTTCTGCCTCAAGTGCCCTGTCCATTATTCCACGCAGTGTATGCTCCAACAGGTGGACAAGAGGTACAGTGTCACTGATGCATGCACTGTCACTGCTCACCATCCTCGTAGCCTCCTCAAATGGTGCCAGGACAGTGCATGCCCATGGCCCACTGGCGTGGGGAAAAAAACCTGAGCTCCCCTGACCCTTTCCTGGTGCCGTAGTCGCACAGGTACTCATTGATGGCCCTCTGCTGCGTGTGCAGCCACTGCAGCATGGCCAACGTTGAGTTCCACCTGGTGGGCATGTCACATATAAGGCGGTTCTTGGGCAGGTTCAACTCCTTCTGCAGCTCAGCCAGCCGAGCACTGGCATTATATGATCTGTGGAAATGCACACAGACTTTCCTGGCCTGCCTCAGGACATCCTGTAAGCCCGGGTACCTGCCCAAGAACCGCTGCACCACCAGGTTAAGGACGTGAGCCACACAGGGCACATGGGTCAGTTATCCCTGTCGGAGGGCGGAGAGAAGGTTGGTGCCATTGTCGCAAAACACCATTCCTGGCTTAAGGTGGCGTGGCGTCAACCACCTCTCGGCCTGCCCCTGCAGAGCTGACAGAACCTCTGCCCCAGTGTGGCTCCTGTCCCCCAAACACACCAGCGCAAGCATGGCATGGCATCTTTTTGCCTGCGTAGTTGCGTAGCCCCTTGAACACCTACGGAGCACCGCTGGTTCCGAGGACAATGCACAGGAAGAGGCCATGGAGGAAGAAGAAGAGGAGGGGGTGGAGGAGAGAGGTGTGTCACAACCAGTAGTAGCATTTTGGAGGCGTGGCGGCGGAACAACCTCCAACACTACTGCACCTTGTCCTGCATCCTTCCCAGCTGCCAAAAGAGTGACCCAATGGGCCGTGAAAGAAAGGTAACGTCCCTGTCCATGCCTGCTGGACCATGAGTCAGCGGTAATATGCACCTTACCGCTGACCGCTCTGTCCAGCGAGGCATGGACATTGCCTTCCACATGCCGGTAGAGAGCCGGAATCGCCTTCCGTGAGAAAAAGTGGCGTTTGGGAACCTGCCACTGAGGAACCGCACATTGCATAAACTCACGGAAGGGGGCCGTGTCTACCAACTGAAAAGGCAGCAGTTGAATTGCTAGCAATTTAGCCAAGCTAGCATTCAACCGCTGGGCATGTGGATGGCTGGGAGTGAACTTCTTTTGACGGTCCAGCAGCTGGGGCAGGGAAATTTGCCTGCTAGAATCGGACGTCGGTGTACTGCTAGCAGAGTGCCCGCAAGTACTTGGCTGTGACACACCTAATTCTACACCTTCATTCCTCTCAGTGCAGGTTTCAGAGAGGACTGAAGGTATAGTGGGGTTGGAGATCCCAGCTGATGAGGAGCAAGGAGAGGTCCACTTTTTTTTTTTGGTGTGGGTCTTTAAGGTACGCTTGCCAACGAGCTGCATGCAGGTCAACCTATGTCTAGTCAAGCAAGTGGTGCCCAAGCGGCTGATGTTTTGGCCACGCGAGATACGCTTGAGACATATGTTGCAAATAGCAGCGGTGCGATCTGATGCACTCAACTCAAAAAAGGCCCACACCAAAGAACTGTTGGAATAACGGGCAGAGGCAGCGCCCTGCACAGGCGTAGCTCTGCGGTGTGCTGCCCTTACGCTGGCCCCCGGAGGGCATCCTGCCTCGTTGGAGATGTGCCTGCTCCTCATCCTCCTCCTCTCTCCTATCAGGCACCCACGTGGAGTCAGTGACCTCATCATCCCCTCCCTCCTCATCACTGGAGCCAATCTGGCAGTATGCTGCAGCTGCTGGAACATGACTGCCAGATTGCTGGCCTTCTTGAGCATCCCCTCTCTCTGCGCTCACGCTACTGCCTTCCTCTAGCTGGGTATCATCATCAGACCCTTCGAAACGCTGGGCATCCTCCTGGAGCATGTACCCAACACTGTGCTCAAACAGTTTGGGGGACTGCTCAGGAGGACATGGTGGGTCTAGGGAAGGAGTGACTGATGATGACATTGATACGAGGGAAGAGGACGCTTTAGCAGCTGCTTTGCCAGCACCCTGAGCCTGGGTGAGAGAGGATGAGGAGGATGGGGAGGGCTTGGTCATCCACTCTACCAAGTCTTCGGCATGATGCGGCTCAACACGTCAAGCTGCTGAAAATAAGGACAAGTGTGTCCAATGGCAACTTGCTGATGACAATGCACCGCGTCAACGACCAGCACTGTTGCCCCCAGACACAGAGCCTGCTTGCCCTCTTTTATTGGCTCGTGATTGTCTGCCTCTCTTTGTTGGCCTTCCAGACATAGTAATGGCCTGCAGGGAGATGGGAAAACCAGCAATTGGGTAGTGTATATTGTGCTGGAGGCACACAACACCCACTAACTCCAGCAGATGCCTTTATTAGAGAACAGCAATGACGGGTATATACAGGTGTACACTGTGCCACTAACTCCTGCAGATGCCTGTATTAGAGAACAGCAATGACGGTATATACAGGTGTATACTGTGCCACTAACTCCTGCAGATGCCTGTATTAGAGAACAGTAATGATGGGTATATACAGGTGTACACTGTGCCACTAACTCCTGCAGATGCCTGTATTAGAGAACAGTAATGATGGGTATATACAGGTGTACACTGTGCCACTAACTCGTGCAGATGCCTGTATTAAAGAACAGTAATGACGGGTATATACAGGTGTACACTGTGCCACTAACTCCTGCAGATGCCTGTATTAGAGAACAGTAATGACGGGTATATACAGGTGTACACTGTGCCACTAACTCCTGCAGATGCCTGAGAAAAAAATAGAACACAGAACACACTGTCCCTGCCTATCTATCTCTTTCCCTGCACGCCGGAACACACTGCACGAGGTCGCCGCGCTGGCGGCCTTTTTATAGTGTGGGGCGTGTACTAAACCCCCCTGAGCTATGATTGGCCACAGGCATCCTGCCTGTGGCCAATTATGCCTCTCCTCGCTGCCGGCGCTGTGATTGACCAAGCATGCGGGGTCACAGTGCATGCTTGGCCAATCACAGCGCCGGGATTGCACTGCGATGGCGCAGTGTATTGTGGGCCGTTCGCGTCACTCGAATAATGTTAATTGATAATGTTCGATCTTCATCGAACAGCCGATGTTCGAGTCGAACGTGTGCTCGACTCGAACACCGAGCTCATCCCTATATACAGGTCCTTCTCAAAAAATTAGCATATTGTGATAAAGTTCATTATTTTCTGTAATGTACTGATAAACATTAGACTTTCATATATTTTAGATTCATTACACACAACTGAAGTAGTTCAAGCCTTTTCTTGTTTTAATATTGATGATTTTGGCATACAGCTCATGACAACCCAAAATTCCTATCTCAAAAAATTAGCTTATCATGAAAAGGTTCTCTAAACAAGCTATTAACCTAATCATCTGAATCAACTAATTAACTCTAAACACCTGCAAAAGATTCCTGAGGCTTTTAAAAACTCCCAGCCTGGTTCATTACTCAAAACCGCAATCATGGGTAAGACTGCCGACCTGACTGCTGTCCAGAAGGCCATCATTGACACCCTCAAGCAAGAGGGTAAGACACAGAAAGAAATTTCTGAACGAATAGGCTGTTCCCAGAGTTCTGTATCAAGGCACCTCAGTGGGAAGTCTGTGGGAAGGAAAAAGTGTGGCAGAAAACGCTGCACAACGAGAAGAGGTGACCGGACCCTGAAGAAGATTGTGGAGAAGGACCGATTCCAGACCTTGGAGGACCTGCGGAAGCAGTGGACTGAGTCTGGAGTAGAAACATCCAGAGCCACCGTGAACAGGCGTGTGCAGGAAATGGGCTACAGGTGCCGCATTCCCCAGGTCAAGCCACTTTTGAACCAGAAACAGCGGCAGAAGCGCCTGACCTGGGCTACAGAGAAGCAGCACTGGCCTGTTGCTCAGTGGTCCAAAGTACTTTTTTCGGATGAAAGCAAATTTTGCATGTCTTTCGGAAATCAAGGTGCCAGAGTCTGGAGGAAGACTGGGGAGAGGGAAATGCCAAAATGCCTGAAGTCCAGTGTCAAGTACCCACAGTCAGTGATGGTCTGGGGTGCCATGTCAGCTGCTGGTGTTGGTCCACTGTGTTTTATCAAGGGCAGGGTCAATGCAGCTAGCTATCAGGAGATTTTGGAGCACTTCATGCTTCCATCTGCTGAAAAGCTTTATGGAGATGAAGATTTCATTTTTCAGCACGACCTGGCTAATGCTCAGAGTGCCAAAACCACTGGTAAATGGTTTACTGACCATGGTATTACTGTGCTCAATTAGCCTGCCAACTCTCCTGACCTGAACCCCATAGAGAATCTGTGGGATATTGGGAAGAGAAAGTTGCGAGATGCAAGACCCAACACTCTGGATGAGCTTAAGGCCGCTATCGAAGCATCCTGGGCCTCCATAACACCTCAGCAGTGCCACAGGCTGGTTGCCTCCATGCCACGCCGCATTGAAGCAGTCATTTCTGCAAAAGGATTCCCGACCAAGTATTGAGTGCATAACTGAACATAATTATTTAAAGGTTGACTTTTTTTGTATTAAAAACACTTTTCTTTTATTGGTCGGATGAAATATGCTAATTTTTTGAGATAGGATTTTTGGGTTTTCATGAGCTGTATGCCAAAATCATCAATATTAAAACAAGAAAAGGCTTGAACTACTTCAGTTGTGTGTAATGAATCTAAAATATATGAAAGTCTAATGTTTATCAGTACATTACAGAAAATAATGAACTTTATCACAATATGCTAATTTTTTGAGAAGGACCTGTATAAGCCTTTAAAATTAGCACTTTTGATTTTCTGGTGCGAACCAAACCAGGGGGTGATCGGCTTATCCCTACTGCCTATCCTATTCCTCCTCAATCATGATGATGCTAGGTTCCAACAATATTTTTGGTTTAGGGCACCACCACCACCCAAGGCCCAATTTTTCTGCCCCTGTTTAACAGGGCATGTAATTACAATTTTTGATAGAAGATTTAACAGCAGGGCCCGTTCCTGCGCCCATCAAGAGTAACTGTGAGGGGTTACAGTGTTGTGGCACCACCAACACCTAAGGCCCAATTTTTCTGCAGAGTATATAGTGCCATAAATCTATCCCCTATTTTGTAGACGCTATAACTTTTGCACAAACCAATCAATATAGGCTTATTTTTATTACCAAAAATATGTAGAAGAATACTTATCGGCCTAAATTGAGGAAAAAATTAGCTTTTTAAAAAAAAGAATGTGGGATATTTATTATAGCAAAAAATACTAAATATTGTGTTTTGTTTTACAATTGTCTTTTTTTTTTGTTTATAGCGAAAAAAATAAATACCACCAAAAGAAAGCTCTATTTGTGGGGAAAAAGGACATCAATTTTGTTTGAGTACAGCGTGGCATGACCAGCGCAATTGTGTACATAGGCTATACTGAATGCAGAGTATGTATATTTATATATATATATATATATATATATAATAGGGCTGTTACTGATAAAAAAATTAGTGTTCGATTAATTAATTAATTTTTTTTTTTTTAATCGATTAATCGACTAATTTTGATTAATTATAACGCACAAACAGATCCAATTACTTTTAGCTAATCTCCTTGCAGGCCGATTCCCAGTGCAGCTACCAACCACTGGAAAAATGTATAGCAGGATACAAAAAACACACAAAGGCAGCACTCGATGGGAATAGCATTAAAACTTTTATAGTCTTCAAGTAGGTAACAAAATAAATATTGCACTGGAGATAAAATCAATGTAGCTACATAAACTGTAAAAATGGTGCGAGTAATACCAAACGGTAGCAAAAGCAGTCCTAAAAACATGTAGCTAAGTATGATACTGGTATAAAAATGTGTACAACGATACCACTGCTGAATCCAGATGAGGAGGGGTTAACATCAGTCCGTCGGCATGTAGATGTCCTGTGAAGGAAACTATCACAACTCCCAGTGGATGGCTGTAGAATCCGAGGTTGATAGAGGGAAGTGTAACAGCCCTTGCGTGTGGCAGATAGTAAGGTCCCGCCGGCATGCAGATATGAAGGATCAGCAAAGGAGCCCTTCAGATGGACACGGCAAGCCCCGCCGGTGTCCGTGACGTCACCGGATCTCCGACAGAACTCCCTGAAGACCCGGAAGCAAAGAATTTTGATCGATCAAAAAAATTAATCGATTAATCGAGGAATTAATAGTTAATTTCCACAGCCCTAATATATAAATATACTAGACTGTATATAAAAATAATACACTGCCTGAACTGTATTAGAAACTGTACACACTGTATTATATACTGTGTATACCGCCTGCACTGTATTAGAAACTGTACACCAGCTGCACTGTATTATATACTGTGTACACCCCCTGAAGTGTATTAGAAACTGTACATACTGTATTATATACTGTGTACACCGCCTCAAGTGTATTATATACTGTACACCACAGAATGCACTGTATATATAGGCTACACTGAATATATAGTCTATGCTAAATACAGAGTATATATATATATATATATATATATATATATATATATGTAGCGGACAGGGTCGCCCGACCCCCACCACACTCCCAATCCCCTCTATTAAAGTTCTTGCTCGCTCTGGTCTAGGGGTACGATAGGAAAGGGAGTGCGGCTGCTACGCCAGGCCTCCACCACAGATGTATAAGTGGTATTAGCAGAAGTTTTTTTACCTTTGGGCCTTGATTGTGTATCGGGTCCTCCCTCCAGGAGTCATCCGCCAGGAAACGAGCCTCACACCGTTGCAAGTCCAACACTCCTTTATTTGAACATAGCATGGACTTGCTTTACAAAACAGAACAGGAGGTGTGAATGTGTATATAGGCCCAGACACAAGTTCTTTCCTACACTCTCCTCCAAAGAGTGTGCAATGGTCTCCGCACAAGGGAATTCACCTTCCGGACGGTCTCCGACAAGAGGCTCACCCGTCACCGGCAGTATGCTGCACCGGGTCTTCAGATGAGGAGCTCTTCCCGGTCCATTACGTCCACCTCGGATTCAGGCGTCCATCTCTGGAGCACCCTAGGATCCTTCCCTCGCGGAACTCAGTGTTGGGCACTGAGCTCCGGACCGCCAACCGAGTACCTCACCCCAGGCTAAAGGTGCCTGAGGTGGAACACGACCTCCGGTGGTCCTCTAGGCCCAGTCTGCCTAGAGGACAAACACGAACTCCGTCCGCAGGCTGAAGGTGCCTGGGACAACGAACCCCGTGACAAAATGGCCGGCCCCCTTTATACCTTCCCCCGGCATGCGCAGTGTGTTCCCCGCCCCACCACACGGCTGCCGAGAAAAGACAAAAAGGGATTCGACCCAGCAATGACTCGTCCGTCGGCCTAAAGTGACAGCGCCACCCGGTGGACCGCCAGAGATACACCACTAGTGTCACCGCAAAAATTCAAAATTACTGGCGGGAAAGTAAACACCCACTACATACTCCCCTCTGTCTTTTGACACTGGTCCCCAGTGTCTGGAGCAAACCATATCCTCCACGGCTGACATGATTCGGGCCAGAAACCGTTAACAAATTGAAAAACCAACAAACTTTTGGAAACACTATCCTACTGTGAAGTTGTGTCTGAGCCCCTGTAACAGAAAGAAGGAGCAAAAGACAACATCAAACATTTCAAGGTTGCATATTAACATTTACTTTTTCCCTCCCCATCCTGACTAAAGACCTCCCCAGAGTCTAAAATCTTGCTGGGATGTTCTCCTGCAGAGGAAAAAAAAAACAAAAGAAACCAACACATAAAATCCTAACGCATGTATTCGTGTGTGTGAGTAAAAGAAATTTCTCCTAAAAGAAATCCCTCTTTCTCCAAAGAGTGGGTGCGTGAAAAGTGTTTGTAACGTTGCGCAACACTGCCACCTGGTGACAGCATCACGGTAACTGCACCCGTTGAACATCTTCTCTTCTCTTTTTTTTTTTCTAACACTATCTACCCCAGAGTCTGTGATCTCTTTGCGGGAAGAAATAAACAGGAACAGTTCTTTTCTTTTATCCTTCTGGGCACACTAGGACACAATTTTCCCAGAAAGTTCAGCAGCATGATACCAATGGAGTCTTTTTCTCCCTAGAGATAGAAACGTGGGTTAGGCAGAATTAGTGTCTTTAGGTGCTGATCTACAGTCTCTAGATGATATTCCACATCTTCGCCTTCTTTGCGTTTTATCACCACTTTACCTGCGTGGATGTGTCTTCCCACCATCCATTCTGCCTTGCAGTCTTTGAAACGCAGTGAAGCCTTTGGAGAACACGCTAGGTATCTGCAAGCGTGCGGGACTTTGAGATGGGTCCAAACAAAATCATTGTACCAACGCTCCCTGCACACCTCCACCTCGTACAGCAGGTCCTTCGGCAAGTAGGGATACTCCCATCCATATTCCGCTGCAACCTTTTGACCAAACAGCCTCTGTAATCTCGCCAAAGGAGGCATGGTTGATTTGTCCCCTTCACCAGACAGAACGCATCTGGATGGCGGGGTGCCTTGGCCACCTCTAATCTAGGCATTGGAGGCCTCAACAACAGTCTTTTTACCCCAGCATCACATGCAGATGGTGCAGGGGATACGGGAACAGTTTGAGAGATAGAGTCTCCTTCAGGCGCTGATGCCTCCACCCTTGGTGTGCTCTCACCCATGGACATAGGCGAATTCCGAAACCCACGGAATGCAGCAAGCGGCGCCTTGTCCCAGCCCTTCTTGGCAAACAGATCGTCAATTTGGACATCATCTCCCATATCAGAGAGAGATTCTAAGTCAGAAGTGTCACACTCCTCCGCGGGTATATACCTCTGTGTGGAAACAGAACATCCACACTCCGGAGACTTGCTAGGCCATGCCTTCCTGACACATCCTCCCTCACACCAAGTCTTCTCAGCCGGCTTACCTTGGCCTTTCTTGGGATGTCCGGAACTCTCGTCTACGGATCCATCCGGGCCTGGCGTGGGCATGCGAGACGGTCCACCACCACCGCTGGTCGGGGCTACCATGCTGGTTCTCTTCCTCGGTGGCGGACGCTGTGAGATTGTGGTGACCGAGTCAGCATCCTCGGATTTCTCCCGTTGGTGTTTCACGACCTCCTCCGCGGTTGTTGCAGTGTACTCTTTCTGCCGTGATTCCTGCCTTCTGTGGGGCGATGCCTGAAGCCCGGCCTGGAAAGATGGTTTTCGGCCTCTCCACCACCGGATCCACCTCGAACATGAATTCCCCGCAGGCGTCACATCGTCCGAAGGGCTTTAACAGACATACCAGTCCCGAGCATCCGTGACAAATCATGCCCAAAGCCTCCACGTCCATGCAGGAATATAGGGCGAATCGACCCCTTGGCTTTAGTCGGATCCCCGTATCCGTTATGGGAGCAGCAGCAGTCAATGTTGTAGTTGCCGGGTGAACTGGGATCCACGAGGCGTTTCCAAACATGGCGACCTGTTGCTGTTCCATCGTACACTGCAGAGTTTTCGCCCCAATGTCCCACGTGTAGTCCGTCACACGTATTGGACTCCTCCCTTTTGCTCCAGTTCGCAGGCTTTTCCACTTGGTTGGTTTGAGACACGCCCACGAACTAAGCGGTGGGGGTTGTGTCTGTTGGCGCAGTGCAATTAAAAACCCCCACGTGTAGTCCGTCACACGGCTGGGTTTTCCCCCTTTCACCACTCTGCCTGCGCGGGCCTTTCCCCTTCCGAGGTCATGTCCACGACTTTCGAGTAGGGCTGCACTTTGGCCTATATACTTGACTGTTTCCGGCAGATACGTTCTTCCAAGTGATACACAATACATATCCCGGACGAGCCCCACCACACTTCCAATCCCCTCTATTAAAGTTCTTGCTCGCTCTGGTCTAGGGGTACGATAGGAAAGGGAGTGCGGCCGCTACGCCAGGCCTCCACCACAGATGTATAAGTGGTATTAGCAGAAGTTTTTTTTAGGGCTGTGGAAATTAACTATTAATTCCTCGATTAATCAATTACGTTTTTTGATCGATCAAAATTCTTTTGATCGATCAAAATTCTTTTGATCCGTACTCACCTTTCCGCCGGCTTCCGGGTCTTCAGGGAGTTTCGTCGGAGATCCGGTGATGCCACGGACACCGGCGGAGCTTGCCGTGTCCATCTGAAGGGCTCCTTTGCTGTGCCTTCATATCTGCATGCCAGCGGGACCTTACTATCTGCCACACGCAAGGGCTGTTACACTTCCCTCTATCACTTCCCTCTATCAACCTGGGATTCTACAGCCATCCACTGGGAGTTGTGATAGTTCCCTTCACGGGACATCTACATGCCGACGGACTGATGTTAACCCCTCCACATCTGGATTCAGCAGTGGTATCGTTGTACACATTTTTATACCAGTATCATACTTAGCTACATGTTTTTATGACTGCTTTTGCTACCGTTTGGTATTACTCGCACCATTTTTACAGTTTATGTAGCTACATCGATTTTATCTCCAGTGCAATATTTATTTTGTTACCTACTTGAAGACTATAAAAGTTTTAATGCTATTCCCATCGAGCGCTGCCTTTGTGTGTTTTTTGTATCCTGCTATCCATTTTTCCAGTGGTTGGTAGCTGCACTGGGAATCAGCTTGCAAGGAGATCAGCTAAAAGTAGTTGGATCTGTATGTGCGTTATAATTAGAGTTGAGCGGACACCTGGATGTTCGGGTTCGACGGGTTCGGCCGAACTTCGGAAAAAAGTTCGTGTTCGGGACCGAACTTTAACCCGAACCCGAACCTGAACCCCATTGAAGTCAATGGGGACCCGGACTTCTAAGGACTAAAAAGGCTCTAAAAAAGTAATGGAAAGGGCTAGAGGGCTGCAAATGGCAGCAAAATGTTGTTAAGAGCATGGCAAGTGCTCTGCAAACAAATGTGGATAGGGAAATAACTTAAAATAACATAAAAAAAATAAAAAAATATGCTGGAGGCCCCCTTTTCAGCAGAAGAGGTACGGGAAGTCATTAAGAACCTCAGAAACTCAACGGCACGATGCCACACATATGGTGGGAATGCCCCAGAATACGCCCTTTCTGGAATAAATTATTCAATTTAATGGATAAGCTAGTGGGAAAATAAAATACTTTGAAATAAAAATGTAGCGGGGTGCTAAATTTAAGGGAAGTGTTTGAGTGGTAAATAGGCTCAAACACCCTAATTCTGTAGGATTCATGGACCATTTTGTCCTCGGGGGACAGTATTGGTGTGCAGTTCCCTGCGGCCTACAGGTGGCGCTGCCATGGTAGGCTAGGGTTGAACCACCGATACAGTGCTGTGCCTTTTGTGTCCCCTCTTGGCAGTAGTACAGCGGGGCGGGGAACCTGCTGTGCATGCCGGGAGAGCATATAAAAGGGGCAGACCTTTGGCCTGGGGGCTGATGTCCAGTGGGGTCCACGCCCAGGTGCCTTCGGCCTGGGTGCATGTGTTCCTGTTCCATCTCGGGTACCTTTAGCCCGGGGTGAGGTACTATCCTGGAGTTCCTGCTGCCCTGGGTATGGAGGCCTAGGTGCGGGAGTAAAGCCTGGAGTCCAGAGCCTTCGTCTGGAGTCCGCTAAGGGTCGAGGAGTCTTAGGGTGCCGCCTCGTGTAGGGGACCATGTTCCAGGGAAGGGAGGATCATTCTGATGGACCGATGCGGGAGTCACGGTGAAGGAAGGGTCTGTTGACTCCCTGGAGAGATGTCTTCCCCTTGATATGGGCTAGGTTCGTAGAAGGAGAAGCTCAAGGTCATCTTGACTGTATCAGAGGCCTTATTCACCCGGCCCGTGGCAGGGGCCTTATACACCCTGGTCTGTGGCAGAGACCAAAGTTCTCCAGGTCCGTGGCAGTGGCCTTGTACACCCGGTCTGTGGCAGAGACCAACCTCAAGGTCTGTGGCAGAGACCGTGCACCTAAAACTGTTTGAGAAACCTAAGCAGTGAAGTGAATGTGCTACGTTTGTGCCTGGACCTCCTCCACACCTTAAGCTGTCCTGTTTCTTTGCTCTAACCTTTTGTATCCGAGTAGAGTTTATTTTGCCATGAGAGAATAAGAGTTGCAATTTCAGCTGGTGTGGACATTGACTTTACTGGGAATTAAAGGACTTGCCTCTACCTACAGTAGAGGTGAGAATCATCCTCTGGAGGAGTTTTGAATCCGGCTGTGGACACGGCCCGTCAAGTAACCCGCTCAACCTCTTTATATAGGAGGGTACGGGCTGGTAGTGCGGTGTGCCTTTCTCCCTCCTGCGAGGAGCCAACAACATAAAGGCAGGTAAGGGGGAAAGGATCTGTGCGCTACAAAAAAATAAAATAAAAATTATAATCTTGACCTAGGAGGACGAGGTCCATATGGAGTAGGAGGTTGAGGTGGCGGTGGATGTGGCTGTGTAGGTGGAAGCGGCGGTGGAGGAGGACGAGGTAGCCAACACTGGTTCAAAAATACAACAATGGCTGGGTAAGGCCGGTGATGTGTCGAATTCTGTCCCCCGTCAAATAGTGTCCACCCTGTACTGCGCTTGCTCAGTATGTAGGACAAGGGGATTTCGAAAATCTCCCAAGACGAACGGCGCCTGCGTGGTGAGTTCAGGTGAAGGCCACACCATCCGTGGTTCAAGCCGAGCCAAGTGAGGCTGTGCCCGAAGCGTGGTGATCGAACCAAGCCCGTGAGGGGCCCTGTTACTATGTGCTACCGTATGTCCACTTGGATGGTGGGGCTTGAACCTGCACTCACGGCGCAGGCGCCGTTCATCTTCGGAGATTTTGTGAATCTCCTTGTCCTCTGTACTGCGCAAGCGCTGCGCCTTCGCAGTATGGGCCGGACACAATCCGATGGCCGGACAGTTTTTGTCACAACACCGGTATACATGTCTATTCTGCAGAAGGTACGGACAAGTCCTGTGGGATCCATGCCTGGTTCATTTTAATGAACGTGAGCTTGTTCACATTGGCTCTGGACAGGCGGCTGCACTTGTCTGTGATAACGCCCCCTGCCGTGCTAAATACATGTTCAGATAATACACTGGCTGCAGGGCAGGCCAGCACCTGCAAGGCATAAAGGGCAAGCTCAGGCCATGTGTCCAATTTGGAGACCCAGAAGTTAAAGGGGGCAGACCCGTCATCCAGTACGTGTAGGCCTGTGGACACATACTGCTCAACCATGTTGGTGAAATGCTGCCTCCTGCTAAGACGTTCCATCTCAGCTGGTGGAGCTGGTTGTTGTGGCGTGCTGACAAAGCTTTTCCACATTTCAGCCATGCTAACCCTGCCTTCTGAGGTGCTGCCGGTGCCCCGGCTGCGTTGGCGACCTCTTCCTCCTCCAATGCCTTTGCCTTGTGCTTCCACCGTACGCCCGCTGTCAGGTGGGAATGCCACCAGCAGCGCGTCTACCAGCGTGCGCTTGTACTCGCGCATCTTACGATCCCGCTCCAGTGAGGGAATTAAGGACGGTACGTTGTCCTTGTAACGGGGATCCAGCAGGGTGGCCACCCAGTAATCAGCACCAGTTAAAATGTGGGCAACTCGGCGGTCATTGCAGAAACACTGCAGCATGTAATCACTCATGTGTGCCAGGCTGCCCAGAGGCAAAGAAAAGCTGTCCTCTGTGGGAGGTGTATCGTCTGTGTCCTCTGTATCCCCCCAGCCACGCACCAGTGATGGCCACGAGCTGGTCTGGGTGCCACTCTGCTGTGAAAATGGCTCCTCCTTCTCCTCCTCCTTCTCCATCTCCTCCTCCACCTCGTCATCCTCCAGAACTGTGCCCTTTCTGCCGGACAATTGTGTACCTGGCGTTTGTTGGTGCAGGAACCCACCCTCGTAGCCACTTGTGAAAGACTGCCCTGAAAGCCTTTGAAATGATCCCACTTCCTCCTCCTCCTCCTCCTCATCCTCCTGTGCCACATCCTCTTCCATCATCGCCCGAAGCATTTTTTCAAGGAGGCATAGAACTGGGATAGTAACGCTGAGAACGGCGTCATTGGCACTGGACATGTTGGTGGAGTACTCGAAACAGCGCAACAAGGCACATAGGTATCGCATGGAGGCCCAGTTATTGGTGGTGAAGTGGTGCTGTTCCGCAGAGCGACTCACGCGTGATTGCTGCAGCTGAAACTCCAATATCACCTGCTGCTGCTCGCACAGTCTGGCCAGCATGTGCAAGGTGGAGTTCCACCTTGTGGGCACGTCACATATGAGGCGGTGAGCGGGAAGGCCGAAGTTACGCTGCAGCGCTGACAGGCGAGCAGCAGCAGGGTGAGAACGCCGAAAGTGCGCACAGACAGCCCGCACTTTCTGCAGCAGCTCTGGCATATTGGGGTAATTTTTAAGGAACCTCTGGACCACCAAGTTCAGCACATGCGCCAGGCAAGGGATGTGCGTCAAACCAGCTAGGCCCAGAGCTGCTACGAGATTTCGCCCATTATCGCACACCACCAGGCCGGACTTGACGCTCACTGACAGCAACCACTCATTGGTCTGTTGTTCCATGTCCCTCCACAACTCCTGCGCGGTGTGGGGTTTTTCCCCCAAACAGGAAAGTTTTAAAACTGCCTGCTGTCGTTTACCCCTGGCTGTGCTGAAGTTGGTGGTGAAGGTGTTACGCTGACCGGATGAGGAGGCGGTAGAGGATGAGGAAGCGGAGTAGGAGGAGTTAGCAACAGGAGGCAAACTGAAGCGCCCTGCAATCCTCGGTGGTGGAAGGACATGCGCCAAACTGCTATCTGCCTCAGACCCAGCCGCCACTGCATTTACCCAGTGTGCTGTTAGGGAGATATAACGTCCCTGACCGTGCTTACTGGTCCACGCATCCGTAGTTAGGTGGACCTTGCCACAGATGACGTTGCGCAGTGCACACCTGATTTTGTCCCCCACTTGGTTGTGCAGGGAAGGGATGGCTCGCCTGGAAAAGTAGTGGCGGCTGGGCACGACGTACTGTGGGACAGCCAATGCCATCAGGCTTTTAAAACTCTGTGTCTCCACCAGACGGAATGACAGCATTTCAAAGGCCAGGAGTTTTGAAATGCTGGCATTCAGGGCCAGGGATCGCGGGTGGCTAGGGGGGTACTTCCTCTTCCGCTCCAATGTTTGGGAGATAGAGAGCTGAACGCTTCCATGGGACATTGTGGAGATGGTTGGTGACCCAGGTGGTAGTGTTGCTGGCAGATCCTCTGTTTGCGGGGTGGCAGGTGCCACTGTCACTACAGAGGTGGATGAAGAGGCCGAGACTGCAGCAGAAGAGGAAGCAGGAGGAGCCAGAGACCTTTCTTGGTTTTTGAGGTGTCTACTCCACTGCAGCTCGTGCTTTGCACTTAGATGCCTGGTCATGCAGGTTGTGCTCAGGTTGAGAACGTTTATGCCTCGCTTCAGGCTCTGATTGCACAGCGTGCAAACCACTCGTGTCTTGTCATCAGCACATTGTGTGAAGAACTGCCACGCTAGGGAACTCCTTGGACCTGGCTTTGGTGTGCTCGGTCCCTTGCTGCGTTGGGCAGTAGCAGACATACTGTCTAGGGGATGGACACTCCGCTTTTGCACCCTGCTCCCTCTTCTGCTGTGCTGGTGGCTCTGTGCGACCACCGCCTCTTCCTCCAAACTACACTGGTCACCTGCATAACGTTGATTCCATGTGGGGTCGAGGACCTCATCGTCCTCCACATCATCTTCCACCCAGTCTTCACCCCTGCCCTCCTTGTCTGTCTGCACAATTGCGAAAGCAGCAGCAGTTGGCACCTGTGTTTCGTCATCATCCGAGACGTGCTGCGATGGTCCTCCCATGTACTCATCATGAAACATAAGTGGTTGGGCATCGGTGCACTCAATCTCTTCCACTTCTGGGGCAGGGCTAGGTGAATGGCCCTGGGAAACCCTGCTAACAGAGTCATCGAAAAGCAGAAGAGACTGCTGCATGATTTGGGGCTCAGACTGCTTGGCTGATTTGCAAGGGGGTGAGGTGAAAGACTGATGGACATGGGTTTCAGGTGCCAACTCTGATCTTTCATCAGAAGAGTGGGTGGGAGACAATGTGAAGGAACCCGAGGCACTGTCAGCAACCCAATCTACTATCGCCTGTACTTGTCCTGGCCTAAACATTCGTACAGCCTCATTAGGCGCGACAAAATACCGCCGCAGGCTCGGTCGCCTACTCGCACCTGAGGAAGGTGTTTCACTTGTGCGTGTATCTGGCACAGATCCACCACGTCCTCTCCCTGAAACAGGAGCGCCACCAGCAGCACCACGACCGGGGCCACCACGTCCCTTTGACCTTCTCCTCATATTTTCCAAATTTAGGATCTTGCCCTAAATGGGTGTTTTTGGAAGAGCAGAACACACCCACAGTACGTAACCGCTGAAACGCACAGCTGCAGAAAATGCTATTAAAAAAAAAAGTGTTTTTTTTAGTATAGCACAGTAGAAGAAAACTATATAGAAATTGTTTATTTCACACACCTCCACATATGTATAACACACTGCAAAACATTTTTTGTGGCCCTAAATGCGTTTTTTGGAAGACCACAACACACCCACAGTACGTAACCGCTGAATCGCACAGCTACAGAACTGCAGAAAATGCTATTCAAAAAAAATGTTTTTTTTTAGTATAGCACAGTAGAAGACAAATATATAGAAATGGTTTATTTCACACGCCTCCACATATGTATAACACACTGCAAAATATTTTTTGTGGCCCTAAATGGCGTTTTTTGGAAGACCACAACACACCCACAGTACGTAACCACTGAATCGCACCGCTACAGAACTGCAGAAAATGCTATTAAAAAAAAATGTTGTTTTTTTAGTATAGCACAGTAGAAGACAACTATATAGAAATTGTTTATTTCACACGCCTCCAAAAATTTTAAATTTTTTATAAACATATTACATAATAGTGCAAATAAAGAGAGAAAAGGCATTTCGACTGACATTGATATAAAAGAAAATTTGGCAACATGAGGGTTGATACAGTAACATAGTAGAGACACATGTACATTGCATTGAAATGTTAACCAACTCAGGGACATTGACAGTTGTATAACATACAGTGTCATAGGGCAATAAGGCATTGGGTAGAAATTATATGGTTACAGTTCTAGATACATCTGAACAATAGAAAAGGAGAGGAAAGGCAGACTAGGATATCCGTAGGTATACTTCATGAATGAGGATGAACATCATGGGGCCTATCAGATTCACAAGAATATTCAGATTCGTCCCAAGGTCCCCAGATCTTGTCAAAAACAGGTAAGGTTTCCTCTATCTTAGCGGTCATATGCTCCATTCTACGTGTATCCTGTAATATAGCCAGAACCTGGTGGAGCGTAGGAGGAGAGGTGGAAAGCCAACATCTAGGGACAGCTCTTTTAGCTGCTAGAAGAACAAAGTTCATTAGTTTCTTCAAAGCCTTTGATAGGCCCCGAAGAGGCAGGCCTAGAAGGAAATGTATGGGGTTTAGCGGGATAGGGGAAAGCAGTAACTTCTGTAGAAGTTCTTGGATTTCAGTCCAGAAGGGGATAATAAGTGGACATTCCCAAAAAATGTGAAAAAGGGAACCCACAGATCCGCCACATCTCCAACAAAGGTTAGAGAAAGATATATCTTGTGCATGTAGCAGGTCCGGGGTCCTGTACCAAAACATCAGGACTTTAAATGCAGTTTCTTTCTGCACTACACAACGTGATATCTTGGATGTGGAGTCCCATATCCTACCCCAATCCAATAGCGATATTGGGCGTTGTAAAATATGTGACCATTTCTTCATATAGCTATGGGTGGAATCCGTCAGGGGCGGGTTTTCATGGAGTATCTTATATATAGATGAAATTTGTTTCGAATCATAAGGACCATTGGCACAGATGCCTTCAAAGCCAGTAGGTTTTTCTAATGAAAGGGTGGGGGCTATGGTAGAGAAAAAGTGTTTGAATTGAATATAAGAATAGTGGAGTGAAGCTGGGAGGTCATGCTTTTCCTGTAGCTCTGAAAAAGATAGGAGTCTACGAGTGATTGGATGCACAACATGTCGTAACTGAAATATCCCTGCTCGGGTCCACGGGCCCATCCTCGCAAACGACAGTCCATCAGGGATATCTGGGTTGAACAGTAAATTTGGAAGGGGGGGGCACTTGGAAGCCAAAGAGTAACGTTCTGCGCATCTCTTCCAAATTGCAAGGGTGAAAAGCATCGGTGCTAAACAGAGAGATCTCAATTGGGGTGTGTACCTGGAAGAGATAGGCCATAGCATAGAGCAAAGATGAACCGGAACAGTAATTCCCAGCTCAATCTCCACCCATCTACTAGAAGCTTTTCTAGAGGTCCATGTAATTATTGCTCTCAAGTGAGACGCATAATAGTACCTGATGATATCTGGTGCCGCCAGGCCCCCCCTGCTCCTAGGAGCAAAGACAACTGACTGTGCTATCCTATGAGAGGCATTGTTCCATATGAACCTGAGGAATAATCTCTGGAGGTTTCTCAGCTGTGACATTGGCACCGGGATCGGGAGTGTTTCGAACAGATAAAGTAACTTGGGAAGAATTGACATCTTAAGGATATTTACCCTACCCAAGAGAGAAAATGGAAGAGAGGTCCAGTTATTCAAAAGACGTGAGATTTCTGCAAACATAGGGGGGAAATTTGCTTGGTACAGGGACAGGTATGAAGGGGTAATGTAAACCCCCAGGTATTTAAGCGTAGAAAGATTCCAATGGTAACGGAAAGAATCTTGGAGGGGTTTAAGCAGTTCGGGTGACATGTTTATGGGTAAGGCCTCTGTTTTGGATTGGTTAATTTTAAACCCTGAGAGAGCTCCAAATGCCGATAGGGTGTCCTGTAAAGTGGGCAAAGATAGGGTAGGGTGAGTGAGGGTCAATAGGATGTCGTCGGCGAAGAGTGACAGTTTATATTCCCGCTGTCGCAGCAAAACCCCCCGTATATCTGGATGGGCCCTGATGGCTATCGCCAAGGGTTCTAAACACAGGATAAACAGCAGGGGTGACAGGGGACACCCCTGCCTAGTACCATTACTGAGGGGGAATCGCTGCGACAGATAGGAAGACATCTGAACCTGGGACGTAGGGGTGGAGTATAAGGCATGTAGGGCTGTAATAAAAGAACCTGAGAACCCATACCTGGAAAGGACAGCGAACATGAAAGGCCAGCTAAGGCGGTCAAACGCTTTCTGTGCATCAAGGCTCAGGACTATGGCAGGGTGTTTGGTTTTGTTTAAAAGGTCAATCAGATCTATAGTCCGTCTGGTGTTATCACCTGCATGTCTAGTTGGTACAAATCCCACCTGGTCTTTGTGAATCAGTCTTGTCAGTAATGGGGATAGTCTGTTAGCAAGTATTTTAGTAAAGATCTTATAGTCTGAGTTTAGTAGGGCAATGGGACGATAATTATCTGGTAACGAGTGGTCCTTACCCGGTTTGGGGATGATAGTTATAAATGCGTGTAAGAATTGCGAGTGTGGGATGGAGCCATCGAATAAAGAGGAGAATAAAGATAGCATGTGGGGGTTGAGAATGTCAGAGAATATCTTATAGTAGGAGTAGGGGAGTCCATCTGGTCCTGGTGATTTGTGAGTCGGTAGAGCTTTTACTACCGCTGTAATTTCCTCAATAGTAACAGGGGCATTAAGTAAGGTTTTCTGGTCATTCGACAATGTAGGCAGATCTAAAAGGGACATAAATTGTTCAAATTTATCCTGGGAGAACTGAGATGACGGGTCAGAGGCTAGGCAATTATACAGCTTCTGATAAAAGTCCCCAAAAACCTGGGACATAATCGTAGGACAGTATGTGGGAAGTCCATCTGGCTGCATCAGATGGTCAGGAATGGAAAGAGAGGGTCGAGGCTTTAGTCTATTAACAAGCATTCTATGTGGCTTATTGGCATACTCATAGAATTTTTGTCTTGCCCATAACATAGACTTAGAAATCTTACTGAGGTTAAGAGATTTGATTCGATTACGAATCGAGGTCACCAGCCTCAGCCCCTCCACCGTGGGGGAACCAAGTAAGCGCGCCTCCGCATCCCCCAACCGAGCAAGAAGATCTGTTTTCTGTTTCATTGAGTCGCGTTTAAAACGAGAGGCCGCGGAGATGCACTCACCCCTGAAAAAGGCCTTATGAGCCTCCCACAGGATGGAGGGGTCCAACACCGAACCTTTGTTTATTTGAAAGAATTCAGACAGCTTCTGCTGCAACTGAGGCCCAACGGTCGGATCTTTAAGTAATGACTCGTTAAGGCGCCAGTGGCACATCTTAGGGGTAATGGAGGTCAGCATAAGGTTGAGTTCAATGGGTGCATGGTCGACCAGGTGATTGGGTCAATCTCAGAAGATATAACATAGGGAAGTAGAGGGGCCGTTACGAAAAAATGGTCTAGTCTGGAATAGAGCTTATGGGGAGGGGAGTAGAAAGTGAAACTTTTTTGAATGGGGTGTTTCACTCGCCAGGTGTCAAAGAGGTTATACGATCTTGTCAGTTTACGAAAAGAAGCTGACAGTTTTTGGACAGCTATACGCGGTATATTCTGAAATAGTGCACGCCTATCCTTAGTTGGGGACATGCACACATTGAAATCGCCGCCTATGATCTTTAAAGGTTGAGAATCTAAGTGTAGTTTTTCAAAAACTGTTGTAAGGAAGCTAATTTGACCGGTATTCGGGGCATAAACGTTAGCCAAGGTAAATTGGGTATTCAAAATTGTACAATTCAAGAGTACATACCGACCATTTGGGTCTAAACAAGAGGAAAGGGTCCGGATCGGACAAGAACGTTTGATGAGAATTGCCACCCCTGCCTTTCCAGAGGGGTCTGAAGCCATGAAAGCAGTGGGGAAATATCTGGAAGCAAATTTAAAGGATCCCCCATGTCTAAAGTGGGTCTCCTGGACCATAATCACATCTGCGTTAGAGGACCTAAATTCTTTCAAAGCTTGCCATCTTTTACCTATGGAATTCAGGCCTTTAACATTACATGAGTATACTTTCAGGGCCATAATCTATCAAAGTAGTATTTAGCTATCGTAATATAGGTAATAGAATCTAAAAGGAGAAAGCATTCAAGTAACCATAATACAGAGCATATGAGAGCCAATACGTTTACCAGTCGAAATAATGCCTTAAAAGTACCTTTAGTAACCTGAATAAGGTCAAGAAAAAAAAGACCTCTGATATAACACACATTCTTTGAAAAAGAAAGAAAAAGAAAATAAAAAAAGAGAAGGAAATTCAAAAAGTTGTGAACCAAGAATAAATGAAAACACATTTTCAAGAGCCCTGATGAAAAAAAAAACATCAGGGAGCCCAGACAACAGTCTGGGAAAAGGAGGGGCATAGCAACCTGCAGGAACCAGCGGGGGTCCCCGTCATTTCAAAGAAAACATTCCACACCAATGTAGGGGGTGGGCGTGAAAGATGGTTTCAGGACAGTGGTCATCGCGGTAGTCACCTGGAAAACTATAGAAGTAGCTAAAAGTGGAGCTTGTAGATCTTATAAATCAGGATAGCGTCCTCAACAAAGAAAAAATAAGGGCCATCAATAGTGATCTATAATCACAGGATCACCAGCATGGCAATAGTGAACAGCAACCGGCCGTTGTAGTGATAAAGAAAGTCTCTGGATACAGAAGCTTGTTCAGGTCTGAAATCTGAAGGTGTTAGCGCGTTGAGGAGTGGAGAAGGTTTTTCGAGATCGACGTTGGACGGGGGTCCAAATCTTGGCAGGAGTAGTAAGAGGCTTGGTATTCAAAACGGGCATCTGGAGGTCCTCCTCGGGGATGGGGGGGGAGATCCAGATTGCGGAGGAAGGCCTCGCTTTCGAATAAATCTCTCAGTGAATGTTGGATTCCATCCTTAGTGACAATCAGGCGAAAAGGAAAACCCCAACGATAGGGCACTTGGAGATTTTGAAAGTGGGTGGTAACAGGGCGGAAGCTTCTTCTCTTTGCCAGGGTAATAGGAGAAAGATCGCTGAATATCTGGATTTTGGTTGCTTTGTATTCTATACGAGATTTGTTACGAGTAGCGATCGTGAGAGCTTCCTTGCTCTCATAAAAATGAAAACGGACAATAATGTCTCTGGGGTTGGAGCCAGGCGGGGGCTTAGGGGCTAGAGATCTGTGGGCTCGATCTAGACGCCAGTCAACGTCTGGAATATGGGGCGCCAGAGTGACAAAGAGGCCTAGCAGGTACGAGCGTATTTCTTTATCAGGGACCGATTCAGGGACTCCGCGAATACGGAGGTCCGGCGTCTTTCCCTGTTCTCCAGGTCCTCCTGCTGTAGCTGGAGTTGAGAAACAGTATGTTTCATGGCCGCATTGTCCTCCTCCAGGACATGTATATATTGTGTGAGATCATCAAATTTGGTCTCTAAGGTATCAGTTCTTTCCCCCAGTTGGTTTATCTCCCCCCTGAGTTCATGTGCCAGTTTACCCACCTCCTTGGCTATGTTGTGAGTCAGATCCTGTAGCAGCGATTGCAGTTTGAGATCCAGCACAGCTACTGTTACTGTCGCTGCAGCATCTGTGGGCAGGGAATGCTGGGATCCATCGTCCGTCTGTGGCGCAGTATCAGACGCTTGGCGAACGTCTGCATCATCCGGCGGGCCGGCGGCCGTACTCGAGGCCGGGGATTGCGGCCTGTACAGGAAGCGCTCCATGTCGTGACTGGGTCTCGAGGGCGGCGGCGGGATGAATCCTCGGTAAGTAGCTCTTTGATTGCCGATTTTGCCCATAAGCTGCCCGGGAGCTTTAGGCAGGTTGTGGTGTTGCTCCTGGTGCTAGTGTAATAGTGGAAGCGGAACAGGAGCTGCAAACAGGGAGACGGGGACCGGAGCTCGTCTCTCACACGTCCACCATCCTACAAGCCGCGCATGCGCCTTATATAGAAATGGTTTATTTCACACGCCTCCACATATGTATAACACACTGCAAAATATTTTTTGTGGCCCTAAATGGCGTTTTTTGGAAGACCACAACACACCCACAGTACGTAACCGCTGAATCGCACAGCTACAGAACTGCAGAAAATGCTATTCAAAAAAAATGTTGTTTTTTTAGTATAGCACAGTAGAAGACAACTATATAGAAATGGTTTATTTCACACGCCTCCACATATGTATAACACACTGCAAAATATTTTTGGTGGCCCTAAATGGGTCTTTTTGCAAGCGTACATTAAAGTGCAAATTTTTTTTTTTTTTTTTTTGCCCTAAACGGGTCTTTTTTTGCACGAGCAAAATAAAATGCACATTTTAATTTTTTTTGCCCTTAATGGGTCTTTTGGAAAAGAGCACAATAAAGTGCCTTTTTTTTGCCCTAAATGGATCTTTTTCCAAGAGCAGAATACACCCACAGTATGGAAACGGTGTATCTCTCAACATAATATATGCAGTGCTGGTGCACTGAGCTTGCAGATAAAAGGTAGATTTATTGTTCATACATCACGGGACACAGAGCAGCATAGTCATTACTGTGTGTGTGTGTGTGTGTTATATAGAATTACCTTCAGGTGCTGGCACTGGCAGTGGCGTCACTAGGGTTGGTGTCACCCGGTGCAAAAAAAAATGGTGTCACCCCCCAACAACTATAGTCCCCCCTCAGTACAGACCCCCCTCCACTAACTACAGACCCCCCTCCCACAGTATAGATCCCCTCCCTCAGTACAAACCCGCTCCACTAAGTACAGACTCCCCGCCATCAATATAGACCCGCCTCCCTCAGTATGAACCTCCCCCTCAGTACAGACACCCCCACCTCAGTGCAGACTGCTCCATAAGTGCAGACACCCCCACCTCAGTGCAGACTGCTCCATCAGTACAGACACCCCCACCTCAGTGCAGACCCCCTCAGTTACAGACACCCCTCAGTTACAGACCCCCCTCGTACAGACACCCCCCTCAGTACAGACACCCCCCTCAGTAACAGACACCCCCTCAGTTACAGATCCCCCCTCAGTTACAGATCCCCCCTCAGTTACAGATCCCCCCTCAGTTACAGACCCCCCCTCAGTACAGACACCCCCCTCAGTACAGACACCCCCCTCAGTACCAGACCCCCCCCCTCAGTACAGACACCCCCCTCAGTACCAATCCCCCCTCAGTACCAATCCCCCCTCAGTACAGACACCTCCCTCAGTAACAGACCCCCCTCAGTAACAGACCCCCCTCAGTTACAGACCCCCCCTCAGTACCAGACCCCCCCCTCAGTACAGACACCCCCCCTCAGTACAGACACCCCCCTCAGTACCAGACCCCCCCTCAGTACCAGATCCCCCCTCAGTACAGACACCCCCCTCAGTACCAGACCCCCCCTCAGTACCAGACCCCCCTCAATACAGATACCCCCCTCAGTACAGATACCCCCCTCAGTACAGATACCCCCCTCAGTACAGATACCCCCCTCAGTACAGATACCCCCCTCAGTACAGACACCCCCCTCAGTACCAGACACCCCCCTCAGTACAGACACCCCCCTCAGTACAGACACCCCCCTCAGTACCAGACACCCCTCAGTACAGACACCCCCCTCAGTTACAGCCCCCCCCTGGTGCAAACTCCCTCTTGTGCAGACCCCAGCAATACAGACACCCCCTCCCCCCATCAGTAAAGATGCCCCCTTACCTTTCAGACCTCAGAACAGAGCGGCAGATACACACAGCGGTGTGTCTCTCGAGCGCGGGCTCCTCCTCCTCCTCTGTGGATGTAAACATAGAGGAGGCAGAGGGGGCGGCGGCTTCCTTCCGCTCCGCTGAGGGACACAGCCGCAGCGTGAGCCTAAGGCACAGGGCAGCGGGCGGGCGATGTCAGTGTGGCCGCTGCGCTACCCACGGGTGTCACCCCTCTGGTGGGTGTCACCCGGGTGCGGCCCGCCCCCCCCGCACCTGGCTAGCAACGCTAGTGGGCACTGGCAACTTCCAAAACAGGAAGTACCCTCCCCTATATAAGCCCCTCCCATCCGGGAGTACCTCAGTTTTTTTGCCAGTGTCTAAGGTGTTGGCCAAGGTTAACATGTATTCATCTGGGCTTGTGTACAGGTTCTCTGGGCCTTAGCAAACTATTCCGGATCCGACCAAAAAAGCTTCATAGCTAAACGGTCGGTACCCGGGCCTTGCAGAGAAGAGCAGGGTTTTGCCTGTAATGCCTCTCTTAGGAGGGCTGGACCCTGGGATCCAGAGCTCTGGTCATACCCAAAACCAAGAAGCTATCTGTGCAGGGTGCTATACAGGTCCAGGGGAGTGGAATCCTTGGGAACCCGGTCCCTGAAGGTCTAGTACAATGCCTGCCGTGAGAGGTGAAGTTTGGGCTTCTGTGGACCAAACAAAGTCCTGCGGCGGGGAAAAGGTAAGTGGGGGCCCCTCAGGAACTTGGTTCTATTGAGGGGACCCCCAAGCCTAATATGTCTTTCTGCCTGTTACCTAAAGGTATTCCCGCTAATAGCTGTATATGCCTAAGAAATCCTAGAAATGTCTTTTCATAAAGGAAGTTTTAAAAACTGTAAACCTGGAAATGTTTTTCATAAAGGAGGTTTTAAAAAAAAAAAGACAAAACTGCGGTACCTGTGTTTGTCCACTAGAGGCCGCTGTGGGACGTCTTTTTTTCTTGGGACTATTCCTTCCATGGTGAAAGTCCAGGCAGATGAGTGAGCTCTCTATCAGGGAAGCTGCATTCCTCTGTCATGCTGCCAAGTAGTTTCCTTCCATCCCCGAGTCCTGGTGAAACAGGGACCCTGGCTCCTCTCCCTACAGGGCGCCAAGAGCGCACACGTGCACGCGCGCGCGCACACACACGCTTTCTTTTTATAGATTTAGCTTCAAAAAAGTGGGCGGAGCCTGGCGGATGACGCGCTCTGTGCGCCCAGCGCTTCTGCGCATGTGCGGGCGTCCCAGCAAGATAAAAGGACTCAGTCCACGCTGCTTGCTATGGACACAGAGCATGAAAAGGAGCTGGTAGCATGGTATAGGGGCTTACAGCGGGCGGTTGATACAGGCATCCCCAGAAAGACGCATTAGTAGACACCCACTGATGTACATAGCAGCAAATTGCATTAGACTATTTCAGTAAAGGGGTGTATTGCGGCTGGAATACCTCAGCTTTGAACTAAGGAATATGCCGCCTAAAAAACTCCGAGATATACCTCTCAGGAAGTGTAGGGGGTCTCCATCGGGCTCTGAGGATCTGGAGCAGTCATCTGCACCCTCCTCCCCTGAGAAATCAGAGGTTAATACCCATAAGGAACCCCCGGGAGTGCCAGGTACTGCGGCTGTCCTCAGTCCACCTGCTCCTGCATATATAACAGAGGAGGTTTTTGCCTCAACTCTGGAGGGATTGGAGCAGAGATTGGCAGCATTGATCGCTTCTTCTCTGCAGGAAAGAAAGCGCGCCAGATCTCCATCACCTCCATTAGAGTGCCTGTTGGCAGAGCAACAGTCCCAGGAAGGGACCGACCTACCTGAAGGGGATCAGGAGGAGGTTAACTCTGTTTTTGAGGAATCGACAGTAGATGAACCATTTTCAGCATCACAGACTGAAAGATTGTGGGTCCAGACCCTAACTGACATGGTTCGATCTGCATTTAAAATGCCTCTTGTTGAACCATCAACTACTGCTGTCTCCTCATTGGGGTCGCTAAAAGCTCCCCAGGTTAATTGCTCCTTTCCAATACATCCATTATTGGAAGGACTTATATACCAGGACTGGGAACATCCTGATAAACTATTTGTTCCGCCTAAGAAATTTCCGGTGATCTATCCCATGGAGGAAAAGTTCACCCAGAGATGGAATGTTCCTACGGTGGATGCAGCCATCTCTTCTGTGAACAAATCACTGACATGTCCAGTAGATAATGTTCAAATGTTCAAAGATCCAGTAGATAAAAAATTGGAATCTTTATTAAAATCTGCTTTTTCCACAGCAGGGGCTGTTACACAGCCAGCAGTGGCAGCTATTGGGGTCTGCCAAGCTTTAAAGGATCAGATGAAAATGGTCCTGAGGGATTTGCCAGACCAGCAGGCCCAGGCTCTGGCTGATCTGCCTAGAGCATTATGCTTTGCGGTTGACGCCATCAAGGATTCTATCCATCAGGCCTCCCGCCTCACGCTGTCTTTGGTACATATGCGTAGGCTTCTGTGGCTCAAAAACTGGTCTGCTGAAGCTCCCTGTAAGAAGCTCTTAGTTAGCTTCCCATTTCATGGGGAACGCCTTTTTGGCGAGGACCTGGATAAGTATATCCAGAAGATTTCCAGTGGTAAAAGTACTCTCTTACCGAGTAAGAAGAGGTCTAGGGGTCCATCTTTTAAGAGGACTACCTCTCCTATCCCTGCGACGTCTGCTACTAAGCAGTTCCGACAGCCTCCTCGGTCAAACTCAGGGGGTAAAAATCAGGGACAGTCACAGGGTAATAAGAAACCCTGGATCCGAAGGGGTACTAAACCAGCCTCCAAGTCAAGCCTATGAAGGGCTGCCCCCACTCAAACGGGTGGGGGGAAGACTTCAGTTGTTCGCAGAGACCTGGCGGGAGACGATCAAAGACAGATGGGTGCTCTCCGCAGTAACTCTGGGATACAAGTTGGAGTTAAAAGAGTCTCCTCCTTCCCATTTTATGTGGTCAGGCATGCCAAGAGACCCTCTGAAAAGAGGGTCTCTCCTATTGGCGTTAGAACAACTATTGCTCCAAGAAGTAATTATGGAGGTTCCTATGGAAGAGTGGGGGTTGGGTTTCTACTCAAACCTTTTCACAGTCCCGAAGCCAAACGGGGTCATAAGACCCATATTGGACCTAAAGAGTCTAAACAAATTTCTAAATGTCCGGTCTTTCCGGATGGAGTCGATCCGATCGGTCACTGCTGCCCTACAGGGGGAGGAATGGTTAGCCTCGATCGACATCAAAGATGCTTACTTGCATGTTCCCATCTTTCCAGGTCATCAAAAATTTCTACGCTTTGCAGTAGAAGGGCGCCATTTTCAGTTCAGAGCCTTACCATTCGGTCTGGCCACAGCACCATGAGTGTTCACAAAAATTCTGGCCCCACTGTTGGCCGATCTAAGAACACGAGGTGTAACGATAATGGCATACCTAGACGACCTGTTGTTGATGGACCACTCAGTTGCCAAACTAGAAGTGGTAATTGTCGATACAATCAAGTATCTAGAATCCCACGGTTGGGTCATCAACCTGGACAAGTCAGCCCTACAGCCAGTGAAAAACCTGGTATATCTAGGGCTACGGCTGGATTCAGACCAGAGGAAGATTTTCTTACCTCTAGACAAGGTATCCTCTTTGAGGGGCTTGGTCCGTCTGCTTTGTGCAAAAAGACAGCCGTCCATACGCCTAAGCATGAGGCTGCTAGGAAAGATGGTAGCATCATTCAAAGCTGTGCCATACGCCCAATTCCACTCAAGGAATTTACAGAGGGCCATATTGTCAGCCTGGAACGGAAAAATTCAGGCTCTAGACTTCCCGATGGCTTTGTCCCCTTCCGTTCGGAAGAGTCTCTGCTGGTGGTTGATCCCCCAGAATCTCCAGAAGGGAAAACCCTTCAGTCCGATATCGTGGAAGGTGGTCACTACAGATGCCAGCCTTATAGGCTGGGGGGCAGTACTGGAGCAATGGTCTCTCCAGGGCAGATGGTCAAATGTAGTAAAAACCCTGCCCATCAATCTCTTAGAGATACGAGCAGCCCGGTATGCCCTAGTAGCCTGGACATCCAGACTCCAAGGGTCCCCTGTCAGAATTCAATCAGACAATGCCACAGCAGTGGCATATATCAATCATCAGGGAGGCACCAGGAGTTGTGCAGCCCAGAGGGAAGTAAGTCACATCCTGGAATGGGCAGAAAAGCATGTCCCATGTATATCAGCTGTCTTCATTCCAGGGGTGGAGAATTGGAAGGCGGACTTTCTGAGTCGCCAACAGTTATGCCCAGGGGAATGGTCCCTTCATCCCGAGGTCTTCCGAGCAATATGTCAGCGGTGGGGAACACCGGATATAGATCTGCTAGCATCCAGATTCAACGCAAAGGTGGACAGATTTGTCTCCGGACAAGGGATCCCCTCGCTTACGGCTCGGATGCTCTGGTGTTCCCTTGGGATCAGTTCAGACTGATATATGCATTCCCTCCGCTACAATTGTTGCCTCGACTCCTTCGCAGAGTCAGGTTGGAAAAGAAGCCGGTGATCCTGGTGGCTCCAGCGTGGCCCCGAAGGGCCTGGTACGCGGAGATCATCAAAATGTCTGTGGGGAGTCCTTGGACCCTTCCACGTCGTCCGGACCTGCTTTCGCAAGGACCGATATACCACCCTTCCTTACTAACTCTAAGTTTAACGGCCTGGCTATTGAATCCCACATCCTAAAGAAGAGAGGTCTCTCTAACTCTGTGGTATCAACTATAATCAATGCCAGGAAGCCTGTATCCAGGCAGATCTACTATAGAGTTTGGAAGGCGTACATCACTTGGTGCGAGGCCAGAAAATGGCATCCACGTAAGTACGTTATAGGCAGAATTCTGGACTTCCTGCAGTGGGCTGTAGACAGGAAGTTTGCCTTAAGTACTATCAAGGGCCAGGTTTCGGCCTTATCAATACTATTTCAAAGGCCCCTGGCTATGCATTAACTTGTCCAATCCTTTATGCAAGGGGTGACTCGTATTATTCCACCGATTAAAGCTCCCATATGCCCATGGGATCTAAATTTGGTTCTGTCGGTTCTGCAGAAGCAGCCGTTTGAACCTTTGCGGCACATTTCCTTGGTTCTACTCACCAGAAAATTGATATTTTTAGTAGCCATATGCTCGGCTAGAAGAGTGTCGGAATTAGCCGCCATGTCCTGTAAGGAGCCATATCTGGTTATTCATAAGGACAGAGTAGTATTACGTCCTCATCCAGCCTTTCTTCCTAAGGTGGTATCGAGGTTTCATTTGAACCAAGATGTGGTTCTTCCTTCTTTTTTCCCCAAACCAAGCTCGGTAGAGGAAAAGTTATTGCATTCTTTGGATGTAGTAAGAGCAGTTAAAGCTTATCTAAAAGCCACTGCTCAGATTCGTAGAACGGATTCTTTGTTTGTTCTGCCGGAAGGCCCCAGAAAGGGTCAGGCAGCATCAAAATCTACTTTAGCCAAGTGGATTCGACAGGTCATAATACAAGCCTATGGCTTGAGAAGTAGCCCGCCTCCGTTCAAAGTTAGGGTGCACTCCACGAGAGCAGTTGGAACTTCATGGGCAGTGCATCACCAGGCCTCCCTGGCTCAAATTTGTAAGGCCGCAACATGGTCTTCAGTACACACGTTTACTAGGTTCTACCAGGTGGACGTTAGAAGTCAGGAGGATGTCGCCTTTGGGCGCAGTGTGTTGCAGGCCGCAAAAGATCCTCATGCCTGATGGCGCCCAGCTTATGTATGGTGTATCCCCCCCCCTCATTTGGCATTGCTTTGGGACGTCCCACATAGTAATGACTATGCTGCTCTTTTTGTTCCCGTGATGTATGAACAAGAAAGTAGGATTTTTAAAACAGCTTACCTGTAAAATCCTTTTCTTGGAGTACATCACGGGACACAGAGCTCCCACCCCTCTTTTGGGGACACGTATTGCTTTGCTACAAAACTGAGGTACTCCCGGATGGGAGGGGCTTATATAGGGGAGGGTACTTCCTGTTTTGGAAGTTGCCAGTGCCAGCACCTGAAGGTAATTCTATATAACACACACACACAGTAATGACTATGCTGCTCTGTGTCCCGTGATGTACTCCAAGAAAAGGATTTTACAGGTAAGCTGTTTTAAAAATCCTACTTTTCTCTGACACTGGGCTCATGGCAGTGTAAAAAGACTGCACTGCAACACAAACAGGTAAACCTATGCAGATCGCTGAGTTATATCTCTGAATCTGGACTCCTATTCCTATATAATATATCTCTCTCCCTGAAAGCACCAACAGGAACCTGGCCCTACACTACACTGTCTCTCTATCTTTTCCCTCAGATTCCAGAATCAGGACTAACTCATGTATTTTTCAATCTCTCCCTAAAAGCAGCAGCAGCAGACAAGATCCTCTCCCTATCTATTCTGAAGCAGAGTGACGTGTGTGCTGTGTGCCTCTAGCTTATATAGAAGCTGGGTCACATGTTGCACTGACCAATCACAGCTATGCCATTAGTAGGCATGGCTATGATGGCTTCTAAGGGCACACCAGCTAATTAAAAGGTGATTGGCTGGCCCCTGAAGCATTTCTAACTGCGCCATTAGATTGCCGAACCCGAACCCGGACTTTCGCGCAAAGTCCGGGTTCGGGTTCGGGAAAAAGCTAAAGTTCGCTCAACCCTAGTTATAATTAATCGAAATTAGTCGATTAACCACTTAACGACCGCTCACTGTATATATACGTCGGCAGAATGGCACCGAAAGGCACAATCACGTAGAGTGTACGTGATTGTTTTTGTATAGTTGGGGGGTCCAATCGGACCCCCCTCCTATACAGTGAGCGGTGGCTAAGTGTCCGGGAGCGTTCCGGGATGAGGGGGCAGCCATTCGTTTTCCGGCCACCCCCTCGCGATCGCTCCCGGCGAATGGAAATGCCCCCTCTGTCTGTGTCAGGCAGAGGAAGCAGGAGGAAGTGATGTCATCTCTGGTGCGGCGCTCACATATACCGAGCGCCGTACAAGAGAAGACATCAGGTCAGTGCACACAACACTACACTGACACCAGGACACATAGGGACATAAATCGCCCCCCCCCCAGGCCCCCCCAGATCACCCCCAGCCCCCAGTCACAGTGTCACTGATTGCAGTGACCATTTATTTACTGATCACTGCAATCAGTGACATTTGTGACTGTAAAAGTGTCAGTACATTCAGTTTTAGGTCCAGTGCAGCCCCCTAACCCCCCCTAATAAAGGTTTAACCCCCTGATCACCCCCCAGATAACCCTTTCACCCCCTATCACCACTGTCGCTAAGCGATCATTTTTCTGATCGCTGTCTTAGCGTCAGTGATGCCGATCGGCAGCCAGTAATTTTTTTTAGGTTCGCCGCATGTTTTTATAGCGTCAGGTACCCCAATATATTATCTAATAAAGGTTTAACCCCCTTGATCGCCCCCCAGGTAACCCTTTCACCCCCTATCACCACTGTCGCTAAGCGATCGTTTTTCTAAACGCTGTCTTAGTGTCGGTGATGCAGATCGGTAGCTGGTAATTTTTTTTTAGGTTCGCCGCAGGTTTTTATAGCGTCAGGTACCCCAATATATTATCTAATAAAGGTTTAACCCCCTTGATCGCCCCCCAGGTAACCCTTTCACCCCCTATCACCACTGTCGCTAAGCGATCGTTTTTCTAAACGCTGTCTTAGTGTCGGTGATGCAGATCGGTAGCCAGTAATTTTTTTTAGGTTTGCCGCAGGTTTTTATAGCGTCAGGTACCCCAATATATTATCTAGTAAAGGTTTAACCCCCTTGATCGCCCCCCAGGTAACCCTTTCACCCCCTATCACCACTGTCGCTAAGCGATCATTTTTCTGATCGCTGTCTTAGTGTCGGTGATGCAGATCGGTAGCCAGTAATTATTTTTAGGTTCGCCGCAGGTTTTTGTAGCGTCAGGTACCCCCATATATTATCTAATAAAGGTTTTAACCCCTGATTGCCCATAGTTAACCCTTTCACCAGTGATCACCATATAAGTGTTACGGGTGACGCTGGTTAGTTAGTTTGCTTTTTATAGTGTCAGGGCACCCGTCGTATATAACCCAATAAAGGTTTAACCCCCTGATCGCCTGGCGGGTGCTATCAATTAGGTTTTAGCGTCAGAGAGGGTCTGCGTCACACCCCAGGCAGCGTCAGGTTAGTGTCAGTAACGCTAACACCCACGCGTGAAGCATACACCCCCCTTAGTGGTATAGTATCTGAACAGATCAATATCTGATCAGATCTATACTAGCGTCCCCAGCAGTTTAGGGTTCCCAAAAACGCAGTGTTAGCGGGATCAGCCCAGATACCTGCTGGCACCTGCATTTTGCCCCTCCGTCCAGCCCAGGCCACCCAAGTGCAGTATCGATCGATCACTGTCACTTACAAAACAAAAACACACATAACTGCAGCGTTCGCAGAGACAGGCCTGATCCCTGCGACTCCAGTGCTGTAGGAGGTGATTTCACCACCACAGTTAAATAAAAAAAGCATATATGCCAAAGCATTGGGGCAGCAGGAGCGGAGGAGCGATTTTGCTCCTAATGCCGCGTACATACGGTCGAAATTCCGACGGAGGCTTGCCCGTGGAAAAGTCCGACCATGTGTGTGCGGCATAACTTTTTTGCGGGAGGATGCCCCCATGCTTCGGCATATATAAATGGTGCGTGTATGCCCATCATTGGAAGTGGGTGGATGAAGGGCGGTATTCTAATGGTGGGCATACCCACCGATCAATCTCTTTTTTCGTTCAGCCAACTGGCTGCATGAAAAAAAAAGATTACAATACATGTCCAACAAGGACCAGCAACGTACTGGTATGTTGCTGGACTTTGAATGTTTATACCAGAATGATGCCTGCGGGTTTAGGTATCATCTTGGTATCATTCTTTTCAGCCTGCGGCCGGCTTTCATGTAAAAGCAATCCTAGTGGCTAATTAGCCTGTGGACTGCTTTTACAAGCAGTGGGAGGGAATGCCCCCCCCGGATATAAAAAGCGCCATTAGGAAATTGGGAAAGCATTTTATCACACCGATCTTGGTGTGGTCAGATGCTTTGAGGGCAGAGGAAAAATCTAGGGTCTAGAAGACCCCAGTTTTTTCAAAAAAAAGAGTACCTGTCACTACCTATTGCTATCATAGGGGATATTTACATTCCCTGAGATAACAATTAAAATGATAAAAAAAAAAAATACTTGGAAGGAACAATTTAAAAATAAAATAAAAAAGCAAAATTAATAATAAAAAAAAAAAAAAGCACCCCTGTCCTGCCCTGCTCTTGCCCAATGGCGAACGCAAGCGTCGGTCTGGCGTCATATGTAAACAGCAATTGCATCATGCATGTGTGGTATCACCGCGAAGGTCAGATCGAGGGCAGTCATTTTAGCAGTAGACCTCCTCTGTAAATCTACTGGGGTAACCTGTAAAGGCTTTTAAAGGCTTTTAAAAATGTATGTAGTTTGTCGCCAATGCGCGTTTGTGCGAAATTTTAAAGCATGTCATGTTTGGTATCTATGTACTCGGCCTAAGATCATCTTTTTTATTTCATCAAACATTTGGGCAATATAGTGTGTTTTAGTGCATTAAAATTAAAAAAAGTGTATTTTTTAACCCAAAAAATGCGTTTGAAAAATCGCTGCGAAAATACTGTGTAGAAAAAAAAAATGCAACACCCACCATGTAAACAAAAAGTGTCAAAAAGGGCTTTGTCTTCAAGTGGTTAGAAGAGTGGATGTAAGCTTCCTAATGTTGTGTATAAAATGCCAGAACAGTTCAAAACCCCCCCAAATGACCCCATTTTGGAAAGTAGACACCCCAAGCTATATACTGAGAGGCATGTCGAGTCCATGGAATATTTTATATGTTGACACAAGTTGCGGAAATCGACAATTTTTTTTTTTTTTTGCACAAAGTTGTCACTAAATGATATATTGCTCAAACATGCCATGGGCATATGTGGAATTACACCCCAAAATACATTCTGTTGCTTCTCCTGAGTACGGGGATACCACATGTGTGAGACTTTTTGGGAGCCTAGCCGCGTACGGGACCCCAAAAACCAAGCACCGCCTTCAGGCTTTCTAAGGGTGTAAATTTTTGATTTCACTTCTCACTGCCTATCACAGTTTCTGAGGCCATGGAATGCCCAGATGGCACAAACCCCCCCAAATGACCCCATTTTGGAAAGTAGACACCCCAAGCTATTTGCTGAGAGGTATTGTGAGTATTATGCAGATCTCGCTTTTTGTCACAAAGTTTTGAAATTGAAAAAACAAAAATATATATATATATATATATATATATATATATTCTTTCTTCATTTTCAAAAACAAATGAGAGCTGTAAAATACTCGCCATGCCTCTCAGCAAATAGCTTGGGGTGTCTATATTCCAAAATGGGGTCATTTGGGGGGGTTTTGTGCTATTTTGGCATTTTATGGCCTTCGAAACTGTGATAGGTAGTGAGGAGTGAAATCAAAAATTTGTGCCTAGAAATCCTGAAGGCGGTGCTTGGTTTTCGGGGTCCCGTACGCGGCTAGGCTCCTAAAAAGTCCCACACATGTGGTATCCCCATACTCAGGAGAAGCAGAAAAATTTATTTTGGGGTGTAATTCCACATATAACCATGGCATGTGTGAGCAATATATCATTTAGTGACAACTTTTTGTAATTTTTATTTTTTTTTGTCATTATTCAATCACTTGGGACAAAAAAAAAATATATTCAATGGGCTCAACAGGCCTCTCAGCAATTTCCTTGGGGTGTCTACTTTCTAAAATGGGGTCATTTGGGGGGGTTTTGTGCTATTTTGGCATTTTATGGCCTTCGAAACTGTGATAGGTAGTGAGGAGTGAAATCAAAAATTTGCGCCCTTAGAAATCCTGAAGGCGGTGCTTGGTTTCCGGGGTCCCGTACGCGGCTAGGCTCCCAAAAAGTCCCACACATGTGGTAGCCTCGTACTCAGGAGAAGCAGCAAAATGTATTTTGGGGTGCAATTCCACATATAACCATGGCATGTGTGAGCAATATATCATTTAGTGACAACTTTTTGTAATTTTTTATTTTTTTTAGTCATTATTCAATCACTTAAGACAAAAAAAATAAAAATTCAATGGACTCAACATGCCTCTCAGCAATTTCCTTGGGGTGTCTACTTTCCAAAATGGGGTCATTTGGGGGGGTTTTGTACTGCCCTGTCATTTTAGCACCTCAAGAAATGAGATAGGCAGTCATAAATTTAAAGCTGTGTAAATTTCAGAAAATGTACCCTAGTTTGTAAACTCTATAACTTTTGCGCAAACCAATAAATATACGCTTATTGACATTTTTTTTACTAAAAACATGTGGCTGAATACATTTTGGCCGAAATGTATGACTAAAATTGAGTTTATTCGATTTTTCTTATAACAAAAAGTAGAAAATATCATTTTTTTTCAAAATTTTCGGTCTTTTTCCGTTTATATCGCAAAAAATAAAAATCGCAGAGGCAATCAAATACCATTAAAAGAAAGCTCTATTTGTGGGAAGAAAAGGACGCAAATTTCGTTTGGGTACAACATTGCATGTCCGCACAATTTACAGTTAAAGCAGCGCAGTGCAAAATTCTGAATTCACCTCTGGTCCTTTAGCTACCAAATGGTCTGGGGCTTAAGTGGTTAATCGATTAAAAAAAAAAAACGATTAATCGAACACGAAAATTTTAATTAGTAACAGCCCTAGTTTTTTTACCTTCGGGCCTGCATTGTGTATCGGGTCCTCCCTCCAGGAGTCTTCCGCCAGGAAATGAGCCTCACACCGTTGCAAGTCCAACACTCCTTTATTTGAACATAGCATGAACTTACTTGCTTTACAACACAGAACAGGAGGTGTGAATGTGTATATAGGCCCAGACACAAGTTCTTTCCTCCAATCTCCTCCAAAGAGTGTGCAATGGTCTCCGCACAAGGGAATTCACCTTCTGGACAGTCTCCGACAAGAGGCTCACCCGCCACCGGCAGTATGCTGCACCGGGTCTTCAGATGAGGAGCTCTTCCCGGTCCATTACGTCCACCTCGGATTCAGGCGTCCATCTCTGGAGCACCCTAGGATCCTTCCCTCGCGGAACTCAGTGTTGGGCACTGAGCTCCGGACCGCCAACCGAGTACCTCACCCCAGGCTAAAGGTGCCTGAGGTGGAACACGACCTCCGGTGGTCCTCTAGGCCCAGTCCGCCTAGAGGACAAACACGAACTCCGTCCGCAGGCTGAAGGTGCCTGGGACAACGAACCCCATGACAAAATGGCCGGCCCCCTTTATACCTTCCCCCGGCATGCGCAGCGGGTTCCCCGCCCCACCACACGGCTGCCGAGAAAAGACAAAAAGGGATTCGACCCAGCAATGACTCGTCCGTCGGCCCAAAGTGACAGCGCCACCCGGTGGACCGCCGGAGATACACCACTGGTGTCACCGCAAAAATTCAAAATTACTGGCGGGAAAGTAAACACCCGCTACATATATACATATACATATATACATATATATATATATATATATATATATATATATATATATATATATATATATATATATACACTAGACTATATATATAACAAATACACTGCCACCAACTAAATAATCTGCCTGCTTAATCTAACTCAAGCTATCCCTCCGTCCATGCCAACAACACTACACGCGGCCGCTATGTTAGAAGCCTTATATAGTGTGGGGCGTGGACTTAGTCCCCCTGAGCTATGATTGGCATCCTGCCTTTGGCCAATTATGGCTCTCTCAGCTAGGGATGAGCTTTGTGTTTGACTCGAACATCGTCTGTTCGGCTGTTCGCTGAATTGCGAACACTATGGGTCGTTCGCGCCAAATTTGAGTGGCGCGTCACGGCCCATAATTCACTGCGGCATCGCAGTGCATTGCTGGCTGATGATTGGCCAAGCATGCACTATGATCCGCATGCTTGGCTAATCACAGCGCGGAAAAAACAGAGAGCCGTAATTGGCCAAAGCCAGGGTGGCTTTAGCCAATAATGGCTCAGGGGGTTTAGTACACGCCCCGCACTATATAAGGTCGCCGGCTTGTGTAGTGTGTTGGAGTTGTTAAAAGAGAGATATATCAGAGAGAGACAGTGTCATTTATATTGAATTAGATAGAGCAGACAGGCGAGTCAGTTAGCTGCAGTAACAGTGTGTAGAGGATATATATGTATCCTAGGTGTTGTGTATATATATTTATACACTGTATTCAGTTTAGCTAGATTCGTTCCTGTTATTCTCTATACTGTGACAGGCAGGCAGGTGATTGTGCTAGCTGCAGTCAGTGTTTCACTTAGTGTACTGTGTGCTTTGCATAGCGTTCACCTAAAGCTTACCTGAATACAGTTAGTGACTATTATAGTGGTGTTCTCATAATAAAACCACAGGCAGAGAGCTGCAAGTATTTTCAGTGTACTTTGTCCTCTGCACAGTTTTCACTTAAAACTAACTAAAAACAATTTTCCCAAACTAATTCCCACAGCAGGCAGTTGATTCTGATAGCTGCATTATCAGTACAGATATATATATATATATACACACATCCCACCTTTGTGCAGCTACATCTCACTGAAGGCCATTAGTATGTCTGGAAGGCAAACAAGGAGAGGCAGACAGTCACGAGGAAATAAAAGAGGGCAAGCAGGCTCTGTGTCTAGAGGCTACAGTGCTGGTCGTGGACACGGTGCATCCTCATTAGCACGTGGCCGTGGGACACGCTTGTCCTTCTTTTCAGCAGCTGGCCATGTTGAGCCGCAACATGCCCAAGACTTGGTAGAGTGGATGACCAAGCCGTCCTCCTCCTCTTCATCCTCTCTCACCCAGGCTCAGGGTACTTTGTCTGGCAAAGCAGCTGCCAAAGCGGCCTCTTCCCTCGGCTCAATGGCATCAGTTACTCCTTCCCTAGCCCCACCATGTCCTCCTGAGGAGTCCCCCGAACTGTTTGACCACAGCGTTGGGTACATGCTCCAGGAGGATGCCCAGCGTTTTGAAGGCTCCGATGATGGAACCCAGCTGGAGGAAGGCAGTAACGTGAGCCCAGAGAGAGGGGGTGCCCAACAAGGACAGCTATCTGGCAGTCTGTCGTGGCAAAATTGGTTGTTTGCAGAGCACACAGCCATTTTTGCCTTGTGCTAAATAAGCACACACTTCATCTTATTGTAATAATGCTTCTTAAACTAAGATTCACTCACCGTCATTCGAACCCCATTCATTCAAAGAAGGAAGCATCACCAGACTGGTCTTATCATCAAGGCATCCCAGCATCAACATCCCACCTCGAGCCTTACGGCTCCTTTTTATTATCAAAATATCTCACCAGCAGATAATCACTTCCCCCATGGGAGTGGTCATCACAGCATGTGACCTCCATGGCAGTGGTCATCACAGAATGTGACCTCCTCCATAGGAAGTGAGGACACAGCATCTGACCTCCATGGGAGTGGTCATCACACGATGTCCTCTTTTCACAGCAAATGTCCATATAAAGATATCGCTTCCAACAGGGTTATTTAAATACATACAATATAATACCAATACAACAACATATTCAACAACATTATGGCTAAAGTCTTATGGGCGTGTCCGGGCAGGGAAAGCGTGTATGCTCCCAGCAAACGAAGCCGTATTGCTTTAAAACATTAAAGCTTTCCCTGACTCTCAAAACGCTCGCAAGCTCTCATATTACCGCTAAAGGGAATCCTTATTCTACGCTATTCCATAGAATAATGCGTATTCAGATTATACTATTATTGCTTGTGGCAGGCTATCTGCAGGCGCACGCTACGAATCCGGACCAATGCTGATCAACACACCGCTAAAACAAGAGCGCGCATCTGCCTATAACCAATGATGTTGTTGCATAGAGGGTCCCTCGTCGGCGAGCATATCCGCACGCTGCAAACATCACACTCCAACCTCAAAACGTTTTCCCCTACCAGACGGGATTCAACCAGCCTCAGACTGCCCCAGTCAGCTCTTTAGAGCGGGTTGCGGAAGTACTAACACTTGGTTACATTATGACAATACATAATAAATACATCTCCATAAAATTCTCCACAACAGTCCTCCCTTTTTTGTCATATGCTCCCACGTGTATTTCGATGCCTTCTTACACCTGGAAATTAATCAGTCCTTACAGTCCATACGAGTCCATAAAAAGGTAGACTCTGTTCTTCAGGAGCATGACTTATAAAGGAGGACACGACATGGTGAGCTGTAGTAATCACCGATCCGTCTGTGATCCTCTGTGTCTTGTACGTGGGTCCGGCTTCGGGGCGTCTTATCAAGGAAACTCTGATCACGCGTCCAATCAGGCAACAGGAGCACCTCGTCACGACATAGAAATAATAGAAATAAAAACGACATGGGTATGTATATTCCCACTTCCTTTAACCACGATCCGCTGTAAAATAAAAATTAGATCTCCAAAGATTCCCAGACCCGTAAAAGGGCTCCCAACCTTCACTAGCTACAGCTCTGGCTTCAACAGTTACATGAAGAATCCTATCCTTAATGGATGAGAATTGTTCAATCGTATCCTAAGCTCGAGCCCCCCCCCCACCTTGTACATCCAGGAAACCATGCCCAGACCTGGTCGGGGTTGGTGAACAACTCCCTTCTAGCTGCCCCTGCCATTCTTAATTTCACGCGCCATCAGATCCTCGCGATCGGCCGTGACATAAGATGCTGGGACAGCTTCACCATCACGCATGAACCTCTTGCTTTGGGGGAATTACCTTATAAGCTGCAGATCCGCATAAGCACCAAACTAAAGTTCAAACACACTTGTGGGCTGCTTAGATACCCAAACCGACAAGAGCCAGAGCTATTAAAACTAACCAATTTTACCCTCTAAAAATGCATCGTTAGATTCCATTGACAAGTGTCTGTTTGGAGTCTTCACCAGTTTGTCAAAACTTCTCATACCCATAATAACATCATAAATGGCATGTACCGCGGTCATCGCTGGGGTACTAAAACTCGGTGGAGACTCAGAACAGACCTAGCAATCGGTCCTGTTCGCTTTCTGAGCTAGTCAGAAAATACACTTTAACCACTTAAGCCCCGGACCATTTCGGGCCATTAGGACCAGGCCTGTTTTTGGGATTCGGCACTGCGCTGCTTTAACTGTAAATTGTGCGGACATGCAATGTTGTACCCAAATGAAATTTGCGTCCTTTTCTTCCCACAAATAGAGCTTTCTTTTAATGGTATTTGATTGCCTCTGCGATTTTTATTTTTTGCGATATAAACAGAAAAAGACCGAAAATTTTGAAAAAAAATGATATTTTCTACTTTTTGTTATAAGAAAAATCGAATAAACTCAATTTTAGTCATACATTTAGGCCAAAATGTATTCAGCCACATGTCTTTAGTAAAAAAAATGTCAATAAGCGTATATTTATTGGTTTGCGCAAAAGTTATAGCGTTTACAAACTAGGGTACATTTTCTGAAATTTACACAGCTTTAAATTTATGACTGCCTATCTCATTTCTTGAGGTGCTAAAATGTCAGGGCAGTATAAAACCCCCCCAAATGACCCCATTTTGGAAAGTAGACACCCGAAGGAAATTGCTGAGAGGCATGTTGAGCCCATTGAATATTTTTTTTTTTTTTGTCCCAAGTGATTGAATAATGACAAAAAAAAAAAAAAATTACAAAAAGTTGTCACTAAATGATATATTGCTCACACATGCCATGGTTATATGTGGAATTGCACCCCAAAATACATTCTGCTGCTTCTCCTGAGTACGGGGATACCACATGTGTGGGACTTTTTAGGAGCCTAGCCACGTACGGGACCCCGGAAACCAAGCACCGCCTTCAGGATTTCTAAGGGCGCAAATTTTTGATTTCACTCCTCACTACCTATCACAGTTTCGAAGGCCATAAAATGCCAAAATAGCACAAAACCCCCCAAATGACCCCATTTTGGAAAGTAGACACCCCAAGCTATTTGCTGAGAGGCATGTTGAGTCCATGGAATATTTTATATTTTGCCACAGGTTGCGGGAATATGACAAACTTTTTTTTTTTTGCACAAAGTTGTCACTAAATGATATATTGCTCACACATGCCATGGGCATATGTGAAATTACACCCCAAAATACATTCTGCTGCTGCTTCTCCTGAGTACGGGGATACCACATGTGTGGGACTTTTTGGGAGCCTAGCCGCGTACGGGACCCCAAAAACCAAGCACCGCCTTCAAGGTTTCTAAGGGCATAAATTTTTGATTTCGCTCCTCACTACCTATCATAGTTTTGAAGGCCATAAAATGCCAAGATGGCACAAAATCCCCCCAAATGACCCCATTTTGGAAAGTAGACACCCCAAGCTATTTGCTGAGAGGCATGTTGAGCCCATTGAATATTTTTTTTTTTTGTCCCAAATGATTGAATAATGACAAAAAAAAAAAAAATGTACAAAAAGTTGTCACTAAATGATATATTGCTCACACATGCCATGGTTATATGTGAAATTACACCCCAAAATACATTCTGCTGCTTCTCCTGAGTACGGGGATACCACATGTGTGGGACTTTTTGGGAGCCTAGCCGCGTACGGGACCCCAAAAACCAAGCACCGCCTTCAAGGTTTCTAAGGGCATAAATTTTTGATTTCACTCCTCACTACCTATCACAGTTTTGAAGGCCATAAAATGTCAAAATAGCCCAAAACCCCCACAAATGACCCCATTTTGGAAAGTAGACACCCCAAGCTATTTGCTGAGAGGCATGGTGAGTATTTTACAGCTCTCATTTGTTTTTGAAAATTAAGAAAGACATTTTTTTTTCTTTTTTTTTTTCTTTTTTTACATTTTCAAAACTTTGTGACAAAAAGCGAGATCTGCAAAATACTCAACATACCTCTCAGCAAATAGCTTGGGGTGTCTACTTTCCAAAATGGGGTCATTTGGGGGGGTTTTGTGCCATCTGGGCATTCCATGGCCTCCGAAACTGTGATAGGCAGTGAGGAGTGAAATCAAAAATTTACACCCATAGAAATCCTGAAGGCGGTGCTTGGTTTTTGGGGTCCCGTACGCGACTAGGCTCCCAAAAAGTCCCACACATGTGGTATCCCCGTACTCAGGAGAAGCAACAGAATGTATTTTGGGGTGTAATTCCACATATGCCCATGGCATGTTTGAGCAATATATAATTTAGTGACAACTTTTTGTACATTTTTTTTTTTTGGTCATTATTCAATCACTTGGGACAAAAAAAAAATATTCAATGGGCTCAACATGCCTCTCAGCAAATAGCTTGAGGTGTCTACTTTACAAAATGGGGTCATTTGGGGGGGGTTTTGAACTGTCCTGGCATTTTATGCACAACATTAGGAAGCTTATGTCACACATCATCCACTCTTCTAACCACTTGAAGACAAAGCCCTTTCTGACACTTTTTGTTTACATGAAAAAAAAAATTTTTTTGCAAGAAAATTATGTTGAACCCCCAAACATTATATATTTTTTTAAAGCAAAGGCCCTACAGATTAAAATAGTGGGTGTTGCATTTTTTTTTTCCACACAGTATTTGCGCAGCGATTTTTCAAACACATTTTTTGGGGGAAAAACACACTTTTTTTATTTTTAATGCACTAAAAAACACTATATTGCCCAAATGTTTGATGAAATAAAAAAGATGATCATAGGCCGAGTACATGGATACCAAACACGACATGCTTTAAAATTGCGCACAAACGCGCAGCGGCGACAAACTACATTCATTTTTAAAAGCATTTAAAAGCCTTTACAGGTTACCACGTTAGATTTACAGAGGAGGTCTACTGCTAAAATGACTGCCCTCGATCTGACCTTCGCAGTGATACCTCACATGCATGATGCAATTGCTGTTTACATATGACGCTAGACCGACGCTTGCGTTCGCCTTTGCGCAAGAGCAGGGGGGGACATCGGTGCTTTTTTTTTTTTTTTTTTTTTTTTATTATTTATTTGGCTTTTTTATTTTATTTTTAAACTGTGCCTTCCATATTTTATTTTTTTACCATTTTTATCGTTATCTCAGGGAATGTAAATATCCCCTATGATAGCAATAAGTAGTGACAGGTACTCTTTTTTTGAAAAAAAATGGGGGGTTAGACCCTAGATCTTTCTTCTGCCCTCAAAGCATCTGACCACACCAAGATCGGTGTGATAAAATGCTTTCCCAATTTCCCAATGGTGCTTTTTATATCCGGGGGGGGACATTCCCTCCCACTGCTTGTAAAAGCAGTCTAGAGGCTAATTATCTGCTAGAATTGCTTTTACATGAAAGCCGGCGGCTGGCTGAAAAGAATGATACCAAGATGATACCTAAACCCGCAGGCATCATTCTGGTATAAACATTCAAAGTCCAGCAACATACCAGTACGTTGCTGGTCCTTGTTGGACATGTATTGTAATCTTTTTTTTCATACAGCCTATTGGCTGAACGAAAAAAAGAGATTGATTGGTGGGTATGCCCACCATTAGAATACCTCCCTTCATCCACCCACTTCTAATGATGGGCATATATGCCGAAGCATGGGGGCATCCTCCCGCAAAAAAGTTATGCCGCGTACACACGGTCAAGCCTTCGTCGGAATTTCGACCGTATGTACGCGGCATAAAAGGTTATGCCGCGTACACACGGTCGGACTTTTCCACGGGCAAGCCTCCGTTGGAATTTTGACCGTAATAAAATCGCTCCTCCGCCCCTGCTGCCCCCATGCTTCGGCATATATGCTCTTTTTTTTAACTGTGGTGGTGAAATCACCTCCTACAGCGTTGGAGTCACGGCTGTCAAGATAAATAGATCCGCGCTGCAACTGAATGGCGTACCTGCTAAGCAAATGGTGGTTAACATTAAAACAAAGTAACATTACAGTACAACAGTAAGACCTTACCATGCCATACCTGCAAAGCAAATACCAAAACAAAACCTAGTAAAAAATAAAAAAATGTTTTAACGCAACCTGTGCCTAAAATATATATATGCCGAAGCATGGGGGCATCCTCCCGCAAAAAAGTTATGCCGCGTACACACGGTCGGAATTTTCCACGGGCAGGCCTCCGTCGGAATTTCGACCGTATGTACGCGGCATTAGGAGCAAAATCGCTCCTCCGCCCCTGCTGCCCCCATGCTTCGGCATATATGCTCTTTTTTTTAACTGTGGTGTCACGGCTTTATGTATCGTGGGAGCAAACGCTGTTGCTGTCAAGATAAATAATTCCGCGCTGCAGTTGAATGGCGCACCTGAAAACAAAAAATTACATACCTGAAAAGCAAGCATGATAAAACATTGCAGAATAGAATACAGTAAAAAAGAGCAGAACAATAGAGAGAAAATAGAGAGAGAGAGAACAATAAAACGACAACTATTTTTGGTTTTTTATTTTATATTTTTTTTGTGTTTTGTTTTTTACGTTTTTTTTTTTCTTTTTTACACTTTTTTTGTAACTTTACAACTGTAATGGTTCGGGTCTCTCAAAATGTAATGGCATCTTGGGAGACCCTGTGTAAGTGTGTCCTTGTCTGTGAAATGCTGTACCCTACGCTAAAACTTCACTTTTGAGTGGTAGCGTTCAAAACATTCACCTTGGACTGGTTGATATTGATGGTTGCTATGGACTGGTTGCTATGGACGGTTGCTATGGACAGTTGCTATGGACGGTTGCTACGGATTGGTTGTTATGGACGGTTGCTATGGATTGGTTGCCATGGACAGTTGCTATGGACTGGATGCTATGGATAGTTGCTATGGACGGTTGCTATGGACTGGTTGCAATGGATGGTTGCTATGGACGGTTGCTATAGACTGGTTGCTATGGATGGTTGCTATGGACGGTTGCTATGGACTGGTTGCTATGGACGTTTGCTATGGACTGGTTGATATGGATCAGGCCTGTCTCTGCGAACGCTGCAGTTATGTGTGTTGTGTTTGGTAAGTGACAGTGATCGATCGATACTGCACTTGGGTGGGCTGGGCGGAGGGGCTAAACGCAGGCGCTAGCAGGTATCTGGGCTGATCCCGCTAACACTGCGTTTTTGGGAACCCTAAACCGCTGGGGATGCTAGTATAGATCTGATCAGATACTATACCACTAAGGGGGGTGTATGCTTTGCGCGTGGGTGTTAGCGTTACTGGCACTAACCTAACACTGCCTGGGGCGACACAGACCCTCTCTGGCGCTAAAACCTAATTGATCTCACCCGCCGGGCGATCAGGGGGGTTAAACCTTTATTGGGTTATATACGGCGGGTGCCCTGATGCTATAAAAAGCAAACTAATCAACCAGCGTCACCCGTAACCTTTATATGGTGATCACTGGTGAAAGGGTTAACTAGGGGCAATCAGGGGGTTAAAACCTTTATTAGGTTAAATATGGGGGTACCTGACACTATATAAAAACCTGACGGGTAACCTAAATAACTTACTGGCTAACCAGTGACACCAGTGACGCTTATACGGCGATCACTGGTGAAAGGGTTAACTCTAGGGGCAATCAGGGGGTTAAAATAATATATGGGGGTACCTGACACTAATAAAAACCTGCGGCGAACCTAAAAAAAAATAACTAATAATCTAAAACACCAGCGACACAAATACAGCGATCGGAAAAACAATCGCTTAGTGACGCTGAAGTTAGGGGGTGAAAGGGTTACCTGGGGGGTGATCAAGGGGTTAAACCTTTATTAGGGGGGGTTAGGGGGCTACCCTGGACCTAAAGGGGCCTAATCCTAACTGCCCTGCAACTTTTTACAATCACAGATGACACTAAATGCAGTGATCAGTAAAATAAATGATCACTGCAATCAGTGACACTGTGATTGGGGGCTTTGGGGTGACCTGGGGGGTGATCTGGGGGTGACTGGGGGGTGATTTGTGTGCCTATGTGTACCTACGTGTCAGTGGACTGTTGGTGCACTAACCTGCTTCCTCTCTGCTCGGCGCCGGGAACGAAAAGACCGCAGCGAGGGAGATGACATCACTTCCTCCAGCCTTGTTTACATCACATGGCGGAGGAAGCATTTTCATTGGCCGGGAGCGATCGCGAGGGGGGGGGCGGAAACGAGCAGCCGCCCCCTCATGCCTGATCGCTCCCGAACACTTAACGGCCGCTCACTGCAGTGAAGGGGGGTCCGGATGGACCCCCCAACTGCAAAAAGGCGATCACGTAGATCTACGTGATTCTGCCTGTCCGTGCCATTCTGCCGACGTAAATCGGCGGTGGGCGGTCGTTAAGTGGTTAAATAATAACTTGGGATGCTTTTCATCGTTACCCTTGCTAAAATTTACTAAACAAAAAAATATATAAATAAACAAAGATACTAATCAGTCCTTTGGTGTGGTTGAGTCGCTTCTTGCAGTGGCTGGTGTGGTCTCATCCCTCAAGCTTCTTTACAACGACCCAGTCACCTGGTTGGAAAGAATGTAAACCGGTTATTGTGTCAGGGTCCAGGAGGGACTCGAGAACCCTGTGGTGGACATTTTGAAGTTCATGTCACAACGATCGCACCCACCCCATCACCCGAGAATATAAGTGACAGCTAATGAGGAAAGTACGACTCTGGTTTTGATTGACCTCCAAACAACCCTCATATGACAATAACCCAGATATCGGAACTGTGGTCACTGCATAACCTGTGCGTGGCTTACAATACCTGGAACCATTGACAAAAGGTTCTTAGCATCTGGGATGGGAACCTACTTCACCAGACTGCTGCTTGCCAATTCAAATTCTATCAAAGAAAGACAGTCTTGGCACAAACTTGGTTAGAATTACAAAGGTTAACATTATTTGTTTGAAAAAAAACTGTCATTCTTACTGTAGCGCACCAACCCCAGACTTTACCTGCTTTTCTTCTGCTTGGGTCCTCCGCAGGAAAAGAATGAGGCACACCGCACCACAAGCCCGTACCCTCCTGAATAGGGAGGTTGAGCGGTGTTAGTTTTCTCGGGCCTGCTTGCAGCTGGTGTCAAAAAGCCTCCAGTGCTGACCTCGTTTCTGCAGTAGTCAGAAACAAGTCTTTAATTCTCCCCAGTAAGCAACTGTCCACACCAACTGAAAGGTCCAACACTTGTTTATTCCTTCTTGCACAATAAACAGTCTCTTTAAGAGCAGACGGGTTGGGACGAACACAGGTCAGATAAGGTGGGAGGAGGTCCAGGCACAAACTTGAATTTGGATTTCTCCTGCTCTGATCAGCACAAACAGGTTTGGCGCACGGTCTCTACTACAGACCATGAGGTTGGTCACTGCCGCTGACCGGGTGAAAAAAAAAGATGAAAGCCACTGCTACTGACCTTGGGTGCGTAGTATCACTGCCACTGTGACTTAAAGAACACTTCCTTCCTTCTGTTAGTGAACTAGCCCTTCTAGGACAAGAACATCCCTCCGGAGAGTTACCAGAGGCCCCATCTGTCACCACGACTCTGTGCTGGGTCTTCAGAAACGGTCACCTCCCTGGCCTCCTCGTCCTGGATACGGGTCCCCTCGCAAGGCAGATCCCTGGGAGTCTCGGTCCCCGGCGGATCCCAGCCAAAGGCTGTTGGGCTCCGGGCCTTTCTCCAAAGTACCTCACCCCAGACTGAAGGTGCCTGAGATGGAACAGCAGCTCCGTCTCTGGGCCTAGGGCACCCAGAGACAACCCGACCAAGCCTCCGGGCTTAGGGCACCCGGAGGCGACACACACGCACCCAGGCTTAAGGTGCCTGAGCGCGGAACCGGCGACCCCTCTGGAAGATGGCTGCCCCCTTTTATATCCTCTCCCGACAGGCACAGCAGGTTCCCTGCCCCCCCGTACTGCTGCCGAGAGGGGACAAAAAGGACACAACCTCGTACTGCAGTTCAACCCGGGCCCATAGGCCCCAGTGAACTTACACACCAGTACTATCTCCCAGGGATAGAAATTTTCCATGAGACCTAACAATTAGTGCATCTGAGCCTGGTTACCACTCAGATGCTTCCCCCTAAATGTAACCACCCGCTACATTACATTTATTACTTCTCCCCCTATTTTCTTCCTCATTACAGACTGAAGGAAGAAATGCGTGGTGCAGGAAAAAAGAAAAAAATGAAATAGCCTATGATACTTTTACCTCCTTAGACTCATATTTATCCATATGTACAGCTGTCTACATACACCTGCTCTCTGTGTACATACACTTTCAGAAGCTTCTTTGGATCTGAAAAATACTTATAAGCAAAATCATTACTCTATCCTTCATATTTAACCTGCAAAGAATGGTAAACAATAATGACATTCCTGTACATTGGTAAATTGTCAATGACATTCTTTCAAAACTGATTCAATGAAAACCCTCTGTAACCCTTACTTTTCTCTTTCCTACAAAAATACAATAGCCGAGACGCTTCAGAGGATCGCCGCGGTAAGTTAGAACATATTCACGTTACTACATACAAACATTCCGATACAAATGTGGGAGAGATACTTCATAGTTTCCAAAACCAAAAATAAAAAAAAAACAAAAAAACAGCCAGAATTCTCCCTTCACTCTTTCAGCAATAGAAAAAAATACAATGGGACAAACATGAGAGCAGCTCGAGAACCTTGCATGGACCAGCCATACAAAGTTCAAACAAACGGGCATGATAATTTTAACCGCATTCCTTTTCTGAGAATCACAATAGCGTGTACTACACCTCCATCAATACACTCATTATTACAGATTTCTGAAGCCGCAGCTGAACTACATCCATTCCAGAGGGATTACCCAAAATAGTATCCTTGGACCACCTATGTTAATGTTTTTGGGGTTCAAAGGCCTTTGCCCCAAAACTAGGCTTCGTGCACCGTGTGACCGTCTGACTGTGGGAAGCTTCCATTCCTTCCCTTTGCACAGACCTCCTTGTGTCCATGGCGATTCGAATCGGCTTATCGTCTTAACCCTGCGTCCAGGGTAAACCGTTGCACCGCCCGGTGTCTTCTTCTACGGTGGATTGAAGGACTACAACCACTCTCTGGTCAAGTCCCCCAACTAGAAACCCTAACCGAGGCGCTATCACCCCCCCCCCCCGAATTAGGCCTCTACTCCTCACAGTGTATGCATACACCAGCGTTTTCCGCTATACACCCATACACTTCGTCGCCGGACTAAACCACACAGAACACTTACGCCCGTTTACCACCTGCAGAACAATGTGGCTTCTCTCTGTATCCAGATGTTACAACAATAATGGTGATGCCCCCCTGTTTGCTCTCTACCCAAAACTGTATTACAGTACAAAACTTCACAAAACTGGAACAAAATATAAAACACTTTTAAACGCCAAAATGCTTTCCATTATTGCTTTACCTTTCAGAAAACCCCAAACTCCTCCCACCAACTTTCTGCTGATACATAAATGCTGAAAAGAACTTCCTATGGCATGCTTATCTTTCAAAAAAAACAAACTGGCTTATTTACATATCAACGTACAGGAAGAGGGAGGGGGAGGGGGGGAAGCCTAGCCCCATCACCTTGTCTAGTAAGACACTAAAACAAATCCATGGCTAAACATTATATATATTTCAACAATTAAAAAAAAACCTTTGTCAAGGTAATGATGGAACAACCCCCCCCCTTTTCAAATGGGAGGGAATCCCCCCTGACCCACACATCCCCTGGAAGTCAAACCACAAGTTGAGACTCAAATTCAAACTCCTGCCAAAAGATGGCTATACAATACAAGCTTCAAAAACAATGAATTGCCTTCTGGGAAACTCCCAAATATTTAAACATTTTAACAACACACACCACTGTGTACAAAATCTCAGTTAAAGTTAGTCTTACAATCTATCAAAATTCAGTGTAAAGTAGAGTTTTTACTTTAAAATGAAAATCTAATACAAAAACCCCCGCTCATATACTGCAAAGTCAGCTAACCCTGCAATAGCTTACATTCACTTAAATGAAAACAGAGAAATCCCCATCCTAACACCATCTGCATGGAGTTTTCATGTTCTCCCTGTGTCTGCGTTGGCTTCCTCCCACACTCCAAAGACATGCTGGTAGGTCAACCAGATCCCATCCATAAATGGGCCCCAGCATGTGCATGTGTCCGCAAGCTATATCAAGATACCACTCTACTCAACTCAAAAGGCGATGCTTAGAAAAACGATTTAAACTTGCAAATTTAACATTAAACAAAAAGAGCCTCTCAGTATGTCACCCTGGTGTCTCACTACTCTCCCCAGCAGTGCACAGGTCAAACTGTAAACGCATAGAACAGAAGAAAACTGTGCCAATCAACAAATGTTAATATAGCATCCAGGGGCTGAGGTGCAAAAAGCAGTGCACACTCAGCAAAGGCACCAGCCACTAGATACCAAAAAATAATGTCCAATGATTAGAAAACATATAATGATAAAAGTCCAGATGAATGCCCAGATGATGCAATAAAAACCCCCAAAAATTTGACCACAATACTGAATTATAGAACTAAATGATGGATTAATAGTCCCATGCAAAGGTATAAATCCGGCAAATCACAAGATGAGATCAGTCAACATCTTTGTTATTTCCTCCCGACTCACCTCTAACCTGGAACTTCCTATCTCAAACTGTAAACGCCTCTCAAGATGGCCGACAAGCCAGGCCACAACAACAAAATGGCGCCATTAACGCATGCAATGCAGTTTTTGATTTCGCCAAAATCAGCACAAACTTCCCTACCAGCCAAAAACTGGCAAACATGGGACATCAAATGAACACTTAATATAAAAACGCAAGACCACATGGGTTCCCACACGCAAAGGAAAACAAAAATGGTCTCCACCAGATTCCAACACTGAAAAGACCGCACTACTCAATTCGCACCAAACATCAAAATCTGCCCCAAAGGCCGCAAAACTCCACCAGCAAGACAGCCGACGATTGCCACAGCACGGTCACATGGTATAGCACCCAAAGGAAAGGTAGCTGCACCTTCCCTTATAGGATACCCACAGGCCAAGGAGAAACGGCATCTCTCAAGATGGCCGCCGACGACCATGGCAGCATGGCAGACCACAAGATGGCCACCACATGCAGTTTTTGCCGCCAAAACCAGGATCTCTTCACTAGAGAACCAAAAATGTTTTTCTCCACAAAGACTGACTACACCATTGAAACTTTTTTTAATGATCATCAAAATCCATTGAAAAATGTGTGTCTTGAGTCAGCTACACTCCACAAAGCTCATGCCATCTCCACAAAGCCACACACCTGAGACACCACATGAGCACTTACAAACATTTTAAGACCCTTTGGCCAACTAAATAGCACATTCAAAAATTTTTAGTTACATGCACAACATTAAAACAACACGCTTCTTTTCTCAAAGTTCATATACTCTGAAATATTCACCACACACATACAGTACAATGCTGCCTGCATGCCTGCTCAGAACATCAGAGTTCTCTTCCCTCAGGGCATAGCCCCCCTCCCCAACACAAAACATTCTCCATTGTAAGCAGTGGGCTGCCCTTCCCCCAATCCACATGGCACCCAAACAATCATCTACTTATAAACTGCTCAGTGTAGGCTGCACTAAGTACCACAGCTATACCTTCATTTCATATACAATATACAGTCTCCATATGCATCAAACTTGTAGTCAAAAGATAAACAGAGACCAGACTTTAACAATGCACAAAACAATCTAATCACATACAGTCTACATTTCTCATTTAGTTACACTCTTACAGCCCACAGCTTCCCCACACAAACATCCAGGCACACCCAGGCATATGCAGGCATACCCACACAGGCACACACGATTGAGTTCACAGGCATACGATCTCTCTCCCAACAAAATCACACACACACACACGCACGATCGGATTCACAGACATACACATACTGCAAACTTACAGCATTATTTAAAAAAGACGAAAAATTTGTTATTTTACAGAGCAGAGCCCCCACGCATCGGATCGTGCATCCATACTCCCCCATCTCGACCCGATGCCTAAAGGGGGCCCCATCTAGTCCCTTCAGAGCCGCCATTCTGTTGTGGCAAAATTGGTTGTTTTCAGAGCACAGACATTTTTGCCTTGTGCTAAATAAGCACACACTTCATCTTATTGTAATAATACTTCTTAAACTATGATTCACTCACCGTCATTCGAACCCCATTCATTCAAAGAAGGAAGCATCACCAGACTGGTCTTATCATCAAGGCATCTCAGCATCAACTGTCCGCCTCGAGCCTTACGGCTCCTTTTTATTATCAAAAGATCTCACCAGCAGATAATCACCTCCCCCATGGGAGTGGTCATCACAGCATGTGACCTCCATGGCAGTGGTCATCACAGAATGTGACCTCCTCTATAGGAAGTGAGGACACAGCATCTGACCTCCATGGGAGTGGTCATCACATGATGTCCTCTTTACACATCAAATGTCCATATAAAGATATCCCTTCCAACAGGGTTATTTAAATACATACAATATAATACCAATACAACAACATATTCAACAACATTATGGCTAAAGTCTTATGGGCATGTCCGGGCAGGGAAAGCGTGTATGCTCCCAGCAAACAAAGCCGTATTGCTTTAAAACATGAACGCTTTCCCTGACTCTGAAAACGCTCGCAAGCTCTCATATTACCGCTGATAGGAATCCTTATTCTACGCTATTCCATAGAAAAACGCATATTCAGATTATACTATTATTGATTGTGGAAGGCTATCTGCAGGCGCGCGCTATGAATCCGGACCAATGCTGATCAACACACCACCAAAACAAGAGCGCGCATCTGCCTATAACCAATGATGTCGTTGCAGAGCGAGCATATCCCCTCCTCAACGATCGTCCGTGCTAATGCACAGAGGGTCCCTCGTCAGCGAGCATATCCGCATGCTGCAAACATCACACTCCAACCTCAAGATGTTTTACCCTACCAGACGGGATTCAACCAGCCTCAGACTGCCCCAGTCAGCTCTTTAGAGTGGGTTGCGAAAGTACTAACACTGGGTGACATTATGACAATACATATTAAATACATCTTCATAAAATTCTCCACAACACAGTCATGTTCCCCTAGCTGCAGCATACTGCCAGATTTGCTCCAGTGATGAGGAGGGAGGGGATGATGAGGTCACTGACTCCACGTGGGTGCCTGATAGGAGAGAGGAGGAGGAGGAGGAGGAGGCACATCTCCAACGAGGCAGGATGCCCTCCAGGGGCCAGCTAAACGGCAGCACACTGACTGCATCACACCGCAGAGCTCCGCATGTGCAGGGCACTGCTGTCTCTGCGCGTTATTCCAAAAGTTCTTTGGTGTGGGCCTTTTTTCAGATGTGTGCAGCAGATCGCACCGTTGCCATTTGCAACATATGTCTAAAGCGTATCTCGCGTGGCCAAAACATCAGCCGCTTGGGCACCACGTGCTTGACCAGACATATGTCGACCTGCCATGCAGTTCGTTGGCAAGCTTACCTAAAAGACCCACACCAAAGAACAAAGCGGACCTTTCCTTGCTCCTCATCAGCTGGGATCTCCAACCCATCTATATCTTCAGTTCTCTCTGAAACCTGCACTGAGAGGAATGAAGGTGTAGAATTAGGTGTGTCACAGTCAAGTACTTGCGGGAAATCTGCTAATTGGTACACCGACGTCCGATTGTACCAGGCAAATTTCCCTGCCCCAGCTGCTGCACCGCCAAAAGAAGTTCGCTCCCAGCCATCCACATGCCCAGCGGTTGAATGCAAGCTTAGCTAAATTGCTAGCACTTCAACTGCTGCCTTTTCAGTTGGTAGACTCTGCCCCTTTCCGTGAGTTTGTGGAATGTGCGGTTCCTCAGTGGCAGGTTCCCAAACGCCACTTTTTCTCACGGAAGGTGATTCTGGCTCCCTACCGGCATGTGGAAGGCAATGTCTTGGCCTCGCTGGACAGGGCGGTCAGTGGTAAGGTGCATATTACCGCTGACTCATGGTCCAGCAGGCATGGAAGGGGACGTTACTTATCTTTCACGGCGCATTGGGTGACTCTGCTGGCAGCTGGGAAGGATGCAGGACAAGGTGCAGTAGTGTTGGAGGTTGTTCCGCCACCACGCCTCCAAAATGTTACTACTGGTGATTCTGACACACCTCTCTCCTCCACCCCTCCTCTTCTTCTTTCTCCATGGCCTCTACCTGTGCTTTGTCCTCAGAACCAGCGGCGCTCCGTAGGCGTTCAAGGGGCTACTCATGTACGCAGGCAAAAAGATGCCATGCGGTGCTTGAGCTGGTGTGCTTGGGGGACAGGAGCCACACAGGGGCAGAGATTATCTCAGCTCTGCAGGGGCAGGCTCAGAGGTGGTTGACGCCACACCAGCTTAAGCCAGGAATGGTGGTTTCCGACAATGGCACCAACCTCCTCTCCGCCCTCTGACAGGGACAACTGACCCATGTGCCCTGTTTGGCTCACGTCCTTAACTTGGTGGTGCAGCGGTTCTTGGGCAGGTACCCGGGCTTACAGGAGGTCCTGAAGCAGGCCAGGAAACTCTGTGGGCATTTCCGCCGGTCATATAATGCCAGTGCTCGGCTGGCTGACCTGCAAAAGGATTACAACCTGCCCAAGAACCGCCTAATCTGTGACATGCCCACCAGGTGGAACTCTACGTTGGCCATGCTGCAGCGGCTGCACACGCAGAAGAGGGCCATCAATGAGTATCTGTTGCAATATGGCACCAGGACAGGGTCAGGGGAGTTTGGATTTTTTTCCCCACGCCAGTGGGCCATGATCAGGGATGCATGCACTGTCCTGTCACCATTTGAGGAGGCCACGAGGATGGTGAGCAGTGACAGTGCATGCATCAGTGACACTGTCCCTCTTGTCCACCTGTTGGAGCACACGCTGCGTGGAATAATGGACAGGGGACTTGAGGCAGAACAGAGGCAGGAAGAGGACTTCCTTACCTCTCAAGGCCCCCTTTATCCAGACAGTGTTCCTGCTGGCCCGGCTACCACACAGGAAGAGGACGAGGAGGAGGAGGAGGAGGATTATTGTGTCAGCATGGAGGTGGAGCCTAGCACTCAGCATCAGCAGCAGTCTTCAAGGGATCAATTACAGTTCAAAGACACCCATGGACTTGTACGTGGCTGTCGTCCTCAGTGACCCAGAGGACTCCGCACTGAATGCCTCAGCAAACCTACGCTGCATGGCCTCCCTGATCCTGCAAAGCCTGCAAAATTATCCTCGTATTCATGGTATTAAGGAGAGGGATCATTACTGGCTGGCAACCCTCCTTGATCCACGTTACAAGGGTAAGGTTGCGGACCTTATCTTGCCGTCGCAGAGAGATCAGAGGATGAAGCATCCTCGGGAGGCCTTGCAGAAAGGTCTGTGCAACACGTTCCCAGAGACTGGGAGGTTACAAATTCATGGTCCTGGACAACGTGTTGCTGAGGCTTCGGTCAGTCAAAGAAGGAGCGGTGGAGAAGGTGGCCGCTGACCGATGCGTTCAGACAATTTTTTAGTACGCAGCCCCAAGGTATGATCGGTTTCAGCAACCATCGCCAGCGTCTGGTTTACATGTTGCAGGAATACCTAGGGGCAAGATCAGACTTGGACACCTTTCCCACCGAAAATCCTCTGGGTTACTGGGTCTTGAGGATGGATCACTGGCCAGAGCTTGCACAGTATGCAATTGAGGTACTGGCCTGTCCTGCATCCAGCGTTCTTTCGGAACGCACATTCAGTGCTGCTGGAGGCTTTGTAACCGATCACAGGGTGCGCCTGTCCACCGACTCGGTCGATCGACTGACCTTCATAAAAATGAATCAGTCTTGGATCAACACCAGCTACCAAGCACCTGATGCTGATGTAACCGAATATTTTTTTTTTTCATGTCAGATCCCTTCAAGACTGCCTATGCTGATGCTGAGTGACTATCCTGTTATGCTGAGTGACTATCCTTTTCCTCCTCAATGATCATGCTGGTAGCTTGTAAAAACATTTTTGGTTCTGGGCACCGCCACCAGTGGCTAAGGCCCAATTTGTCAGCACCTATTTAACAGGGGCGTCTAATTACAATTTTTGATGCAATACTTTGCAGCAGGGCTCATTGCTGCGCTCCAAGTACAGTATCTGTGAGGGGTTGCAGTGTTGTGGCACCAGTGCCTAAGGCCCAATTTTTCTGCCCCTGTTCAACAGGGGCATGTAATTACAATTCTTGATCTAATAATTCACAGCAGGGCCCATCCCTTCGCCCACCAAAAGTAACTGTGCGGGCTTAAAGTGTTGTGGCAACACCACCACCACCACCAAAAGCCCAATTTTTCTGCCTCTGTTCAACAGGGGCATGTAATTACAATTCTTGATCTAATAATTCACAGCAGGGCCCATCCCTTCGCCCACCAAAAGTAACTGTGAGGGCTTACAGTGTTGTGGCAACACCACCACCACCACCACCAAAGGCCCAATTTTTCTGCCCCTGTTCAACAGGAGCATGTAATTACAATTCTTGATCTAATAATTCACAGAAGGGCCCATCCCTTCGCCCACCAAAAGTAACTGTGCGGGCTTACAGTGTTGTGGCAACACCACCACCACCACCACCACCACCAAAGGCCCAATTTTTCCTACCACTGTTCAACAATGGCATGTAATTACAATTCTTGATATAATAGTTCACAGCAGGGCATTCCAGCGCCCACCAAGAGTAACTGTGAGGGCTTACAGTGTTGTGGCAACACCAACACCTAAGGGCCAAATTTCTGCAGAGTATATACGGCAGGCCCTACTTTCAAACATCCGACTTTCAAACAACTCCTACTTGCAAATGGAGGGAGACAACAGGAAGTGAGAGGAAATCTACCCCTAGGAAGAGAAATTCTCTCCTGTAAGAGTTAATATGCTTTATCACCAATCCTTGTTTCAATAAAAAAAAAACATTTTCAAAAAACATTTGTCATTGGGACGGAAAGTGAGGGGAAATGTTCTGAGCAGGTGCACAGACAGCAAAACAAATGTTACAGGGGTGATAACCCATCCCTATGTTTTCCAAAAAGCTTAAAAATCGATTTTTTGGCTGGAGCTACACTTAAAAAATTTACCTGTTCCAAATTACAAACAGATTCTACTTAAGAACAAACCTACAGTCCCTGTCTTGTTTGCACCGCCTGTATACTGCTGTTCAGAGTATATAGGGTCTTTTTTTAATTTGGGTGCGGGGTTCCCCTTTATATCCATACAAGACCCAAAGGGGCCGGTAGTGGGCTGGGGGAGGGGGGGTGGGGAGTACCCATGCCATTTTTCTCAAAGATTTTCATCCATATTGCCGGGACCAAACATTACATTAAAGCCGCAAGCAGTTTTAAATGACTTTTTTTCCTTTAGAAATGTCATTTTGTGCAGGGACAGTTCTAAACACGGGAAACACATGCCACTTGACAGACATACTTTAGACACCCCCCAGGTACGATATTTAAAGGAATATTTCACTTGTTTTTTTCACTTTAAGCATCATTAAAATCACTGCTCCCGAAAAAACATCCATTTTTAAAACTTCTTTTTGCATTGATACATGTCCCCTGGGGCCGGACCCGGGTCCCCAAACCCTTTTTAGAACAATAACTTGCATATTAGCCATTATAATTAGCACTTTTGATTTCAAACGTTTGAGTCCATTCTATGTAATAGGGTTCTAAAGTTTGCGCAAACTTTCGGTCCGTTCGCATGTTCTGGTGCACACCGAACCGGGGGGTGTTCGGCTCATCCCTACTCTCAGCAGAGCGCACTGTGATTGGCCAAAACATGCATGTCAGGTGCATGCTTTGGCCAATCATCATACAGCAATGCACTGCAATCTCACAGTGCATTATGGGGCGTTCCGCGGTGCTCAATTTTTTCTGCGAACACCCCATAATGTTCGCTGTTCGGCGAACGGGTGAACCACCCGAACACCCGATGTTCGAGTCCAACTTACGTTCGACTTGAACATCGAGCTCATCGAGCTAATTTCTACAGTGTCTTACAGAGGAAAATCTGATAACTTATTATTATCTGTTTGTGATGACTGAACTTTGGAATTAGGAAACCCTAGCCTGAAATATATATCACATGACTCATTTTCACAAGTTTTAAGAGCAACAAGTCTTTCTGGAAAAAAAAAAGATAAAACATTATAGTCATGACAATTATTATTTTGCGGTATTTATATATATATATATATATATATATATATATATACATATACACACAGTATCTCACAAAAGTGAGTACACCCCTTACATTTTTGTAAATATCTTATAGCTTTTCATGTGACAACACTGAAGAAATGACACTTTGCTACAATGTAAAGTTGTGAGTGTACAGCTTGTATAACAGTGTAAATTTGCTGTCCCCTCAAAATAACTCAACACACAGCTATTTAAGTGGTTGAAACTCCTACAATCCACTTTTTACTGCAGGTAAGCCTATAATATGGCTTACCTGTAGCTACCCTGGATATCCCCTAAACTTGCATGGTTTAGGAGTTATCCCCCGTATCAGCATGTGCCTACGTCATCGGCACATGCGCACTGAAGCAACGGCACATTTGTGCCATTGCTTCAGATGACTTGCCGTTACCTACGGCTAGCATGCAAGGAAGTGACATTATTGCACCTCTGGCCAATCACAGCGCTGGAGCCCGCTATACCCAGAAATAACTCTGGGAACGATGTCGCCGGCAGGACCAGTGTATGGGGACCTCTGCGGTGTTTTTGATCCAAGGTGAGTATTTCATTAAAAGCTAGTATGCTATGCATACTAGCTCATTATACCTTTGTCTTGCAGGGTTTTTTTTGTTTTTGTTTTTTGTGGAGTGGGTTTATAACCACTTTAATGTCTATACCACTGGCAACAAAAGTGAGTGCACCCCTAAGTGAAAATGTCCAAATTGGGCCACTCCCCGGTGTCAAGGTCTCAGGTGTAAATGGGGAGTAGGTGTGTTAAATTTGATGTTATCGCTCTTACTCTCTCATACTGGTCACTGGAAGTTCAACATGGCACCTCATGGCAAAGAACTCTCTGGGGATCTGAAAAAAAGAATTGTTGCTCTACATAAAGATGGCCTAGGCTATAAGAAGATTGCCAAGACCCTGAAACTAAGCATGGTGGCCAAGACCATACAGCGGTTTAACAGGACAGGTTCCATTTAGAACAGGCCTTGCCATGGTCGACCAAAGAAGTTGAGTGCACGTGCTCAGAGTCATATCCAGAGGTTGTATATGGGAAATATATGAATGAGTGCTGCCAGCATTGCTGCAGAGGTTGAAGGGGTCAGCCTGTCAATGCTCAGACCATACACTGCACACTGCATCAAATTGGTCTGCATGGCTGTCGTCCCAGAAGGAAGCCTCTTCTAAAGATGATACATAAGAAAGCCCGTAAACAGTTTGCTGAAGACAATCAGACTATTGGAACCATGTCCTGTGGTCTGATGAGAAGAAGAACTTATTTGGTTCAGATGGTGTCAAACGTGTGTGGCGGCAACCAGGTAAGGAGTACAAAGACAAGTGTGTCTTGCCTACAGTCAAGCATGGTGGTGGAAGTGTCATAGTCTGGGGCTGCATGAGTGCTGCCAGCACTGGAGAGCGACAGTTCATTGAGGGAACCATGAATTCCAACATGTACTGTGACATACTGAAACTTATCATGATCCCCTCCCTTCAGAGACTGGGCCGCAGGGCAGTATTTCAACATAACAACCCCAAACACACCTCCAAGATGACCACTGCCTTGCTAAAGAAGCTGAGGTTAAAGGTGATGGACTGGCCAAGCATGTTTCCAGACCTAAACCCTAATGAGCATCTGTGGGGCATCCTCAAACAGAAGGTGGAGGAGCGCAAGGTCTCTAACATCCACCAGCTCTGTGATGTCATCATGGAGGAGTGGAAGAGGACTCCAGTGGCAACCTGTGAATCTCTGGTGTACTCCATGCCCAAGAGGGTTAAGGCAGTGCCAGAACATAATGGTGGCCACACAAAATATTGACACTTTGGGCCAAATTTGTATATTTTCACTTAGGGGTATACTAGCGGTTTAGACAATAATGGCTGTGTGTTGAGTTATACACTCACTACTTTACATTGTAGCAAAGTGCCATTTCTTCAGTGTTGTCACATATAAAGATATAATAAAACATTTACAAAAATGTGAGGGGTGTACTCACTTTTGTGAGATACTGTATATACATGCTATGTAGTGGCATCCAAACTCATCCTTCTTTTGTCTTATTAAAATGGTGTCCTGGGAATGTTATTGCTATATATAGAAAGGATTCCAGCAATGTTTGTTATGTCAGAATGTCAGAGGAGAGAAATATTCTAGTATTTAAAGATGATGTCTTTGCAGCAACAATGCTATTGAATATCAGGTTTTAAAAAGTATGTAATTATGATGCAAATTAAGACCAATACATGCAATTTGGTCTTGGATGCAAATAATAGTATCATGTTACTTTAAAGCATCATTAACCTGGAAATGAGTGTGGATCCTACCTGCCAGGTGCTGCCTAGTCTGCATAGGGCCAGTATAGAGGAGGGTGGTGAAATGGAGGTGCAGTTGCCAGAGGTGGGTAGCTGGGTTACAGTAGTGTGTGTGGGGGGGGGGGAGGGAAAAGTGTTAGAGAGGCTAGTCCTGAGTTAATACATACCAAAAAATATGCCTGGTTATATGATATTGGGGATATCAGCTCAGGAGTGGCATTGATGGAGCAGAATCCCTCCCCTAGCTGTTAGGGGAACATCTACTCCAGTAAGGATGTGGGCAGGGGTACAAGCAAAGAAGGACAGATACCGGTGGTAGGTGTCTCAATTATTAACCACTTCAATACCAGGCATTTTCACCCCCTTCCTTCCCAGGCCAATTTTCAGCTTTCAGCACTGTCACGCTTTGAATGACAATTGCGCGGTCATGCGACGTGGCTCCCAAACAAAATTGGCGTCCTTTTTTTCCCATAAATAGAGATTTGTTTTGGTGGTATTTGATTATCTCTGCGATTTTTATTTTTTGCACTATAAACAAAAAAATACTGACAATTTTGAAAAAAGCTCAATATTTTTTACTTTTTGCTCTAATAAATATCCCAATAAAAAAAAAAAAAAAAAAATTCTCAGTTTTGGTCGATGTGTATTCTTCTACATATTTTTGGTATAAAAAAAAACCGCAATAAGCGTATAGTGATTGTAAACGTTATAGCACCTACAAAATAGGGGATAGATTTATGGTTTTTTTAAATTTTTTACTAGTAATGGTGGTTATCTGCGATTTTTGTCAGGACTGCGATATTGCGGCGGACACATCGGACACTTTTGACACATTTTTGGGACCATTCACATTTATACATCGAACAGTGTTATAAATATGCACTGATTACTGTATAAATGTGACTGGCAGGGAAGAGTAGGGGACACTAGGGGGCAATCAAGGGGTTAATTGTGTATCCTACGGAGTGATTATAACTGTGGGGGCTGACTGGGGGAGGTGACCGATCGTTGTCCATATGTACAAGGGACACACCATCGGTCTCCTCTCCCTGACAGGACGTGGATTTGTGTGTTTACACACACAGATCCACGTCCCTGGCTCTGTAACTGCCAATCGTGGGCTTCTAGCGGCCGGGAGGCCCGAGGACGTCATATGACGGCCACCCAGGATGGCAGAGCTACCTTGCGGCCATCATTTGACAATAGGTGGGATGGGAAGTGGTTAAATGGACAGATAAGGCAATCTAAACCCTGAACGACATTCCTCAGGATAGAATTTCGGGAGCTAGCTTTCTGGTCAAACCCCACTATTACATGAGAGGGGGGGGGGTGGTTTATTGAAGTTTGTTCAATACATTTGTCACTAGAGTTTGGACTATAAGACAAACAAAACCTTTAAACCAGCCTTTTTAGGAGAAGGTGGGAGCTGAATTAAGGACAAAGGAGATGAACAAAGACTTTGAGAGTCAGACTGCTAGACACGAGGGAAGCAGTGGCAGTGCGTCCATAGTGGGGCGCAGGAGCGCCGCCCCCTCTCTCCTCTGCACCGTCAATAATACATACATTCATGCATTGCATGAATGTATGTATTGTCGCCGGCGCCACTGCCGCCCACTAATTAGATGGCCGGCCCCCTGGCGAGCGCCGGCCATCTTTAAATAACAGCAGTTGGTTGGTATTTGGAAGTGTCTATCAGAGCCAGCGGCTCTGATAGGCTTCTCGATTACAGCCTGTGGGCTGTAATTGGCTTCCAAATAGTTAACCAGGGGACGCACGGGCTGTGTATTCCCTGGTTAACACTGACATGCGTCTCAGCCAATCAGGTTCACTGGGTCGGGTTACCGGTAACCTGATTGGCTGAAGCGACATCGAGGGCGGGAGAAGATATCGAGGACGGAAGAAGACATGAGGGAGCGTGGAAGAGGATGGCGCTGACCCGAGGAAGGTAAGTGCAGGGCTGGAGACAAACTGGCTGAATTTAGGGACAAACTAGTTGCATTTGGGGGGAAACTGGCTGTATTTGGGGACAAACTGGCTGCATTTGGGGGGAAACTGGCTGTATTTGGGGGATAACTGGCTGCATTTGGGGGGAAACTGGCTGCATTTGGGGGGAAACTGGCTGCATTTGGGGGGAAACTGGCTGCATTTGGGGGGAAACTGGCTGCATTTGGGGGGAAACTGGCTGCATTTGGGGGGAAACTGGCTGCATTTGAGGGGGCAAACTGGCTGCATTTTAGGGGGCAAACTGGCTGCATTTGAGGGGGCAAACTGGCTGCATTTGAGGGGGCAAACTGGCTGCATTTGAGGGGGCAAACTGGCTGCATTTGAGGGGGCAAACTGGTGGCGTTTGGGCACAGTGGCTGCGTTTAATGGGCACAGTGGCGGCAATTGATGTTTTTTTTTTCAGTTTTTTGCGCCCCCCAAAAATTTTGAGCACCAGCCGCCACTGGAGGGAAGCTATCATTAGCTTCTTACACAGACACACATCTGATTATATACACAATCTTCATTTCAAGAATATAACTACATTGTTGATATTATTTTTATATTCTTCATTTTAATATTATTGTAATACTTTTGCTATTGTATTATTAAATCCATTTTTGAGTTTTTACATAAGTACTAGAAAGGACTTTCTTGGGACTTTTCTTGGGACTGAGTTACATAATATCGAGAGAATATTCATATATTCTACAGATAATGGTGTAAAAAGGAGAGTTTTGGGTTAATGGAGAACTAGGCTGACTTTGCAATCAATTAATGGCTCTACAGCAGAGGCAGACTGCACCTAAATGAGGAGGGTGCAGCTCTGATGGGGGAGAAGATGGGCAGAAGGTTGGGGAAACTTTTAAACTAGAATGTGGGGGAGGGTAGGGATCAGTGAGAGGCAGTGGCGGTGCGTCCATAGTAGGCGCAGGAGCTCCTGCGCCCATCACTCACAAAAATACATAGGTTCATGCATTGCATGAACCTATGTATTGTCACCCCACTATTCAGATGGCTGGCCCCCTGTTGAGCACTGGCCATCTGAATAACAGCGGCTGGTTGGTTTTTGGAAGTGCCTATCAGAGCCAGTATAACAAGGGTGGGATAAATAGTGCAGCGCAAGACAAGAATGAAAACTACCACTAAATCATAAATGGCAGATGAAATAAACAATGGTAGCATGTGAAAAAAACCAATGTGAAAAACAAGGCACTCCAATAATTAAATTATAGTCCAAGTGAATATAAATGCATCGAAATACTGCAATGAATGGTAAGGAGTACATGTACTGTGAATCCACAGTGTGATGATCCTTCCCACGGAAGAGCGAATCACATGAATGACTGGTTGACTGAAGAAAAATCAATATAAGAACGATATAAGATGGGTACTCTTACCGCATAAGGTGGACTCATCTGTCATATGACAGTGAGTCAAGTGAGCATAAGGTCTCAGCGACCAAGGATGATGCAACTGGAACACTGTGGGCGCTGCGGAGGTCCGAATCGATCCAAGAAAGGATGGTCCAATGAACTGGGATGTAGGGTCCACACTCCTCCCGCATACAGGTTCAACAAATGACGTGGAAAAGGCAAAAAAAAGGAAATGCTCCCAATGGTGCAGGTCAGTTGGAAACCACTCAAGGTTTATTGGATTAAAATGTCATAAATACAAATGACAAATCGGCATAAAGATAAAAGTGATCACAAATGAGTCTAAAAGCAATGTGGGGTGCAGGGATGCTATCCCGACACGTTTCAACTTAAACAGTCATCAACAGGGGCATATTCCTGTACCCCCACATTGCACAAACATTTATAGAGTTCTAAAAACCCAGACCCACCCCAGAAGGGGCGGGATCAAAACAGGAAGTTACATAAATCAACCAATCCTTCCACAGCCACTACAGATAAGAGTGGTGAAGCGACCGGGAGGGCCATGTACTTCCATACATATACAAACCAACATACAATGTATTGATTGCAATGATAACCCAACATACAATATATTATGCATAGTAATAAACCATATATACTGTATCTGGAGACCTGGGAGGACACATTTTCATGCCAGACCTCTCTATGAAGCTCAAAAATCCTCATTCCTCCAATCAGGATCCAGGGGCCTAAATCGAATAATCCCGCCAACAATTGAGCCAATCGCTGGTGGATCACATGACGGAGGCGGTCCTGTGTATTCCGCCGTCGTCCAATGGTGTAGGGTGTCCCCTGGTGTGTAGTCACCATGGTGGTCCACAGCCGAGTCACATGAATGCATAGTGCATCATCACTGATGCCACCCGATGCAGAGCAACACTGGTCTGAATCGAATGGACACCGGCAATCAGGAAGGGATACTCCCGTCCCGTCTCTCCATGTGTCAAAATAGACTGGCGCTTGCTAGACTTGTGCACAACGGAAAAATTTGTTTAGTTTCGGTTCGTTTTTTGTGCACAACGGAAAAATTCGTTTAGTTTCGGTTTGTTTCTTTTTGGTCCTGTTGATTCGTAATCATTCGTAATTTTGCTAGACGGGATTTTTCGTGTTCGGACTAATTCGTATTTTCGCAAGCGTCATTTTTCGTTGAATTTTTAGTTGATTTATAATTCGTACTTTCGGTAGGGTACGTTGTTTTTCTTTGATTCTGGACAACACTCCTACTTTCGTAACTTTTTTTGGGTTCGTTGATTCAGAATTTTCCGTGTCTCTCTCACAACGACGCTGCCTATTATGCCTAATGTGCTTCTAATGGATTTGTACTTTTCTAAATACATAGTGGTTATTTGTTACGTTTCGAAATCTCGTATTTTACTTTCGTTTTTTCATGCGGCTATAGCCTCCGCCCCTGTACACCATTTTGAGAGGGAGTTCAGCATGGTGAGGGAGAAGCAGAGAGCAGAGTGAGTGTTATTGTGCTTCGAATGGATTCGTACATTCGTAACTTTTTTCATAACGAATTATGCCGAAGACATTCGGGCATTCGCTATTTTGCGGTATAATTTATTTCGGATTCGGTTTTATTCGTAATTGCTTTGTTCGGAAATTCGAATGCTTCCGAATGTCCGAAAGTTGCTAAATTCGGACGAATTTCGATTCGTTACGAAACGAATTGCACAAGCCTAGCGCTTGCCCCACGGTATCCATGCGACCGGAGGTCACATGTATAAACACAGGGCCATCCCGTCATCAATGGATGCGACCAATCAGGGCCCTCACGTCGGGCGGCACGACGGTGTCCACATGATCGGAGGTCACATGTGTGAACACAGGGCCACCGCGTCATCAATAGACGCGACCGATCGGGGACATCACGTCGGTCATTGACGTCACGATGCACGACACGACGGTGTCCACATAATCGGAGATCACATGTGATAACACAAGTTATCACAACGTCACATCATGCTGCTGCGACGCCCCCTGTGTGAAGGCGGAGTCACACAATAATGACACCAAGGCAGGATATCAGAACTAGCAGCACTAGAAGGGCAAAAAATTGTGGAATAGATCTCACCATCGTGAAATAGAATCTAATGCATAAACAAGCAGATGTATAAAGGCCTGTACACACTATCAGGTTTCCTATGGATTCTAATCCGATGGATTTTTCCATCGGAAATCCGATGAAGCTGACTTCCATCAGTCTTGCCTACACACCATCAGTCAAAAATCCAACCGTCCCAAACGCCGTGACGTAAAACACTCCGACAAGCCGAGAAAATGAAGTTCAAAGCTTCTGAGCATGTGTCGACTTGATTCTGAGCATGCGTGGGTTTTTTCTCCGATGGAGTTCCACACAGACGATCGGATATTGCTATTGTTTTTTTTTTCCCATCGGATACATTTAAAACATGTTCTATTTTTTCACACCGATGAAAAAAAGACAGATGGGGCCCATACACGATCGGTTCGTCCGATGAAAACAGTCCATCGGACTGTTTTCATCGGTAAAACCGATCGTGTGTACACGGCTTTAAACATGGTTCCCAGACATATCTCTAAATAGAATGGTGCACATTGTCCCGCCCAGAGAGAAAAGTGTGGAATGCCAGAAAAACTCAAATTACCTAAAAATATTATTTAAAAATACATGGCTCTCCCGATAAGGAGATGCCAATAATTAGGTAGGTGAAAAAAAAAAACAACATGACATGACAATGGGCCATGTATAAAAAATGTAATAAGTGAATGAACACTAATGGATTGAGGTGTGAAAGAAATAAAAATAAATGAATGGTAACAAAAATGTGGAAGTATAACCCAAGATGGGTAGGTATATGCAAACTGTACAGTGCATTGCATATACATGCACAGACTAAGACCAATAAACAGAGGAGACACGAGCTCAGGGTACTCATGCACGGTTGATGAAGGAATTGATATCCCAGTCAACATTTATACCGTGAGGTGAGTAACACCTGAGCTGGTGTATCCAAAAGGTCTCTAACCTCGATACCCCTCGTAGACACGAGTCACCCCTCCAATGGGGGATGAATCGGTCTATGACCTGAAACTGTGTGCCCTTGGGGTTCTTGGCATGATGTTCCAAGAAGTGGCGGGACACTGTGTGTTTGACACACCCCTTGCGTATCTTGGCCAGATGTTCGTTTAACCTTATAGAAAAGTTCCTAACAGTACGCCCTACATATTGTAGCTTGCATGGACAAGTGATGAGGTATACTATAAACCTAGTAACACAGGTAGTAAAATGCTTCATAGTGTAAATGCGCCCAGTGGTACTGGATGCAAACGTGTCCGTCTTGCGTCTACCACATACATTATTATTACACACATTACATTTCCTACATGGGTAATAACCCTTAGCCTCAGGAAAAAAATAAACCTTTTTAGGGGGGTCAATAGTATTAGGAGCTATATCGCTCTGGATGGAGCGGGCACCCCTAAATATGACTCGGGAAGGGAAGGTCCAAGGATTTTGTCACTAGCAAGTACCCTCCAGTGTCTGTTTAGGATCTTTTTAATTTCACCATGTTCGGTGGAATATGAGGTGAAAAAGGACCATTTGAACTTCTCCTCCCTGGTAGTTCTAGGTTTGTCCACAAGGAGAGAAGCCCTGTTAATTAACGACACTGCTGTAATGTCTGCATCTAATTCAATGGATGTGTAGCCCTTGTCCAGAAACCTCTGTTTCAAGATATTGGACTGGAAGAGAAAATCCCCCTCATTAGTACAGTTTCTCCTAAGACGGAGAAACTGACCCAGAGGAACCGACTTTAACCACTGATGATGATGACAGCTGTCAACAGGTATGTAACCATTCCTGTCTGTGGATTTAAAATACGTTTTAAACTCCAAATGATTATTGACAGCCGAAATCTCCAAATCTAGGAAGTGTATAGAAGTAACACTAGCCTCATAAGTCAGGATAATACCCCGGTCGTTGCTATTCAGGGTGGTCATGAAGGTGTCCAATGACTCTCTACTTCCCCTCCACAGGAGGGGAATGTCATCTATATACCAGGCCCACAAGACCAATTAAGGCCTATTAAGGGCATAGACGACATCCTCCTCCCAATGGGCCATAAATAGATTAGCGAGGCTGGGGGCATACTTAGCCCCCATAGCAACGCCCTTAATCAGGGAGAAGAAGGTACTCTGGAACCAGAAGTAATTATGTCTGGTAGCAAAGTCGAGCAACAAGACACAAAATTCCTACGCATGCTCAAAAACAATTTGACGCATGCTCGGAAGCATTGAACTCGGCTCGTCGTAGTGTTGTACGTCACCATGTTCTTGACGGTTGAAAGTTCAGAGAACTTTTGTGTGACCGTGTGTATGCAAGCCAAGCTTGAGCGGAATTCCGACCGTGTGTACGTGGCATTACAGCAGTAAGGACGTGAAACTACCTTCTACAGTTGATGGTTTTAGCAGGGAGTGTAGGTAAACTAAATTTTGATTTAGATGTGTTTGTTAGCGAATGCAATGCACAGGGATATGGAAATTGCTAGTGAAGTAAACACACATACACACACAGGCGGGTTGAGCTGGATGGACTGGTGTCTTTATATAACCTTACCAACCAACTTCAACCAACCAGCTCTGTAATATCTGCCAACCTGAAAATATATTTTACAGTAAGATAAGTATAAAGCTGTACAGGTCCATTGGCTAATCTTGTCAGTATCTCTTCCTGCTGTAAAAGCAATGTCTGCCAATAGGTGCAATTTGAAATCCTCATAGTTGACCTGTGAGACTTGGAAGGTATTATTAAAATACTAAATGATTTAAAATGATTACTGTTAGAACAAATAAGCTGTATACAGTAATTTGGTGTTGTCTTTTCCCCTTTAAATAACAAAATTGTTGGAAGATTCACATGTGCATTTTTTGGGTATCATTCATTCTAAAGATGAAGTCCCATTGCAGCACTTTTGGCAAGCAAAAAGACATTTCTTGGTATTCACCATTATCTGTTTTACAATGAGAAAATATGTTACTGTAACATTGATTCTATTTATAACTCAACAAATGTCACATACCCCTAATATTTGAACATAGGTTCAACTCGAACATCGGCTGTTCGCGCGTTCGGCGAACAACGAACGATTTGGGCCGTTCGCGCCAAATTCAAGTGACGTGAACGGCCCACAATACACTGCGCCATCGCAGTGTAATCCCGGCGCTGTGATTGGCCAAGCATGCACTGTGACCCTGCATGCTTGGCCAATCACAGCGCCGGCAGCGAGGAGAGCAATGATTGGCCACAGGCAGGATGCCTGTGGCCAATTATAGCTGAGGGGGTTTAGTACACCCCCCACACTATAAAAGGCCGCCAGCGCGGCGGCCTCGTGTAGTGTGTTCCGGAGCAGGGAAAGTGAAGGAGTGAGTGCCGGCCATATGAATTAGAGCGGCGGCCGGCGGTGGGTGTAACTTGGAAGTGCCTATCAGAGCCAGTGGCTCTGATAGGCTTTCCGAATACAGCTCTCACGCTGTATTCGGCTTCCAAAAACTCCTCCCAGGTACGCACGGGGGTGCGTTCCTGGAAGAAGACTGTGTGGAGGTTTCAGCCAATCAGGTTCACCGGATCTGGTTACCGGTAACCTGATTGGCTGAAGCGACATCGAGGGCGGGAGAACACATCGAGGACGGCGCGGACCGAGGAAGGTAAGTGCAGGGCTGGAAGGGGAACTGGCTGCATTTGGGGGACAAACTGGCTGAATATGGGGGACAAACTGGCTGAATATGGGGGACAAACTGGCTGCATTTGGGGGGAACTGGCTGTATATGGGGGACAAACTGGCTGAACATGGGGGACAAACTGGCTGAATATGGGGGGAACTGGCTGAATATGGGGGGAACTGGCTGTATATGGGGGACAAACTGGCTGAATATGGGGGACAAACTGGCTGAATATGGGGGACAAACTGGCTGAATATGGGGGGAACTGGCTGAATATGGGGGACAAACTGGCTGAATATGGGGGGAACTGGCTGTATATGGGGGACAAACTGGCTGAATATGGGGGGAACTGGCTGTATATGGGGGACACGCTGGCTGCATTTAGGGGGAACTGGCTGTATATGGGGGACAAACTGGCTGCATTTGGGGGGAACTGGCTGTATATGGGGGACAAACTGGCTGCATTTGGGGGGAACTGGCTGTATATGGGGGACAAACTGGCTGCATTTGGGGGGAACTGGCTGTATATGGGGACAAACTGGCTGTATATGGGGGCACACTGGCTATATATATGGGGGCACACTGGCTATATATATATGGGGGCACACTGGCTGTATTTGAGGGGGCAAACTGGTGGCGTTTGGGCACAGTGGCTGCGTTTAATGGGCACAGTGGCGGCAATTGATTTATTTTATTTTTTTCAGTTTGTTTGCGCCCCCCCAAAAATTTTGAGCACCAGCCGCCACTGACCATTGGAGTGAGTGGAAGTATGTGTCCATTGGGTTAGGTCAAAGGAAGAGGTTAAGTTGAGAAGTTTAGCTGTAGTTGGGCTGTTAACATGGACAGGAACGTTGAAGTCACCAATAATTATAGTGGGTATTTCAGAGGAGAGAAAGTAGGGTAGCCAGGCACCGAAGTCATCAAGAAAGCACGATACTGGTCCGGGAGGCCGATAAATTGCTGCAATCCTCAGAGAAATAGGAGAAAACAGACAGATACAGTGCATCTCGAAAGAAGAGAGGGATAGAGAGGGAGGGATAGGAAGGACTTGGAAGGTACTTTGTGGGGATAGAAGAAATCCAACTCCACCTCCTTTCTGTCCGTTAGGTCTGGGGGAGTGAGTCCAATGGATGCCTCCATGGGATAGGGCAGAAGGAGAAGTGGAGTCCAAATTTTGAAGCCAGGTTTCGGTTATGGCGAGTATGTTAAAGCCATGAGAGATGAAGAGGTCATGTACCGATGTTAGCTTGTTACAGATGGAACAGGCGTTCCAAAGGGTGCATGAGATTGGTGGTCTGCTTTGAGGAAGCAGGGGGATAGAAATTAAACTGAGTGGATTGCAGTGATTGCCAGAGGAGGGGTATTGGACATGTGGCTTGCAGTTGGAAAATGGTGGACCAGGATTAGGAGAAATATCACCTGAGACTAGGAGAAGAAGGAGGGTGATGAAGGCACGATGGGAGTGGGATGTGCATAAGAACATGTGTCTAAGGGCCCTGGTGTTTATGTCAGCATGTGGGTGCAGCAAATGCAGGAGATGATGGGTGCAGTAGTAGGGAGAGGGTAGGAGTGAGGGGGATATGTGCATGCTGCAGGGTAGAGTAAAGAGAATTTGAGGATAGAAGACACAGATGTGAGAAGGAAGAGAAGGAGCATGATATTGGATAGAGAGTGGGAATCTGACTTCATATAAAATGTCAAATGCTGGATTGCTTGTAGTCTCAGAGTGGAGCAGAGTTCTTGTTGTATCTTCATCCAGCTTTAGTTATCCTGCTTTCGTTAAACTGCGGCGGTGAAACTGTGCATCACTCGTGATAGAGCCACTCAGGAAAGAGCCAGAGTGTCTGTGCCACCCCATAGACTGCTTTAAATTTATAGGGAGACTGAGCAGGCATGCATATCTCAATTGGTCATTATGGGGTCAGATTTGAGACACCTGAATATGGAAGAGGAGATGGGCAATAACAGACCAGCTACAGACACAGACTAGGGTCGTAAAGCTAATTACCCCTCTTGATCACTCAAGCCATATGGGGTTGAGAATCAATCACCAGTAATGTTGCTATTGGGAGAGTGTTTGTTGGCATTAAATATAGAAGTTTAAAGATATGGCAGCAGAAGGCAGTTACCAAAAGTTATGCAGTAATGTCACAATGATCAGCAGACAAGCATGCACAGATGGATAGAAGGCATTTACCTGTAAAAAGCAGGGAAGACATGATCAGAATTAATAACTGCGACGGTGAAACTGCACATCACTCGTGACAGAGCCACTCAGGAAAGAGCCATAGTGTCTGCGCCTTGCCCCCGTGAACGGAAGTGCAGCAGGCAGGCAGGTTGTCCGTGGATGGATGTGCAGCAGGCAGGCTGGTGGTGGTTAGGCAGACCAAGGCCATGGCAGGCTGGGGTCGCAGCTGAAGCAGGATCTGGATGCGGATTGCAGAGCAGAGCCATGACAGGCTGGATGAGCAGGTGCAGGGTCAGGCAAGCCAGGTCAGTAATGTTCAGGCAGATAAACAGAGCAGCAGGCAGAAGAGGAGTCCAAAACAAGCCAGGGTCAGGGTATCAATCAGACAGCGTTGGCGAGAACAAGCCAAATCAAGATCAGAGGTCAGCACAGGTAACATATTAGAACACACAGAACCTTCAGACCAAACAGCAATGAGTCTATGCAGAAGCTCAGTTTAAATAGCCTGTGCTTATGCCAAGTACTGTGGACCTGTCTTTTCTGACAACGGCGCTGTATATATACGCTACACTGAATGAAGATTATTTATACTATATATATATATATATATATATATATATATATATATATATATATATGTAGCGGGGTCCCCAAATTTAACCCCGCTATACCTAAATTTAAGGGTGACCAGAGCAATAGTTTGGCTCGGGTCTCTTTATTATTTGGACTCTGCTTTACTGCTGTGTCACCTGGCGTGTAGTTCCCTTTTGAGCGTATAGGTGGTGTTGTCACCTGTACCCGGGGTTGAAACACAGGTGATGAAGTAGGTATTGGATGTCCTCTCTCGGCTGCCATTGGTGGGCGGTTCTGGCCTGCTGTGCATGCCGGGAGAGGATATATAAGGGGCAGATACCATTGCTCGGGGAGCCAATTCCCGGGGCCCACTGCCCGGAGGGAGCTACCCCTCAGAGGGGGGTGTGCCCCATCTTGATCGAGGAGTCTCAGGCATCTTCAGCCTGAGGCTACAGAGTTCCAGGTAGGCCCAGTACCTTTGACTGGGTCTACAACCGAAGAGGAGTCCCAGGGAACCCGCGTGAGGGTAACCGCTCTGACACAGAGGAAACCAGGGGAGGCTCGATCCCATAATAAGAGGGCGAGTAATAGAGTATTGCTGACTCTGGACAGGCCTGGTGACCTGTCGGAGGGAAGGATTCCTCACTTCGCAGACTGCCTCTGCGGAGTGTTGAAAGTTCAGGAGGGATCTCCTTGATTTGGTCCTTGGAGGGGACTGAGTCATTGTTCCAGCATCACGCCGGCTGCTAGTGCAATTGAGAGACTATCCGGGTGATCTGTACTCACTCGGGACCGAGTGGCGATGAAGCCAAGAGTGTGCCTGAATCCACTTCTATCTGCTAACCTTTTTCTCACTTCAACTCTCTGGTTCCTGAAAGCAAGATAAAATAAGCTCACGTTGGAGTTGCTATGTTGTGTGGACATTGATCTCATTTGGGAAAGATAAAGACTTGCCTCTATAAAAATAGAGGGGAGAACCAAAAGAAGGAAGCAACTAACTGCAGGACCCAAGTATGTAACACCGCCTGACCTTTATAATCTAGAGGATACGGGCATGTGGCATGGTGTGTCTTATCCCCCTGCTTGAGAAGGTAAGAGGGGGAAAAGGATCCATGTGCTACATATAGACTGACTGTATATTTATATATATTAAATACACTGCCACTAACTGAATAACCTGCCTGCTTAAAAGAGAAGTATGTTTTTTGTTTTTTTTCTATTTATACTTACCTCGTGGATGGAGCATCAGGCTGGTGCTGCAGCTGCCCCCCGGCATCTGTGCACTGAGAACCGAGCCACCGAACACCGCTGTTGGCTCAGTTCTCACTCCTCCCTGAGCAGAGCCAGTCAGCATGGCTTCTGCTCTACTTCTCAGTGCTCATTGGAGCGCCGAGCAGTGGAGGGGTGGGGAGAGGCTGTCTCAGCATCAATCAGGGCAGCTGGCGGATACCGACTTGGAAGTAGTGATGACGCTCTGTCCCGACTGATGGCAGTGACGTCAGCATTGAGCGGACTTCAGACCGCTCTCCCCTGAAAACGGGTCACAGGAGTGCAAAACGAATTGCACTCCTGTGACCCAGAGGAGAAGCCCAGCCTAAAAAGCTCAGGCTGGACTTCTCCTTTAATCTAACTCAAGCTAAACACGCCCATTATGTAAGCAGCCTTATATAGTGTGGGTGTGGACTTAGTCCCCCTGAGCCATGATTGGCCAAAGGCACCCTGCCTTTGGCCAATTATGGCTCTCTCAGCAGAGCGCGCTGTGATTGGCCAAAGCATGCAGGTCAGATGCACGCTTTGGCCAATCTTCATACAGCAATGCACTGCGATCTCGGGGTGTTCTGCGGTGCTCAAATTTCACGCGAACGCCCCATAATAACACCCGATGTTCGAGTCAAACTTATGTTCGACCCGAACATCTAGCTCATCCCTAGCAGTGATATATCTTTTTATATTTCCCCTTCCCCCACAGACGGTTTGTAGTCGGGCCCTGCACATGGGGCTGCCTCTCGCCTGTACGTATTCACCAATGCCCGGGACTAGGTGGGGCCATGTTCATGTGAAAGTCAACAGTAAGGCAAAACCCCAACTTACAGATGAGCAGCACACTGTGTGCAGCTGTGAGGCGACTTACAAATCCCTTCTATGTAACACTCCTTCCCATTTTTCTGCACATCCAGGGCCTGATTCCTGACAAGGCCACCGAGGCCAGGCCTCGGGGCGGCAGTGGCTGCAGGGGCGGCTCCACGGCAACAGGGGGTGAAAAAATCCCCCCACAAGACCCGACATCTCCCCCTGCACCTCTGGCTGGATGTTTAGAGTGCAGTGGAGAGATGTGGTAGGAGGTGGAAGGTGGCGATCGGCAGCTCAATGGTGCCTGTGTGGGCGGCGGGATCTCCCTGGGGCTTGTAGTACTCTCTAGTGTCAGTGTATACAGTGGAGAGGAGAGGGGAGGGGCCTCTGACCCGGGCAGGTATCAGTTTAAAGGAGCACTAAAGCTTCCCTTTTTTTTGCCCAAAAATAACAAACATGTTATACTTACCTCCACTGTGCAGCTCGTTTTGCACACAGTGGCCCCGATCCTGGTCTTCTGGGGTCCCTCGGCGGCTGTCTTGGCTCCTCCCCGCAAGGACTCCACACCATAATGCGAGTGAGCTCGCATGGTGTGGAGTGATTGCGGGCGCGCTCCCGTGATACAGCGGCGGCCATAGCCGCCGACTGTATCACTCGGCCCCACCCCCCGCGCACCGCGTCATTGGATGTGATTGACAGCAGCGCCAGCCAATGGCTGCGCTGCTTTCAATCCATCCAGTGTAGCCAATCGGCGGCCAGGCTGAAAAACGAAGAGGATGACGGGGACGAGCGTGGGACTTTCGAGGGGCCAGGTAAGAAAATCGGGGGCTCGGGGGGGGCGGTATTGTCGAATGTTTTTTCACCTTAATGCATAGGATGCATTAAGGTGAAAAAACATGTAACTTTACTACTCCTTTAACTTTCACTCTGCTTGCACACTGTTGCTGATGCCCGGGTCAGAGACTCAGAGGCCCCTCCCCCCTCTGCTGTATGCATTCGGAGATAGAGCTACTAGCCCCAACGAGATCCCCCCTGCCTGTGGACACCATACAGCTGCCGATCGCCGCCTCCCACCTCCACCAGCCAGGTACAGGGGAACCTCTGCAGGGGGGGGTCAGCTGTTTGGGGACACTGATGTAAGTGGGGAGGCTTTCTGGGGACACTAATGTAAGAGGGGGGCCTCTGGGGACACTAATGTAAGATAAGGGCTCTCTGGGGACCCTGATGTCAGGAGGGGATCTCTGGTAACACTAATGTAAGAGGGGGGCTCTCTGGGGACCCTGATGTAAAGAGGGGCTCTCTGGGGACACTAATGTAAGAGGGGGGCTCTCTGGGGACCCTGATGTAGAGAGGTGCTCTCTGGGGACACTAATGTAAGAGGGGGGGCTCTCTGGGGACCCTGATGTAAGGAGGGGCTCTCTGGGGACCCTGGTGTAAGGGGGGGCTCTCTGGGGACACTAATGTTAGGGGGCTCTCTGGGGAACCTGGTGTAAGGGGGGCTCTCTGAGGACCCTGGTGTAAGGGGGGCTCTCTCGGGACACTAATGTTAGGGGGGCTCTCTGGGGACCCTGGTGTAAGACGGGGGCTCTCTGGGGACACTAATGTAAGAGGGGGGCTCTCTGGGGACCCTGGTGTAAGGGGGGCTCTCTGGGGACACTAATGTTAGGGGGGCTCTCTGGGGACCCTGGTGTAAGGGGGGGCTCTTTAAGGACCCTGGTGTAAGGGGGGGCTCTCTGGGGACACTAATTTTAGGGGGGCTCTCTGGGGACCCTGGTGTAAGGGGGCACTCTCTGGGGACCCTGGTGTAAGGGGGGCTCTCTGGGGACACTAATGTTAGAGGGGCTTGCTGGGGACCCTGGTGTAAGGGGGTCTCTCTGGGGACCCTGGTGTAAGGGGGGGCTCTCTGGGGACAATAAAGTTAGGGGGGCTCTCTGGGGACCCTGGTGTAAGGGGGGGCTCTCTGGGGACCCTGATGTAAGGAGGGTCTCTCTGGGGATCCTGGTGTAAGGAGGGGCTCTCTGGGGACCGTGATGTAAAAAGGGGCTCTCTGGGGACCCTGATGTAAGGAGGGGCTCTCTGGGGACCCTAATGTAAGGAGAGTCTCTCTGGGGATCCTGGTGTAAGGGGGGCTCTCTGGGGATCCTGGTGTAAGGAGGGTCTCTCTGGGGACCCTGATGTAAGGAGGGTCTCTCTGGGGATCCCGGTGTAACAGGAGGCTCTCTGGGGACCCTGGTGAAAGGGGGAGCTCTCTGGGGACCCTGGTGTAAGGAGGGTCTCTCTGGGGACCCAGGTGTAAGGAGGGGCTCTCTGGGGACCCTGATGTAAGGGGGGCTCTCTGGGGATCCTGATGTAAGGAGGGGCTCTCTGGGGACCCTAATGTAAGGAGGGGCTCTCTGGGGACCCTGATGTAAGGAGGGGCTCTCTGGGGACCCTGATGTAAGGGGGCTCTCTGGGGACCCTTATGTAAGGGGAGGCTCTCTGGGGACCCTGATGTAAGGGGAGGCTCTCTGGGGATCCTAATGTAGGGGAGGCTCTCTAGGGACCCTGATGTAAGTAGGGAGGCTCTCTAGGGACCCGATGTAAGGGGAGGCTCTCTGTGGACCCTGATGTAAGGAGGTGCTCTCTGGGGACCCTGATGTGAGGGGGGCTCTCTGGGGACCCTGATGTAAGGGGGGCTCTCTGGGGACCCTGATGTAAGGGGGGCTCTTTGGGGAACCTGATGTAAGAAGGGGCTCTCTGGGGACTCTGATGTAAGGAGGGGGGCTCTGAGGACCCTAAAAAAAGTAGAGAGGCTCTCTGGGGACCCTATTGTAGGGGGAAGCTCTCTAGGGACCCTGATGTAAGGGAAGACTCTCTGTGGACCCTGATGTATGGAGGGGCTCTCTGGGGACCCTGATGTAAGGGGGGCTCTCTGGGGACCCTGATGTAAGGAGGGGCTCTTTGGGGACCCTGATGTAAGGAGGGGCTCTTTGGGGACCCTGATGTAAGGAGGAGCTCTCTGAGGACCCTGATGTAATGAGGGGGGCTCTGAGGACCCTAATTTAAGTAGGGAGGCTCTCTGGGGACCCTAATGTAGGGGAGGCTCTCTAGGGACCCTGATGTAAGGAGGGGCTCTCTGGGGACCCTGATGTAAGGAGGGGCTCTCTGGGGAGTGTGTGTCTGTGTGTGTGTGGGGGGGGCGGCATTGAAGGACCCGGCCTTGGGGCGGCATAGGGAGTAAATCCAGGCCTGTGCACATCTTGTCCTTTAGAATGTAGCATTTAGAGGGGGACATCGCTAAGCCTCTGTCTTGCTCCACCAATCCAGCTTTCATCTTTCACCTCACTCCCAGTGACCGTATGTGGTCATGCGTGCACTTAACTACTCATTCAGCTCTCCTGTACCATGTGGCTTGGTTCAGTGGGTCTCTGTACCACAGGTTCAGTCACAATTGCTTTTGGGGAACTGACCACTAAGGAGGGAGCCAGAGAAATTATCCTCTTGCTATCAGAGGACCTGTCATCCATATCTGGTACCACTCCTCGCTGTCTGGCTGCCATAACATTACCACCAGTCCCTTGGCTGAGTTAACCCTCCATGATTGCCTTTTGTAATTTTTTCCGTGTTTGCATTACAGGCCCTATTCTTTTGATATGCCATGTACCACCATGCACCCTTTTTACAAATAGCTTTTGAACATTTAACAACTTTATTTGTGATGCTGGAGCAATACACCTCAAAGTGCACTTAGTCCTTCTCTAACTATCTACCCACCAGGTAGGCACTCTATGCTTAACGTTTTGTAGAGGAGGTGATACTTGGCCTTTATATGTTTGTTTTGGTACCAGAAAAGCCGGAGGTGTTTCGGTACCTGGACCTTCTTCCAAACAGCTTTAGTGTGGATGTGGGGGGTGCTCCTCCTCCAACTGCCAAAACAGAGCATGCATCACATTGGGAAAATTGTAGCCAAAGTTATCAGCTACATTCTTGTCTAAGTCTTTTCATTTTTTTTTTTTTTCAGCTAGTTTCCTGCAGTCTATTAGCACAAATTCCCCTCCCCCTTAATTATTTCCCCCCAGCTAGTTTCCTGCAGTCTATTAGCACCCATTTCTCTCAAGTTTATTTCTCTTTATTTTGCAGCCTTTCTTTAGTGTATCTCCTGCTACCCATTCGTGCATGTTTTCTTTCCGGAGTCTCAGTGGTTCTCCTGCAGTTTTTTATTTAGCCAGTGATGTTCACCCGAAGTCTGCCTGTAAAGTGGCGCATCTGTACCGTGTACTGACATTTATATTGAAAAAAAAAATCACATTAAAATCTCCGGCAATACAATACCATTAGAAATATGGCCAGGCCCTTTGCGTCTGGTATGGATTTTAAGGGGAACCTCACACCAATTTTTTTTAAAAACAGCGTGGTGTCTTTCCCAAAATCTATACCAGACCTTATTCGAGCATGGAGCCTGACAGGCCAGAAAAGAGGGGGGACAAGCGAGCGCCCACCCCCTCCCTCCTGAACCATACCAGCCCTCAAAGTGAGTGTCAAAAAGAAATAAAACACACACACAGTTTTTGACAATTCCTTTATTAAAAATAAAAAAACAAATGTCCCCCAATCCATCGTCAATCACACCGCCCGCCGCCACTGCTAGACCCCAGAGAGAAAAAAAACCTCTGCCCGCGACTACGGCTCAACCGCCGACTGCAGGCTCCTCCGTTTGACATTTCTTATATAGGTAATGGGCGGAGCCACCTGGCAAAATCACCTGGTGGCACCGACCTTTTAATACATGTAGCACCCTGATGTTTAGGCAGGGTTGCTATCAAATTTAGTTGCCAGGCGATAGTTGCCTTGGCCAATTGTTATGAGATCAATTGATTCCTCTCTAAATCTGGACTTGTTGCACCTTTTCTCTTCTGTTACTAGGTGGCACTATGCTAGTGGCATTAGATAAGACTGGGGCTTTGCAAACTCAATCATGAATTGATGGGGTGTCTCAGCCAATGGGTAGGGATTTTCTTTGGTCCCTTGGCCTGCTGGGAGAGCCTATTTATTTGGGTGGAGTCAGGTGATCGGGATTCTGTACCACCTGAACAACTGTCTGGGTGGACGTGTGGTGTAATGCCCCGGGCTGCTAGGCCGGAAGCCTGAGGCCTATCCTGGGGACATCTGGCTGCTAGGCTGTCTGAGGTCTATCCAGAAGCAGGAGAGCAGCGTACAGTTGAGACTGCTGGCTTGCAGTCCAACCAAAAGTAGTGGTTCAGTCAGACGGGGAACCAGCTGTGGTCGGAGGTAGAAGGGGAAGATGTCGCCACTAAGGGCCATCCACCTTGTTACCAGAGACCACTGTGAGTAAGCTGAAGCCAGTACCTGAGCAGTCTTCTCACCAACCGGAAATGGTGAAGAAGTGGAAAAACTTCATCAAGTGCCAAGCCAGGGATCGAGCGGGACAGCAGAGGTGACGCTTGCGGGGCATCAGTGAGTGCCAAGCCAGGGACCTAGCGGTCAATAGAAAAAGTCAATAGATATATAGCGTTCTTCAAAGAGTTCTCTTTGAAGAACGCTATATATCTATTTACTTTTTTGGTCCCCTATTTATTTATTTATTCATATATTTTGCACTTTGTATATTTATCTAAGACAGTCATCACTTTTGGGACATTTTTTTATTGTGCACCTTGCACTTTATTCACACTTTATTCACCCCTTTGGGGATTTCGTTATAGTGTTTGAGTGATTATATATCACTGCGCGAGATCACTTTATATTATTATATGTCTATTTTGTGAACACTTTTAGGTTTTGCTGCTGGTTTTATCTATTATTATCACTTTTTTCTGTTATTTGGTTACATTTTATCATTCACTTTTAGTAGCGCGAAGGACACTTTTACACATTTTACTGAACTGTGACCTGATTTTTTTTCAAATATAAATGCTAATAGATTTAGCCTGATCCTCCAATGTAATGTCCCCTCTGATCAAACTGATTTTATCTCCACTAGAGAAGAGCAGGATAACACCATCCATACAATTAATATCATATTTATAGCTAGATATTCACCCACCCCTATGCTTCTGTTGTCTATGGATGCAGAAAAAGTCTTTGATAGGGTTGACTGGACTTTAAAGCGGAGTTCCACCCAAAAGTGGAACTTCCGCTAATCTGCTTCCTCCCCCACTCCGGTGCCACAATTGGCACCTTTCGGGGGAGGGGGGACAGGATGTCGGGCAAATCGGAGAGAGGAGCAGGGCCTTGCGCATGCGCAGTAGGGTTCTCAGCGTGAAGCCAAAAGGCTACACTGCCAGGTTCCCTTACCCGCAATAGCAGCGGCAGCATCTGACAGCTGATGGAAACATCAGCTGCGGGTGCCGACATCGCTCGACTCCAGGACAGGTAAGCGTCCTATTAATAAAAGCCAGCAGCTGCAGTATGTGTAGCTGCTGGCTTTTAAAAAAAAATTGTGGCGGAACACCGATTTAATCTATCAATATTGGGGTCCCGAAACCCATGCTTGCCTGGATTTGGGCCTTCTATTCCACGCTCACAGCAGCTGTGATTCCACTATCTTTGACATTCATAATGGGGCAAGACAGGAATGTCCCCTATCACCTTTGATTTTTGTCTTAACCCTTGAAACCTTCTTATATCACTGCAATAATATGAAAGTCCAAGTCTGTGATGTGAATCTTGATATGTTGTGAATTAATTCTCAGCTCTTAAGGTCAATCAGCGGTTTCACAATTCCTCACCAGGGGGCAACCAAACCAGGCAGGATACAGTGTAAAAAGCAGCTCACCACAACACTAGGAAGCCAATAAGCTACTTCTGATACCAGTCAAACTCCCCAACTTACAGGAAAGTCTCATTCAGGTCCATGTGTCACCTCACATTAAAAGTAGAAGTACCCTGATGCTTGAGGCACAGCAGATCATCACTGACCTCACCAAAGTGATGCTAGGAGTGCAAGATTCATACAGGGGCTCACATATGGGGATGCCATGTCATCCAGCCTGGGCGTGACGTCAGAGATGCCCGTAAACATGCTGCCCGGAGGGATGTGAGGTGAGATAATAAGCCACAGCAGTGAAGTATGGAACCACCAGAGAAATGTATATTACACATGTAGCACTACCATCTCCTCTTAGGGTAAAGGAGAGGCCCCCATGCCACAAGCCCGTGTCCTCTAGTTTAGAGGTCAGGTGGTGTATATGTACCTGGGTCCCGCAGCGAGTTACATCCTTCCACTGTTTTCCATCTCCAGAATGTAGAGATGAGTCTGTACTTTTCCCTTCTTTAATAAAGTCAATGTCCAAACTTCCTTAAACTCTAACGTTGAGTTTATTTTGTATCTTTGCTGGATAGGTAAGAGAGAGTAGATGAGAGAGATAGTAGTTGAACTAAAGCAGATTCAGGCACAGAACTTCCAGATTTATCACCACTCGGTCCCGAGTGGGTATAGCTCACCCGGATAGTCCCTCAATGGTCCTAGCAGCCGATGTGGAGCTCAAACAAGCAATTTAAATCCTCCAAAGACAAGTTCAGTATGTCCTCGAAGAGCAGCAGCACTCCGCAGGGTCAGTTCTGCGGAGCATAGGATCCTTCCCTCCGACAGGTCACCAGGCCTTTCCCGAGACAGCAATCTGACGATCACTCATCTCCTGTTATGGGACCGATCCTCCCCTGGCTTCCTCTTGGTTGGAGCGAATACCCTCACCCGGGCATCCTAGGACTCCCAAAATTCTGCCTGTAGACCCAGTTGAAGGTACTGGGCCTACCCGGAACAGTGTGGTCTCGGGCCAAAGGTGCCCGAGACTCTTCAGTTGGTGTACGCACCCCCCTCCTTAGGGGGCGCACTCCTCCGGGTACTTGTCCCCGGGTCTCTCTCCGAATAAATGGCGTCTGCCTCTTTTATATCATCTCCCGGCATGCACAGCAGGCAGAACCCGCCCATTGCATGGTAGCCGAGAGAGGACATCCAATACGCCAATGCAACCTATGGTTCAACCTTGACCCAACATGGCAGCGCCACCTGCAAGCCACAGGGAACCCTACATAGGCACACAGCATCAAAGCAGAGTCGAGCACAATTAGAAGGCCCGAGCCATACTAGTGCTCGGGTCATCCCCCTAAATTTGGACCTATAGACCCCCTAAATTTGGGGTACCCGCTACACACAAAAAGAGGCCAAGAGAATGGCAAATAATATATAAATAATAAAATAATATGTTGGCATACATGAAGAAAATATGTATTACTTTGTTAATATTTTTCTGTAATGCTTTTAGACTTGTTGAATCAAGTCACCTTACAGTTTCTGGGTTGGAAATAATTATTACATTATTAGATTGAACTGTGCCAAAGATTCAAGTCTTAAGAATATTTAGAGAACCATTCATTTATGCAGAATAACAAGTCTTAATAGTATTTAATGAACCATGCCCAATGCTGGAATGTATTGGAATTTCAGTAACGTAAGAAATGTTGACTGTTTGCAGGGATAAATTAGCATACATACATACACTATTTTCAGACATATACATCAAACATATATTTAACTATTGTACTAATTATTCTTACACATTTCAATAAAAAGCCAAAAAGTGGAAAGCAGTGCAGAAAGACTTATGCCCCGTACACACGATCGGAAATTCCGACAAGAAAACTGTGGATTTTTTCTGACGGAATGTTGGCTCAAACTTGTGTTGCATACACACGGTCACACAAATCTTGTCTGAAATTCCGACCGTCAAGAACGCGGTGACGTACAAGACGTACGACGAGCCGAGATCAATGAAGTCCAATAGGCAGTTCGGCTCTTCTGCTTGATTCTGAGCATGCATGTTTTTTTGCATGTCGGAATTGCATACAGACGAGCGGAATTTCCGACAAGAACTTTTTCAGTCGGAAAAAAAGAGAACCTGCTCTCAATCTTTTGCTGGCGGAAATTCTGACAGAAAATGTTGGATGGAGCATACACACGGTCGGAATATCTGACCAAAAGCTTGCATCCAACTTTTTTGGACGGAAAATCCTATCGTGTGTACAGGACATTACACAAAGTAGCAACATAATGAAATTCCTGTGTCATTTCCAATCTTTTGCTTTTCCTGCCAATCCCAAGTGTCAGAAGCCTCTGCATAAACAAAGCTTTTTTTTTTTTTATATTTTTATTTTGATGCAAGAATGCAGTTAACAATAAAAGTGGCCGCAACATTTGGCCAATAAGACAATGCAAGAAAAACAATGAGCAGTTAATATAGTTTGAGAACAAACTTGCAATGCTGAGTCTAGGAATAAAGAATTAGGCCTCATGCACACTGGACATTTTGCTAACTCTCCACGAAATCCACTAAAGTAGAATTATTATTATTATACAGGATTTATATAGAGCCAACAGTTTGCGCAGTGCTTTACCCACAAGGGATATGATAAAGAGGATTTTTTTGCAGCTTCTTAAAATTTTAATACCTGGGGTGTTGAGTAGAAGAAAAAAAAAGGTACATTCAGGAGTTAATGGTAGGTAGTTCCATAAATATGTGGTAGCATAATGCATCACTGAGTTCCAACAATGTTTAAACCTGAGGCATTCCCAGAAGGGGTGGAACAAATTAAGCTAGTTTGAATGAACATCTGAAAATTTACACAGAACTCAAGACTAGTTTACATAGACTGTAAATCTTACAATTTAGGTTATGAACATTTAAAGTTACTACAAAGAGAAGCCCGGAGCTAATACAAAGTATAGGCAGAGGGCTGGCATGACTAGATAGCAGGGAACCGAGAAAGGGTTAAAAAGAGGGGAGTGTAAAAGTGTGTGGAGTAGGGGTGGCCAGAGGTAATATTTTTCCCGGGGTAGGAGGGGCTTGGGGAAGGTCCCAGGTTTTTCATGGGGCAGCACTGTGAGAGGAAGCTCCCACCCTCCTGCCCTGTTAGGATGGGATTGTAGATATATGGGTAGTAGGTAGTGGTGCAACGGATCGGTGGTGATCCGTGATTCGAACGGGTCACCCTGTTCGGATCGGATCATCACGTGATCCGCAGAGCGCTTCGGAGCCTCGGCCATAGGAAAGGCCGCGGCTTCGGCCTAGCTCCGGAGCGGCGGCCATCTTGGTACACCCGGCGCCGCCGCTGTAATGACATTTCGTCGCCGCCATCTTGCTCCACTCACACTCCTGCACAGTAATCATAGTAAGAAGGGGCCAAGCGGACATCTTGTTACACCCAACGTAGTTTTAAATTTTACAGTTATTTTCAACACAAAATGGAGTTTATATGCTTAACCACTTAACGACCGCCCACCGCCGATTTACGTCGGCAGAATGGCACGGACAGGCAGAATCACGTAGATCTACGTGACTGCCTTTGTACAGTTGGGGGGTCCATCCGGACCCCCCTTCTGTGCCGTGAGCGGTCGTTACTTCACCGGGAGCGATCCCAGATGAGGGGGCGGCCTTTCGATTCCGGCCCCCCCCTCGCGATCGCTCCCGGCGAATGGAAATGCCCCCTCTGTCTGTGTCAGACAGAGGAGGCAGGAGGAAGTGATGTCATCTCCTGTGCGGCGCTCACATATACCGAGCGCCGTACAAGAGAAGACATCAGGTCAGTGAGCACAACACTACACTGACACCAGGACACATAGGAACACTAATCGCCCCCCCCAGGACCCCCAGACCCCCCCAGATCACCCCCCAGCCCCCAGTCACAGTGTCACTGATTGCAGTGACCATTTATTTAGTGATCACTGCAATCAGTGACATTTGTGACTGTGAAAGTGTCACTAAAGTTTAGTTTTAGGTCCAGTGTAGCCCCCTAACCCCCCTAATAAAGGTTTAACCCCCTGATCACCCCCCAGATAACCCTTTCACCCCCTATCACCGCTGTCGCTATGCGATCATTTTTCTGATGGCTGTCTTAGCATCAGTGATGGCGATCGGTAGCCAGTAATTTTTTTTAGGTTCGCCGCAGGTTTTTATAGCGTCGGGTACCCCAATATATTATCTAATAAAGGTTCAACCCCCTTGATCGCCCCCCAGGTAACCCTTTCACCCCCTATCACCGCTGTCGCTAATCGATCGTTTTTCTGATGCTGTCTTAGCATCAGTGATGGCGATCGGTAGCCAGTAATTTTTTTTAGGTTCGCCGCAGGTTTTTATAGCGTCAGGTACCCCAATATATTATCTAATAAAGGTTAAACCCCCTTGATCGCCCCCCAGGTAACCCTTTCACCCCCTATCACCGCTGTCGCTATGCGATCATTTTTCTGATGGCTGTCTTAGCATCAGTGATGGCGATCGGTAGCCAGTAATTTTTTTTTAGGTTCGCCGCAGGTTTTTATAGCGTCGGGTACCCCAATATATTATCTAATAAAGGTTTAACCCCCTTGATCGCCCCCCAGGTAACCCTTTCACCCCCTATCACCGCTGTCGCTAATCGATCGTTTTTCTGATGCTGTCTTAGCATCAGTGATGGCGATCGGTAGCCAGTAATTTTTTTTAGGTTCGCCGCAGGTTTTTATAGCGTCAGGTACCCCAATATATTATCTAATAAAGGTTAAACCCCCTTGATCGCCCCCCAGGTAACCCTTTCACCCCCTATCACCGCTGTCGCTATGCGATCATTTTTCTGATGGCTGTCTTAGCATCAGTGATGGCGATCGGTAGCCAGTAATTTTTTTTAGGTTCGCCGCAGGTTTTTATAGCGTCGGGTACCCCAATATATTATCTAATAAAGGTTTAACCCCCTTGATCGCCCCCCAGGTAACCCTTTCACCCCCTATCACCACTGTCACTAAGCGATCGTTTTTCTGATCGCTGTCTTCGTGTCGGTGATGCCAATCGGTAGCCAGTCATTTTTTTTAGGTTCGCCGCAGGTTTTTATAGCGTCAGGTACCCCCAAATATGATCTAATAAAGGTTTTAACCCCCTAATTGCCCCTAGTTAACCCTTTCACCAGTGATCACCATATAAGTGTTACGGGTGACGCTGGTTAGTTAGTTTGCTTTTTATAGTGTCAGGGCACCCGCCGTATATAACCCAATAAAGGTTTAACCCCCTGATCGCCCGGTGGGTGATATCAATTAGGTTTTAGCGTCAGAGAGGGTCTGAGTCACACCCCAGGCAGCGTCAGGTTAGTGCCAGTAACGCTAACACCCACGCGTGAAGCATACACCCCCCTTAGTGGTATAGTATCTGAACAGATCAATATCTGATCTGATCAGATCTATACCAGCGGTTTAGGGTTCCCAAAAACGCAGTGTTAGCGGGATCAGCCCAGATACCTGCTAGCACCTGCGTTTTGCCCCTCCGTCCAGCCCAGGCCACCCAAGTGCAGTATCGATCGATCACTGTCACTTACAAAACACAACACACATAACTGCAGCGTTCGCAGAGACAGGCCTGATCCCTGCGACTCCAGTGCTGTAGGAGGTGATTTCACCACCACAGTTAAAAAAAAAAAAGCATATATGCCGAAGCATAGGGGCAGCAGGGCGGAGGAGCAATTTTGCTCCTAATGCCGCATACATACGGTCGAAATTCCGACGGAGGCTTGCCCGTGGAAACGTTTGACCATGTGTGTGCGGCATAACTTTTTTGCGGGAGGATGCCCCCATGCTTCGGCATATATAAATGGTGCATGTATGCCCATCATTAGAAGTGGGTGGATGAAGGGCGGTATTCTAATGGTGGGCATACCCACCGATCAATCTCTTTTTTCGTTCAGCCAACAGGCTGCATGAAAAAAAAAGATTACAATACATGTCCAACAAGGACCAGCAACGTACTGGTATGTTGCTGGACTTTGAATGGTTATACCAGATTGATGCCTGCGGGTTTAGGCATCATCTTGGTATCATTCTTTTCAGCCAGCGGCCGGCTTTCATGTAAAAGCAATCACAGCGGCTAATTAGCCTCTGGACTGCTTTTACAAGCAGTGGGAGGGAATGTCCCCCCCCCCGGATATAAAAAGCGCCATTGGGAAATTGGGAAAGCATTTTATCACACCGATCTTGGTGTGGTCAGATGCTTTGAGGGCAGAGGAAAGATCTAGGGTCTAGAAGACCCCAGTTTTTTCAAAAAAAGAGTACCTGTCACTACCTATTGCTATCATAGGGGATATTTACATTCCCTGAGATAACAATAAAAATTATAAAAAAAAAAATATATGTAAGGAACAATTTAAAAATAAAATAAAAAAGCAAAATTAATAATAAAAAAAAAAAAAAAAAAAAAAAAAGCACCCCTGTCCTGCCCTGCTCTTGCCCAATGGCGAACGCAAGCGTCGGTCTGGCGTCATATGTAAACAGCAATTGCACCATGCATGTGAGGTATCACCGCGAAGGTCAGATCGAGGGCAGTCATTTTAGCAGTAGACCTCCTCTGTAAATCTAACGGGGTAATCTGTAAAGGCTTTTAAAGGCTTTTAAAAATGTATGTAGTTTGTCGCCAATGCGCGTTTGTGCGAAATTTTAAAGCATGTCGTGTTTGGTATCTATGTACTCGGCCTAAGATCATCTTTATTATTTCATCAAACATTTGGGCAATATAGTGTGTTTTAGTGCATTAAAATTAAAAAAAGTGTATTTTTTCCCCAAAAAATGCGTTTGAAAAATCGCTGCGCAAATACTGTGTAGAAAAAAAAAAATGCAACACCCACCATTTTAATCTGTAGGGCCTTTGCTTTAAAAATATATATAATGTTTGGGGGTTCAACATAATTTTCTTGCAAAAAAAAAATATGTTTTCATGTAAACAAAAAGTGTCAAAAAGGGCTTTGTCTTCAAGTGGTTAGAAGAGTGGATGTAAGCTTCCTAATGTTGTGTATAAAATGCCAGAACAGTTCAAAACCCCCCCAAATGACCCCATTTTGGAAAGTAGACACCCCAAGCTATATACTGAGAGGCATGTCGAGTCCATGGAATATTTTATATGTTGACACAAGTTGCGGAAAAAAGAAATTTTTTTTTTTTAATTTTTTTTTTGCACAAAGTTGTCACTAAATGATATATTGCTCAAACATGCCATGGGCATATGTGGAATTACACCCCAAAATAAATTCTGTTGCTTCTCCTGAGTACAGGGATACCACATGTGTGAGTCTTTTTGGGAGCCTAGCCGCGTACGGGACCCCAAAAACCAAGCACCGCCTTCAGGCTTTCTAAGGGTGTAAATTTTTGATTTTACTTCTCACTGCCTATCACAGTTTCAGAGGCCATGGAATGCCCAGATGGCACAAAACCCCCCCAAATGACCCCATTTTGGAAAGTAGACACCCCAAGCTATTTGCTGAGAGGTATTGTGAGTATTTTGCAGATCTCGCTTTTTGTCACAAAGTTTTGAAAATTGAAAAAAAAAAAAAAAAAAAAAAAAATTTTCTTTCTTCATTTTCAAAAACAAATGAGAGCTGTAAAATACTCACCATGCCTCCTCAGCAAATAGCTTGGGGTGTCTACTTTCCAAAATGGGGTCATTTGGGGGGGTTTTGTGCTATTTTGGCATTTTATGGCCTTAGAAACTGTGATAGGTAGTGAGGAGTGAAATCAAAAATTTGTGCCTAGAAATCCTGAAGGCGGTGCTTGGTTTTCGGGGTCCCGTACGCGGCTAGGCTCCTAAAAAGTCCCACACATGTGGTATCCCTGTACTCAGGAGAAGCAGCAAAATGTATTTTGGGGTGCAATTCCACATATAACCATGGCATGTGTGAGCAATATATCATTTAGTGACAACTTTTTGTAATTTATTTTTTATTTTTATTTTTTGTCATTATTCAATCACTTGGGACAAAAAAAAAAAAATATTCAACGGGCTCAACAGGCCTCTCAGCAATTTCCTTGGGGTGTCTACTTTCTAAAATGGGGTCATTTGGGGGGGTTTTGTGCTATTTTGGCATTTTATGGCCTTCGAAACTGTGATAGGTAGTGAGGAATGAAATCAAAAATTTAAGCCCTTAGAAATCCTGAAGGCGGTGCTTGGTTTCCGGGGTCCCGTACGTGGCCAGGCTCCTAAAAAGTCCCACACATGTGGTATCCCCGTACTCAGGAGAAGCAGCAAAATGTATTTTGGGGTGCAATTCCACATATAACCATGGCATGTGTGAGCAATATATCATTTAGTGACAACTTTTTGTAATTTATTTATTTTTTTTATTTTTTTGTCATTATTCAATCACTTGGGACAAAAAAAAAAAATATTCAATGGGCTCAACATGCCTCTCAGCAATTTCCTTGGGGTGTCTACTTTCCAAAATGGGGTCATTTGGGGGGGTTTTGTACTGCCCTGCCATTTTAGCACCTCAAGAAATGAGATAGGCAGTCATAAATTTAAAGCTGTGTAAATTTCAGAAAATGTACCCTAGTTTGTAAACGCTATAACTTTTGCGCAAACCAATAAATATACGTTTATTGACATTTTTTTTACTAAAGACATGTGGCTGAATACATTTTGGCCTAAATGTCTGACAAAAATTGAGTTTATTCGATTTTTCTTATAACAAAAAGTAGAAAATATCATTTTTTTTCAAAATTTTCGGTCTTTTTCCGTTTATATCGCAAAAAATAAAAATCGCAGAGGCAATCAAATACCATTAAAAGAAAGCTCTATTTGTGGGAAGAAAAGGACGCAAATTTCATTTGGGTACAACATTGCATGTCCGCACAATTTACAGTTAAAGCAGCGCAGTGCCGAATCCCAAAAACAGGCCTGGTCCTAATGGCCCGAAATGGTCCGGGGCTTAAGTGGTTAAATACATTATTTGTAAATCCAACAGACTGTTTACATGTTACATTTTAAAAGCAGCAGCAAACCTGCTGACCTTACCTGCTTGCTAATGTGACAGAACACCTCTTATTTTCACATTTAACAACCATGTAAGGTCAGCAGGTTTGCTGCTGCTTTTAACATGTAACATGTAAACAGTCTGTTGGATTTACAAATAATGTATTTAAGCATATAAACTCCATTTTGTGTTGAAAATAACTGTAAAATTTAAAACTCCGGTGGGGGTAACAAGATTTGTGTTTTTTTTTTTGCCGATCCGAAAATGATCCGATCCGTGACCCCTGATCCGAGGATCGATCCGATCCGTGCGTTTTTTGATCCATTGCACCCCTAGTAGTAGGCGGTTGGGGATTTTCGGAGGCAGTAGACAGTTTGACCAATTTGGCATAAGTGGGGAACCATCAAGGTATGGGATCCTCGGGTGATGCCAGCTAACCGTGGTTTAGCTGGCATCGGTTGATGGGTACCAGCGTGGGGAAGGTTCAGAGTGCTATGGTTCTTGAGTCTGCGCACTGCGACTGGGATCTCTGAGAGCCACGCTGGTACGAGGAAAATTAGGTCAATACCTTCAATCATCTCCAACAGGGTGCAACTGTATCTGTGAAGGATTGTTTTTAGTGAATTAAAGATGTTGGTTTATTTGTTATGGTTAATTTGTTAATAAAATGGCCAAGCCGCCAATTTTATTCCAAAATGGATGTCGCCTGGTTATTTATAAGTTAAGGTACAATTTTGGGTAATAAGGTAATAGAGGTTTATCTGACTTACTATAGTCATGTGCTAACTCTGTTACGTCATCTGTTCTTGCTGGGGACATGGAACTAATGAAGTGTCCCTATACCCAACCCTTCCACCCCCCCTCCCCCAACACACATCAACAGCCCCACTCTATCCTGTATTGTTGGGGTTAAACTTTTTAAATAAACTCATATACAATAGTAAAGATTGTGTCTTAGATCTTTGCTGTTTTTTTTCTATTTATCTATCAGATATTGACCTCTCCACCTCCCTTTGTGGCTGAAGAAAAGTTGAAGAATTTTTAACAGAATTATCTGTTTTCTCCTTTTAAATTCTCTATTGTGCACTGTTCCAGTTTAAATCTTCAAGCAAGGGGCAGGGCGGCGCCAGCGGAGACAGACATGCCCTGCTGAAGCTCCGTGACTCTCAGGACTCCACAGCCGAATAAAGCGCCCGTTCAGCTCGGTTCCTGGTGGAACCAGGTGTGGGAACAGCTGGTGAGACAAAAGAGTCTATTTATGTTTAGAAGGGGTGCCCGCTTGAACAGGAAAACATCTAATTTCAAAGTCAGTCAGCCCAGAGCAGCATTGAAAATGGCACCTCCCCCTTCTCCTCACACAAGCACCTCACAAACTGCTAAACAAAGACAGCAGAAACAACGGTCCCAGGCTGCTCTTGTGGAGAATGACACAGATAATGATAATGACTATGAATATACTGACCCAGTACAGGTCACCAACACAGATACCATTAACCCAAACATATTAAAGCTATTTGAAAAGATGCTTCAGAAGGCACTTAAGAAAACTTCAGACCACATCACGAGCAGTTTGTCAAAGGAAATTAGGGAATTAGGTCAGCGCACTTCTGACCTAGAAGATAGAGTAGATCACATGGAAATTGATGTACAGTCCCACCTGCATGAACTAGAGGATTTAAAAGCAGAAAATCTCATCCTAAACTCGCGTTTAGAAGACTTTGAGAATAGGGCCCGTCGTTCAAACTTGCGCATTCGTGGAATTCCTGAGGCAATTATTGATCTCCAGTCCACAGTAACTGCCCTATTTCAGGAGCTGCAGCCATCAATCACTATTGACCGCCTGGAGATAGACAGAATTCATAGGGCTCTGATTCCTCTCAAAGCTACAGGACCACTGCGCGACATTATAGTGAAACTTCACTATTTCCGTACAAAAGAACAGCTTCTTGCCGCAGCCCGTATAAAAGACTCTCTTATATTCCAAGGCAATCCATATCAAATTTTTACTGACTTGTCTCCAACTACGGTTGCTAATAGACGGGCACTGAAACCCCTCCTTCAGATCCTACAGCAAAACCAAATATTATATCAATGGGGTTTTCCATTTTCCATACGGTTTACACATCTAAGTTCAAAATATAGATGTAAATCTGCTGACGAATTGCAAAAGGTACTACAGGACCTTCACCTATTGGACAGATCATTCTCCTTGTCAGATACTTTACACAATCAAACTGCATCCTACAAAGCAAATGAAACTTCTAACTCCAAAAGCAATGGAAATCATCACAGTCCTACTAAACGCTTTCGCTTCAACTCGCCTGACAGGAATCCTGCAGACACTATGGACTGAGAAACAACTTTTTCATGTTTTATTTTGGAACTTCTCTCCACGGGAGCTCTGAGATTGCTCAATTTTCCTTTCCCCCCCCCCCCTTTTTTTGTGAAGGCCTATCGGCCATTATCAGCACTATTACTTATAGTTCCTCCCTATTTAAGCAAGTTCGCTGTTACATAATTTTTTTTTCTCTTAAATCTACCCTACACCACATATATAAATTTTTTTTAGATATAGACGGGTGCTAAAAGTTTTTTCTTCATTTTTCTTTTTTTCAATAAATGATTAAGTGGCTGTTGCGGTCCTGAGAGCTAGTTACTGCTCTCCCCACTACTCTGCCCTGGGTTTCTCCTCCTATCTGTTTTTGGAGGGGCTTCCTTGGATAGATTTTTGGCCTCTGGGTTTGTATTTTCTACTCGCCCAGTATGCCGTATTTTTAATTATTCTCTGCATACTTGATTTATCATTAAATGCTTATATGATTCTTCTTCCTATCTTTTCTTTTTCCATCTTTTCTATCTTTTCTTCTAGAACTCAGCTCCTCCCCGGGGTAAGTATATTTAAATATTTTGCATATATATTGTATGTTTAATTGTTTATATTGATTTCTTGATATGTGAATGGCCCCCTTAAATGTCTTATCTTTGAATGTGCAAGGCCTCAACATACCTCAAAAGCGCACGAAAGCATTTCGCTCACTAGCTTCAACAAAGGCACATGTAATTTGTCTCCAAGAGACCCACTTTACTAAAAATTCCGCTCCTAAATATTTTGGCTCTCTATACCTCAGGTTTTTACAGCCTCGGCTGACACAAAGCAGCGTGGTGTACTGATAGCGTTTTATCGCACAACTCCCTTCTCACTTCAGACAGAGATCAAAGATCCTGAAGGGCGGTATCTCATACTTACTGGGCATATAACTGACTCTCCAGTTATTGTGGTGTCATACTACGCCCCAAATAAAACCCCTTCATCCTTCCTCTCTCACTTGTTACAGGTAGTTGAAACTCATAAAACTGGCACGCTACTAATTTGTGGAGATTCGAATCAAGTCCTTTATCCATTTTTAGACAAATCCCCTATTCCTAGCACACCTATCTCCCGTAAAAGCACATTTCAACAATTACTCCACAACATCACTTATTAGATACCTGGCGAGAAGCAAACCCAGCTAAGCGACAATTTACTTTCTACTCACATCCTCACAATTCACTCTCCCGAATAGACCACATACTTATAAATGTACCTATGGCCCCTGAACTTCTCTCTTCCTCCATTATACCCTTCACATGGACTGATCATAGTGCAGTGTTAACCTCATTCACCTCTGCAATTCCAAAAGCACAAGACCCCACTTGGCAGATAAATAACTTCATGCTATCCCACCCATCCCACTATGCAGATTTAGAGACAGCCTTAAAAGATTATATTTCTTTTAATAAAACCTCTGATATCTCTCCTCTGACATTGTGGGAGGCTCATAAATCAGTGCTCCGTGGAGCATGTATTCAAAAAGCCTCATACCTCAAAAAGGAAAAACGGCTGCTCCAACATAAACTGGAGGCAGAATTTAATTCAACCCATGCACTCTTTCAGGCAAACCCTAATCCTACTACGAAATCACACCTGGATAGAGCACGTCTAGACCTTGACCTTTTTCTCTCAAACTCTGCTGTTAAAACGCTAAGTAAATATAGGCATTCATTCTATCTTAAAGCCAATAAACCTACGACACTCCTTGCCCGGGCCCTTAAAAAATCAATACACTCCTCCAAACCGATACGTCTAAAATTGTCCCACGACACCTACACCAGTAACCCAGTAAAAATTCTTCACACTTTCCAAAAACATCTTGCCACATTATACAATAAAGAAGAACCCCTAAATCAGGCCTCTGCAGATTCCTTTTTTTCCCACATCACACTTCCATCTATTCCCTTGGTCAACCGGGATAGCCTTGAAAGCCCCATAACCACTGATGAAATTAACATGGCAATAAAATCTCTTAAGCTAATTAAACGTCCAGGCCCAGACGGCTTTTCAGCCATGTATTATAAGAAATTTGCACATATATTAACCCCACTATTGACCGAAGCCTTCAATTCTATACTCTCTGGGCATTCCTTCCGACCTGAAACACTGACAGCTATTATTTCCATGATCCCTAAACCAAATTCAGATGAATCAGCTCCCTCCAATTACAGACCTATCTGTCTACTTAATTTGGACATAAAGCTTTTAGCGAAAGTTTTGGCAACACGTTTAAATAATATAATAGGATCTTTAATCCACAAGGACCAAGTAGGCTTTATCCCAAAACGCCAATCTGGTGATGCGGTACGTAGAGTGGCCTTACTTACCCATATTGCCCAAAAAAGACGGATACCTCTTTGCCTGTTATTCCTAGACATCAAAAAGGCTTTTGATACTGTATCATGGCCCTACCTCCAATTTGTCCTACAACGCTGGGGATTTGGTCCCCACTTCCTTAGTTGTATCTCGTCACTGTATAACCACCCCAAAGCCTATGTGAAATATGCAGGTTATAAATCCAACCTATTTAACATCCTTCGAGGAACCCGTCAAGGTTGTCCTCTTTCCCCAATTCTATTTGCCCTTCTCATTGAACCCTTAGCTCAATCTATCCGTTCTGATCCATCTATTAAAGGCCTTGAGATAGCTGGACATCAGCATAAAATTTGCTTATTTGCTGATGACATTTTACTTTTTATGTCCTCTCCCCATATCTCTGCTCCTAACTTAATACAGAAGTTAGACCAATTTGCCCGTATTTCAGGTTTGCACGTCAATCTGCAAAAATCCTCAGCACTCAATATCTCCTTATCTTCCTCAGAATTACAACAAGCACAGGTATCCCTTCCCTTTTCCTGGTCCACTACGCGTCTACCCTACCTGGGAATCAACCTCACGTCTCATATTACAGGACTCTTCTCAGCCAATTACCCACCTATATTACGCCATATCACCTTTTTGTTAACACATTGGTCTTCTCTTCCTATATCGTGGATAGGTAAAATGAATATTATTAAAATGTCTATACTTCCCAAAATTCTGTACTTTTTTCGAGTTTTACCCATCTCTCTACCGGCATACTTCTTAAGAATACTACAAAGTAGAATAACAAAATATGTTTGGGGTACATCTAAACCCCGTTTACCTAAACATACTCTTTACCTTCCTAAATGTAAAGGTGGTCTGGGATTTCCTAATTTATCTACCTACTACTACGCGGCCCAACTAGCACAATTAACCAAATACCATGCAACCTCGGAAATTCCTCTTTGGGTAACTCTAGAATCAATAGATTGCGATCCTTATTCTATCTCCAATCTTTTATGGCTGAGACCTTCTGATCATAAAAGAATCACTAACCCAGTTACCAAAAACTCATTAACTATTTGGAACAGATTTAAAATAACAAATGAGCTACAATCTCCTCACACTCCACTTTTATCATTTATTAAAAATCCCCTTTTTTATCCTGCCTGGAAATTCCCCAAATCTTTAAAAACGTGGACTAACTCTAAATTAATCCATCTCCATGACCTGCTGTCCCAGATTACCTTTATACCGTTCCCAGATTTATGTGAAAAACATGGTCTTCCAAACTCTGAGCTTTTTAGATATCTGCAGATTAAAAACTTTTTTACACCCTGTATCCAAAGCAGAACCAAACTTAATAAATTATCACACTTCGAAACCAAATGTAAAAATGATCCTGATCTCTAACCTCTATGCTCAACTCATCACTAAACCTGTTTCTGACCCTCCTTCTTATGTAGCTAAATGGGAGGCAGATCTCAATCTTAATCTTGAAATATCTGATTGGGCTGCAATCTGGAATAATACAAAATCCTCCTCACAAAACATAACAGCTTTGGAAACTAATTACAAAGTACTCACCCGCTGGTATTTGGTCCCTTCCAGAGTTGCAAAATTTGCCCCCAATTACTGCTCATTATGTTTTCGTGGCTGTGGTGATCTTGGCTCCTATCTACACACTTGGTGGGATTGTCCGGTAGTTCAAAAGTTCTGGAGTGATATATTTCTCATACTCTCAGCCTTGTTTGCAATATCCATCCCTCCAGTACCTTCAATAGCACTCTTAAATCTCAAACCGGCAACACTCACCTATAAACAATTTAAACTTTTATTGCAGATCACAACAGCCGCGAAACAGACCATAGCTAAAGCCTGGAGAACTGACAATTTGGTATTAAATTAAACCAAGCATAGAATTAACCAAGCTATGGTCCATGCCAAAATGGAAGCCATAATTCAAGATAAAATAAATTCCTTTAAAGATATTTGGCAACCATGGATAACTCAGTTTTTGCCACCAAACTTTGATGACACCTTGTTGATGCCTTGATGTTTTACACTCTCTCGCAGTAACTATTTTTAAGCAAATGGCTATTGATGCATTTATCCCTGGGGATTCTTCCTGTCACTTCCTCTTCTCCTTCTCTTCTTCTCTTCTTCCTGCTCTTCCCCTTCTTTTTTTCTCAACTTGTTTATATGGTTGTTTTTTTTTTTGTGTTTTTATTTTTATTTTTTATTTTTCATGTATATATAGGTTCAACAAGTATACCTACATATGCTCCTCTAAATTTTTTTAGGCACAGATTCTTGATTTTTAAGAGTTATATAGTAGCGATCATTCTGTCTCATACCTTTTGAGGCTTTAATACATTTCTTTATCCTCCTTAGGTGTTTACCTTTAAGGCTTCAATTGTATTTCTCATTCTGAGTCTACACTTTATTTAGACTAAGTGAAGTAACTCACTCTGATTATTGAGTGAAGCAATTGTCTCTTGATCCATGATATATATATGATTTCATATGCTAATTTTGAACCTATTGTAGTGATTACTGTGATTGTTGCTTTATTTATTTATTTATTTTTTTATTATTATTTCTCTGTAATTTGATAAAATTCAATAAACAAATTTGAACGAGTAAATCTTCAAGCAAGTTGGTATCTCACCTTCCCTTTGTTGCAACTTCTACTTTATTGGCAGTAGAGTCATCCACCTAGGTGGGTGGACATTGTTTTTAGTGGAAAAATGTGGATTGGTTACAGGTAATTGGTGCTCCAGTCATGCAGACCGAGCATGTGGTTTTGGTTGGTATTTTCACCTTAATTTATGGGTGACAGTGCCAGGACAAGGTCATCCAAAGCCTAGGACAAGGATACCAGAGTCAGCAAAAGTGTGCATCCAATTGTACCAGAAGTGCACAGTGATGTTGTGGAACAGGGGCACTGACTATGACATTGACAAAGACTATGTGTCAGGACTCTATCCGCAGCAGAAGCTCACGAAGACCTGGCATTCCTGCTAGTATCTTACATGACTGCATGAATGCATGCTGAGATTCCATCCAGTCTTCCTTGTTTCCTTGCTCAAACTGGAAGTTTCAGTCCCATTCCTGGGAAAAGTGGCATGTACATTTTGTCAATTTTGGACTGCAGAAGACTGGGAAGGCAGATCCAGTACCTAATCAAATGGAAGGGGTATCTGCCTGAAAAAAGTTCCTGGGAACCTGAAGTTAACATACATGCTCCCACACTTCTCCAATATTTATTTTCCAAATACCTGGAAAAGGTGGCCAGAGTGGGCATCCGGAGACTGTGTGTTGGGGGGGGGGGGAACTATCAGGACTCTATCCACAGCAGAAGCTCATAAAGACCTGGCATCCCTGCCAGTATCTTACATAGCTGCTCGAGTGCACGCCTTACATGGCGGAGTTGGCAAATAGTTTACCAGCCACTACGGACTCAGAGGCCGGGTTCAGTAGGACTTTAACAGCACCATCAGACAACCCCCTTAATGCGGCTTGCTAGGCAGGAATACCTCAATCTGCAGATCCAGAGGATGACGTTCTTAAGCGATCGTTTCGGACACTTGAATTACTCATGACTAAAGAGGTCAGATCATTTTGGGATGCTAAAACCCTAATGGACAACGTTACTTTACAACGGATCCCATGTGGTCTAAGGATCAAAAAATTCCCTACTTTTGACCTGTTCAATGATGAGCTTAAACAGGAATGGACTGACACTCTGTTGACTTGTTCCTTTAAACTGATTCAGATTATCGTCACCTTAAAAGCAAAAGAGCTTGAGGTTTTGCAAAATGACATGTCTGCAATTCAAAAAGATTTGTCTACCCAACAGAACCTTATGGGTTTCTCTGATTTGGACAGTCAACTCAGTAAAAGGCTTGATAAATTGGAGAAGGTAGTTATGGCCACCAAAAAAGACCAGGGACTGGATCGATTATGAAAACAGCAATGTATATACATGGAAAAAATCTCCATTCTATTCTGGTCAATCGTAGAAGTTTTCAACCAAAAAATGAGTCAGTTAATAACACATGGCCGTTACCGCTTTGGACTCCTCCCCTGAATCCAGTCAGCCGAGGGGTGTCGATCGTTCAGGTAATAAGCAGGATTTAAACCAGGGCACCCACGGTTTCAACAAAAAGAAAAAGAAAACATCAATGAGAAAATCAAGAAAACAAGGAGAGAAGGGTATCGCAACTCACTACGGGATCAGGTCCTACATTAACTCCTAATGTGATTAATTTTAGGGCTGTGGAAATTAACGATGAATTCCTCGATTAATCTTAAATTTTTTTGATCGATCAAAATTATTTTGATCTTTACTCACCTCTCCGCCGGCTTCCGGGTCTTCAGGGAGTTCCGTTGGAGATCCAGTCAGCACTCCGCTGCCTCGGCCATAGGAGAGGCCGCGGCTTTGGCCTAGCTCTGGAGCGGTGGCCATCTTGGTACACCCAGCGGCGGCGGCCTAGGTGAGCTGCATGCTGACGTCATCACCCCTCAACTGCTTGTGGATCTGTTCGGCCGGCTTCTATTCTGGTAATCTTCCTATATACAGTGGGGGAGATGTCTGTGGATCATATTACAGTGGGGGAGATGTCTATTACAGTGGGGGAGATGTGGATATTACAGTGGGGGAGATGTGGATATTACAGTGGGGGGAGATGTGGACATTACAGTGGGGAGTTGTGGATATTACAGTGGGGAGTTGTGGATATTACAGTGGGGGAGATTGTGGATATTACAGTGGGGGAGATTGTGGATATTACAGTGGGGAGATGTGGATAGGGAGATGTGGATATTACAGTGGGGAGATGTGGATATAACAGTGGGGGCGATTGTGGATATTACAGTGGGGGAGATGGGGATTAGGGATGAGCCGAACACCCCTCGGTTCGGTTCGCACCAGAACCTGCGAACAGACCTAAAGTTTGCGCAAACTTTAGAACCCTATTAAATACAATGGACTCGAACGTTCGAAATCCAAAGTGCTAATTATCAAGGCTAATATGCAAGTTATTGTCCTAAAAAGGGTTTGTGGACCCGGGTCCTGCCCAGGGGGACATGTATCAATGCAAAAAAAAGTTTTAAAAACTGCTGTTTTTTCGGGAGCAGTGATTTCAATAATGCTTAAAGTGAAACAATAAAAGTGAAATATTCCTTTAAATGTCATACCTGGGGGGGGGGGGTGTATAGTATGCCTGTAAGCAGCGCTTGTTTCCCGTGCTTAGAACTGTCCCTGCACAAAGTGTCATTTCTGAAGGAAAAAGAGTCATTTAAAAGCACTCGCGGCTATGATGAGTTGTCGGCTCTCGGCAATACAGAGAAAAGTCATTGATAAAAAAAAAAATGCGTGGGGGTCCCCCAAATTCCATTACCAGGCCCTTCAGGTCTGGTATGGATATTAAGGAGAATGCTGCATCAAATTTAAAAAAAGAATGACGTGGGGTTCCCCCAAATATCTATACCAGACCCTTCAGGTCTGGTATGGATTTTAAGGGGAACTCCACGCCAAATAAAAAAAAAAATGCCGTGGAGTTCCCCCAAAATATCCATACCAGACCCTTTATCCGAGCACGCAACCTGTCAGGCCGCAGGAAAAGAGGGGGGACGAGAGAGCGCCCCCCCCCCTCCTGAACCGTACCAGGCCACATGCCCTCAACATGGGGAGGATGCTTTGGGGGTCTGTGACCCCTCAAAGCACCATTTCCCAATGTTGATGGGGACAAGGGCCTCATCCCCACAACCCTTGCCCGGTGGTTGTGGGGGTCTGCGGGTGGGGGGCTTATCGGAATCTGGAAGACCCCTTTAACAAAGGGGACCCCCAGATCCTGGCCCCCCCTAGTGAATTGGTAAGGAGTACATTGTACCCCTACCATTTCACAAAGAAAGTGTAAAAAATTGTAAAAAAACACACAGACACAGTTGGGAAAGTCCTTTATTAAAAATAAAAAAAATAAAAATAAAAAACCCATTCCAGCGATGTAATCCAGTGTCCCAAGGTGATCCGGGAGCCGACAATTCATTATAGCCGCGAGTGCTTTTAAATGACTTTTTTTTCCTTCATAAATGACACTTTGTGCAGGGACAGTTCTAAGCATGGGAAACAAGCGCTGCTTTACAGGCATACTATACACCCCCCAGGTACGAAATTTAAAGGAATATTTAACTTTTATTGTTTCACTTTAAGCATTATTAAAATCACTGCTCCCGAAAAATTGCAGTTTTTAAAACTTTTTTTTGCATTGATACATGTCCCCTGGGGCAGGACCCGGCTACCCAAACACTTTTTATGACAATAACTTGCATATAAGCCTTTAAAATTAGCACTTTAGATTTCTCCCATAGACTTTTACAGGGTGTTCCGTGACTTTTCGAATTTGCCGCGAACACCCCAAATTGTTCGCTGTTCGGGCGAACAGGCAATGTTCGAGTCGAACATGAGTTTGACTCGAACTCGAAGCTCATCCCTAATGTGGATATTACAGTGGGAGAGATGTGGATATTACAGTGGGGGAGATGTAGATATTACAGATCTGGATCTGTATGTGCGTTATAATTAATCAAAATTAGTCGATTAATCGATTTAAAAAAATCAATTAATCGAACACGAAAATTGTAATCAGTAACAGCCCTAATTAATTTGTCTACACAACCTTTGTCTGCAATAGGGATGAGCCGAACACCCCCCTGTTCGATTTGCAGCAGAATATGCGAACAGGCCAAAAATTTGTTCGAACACGCGAACACCGTTAAAGTCTATGGTCACGAATGTGAAAAATCAAAAGTGCCAATTTTAAAGGTTAATATGCAAGTTATTGTCATAAAAAGTGTTTGGGGACCTGGGTCCTGCCCCAGGGGACATGTATCAATACCAAAAAAGTTTTAAAACTGCCTTTTTTTTCGGGAGCAGTGATTTTAATAATGCTTAAAGTGAAGCAATAAAAGTGAAATACACTTTTTATGACAATAACTTGCATATAAGCCTTTAAAATTAGCACTTTAGATTCCTCCCATAGACTTTTACAGGGTGTTTCGCGACTTTTCGAATTTGCCGCGAACACCCCAAATTGTTCACTGTTCGGCGAACGGGCGAACAGGCAATGTTCGAGTCGAACATGAGTTTGACTCGAACTCAAAGCTCATTCCTAATGTGGATATTACAGTGGGAGAGATGTGGATATTACAGTGGGGGAGATGTGGATATTACAGATCTGGATCTGTAGGTGCGTTATAATTAGGGTTGTCCCGATACCGATACTAGTATCGGTATCGGGACCGATACCAAGCATTTGCGCGAGTACTTGTACTCGCGCAAATGCTTCCGATGCTTCACCCGATACTTTTTTTTTGTGGCCGGAGAGGGCGGGAGGAGTCAGTGGCTGGGGAGGGCGGGCGGAGTCTGGCTGGAGAGGGCGGACAGAGTCTGTCGACAGAGCTAGTGCAGGCGGAGTTTGGCTGGAGAGGGGGCGGGCTGAGTCTCTGAAGGAAAGTGTGGGCGGAGTCTGGCTGGAGAGGGCGGGCACAGTCGATGGACGGAGTCCGCGGGCGGAGAGCGAGTCCCTCACCTGCAGCTGAACTTGGTAAGCTGGCAGGGGTGCAGGGCGCAGCCGCATCAGGATCGGTGACCGGTGCTGTCACATTCGGTCGCCGTCAGCGGCTGAACGTCCCCACGCCCATCTTGGTACACCCTGCACTTGGCTGCAGTAAGCAGCAGCAGACATCTTGTTACACCCAGCCCGAGCTATATGGGCTGGGTGTAACAAGATGTCTGCTGCTGCTTACTTTAGCCGAGTGCAGGGTGTACCAAGATGGGCGTTGCAGCAGTTTTTTTTTTTTTTTAAATCCTGTGTCATTTTTTTTCCCCACAGCATTTCAGTGCCAGCCACCTATCAGTACCCACAAGTGCTACCTATCAGTGCAATCAGTGCCATCTACCAGTGCCACCTATTAGGTGGCACTGGTAGATGGCACTGACTGCACTGATAGGTGTCACTTATGGGCACTGATTGGTGACACTTGTGGGCACTGATAGATGGCACTGATTGCACAGATAGTGCAATCAGTGCCATCTATCAGTGCCCACAAGTGCCACCTATCACTGCTATCACTGCCCACAAGTGCCACCTATCACTGCCCACAAGTGCCACCTATCACTGCCCACAAGTGCCACCTATCACTGCCCATAAGTGCCCACAAGTGCCACCTTTCAGTGCAATCAGTGCCATCTATCAGTGCAATCAGTGCCCACAAGTGCCACCTATCAGTGCCACCTATCAGTGCCCACAAGTGCCACCTATCAGTGCCCATAAGAGCCATCTATCAGTGCCCATAAGTGCCACCTTTCAGTGCCATCTATCAGTGCCCACAAGTGCCACCTATCAGTGCCACCTATCACTGCCCACAAGTGGCACCTATCAGTGCCATCAGTGCCCATAAGTGCCACCTATCAGTGCAATCAGTGCCATCTATCATTGCCAGCCACCTATTAGTGCCCATCAGCGCCAGTCACCAGTCAGTGCCCATAAGTGCCACCTGTCAGTGCCACCTATCAGTCCCCATCTTTCAAACTGTCACATGACATTGGAAAAAAAGTATCGGTAATCGGTATCGGCGAGTACTTGGAAAAAAGTATCGGTACTTGTACTCGGTCTCAAAAAAGTGGTATCGGGACAACCCTAGTTATAATTAATCAAAATTAGTCGATTAATCGATTTAAAAAAATCAATTAATCGAACACGAAAATTTTAATCAGTAACAGCCCTAATTAATTTGTTTACACGCCCTTTGTCTGCAATAGGGATGAGCCGAACACCCCCCTGTTCGATTTGCAGCAGAATATGCGAACAGGCAAAAAATTTGTTCGAACACGCGAACACCTTTAAAGTCTATGGTCACGAATGTGAAAAATCAAAAGTGCCAATTTTAAAGGTTAATATGCAAGTTATTGTCATAAAAAGTGTTTGGGGACCTGGGTCCTGCCCCAGGGGACATGTATCAATGCAAAAAAAGTTTTAAAAACTGCCTTTTTTTCGGGAGCAGTGATTTTAATAATGCTTAAAGTGAAGCAATAAAAGTGAAATACACTTTTTATGACAATAACTTGCATATCAACCTTTAAAATTAGCACTTTTGATTTCTCCCATAGACTTTTAAAGGGTGTTCCACGGCTTTTGAATTTGCCGCGAACACCCCAAATTGTTCGCTATTCGGTGAACAGCCAATGTTCGAGTCGAACACATGTTCGACCTGAACATAAAGCTCATCCCTAGTCTGCAACTCAAAATTCACTGTTGTAGAGGGGTTTAAATTTCTGTCCAACCAAACATTTTTATTTTATTTTTGTTTCATAATATTTGATTTATTTGGAACACTACTAGATGTCAATAAATTTGCACGAGCTTTGACTTTAAGAAAACATTATTTTAGCAATCTGGATGACGAAGATGTTTTGGCTCATGGGGTTATACCTTGTGCAGGTTAGTCTCTTCCCTCTCCCCAAATGTTTCATGATGAATGTGCATTGAATGATCTCATGGATTTAGCCAGAGAATCCAATCCTTGCTCAGATGACCACACATCAGAGAATCTGGTGACTCCATTTAAATCTAGATCGTATTTTTATCCAGTGGGGTCAAGGGGCAAGGATTTGGATTTGTTCCAGAAGCTTGTAGAGAGGGATTTGCCTAACCTGGCACATAGTCATACACAAGACAATCTTACAGACACTGAAAAAGAGGCTTTAAAAAGTTTGAATAATTTCATAATTAGAAATGCGGATAAAGGGGACTCGGTAGTAATTCTTGATTCTACCACCTATAAAGAGGAAGCTATACGTCAACTGTCTGATACAGTGACTTATTTCAAGCTTAGGGGTGACCCCACCATGTCTTTTAAGCAGGAACTTGGTAACTTATTGGACAGAGCAGTGGCAATAGGCATTTTTTTCACAAACAGAGAGATACTTTCATTCCCGGTTTTCCCATTATGCCTGTGTTTCATTTTCTCCCAAAAGTGCATAAAAGGGCTAAATCCATTAACAGGCAGACCTATAGTAGCTGGTATCGATTCTTTGAATGAAAGATTGGGTCATTGGATCGATTAACAGCTACAGCCACTAGCTGTGGAATTACCAAATTTTCTTAATGACACCAAGCAGCTTTTGAATAAACTACAAAACTTTGAATGGAAGCAGGGATATTAATGGATCACATGTGATGTCAGCAGCCTTTATTCATCCATTCCTCATGCCTTAGGGCTACAAGCGGTTTCTTTCTTTTTGTCACGTTCAGGTCTTCGGTTTTCCCTTGCTCTTCAGGAATTCATTTTCATGTGTCTTGAATATCTACTTACCCACAACTTCTTTATGTTTGACGGGACTATTATCTCCAAAGATGCGGGGCCTCTATGGGAGCCATGTCTTCCCCATCCTTAACCAACCTTTACATGGAAAGGTGGGAGAGGTCTTGCATTTTTGGACATGATAGCCCTCGCAGGAAAGATACAATTTTTTACTGTCGCTATATAGACGACTTATGCCGCGTACACACGATCATTATTCACGGCGGTTAAAAAACCGCCGTGAATAATGTCATTTTAAACGGGGGAACAGCTTGTTCCCCACACATGGTCGTTTTTCACGTCGTTTTTTCTCTTGTCGAGAAAAACGACCGTCTGTGGGCTCCGCGGCAGTGTTTCCCTATGGGAAACACTGCCGCGGAAAAAATGTAGGAAAAAACGACGAGAAAAATTAGAACATGTTCTAATTTTTCTCGTCGTTTTTAATGCCGTTTTTCTCGTCGAGAAAAACGACAAAATGCCCACAGACGATCATTTTTCTCGTCAAATGGGAAAAATTTCATTTTTCCCGACGAGAAAAACGGCCGTGTGTACGCGGCATTACTCTTTGTGGTGTCAGGACATGAGATTGAATTAGCGAGTTGTCTGAATGACAACAATTTGAATTTACGGTTCACTGGACAGTGCAATCAAATGCAGAATTCATTTTTGGATGTATTATTGACAAGTAGTGGTAATAAGATAGTTTCTAGTCTTTACAGGAAGCTCTCTGCGGGCAACACCCTGTTGAGGGCAGATTCCAGCCATCCGGGCCATACTATCAAAAGTATACCTGTAGGCCAATTCCTTAGATTAAGACGTATATTCAGTAGGGATTCAGACTTTAGAAATGAGGCTTTGGACATAGCACCAAAATTTAATGAAAGGGGTTATCCTACATCAGTCATTAATAGAGCTTTTCACATTGCAGAGAACAGCCCACAAAACAATTTACTCATTGGAAAAGTTTCAAAAGGGTGATTGAATTGGGTCAAGGAGTCCTCGTTTTTCCAGTTCTCCTGTCTTCTCAACCCCATACAGCATGGAGTTTGAGAAGATTAGGGGGACTGTTAAAAAGTATCTTCCCATTTTGTTCAATGATCCTGTGTACTCTAAGATCCTGTCCAATGGTATTAGAGCTGTATCTAGGAGAGCGCCCACTTTGGGTCAATTTCTGTCCCCAAGTCTGTATACTAGCCAGAAATCTACCAGACATTGGTTACAGTTCAAGGGCACTTTTGCCTGTGGTGTCAAGAGTTGTTCTTATTGTTTATTCATGAAGAGAGGCGAGGAGGTACTCTCGGTTAGTACAGGCAAATCTTTCAAAATGTCATCTTTTATTAATTGCAATACATGTTTTTTTTATTTTATATCATTACATGTACATCCTGTTCTATACAATATGTAGGCTCTTCACAGCTCTGCCCTTGTAATTTATAGAGTGCCCAAAAGCCGGGACAAGGTCATCCAGTGAACAGGACAAACTCCTCACCTCCTTCTAGCATGAATTCCCCCTCTTAGCACAAATCCTCACTCCCCATATCCCCCTTACAACGTAAATACCCCCAAACCCCTCTTCATTCACAAATTCTCTTACCTCCCAATCCACCCTCTCAGCGAAAATACCCCCTTTCAGCACAGACCCCCCTCCATCTCATCTCTACCAGCAAAAATCCCACCTTCCAGCACAAATCCTCTCCCTCATATAACCCCTTCCAATACAAATCTCCCCTATCAACACAAATCCCCCCTCAAAAAAAATCCTTGCCTCCAACCCCCCTTTCCCAGCATAAATTCCCCCTCTCATCACAAATCCTCCTTCATCTCCCCCTCCCAGCATAAATCCTCCCTCTCAGCAAAAATCCCCCTTGCACCTCTCCTTTCAGTATAAATCCCCCCAAAACCTTCCTTCTTACACAAATTCTCTTACCCTCAAATCCATCCCCCCAGCACAATCTGTAAGAGCAGCCTGTTATGTTGTGAGTTGTAGTGCCCCTAGACTACAAGGGACTGAAGAATGGCAGCCCACTATGCTGGCACTTGTAGTGCCCTCTGTGGGGGTACTGGAGATTCCTCAGTTCCCCCACAGTTCTAAAAAAACACTGCATGAGGAGGCTGCAGCCTTCCACCCTCATACACTCACTCCCTGGCTGCCATACACAGCGCCCCTCCCCACTCTCCCCTTACAACAGTGTCCTCCTGGCGGCCCCTCTCCGGAGTTTGGGCGGCATATCTCATGGATCTATAGACCGGGCATCGGCAAATGCAGCCGCTGGCGACGCCTGTGTGCACATTGAATTTTTGGTACTCCATGTGGGCAGAGTGTGACAGGGCACAGTGGGCCCCCTGGTCTTGGGGGCCCATATCCAGCGCACACCTTGCACACATGGATGATACACTCCTGGTAGGAGTGAGGTAAAACACCAGTTTGCGTACAATTTAAGGCATACACAGAGATGATACCAACACCAATAACCTTGTCCTAGGTATTTCAAGTGATTAGATGGTAAATTGTGTGCATCCAATAAACATGATCCAGGTTTATCCCAGCAATGTTGTCTTATTTTCCTGTTTTGTTTTCCCTGACACAATAAAAAAAAAACATTCACCCTTCCAACACCCAGGAGTGTCAATCATCTGAGGCTGTCCCAACTCGTAAACCATCAAGTCATGCTACAACCTTGGAAGCAGTACAACGCTATCCGACAGAATCATACCCAGACTGACTAGCATATGCACAGTGCTCTACCCCAGAAATGGGCACTAATGCAGAAACAGTACAGGTCAGATTAAAGAACCCGTGGAACATGTCTCTTGAGTCATCCACCCCTTCACATGACTCATGGCAAATTTTGAGTACCACCCAGCCTTTTCATATTAAGTAGAAATTGTCCTGCATAAAGAAAAGTAAATATTAACTTAACTACTTGAAGACCAGGCTTTTTCTGGCACTTTTTGTTTACAAGTTTAACCACCATGGGCAACCGCTGAACTTTTTTCAGGAGGGGGCATCATTTTAAGGTCATCCATGCTCGGTCCCTTTTTGACAATGTCATGAAGGGGAGGGGCTTAGTCATTATCACATAAAGCGCAGGCATGCAAAGGTTTGAGAAACCTGATGCAACTATCAAGCAACTAGCAACTTTGAATAACAATATCATAAAAAAATGGAGTTCCCCCCAAGGATATAACAACCCCCAGGATCAGTGCCAGTTTCTGCAATAACAATCCCCAGCTTTGCTGTCAGTTTCCGCAATAAAAATCGACAGCATTGGTGTCAGTAGCAACAATAATAACCCCCCCCCCCCCCACATCGGTGCAGATTTCTAGAATAAAAACTTCAGCATTTGTACCAGTGTACATAATAATGACCCTCAGCACTGGTGTCAGTTTCCGCACTAAAAACTCCCAGCATTTGGTGTCATTTTCTGAAATAATTGCCCCCAGCATAGATGGTGAAACCGCAACAGTGATCCCTCTGGCTGGACGTTCGCTCACTCTGGGTTGCCCGGGGTGACTCTAGTCAGTAGTGTAGCATGCCTGTACCCTGGCAGTGGCTCGGTCTTTCTCTCTGGTGGTGCAGGTACAGCGTGGCTCCCTCTCTGGTGGTGCAGGTACAGCGTGGTTCCCTCTTTGGTGGTTCGGGTACAGCATGGCTCTCTGGTGGTGTGGGTACAGCGTGGCTCTCTGGTGGTGCGGGTACAGCGTAGCTCCCTCTCTGGCTTCCCCCAGAACAGTATTCCCTTTTGTCCTCTTGTAACACCCCCCCAGTAGAATGCTTGCATGCTGGGGGCTGTAGCATGGTGTCTGTGGACACACTGGGGCCGCCACTCTTCAGGGACTACATTTCCCATGATGCCCCAGAGTCTTCTGATTGGCCCTCTGCTGTGGCCAATCATGGCAAGGGAAACAGCGGGCAGGAGGCGGGGCGAGGTGGCGGTGCCGCAAATCCAATTAGAGACACTCTCTCTCTTCTAGCTTCAGCTGACAGAAAAGGGAGGGGGGCGATCGAGGAAGATATACAGTATAGACAGCCCGCAGCTCTCCTCTCCCTGTCACAGCGCCGCTGCTCCATTTACCAGAGAACTCGGCAGCGGCGCTGTGACAGGGAGAGGAGAGCTGCGGGCTGTTTGTACTGTATATCTCCCCCGATCGCCCCCCTCCCCTTCTCTGTCAGCCGAAGAGAGAGAGAGAGAGAGCGGCTCTAATTGAATTTGCCGCACCTCCGCCTTGCTTCTTTGCCACCCCCCAGCCCAGGCCAAAAAACACAGCACTGGATTCCAGGGGGGGGGCAATCGCCCCCCTTGCCCTATGGAGCGGACGCCCATGCCTGTGTAAGTGGCATCAAAATCAGACCAAAGTAGTGCAGGGACTACTTTGAAGTCGGAACGACTTGAAGTCGTACTAATATGAATGGTTGTCATTGGAAATCATGGGAAACGGCTTGTCATGCTACCTTGCCATCACAAATCGTTGGAGAAGTCGTATAAGTGTGAAAGGGGCCTTAAGCTAATCTTCTAACTCTCACCAAATAAACGTTTTAATGGTTCACTGAAATGTTCAACATTTAATACTGTCCTTGTAAACAAGCTAAAAGGCTACTGATAAAAATTACCACCCTTTCCTAAGGGTGTATGGATGTGTTTGTAAAATGCTTATAATACATTCAGCTTGAATGTTCCTTTCTGTTCTAGGTTCACACTAAAGACAAAAGGAGGATAGATACTACAGTATTTCTGTACACAAATTGGTTTTATACTAATATAGCCTGCCTTAAATTCAAAATATTTTGCAGTGGGTAACCTCACAAATCTTTATGTGCATATCAGCAAATTGCAAAACATATACAGTATTTCACAGGTACAGTATACCAAATACCTGTGCACACATGTGTATTATGGGAAGTGTGGGAAACACAGAACACACATAGAGACCAAAGGTGATTCAGAACTCTTGGCCTAGGGGTTCTTTATTAAGGGGGTAAGCAAGCAGAGAATTTATTACTAATATAGGTGTAGCGGGTATATACTTTCCCGGGTGTGAATTTGAACCTGACAGAGACATTGGTGATGTGTAATTCCCTGCAGCCCAGCGGGTGGCGCTGTCACCCTGGGCTGGGGTTGAATCACTGCTGTGTGTCGTGCCTCCTTTTTGTCCTCCCTCGGCGGCGGTATGGTGGGGCGGGGAACCGGCCATCTTTGTCACGGGGTCAGAGTCCAGGGCACCTTCAGCCTGTGGACGGTGGTTCGTGTCGGTTCTCTAGGCGGGCTTAGGCCTAGATGAGAGCCAGAGGTCGTGTTCCATCCCAGGCACCTTTGGCCTGGGGTGAGGTACTCAGATGGAGGTCCGGAGCTCAGTGCCCAACACTGAGTTCCGCGAGGGAAGGGGATCCTAGGGAACCCCGGGAGTGGGTACCCGAATCCGGAAGGCGTAATGGACCGGGGGGAGCTCCTCACTCGAAGACCTGGTGCAGCAGATTGCCAGTGACGGGTGAGTCTCTCATCGGAGACCGCCTGGAAGGAAATTCCCCCTCGCTCGGAGACCGCAACCCACTTTCAGGAAGGAAAGTGGAGAATACATTGTGTCTGGGCCTAGTCACATCCACACCACCTTTTCTGTTCTGTTTCTACCAAGGGAGTTCAACTGATTGTGTTCATTCAAGAAGAATAAAGGAGTGTTGAACTTTAATGGTGTGGGGCTCATTTTCTGACAGATATTGTTCAAGGTAACTCTCGGTGGAGGCTCCAGGTGCATAACACTGACCCGAAGGTAAAAGAACTTTGCTTGTATCACACTGACACCTGTGATGAAGGCCAGGCGTGGTGTCCCCGCTCCCTTCCCCTCTAAAAGATACCCCTAGACAAGAGAGAGACGAGCTGAAGAAAGAGAGGGGAGTGAGGAGGGCGCTACATAGGTAAAGGCAGGGCTGAGACAAGGGGTGGGCTGCCCAGGGCGCAATGGTTTACTGTAGAGATGGGGGCACTTTCCTTCTGTTACGACGCTGGCAGAAGTAGTGACAATGGCATCACTACTCCTGTTAGCCCAGTGCTGGGAGAGGAGGAGAGAGCCGGAACATGGTGCATGCTGTGTTCTCACTCCCCCGCCTCCTTCCTGACAGTACAGCGCTCCTGTATTAACAAACAGGTGGCGGTGTTCACATACACACAGGAGCTGCACTAGCAGGAAGGAGGAGGGGGAGAGAGTGCACAGCCTGCACCACTGAGTGGAGAAGTGTCCATGAGAGAGCTGGGAGTGGAGGAAAAGGCCATCAACACAAGTATGTGCTCAGTGGTAAAACTGAGCTGCACAGTGATTTTGACAAGTGAGAGACTGCTGGTCTTACGAACCCCTAAGCTAGCACATCATGAATGGGGGTGCAGTTTGGTATTTTTTCCCTGGGCACTGAATGATCTTGTCCCAGCACTGGGTAAAGGTGCAGGACAGTAATATTGTACAGCCAGGGACAGTCAGGAAATATGTTGCAGCAAATGGGTTAAGCCAGGGGTGTCAAACTCAATTTCATCGTGGGCCACATCAGCATTATGATTGCCCTCAAAAGGGACAGTTGTATCTGTAAGAATAGATGTCCCCCCTCTACATTAGATGTCAAGAGTCACCCCACCATCAGAATCTGAGTCCTCCACTCTCTCTTACATCACAGTGCACCCCCCTTTCCTTATGCTGCTGCTGGGAAGAAGCTGGATGCATTGCTTGAAAGCAGAAAGTAAGGGTCTGGAGTAGGACCAGAGGAGGGCTGCAGGGGAGGTGCTAGGGCCACATGAAATTGCCTGGAGGGCCAGATTGTGTTTGACACCTGTGGGTTAAGCAATATGGGGTTCATCCAGTGACAATTAACAGGATCACAGGGTGGCAATAGGACACAACTAAAAGTGTAAGTCTGGTGTTCATTGGTAGCAATATTGTGCAAAAGGCACAGTCTAGCACATTCACAGTGGCAACAATACACTGTGTAGCACACGGACCTTTTTCCTGCCTGGCTCACTTGCAAGTCAAGGCACACCGTGCTATATGCCCGTACCCTCCTGTTTGAAGATTTTAAGCAGTGTTCACAAATTTTGGGTCCTGCAGCGAGTTACCTTCTTCCACTGATTCTCATCCCCAGCGTATGGGGACAAGTCTATATTTCTCCCCTGTGGGAGATTAGCTCGTGGGGATCACCTTTTCTCAGAATGAAGGTCAGCGTACAGGCAGTTTCTTTGAAACCTGGCATATTGCCAGCTTTATTTACAAGTGGTTTGCACTAGTCATACAAAATAAACAAAACAGTAACAGTAAAACAGTAACCGCTCTCTATACGGTGAGGGGCTGGCCCCCGTCACCCACAAAACACAAGGTGAAGCAAACCTTTATTTCCCAATCCAACAAACAGAGCTCTTCTGACTCAGGTTCCCCTCTGAGTCTAATGCCGCGTACACACGATCGTTTTTCATGACGTTAAAAATGCCATTTTTAAAATTGGTCATTAAAACCGATCGTGTGTATGCTCCAGAGCATTTTTAACGACGTGAAAAACGGGCTAAAAAAATTTAGAACCTGCTCTATTTAAAACGGTAGTGTGTATGCTTTTCCGAGGGGAAAAAAAACGCGCATGCTCAGAATCAAGTATGAGACGGGAGCGCTCGTTCTGGTAAAGCTAGCGTTTGAAATGGAGATAGCACATTCGTCACGCTGGAAATTCTTGCATCGTTTAATGCAGCACATTCCTTTCTTCTTTATATAATGCTTAAATAATGAACTTCTTTTGCTAATGATATTCAGAGTTATGACAAACTTGTTTGTTAGTACGGGTAATTCTTTAGTGATCTCATGAACTTAATTTTTTTGTTGGTAAGCTAGATCTCCGTCATAAATTATTTAATATTTTTAAATAGCTTCAAACATTTTTTGGTGGTTTTTTTTGGCTTTTATATTTAGGAATGTTTATTTATTTTTATTTTATCTTTAGGAATGTTTTTTTTTTCTTTTATATTTAGGAATGTATATATTTTTAATTTTCTTTTGTGTGTCAAGTTACCACACCAACATTATACATTTGTATTATTTTCCCTCAAGGAGGTTTGTGTCCCTTGTTAATTTAAAAAATATTTTGTGAAATGTCCCTGCCTACTCACTAGCAAACTCTCTTTTTGAATTTAAATCACATAGTCAAGTATTTGCTGTAAATCAAATAATCCTTTATTTAGGCAGAAAACAAATTAAAGGGGAAGGCAGCACTGGAGACCCTGCTTGAATTTGTGCATCCTTTGGACCCCACAGCAAACATCCAAGAATAGAACACCAAACTCTGTAATAACAAAAAAAGAAAAATAGGAGCACAATCTTGTCTTGGACTCCCAGAGGTCAGGAACAGCAGCAGATAAGTCAGATATGTCCCCAGTCTGTGGTACTACAGCAGTCATTATCTTTTTCCTCTTCCTTGTAGCCTTCTCTCCAGCCTTCTCTGCAGCCTTTGTTGAGCGCTTTCTCGGAGGCTGGGTCTCAGGAGGAGAGCTTGTGGCAGGAGGAGGAGTAGGAGGAGGTGGAGGAGGAGGGACGACCTCTGTTAGATTTGTGAACTGGGTAAGTTCACCCAGCAACCCCCAGTTGATTACCATGTCCATCTGGCCTAGTTTATGTGCCAGTACTGCGGCATAGCCCTCTTCAACAGAGGGGGGCTCTCTGAGGGCCGCAGTAGCCTCTCGAAGAAAGGCCCGGGTTTCCTCCTCCACCTGCCTAACCCTCCTTGGCATTCTTTGTTGTATTTTCAGGGGAGGCATCTGGGCTCTTGTGCTGGGCTTGGCCTCCTCCTGTGTGCCACTGGGCCCAGCCTCCTCCTGTGTGCCACTTGGTCCTGCCTCCTCCTGGTCCCCAACGTCACCCTCTTCCTGGCTCTGCTCTGGCTGTATAAAAAAAAGGGACATACTTATATTTTTGTCATCATCAATCACACACATTTTTCACCTCAAGACATTTGAAAATTGAATGCCAAAAGTTATTAAAAATACAATGATTCTGCCCCCTGCATTTTTTGGCTTGTCCCCATCAATTTTGACCACTACTGTCTATTGCTATGTAAACCAATTTTTTTACAGACATTAAATAGATAGCAATAGTAACATCTATTTTACATCATCACTTTTGTTACATATAAACCTTGATATTAATACTATACCTGGCTCCATATGTCCAAATCTGGCTCATCAAGGACCTCTGGTTGATCCTCCGAAGAAGCCAGAGCTGGGTTGCAAGGAAGGCTGGAGGGTTGGCTGCAAGGAAGGCTGGAGGGTTGGCTACAAGGAAGGCTGGAGAGACCTCTGGGGGGAAGGGTTGACAGAGATTCCCTGACTTCCAGATGGTCATCCAGAAATGATAACTTGCTGTAGTACCACAGACTGGGTTTATAAACCTTATCTGCTGGAGCACCTGACCTCTGGGACTTCAGGACCATATTCCGCTGTGTCCTGTATGTGCCCCTAATGGTAGCTAGTTTGGTGTTCACCTCTTGGATGGTTGCTGTGGGGATCTGGGTTTTTACAAATCCAAGCAGGCTCTCCAGTGCTGTTGTCCTGGCTGCTTTTTTTTTATTTTTGGCAGTTTTAGTTTGCCACAGGACAGGGAGTTCATTCCATCTGTCCAGGAACTCCCCCATGAACGCTGGACTCTTGAAAGCCTGCATCTTTTCTGAAAGTCAAAAACAAGACAAAAATACTAGTGTCAGTCAAGACTCCTCAAATAATCTTTTTGACCATATATAGGCCACAATCTCATCCACTGATGAAACCAAAATCCCAAAAATGTTAGGTACCTTTGTTAACACGTTCGTTGCTAACTCCCTCTTCCGGCAAATGAACGTATTTACGACACATGGATATTAGCTTGATATACACTGCGCATGCGTGAAACTCTGCACGCTTTCCCCGCCCCTGACGTTCGATATAGTTCTTTCCCCGCCCCTTCTCGCTCGTCGTAGTGCTAAACGACATGGCGGAGACACAGGTGGCTGAGATTACCTCAACAGAGGATGAAATTCCTGAGGACCCAAAATCCAGATCCAGGAGATATAAGGCATCCAACATGACATTCGAGGAAATGGTGGTGATGGTTGCCATTTTGAGGAGGGAGGATTATGATGCCAAGCATGGGCCGTATAAAAGGCCTAATATTGTCCAGACCAAAATTATGGGGAAAGTGGTTAAAACTCTTCACCAAAAATTCGGGGTGTGCAGAACGAAGGAACGGCTGAGAAAACATTGGTCTGATCTCAAGTTGCGGGGGCCCGACCAATACAAAAGAATAAAGAAAGTTATAGGAAAAAGTAAGTAATTTTCATGCATTTTAAAAGCAAATTATTAATACTTGTATTATGCTGCGTGTTTTTTGCTTTAATCTAGTACAGTGAAAGATAGCAACTTTCATGTTCGTCGGCACAGTAAACGGACGTAGTAAACTTCTTTCTACGTACACTTATTAATACGATGTTTTGGGATCACCCAGCGTTGACAAAAAAGTTACCATGCATTTTTTGGGGAGATGATTTTTGGGACATGATGATTGACTTTTTTTAGGGGGAACTATATTTTTATAAAATTAAGGGTATGCATTGTAATGTTAAGGAGAGAATGCTCAGCAGCTGTTTAAACATCTGGACTCAGTAGTACAAGTGTGGCCCAACAAAACAACCTTTTTAGGGTGTCACACACAGGTGATCCAGTGTATATACTTGGGGGTGTTTCCATGTGTCAAACTTAATAAAAATAATTAGATCTTCCTGTTTTGGGTATGGATCCAATCATGTGTTCAGGTTGTAACTTGGGCTTCAAAGAAAATTGTACCACACTTCCAAAGAATGTTTCATATTTCTCTTTCAGGGCTTATTTTTTAATATAATTATTTAGGAAATAAACTATACCTTTTATTGCAATCTTAATAGGGCTTCAGAAAGGTTTGACAGATGAGCCTAGAAATCCCACACCTCCAACAAGACACCCAGAACCACATGATGTAGAGGAACGTGAAGTGGAGGAAGTGGAAAGTGGCACCACAACAGGTCAGTGTCAAACAACACAGATGCAGGTTAATAGATGTAGGCCTACATATTTTATACTACATGTTTTTTTTTTTTTTTTTTTTAGGTGCTGTTCTGCCTGAAGACCCAGAAAAGTTTACAAGTCACAGTGCACAGATCCTGATACAATACCTAATGGTCTGCTGTCGTGACCTTGAAAAAATAAAGGGAGGCTTGATAGAGATCAGGCAAAATACCAAGCGGGTGGAGCAAAGGCTACAAAATATCATGGCTGTGCTTGGGCGGGTTTAATTTTTGGCCACAAAAGAAGTTTGAACTTGCTGTGTTTTTGCAGGTTTTTGTTTCGTTTAATGTTTAATTAATACTACATGTAGAAATTTAGAGAAAATATTTTTTGTACATTTTTTAAGCATGCCTGTTCATGCGTTTTACCCCCAAAAATTTTTTTGAACACTCAAAAATTAAAAACTAGTTTTGTTAAAAAAAAAAAAAAAAAATAGGTACAAACAATAAAAAGATTTTAAAGCAAAAAAAATGTGTGGCTTAATTATGTAAATGTTGCCCAAAGTTCGCAAAATTTGGTTTTGTGTTTACACTGACAATGAAGGGTATTTAATAATGCAAAATACACATGGCACTACAAGTGCACTAGGAGAACCTAGGAGAAACATAAATGAAACCAAAACAAAAAGACAATACAAATACATTTTCGCAGAAAGAATTTATTTTACAAAAATAGAAAATTAATAATCCACAGGCATATCAATGGCCCCCCCTACCCACAAAATATTACACATATTGCTGCCGAACATCAAGGCCGGTTTGGGGGGCCAAGCCTGGACGGCCAGCTTCCAGGGCCACTAAATTGGTATTGTCCTGTAATGAGGCCTCAGGCCCACTCAAGGTAAGAAAATTATGTAGGACACAACAGGTCATGACCACATGGTACCATTTATAGGGGGCAAGATGGATGGAGGTGAGGAACAAGCGGAATCGGCTGGCCATGATGCCAAAGGCATTTTCTACCACCCTTCTGGCTCTGGCCAGCCGATAGTGAGGGGTGAGGGTGAGGGTTCATGGAGGAAATGGCCTCATTAAATGGGGACCCAGGCCAAACGCCTCATCCGCTACAAAGACAAATGGGAGTCCCTCCACATTCTGCTCCGCTAGTGGCAAGGCCAGCTCATTTGATATGAGCCGTTGGCCAAACTCTGTCTGAGAAAAGACTCCTCCATCCGACATACGTCCATTTTTTCCTACGTCCACATAAAGAAATTCGTAGGTGGCCGACACCACTGCCATCATGACGATGCTGTGGAACCTCTTATAATTGTAGTAATAGGATCCCGAATGGGGTGGTGGTACTACCCGAAAATGCTTGCCATCGATGGCCCCTCCACAGTTTGGAAAGTTCCATCGTTGGGCAAACTGAGATGCCACATTCTGCCATTCATGTGGCGTAGAAGGGAACTGTGGAGTTAAACAAAAAAAAGATTAATACTTTCAGACATAAACATTGCAAGCAGATTTGACAAACATCAAGATAAACTTAGAAAGATTGTTAAATGATTTGTAACCAGCAAAAAAAGCCAAAAAAAGATTTTTTTTTTTTAAATAACACAGTCACTTATTAAATCCAACAACCCCTCTGATCAGCCATTTAAGATCTTTTATGGGGGGGGGGGGGTTGAAGATGAGTTGTGGACCTCACAAATCAAGGCTGTAGCACTCTGGATGAATTGAAAGAAAATGTAACATTCCTAAGCAAACTTTAGGGGGCGTTTAGGGTAAAGCACTACAATGGAGCAGACAACTAAAGAAAGGGAAGTGACTAGGCTAGGTGGGTATGGCCCCAGGATAGCATACTGGAGAGGTTAGTTAGGGGAAATATGCATGTAGGCCAAAAAGAAAACATCAAAAAATACACAACATGCATGGGGAGTGTCAGACTTATACGTACCAGACTGGTGAGCCCAATGGAGCAGAGGAAGGTCTCCCTTACGTATCCGACTCAAGGCCCCTGATAGTATGAACAGGAGGCACGGGAGTGCGGAGTGGTATGAGAGCCTGGCGGGTAGTTGCAGGGGATACGGTTCTGGATCCAGGTGCAGAGGAGTAGGTGTCCAGCCGGACAGGCAACAGAAAACAGGAGCACAGGCAGAGGATGCTGAGCAGGAGCAGAGCGGGATGGTCAAGTCACAGGCAGGATCGGCAACAGGCAGGCAGCGAAGTACAGAGGAACAGGCAGGTTTAAGGTCAAGACTAGCCAAGGTCAGGTGCAGGCAGGAGACAAGGATAATCCGATGGGCAGGCCGGGTAATCAGGAGACAAGTGTTCAGACAGGTATCAGGAGCAAAAGGTCACAGGTAACAACAGATCAGACAGCACCGGTCTGAAGTATTCCAGGGGTTTAAATGGACTGTTTGGCGCGCATCTGCGCACGCAATGGCGCGCATCGGCGCACGCGTGCGCACATGCACCAGCGCGCACAGGAGTATGCACAACACGTCCAGCAAGGTGAGTTCTCTGACAGTGCCCCCCCTTAAGGGCAGCCTCCGGATGCCCAATTGGGCAATTTTCGTGGCATGCAACCTTTTGAAGGCCTGCATAAGTTCTTCAGCATGTATGCTGCTTCCGGGTTCCCAGGAATTATCCTCTGGTCCATAGCCCTTCCATTTTATCAAATATTGCATCTGATTGTATCTTCTCCTACAATCCAAGATAGCCTCCACCTCAAATTCTTCCTCATTGTTGACTATTATGGGTTCTGGTGGACCGGTACTTCGGCCAGAAAAGGGGTTAGAAACAACAGGCTTCAGCAGCATCACATGGAAGACTGGGTGGACCTTCAGAGAGTCAGGTAAGTCAAGTTCATAGGTCACGTCATTAATCTTTCTCTTAACAGAAAAAGGCCCCATAAATCTGGGACCCAGTTTCCTGGAGGGGCAGGCCATCTTTAGGTTAACTGTAGACAACCATACTTGGTTGCCAGGTTCCAGAATAAGCTCTCCTCGCTTCTTCCTGTCGAACATCTTTTTATTATATTCCTGAGTCTTAGACATGGTTTCCTGTAAAAGTGTATTGTTAGTGAGGAAGAAGTCCATTGTTTCGGAAACTGCAGGAATAGCACATTCAGGTATAGTACTGGGCAGGAAGGATGGGTGGAAGCCGTAGTTAGCAAAAAATGGCGTCTGCTTGATAGCAGAATGCAGAGAATTATTATACGCAAACTCGGCAATAGGCAGTAAGGAGGCCCAGTCATCCTGTGAGAAAGAGGAGAAGCAACGGAGGTACTGCTCTAAAGTCTGGTTGGTCCTTTCCATTTGCCCGTTTGACTGGGGGTGATAAGCAGAAGAAAAAGCCAACTCGATCTCCAAAGAACCACAAAGAGCCTTCCAGAACCTGGAGGTGAACTGAACACCTCGATCGGACACAATGCTGGCTGGAACTCTGTGCAACCTCACTATCTCTTTGATAAAGATCTTCGCCGTTTCCATAGCCGAAGGTGTGCCTTTCATAGGCAGAAAGTGGGCCATTTTGGACAATCTGTCCACTACAACAAAAATAGTAGAAAACCCCTCAGCCAGGGGAAGTTCCACGATGAAATCCATCGAGTTTATCTGCCAAGGCCTTTCTGGGACAGGTAGAGGCTTTAATAGACCCCAGGCTCTTGCCCGGCTACTCTTGCTTCGGGAACAGGTATTACATGACTCCACATAGCTTTTACAGTCGCTCATAAGTTGAGGCCACCAAAACGTGCGCTGTATCAATTCAGCTGTCTTCAGTGCACCAAAGTGTGCAGCCAATTTATGGTCGTGGCAAAGTTCTAGCACTGCTACCCTTAAGTTCTCTGGGACCACAATCTTATCTTTATGCCACATCAGCCCATCTTGTGCCCTTACACAGGTGTCAGGAAAAGAGGTTAGTCCGGCAGAGGCTTGTTTAATTCGGGAAATGAGATTCCCTTGAAGCAACAGAAAGTTCCCCGAAGGGAGGATGGTGTCTGGAGATATAGACTTCTCGGAATCGTTAAACATGCGGGAGAGAGCATCGGGCTTGGTATTTTTTGACCCAGGTCTGTACGTAATGTGAAACAGGAATCTTGAAAAAAAAAGTGTCCACCTTGCCTGCCGTGGTTTCAATCTTATGGCCGTTCTTAGATACTCTAAGTTTTAATGGTCGGTGTAGACCAAGATGGGATGTGCAGCACCCTCAAGTAGGTAACGCCACTCTCCTAATGCGGCCTTGATGGCCAGAAGCTCCCGATCTCCCACGTCATAATTATTTTCCGCTGTGGAGAGCTTACGAGAGAAGAAGGCCACTGGATAGAGGAGAGATTTGGCTCCTTGCCGTTGGGATAGCACAGCCCCAACCGCGATTTCAGAAGCGTTAACTTTGAAGACAAACGGTAAAGCAGGGTCAGGGTGTTTCAAGATGGAGGCAGAGGTGAACAATTCCTTGAGCTTTTCAAAGGCGGTTTGAGCCTTGGACGACCAGAAGAATCGGGTTCCTTGCTTGGTTAGTTTAGTAAGGGGAGCGATTATCGCAGAAAAGTTCCTGATAAACTTCCGGTAAAAATTTGAAAAACCGATAAAGCGCTGAACCCCCTTTTTATCTGTAGGAGCTGGCCAGTCCAGGATGGCAGAAACCTTCTGAGGATCCATTTTGATGCCCTCAACAGAAATGATTAATCCCAAAAACTGGATGCATTGCAGTTCAAATGCACATTTCTCTGGTTTAGCATAAAGTCCATGCTGCCTGAGCCGGGTTAGAACATTTCAGACATGCCTGCGGTGGTCACTTACTGAGGGGGTGTCACGTACCTGCCGGTGACGAGCCCGGATCTGCAGAGGGAGGCCTCTCTTACGGCTTCCACCGGCGGCCCCTGGTACTGAAGACAGGAGGCACGGAGGTAGAAGGGGTACGAGTGCCTGGCAGGATGGATCAAGGTAGAGTAGTGTCTGAAGACTGGGACGGATCCAGGCACCCAGGAAGTATGGCAGGCTGAACCGGAACCAGGAACACAGCAACTGGACTGGAACTGATGAGACTGACTGGACTGGAACCAGGATACAGCAACTGGACTGGAACTGAAGAGGCAGACTGGACTGGAACCAGGAACAAGCAACTGGACTGGAACTGATGAGGCTGACTGGACTGGAACCAGGACACAGCAACTGGAGAGATTGGTCGGACAAGCCGGGTCGGTAGAATTGGCTGGCGGCAAGGTACTGGAGGATCAGGCAGAAGATTGGTCAAACAAAGCCGGGGGTCAGAGGCAGGCAGGAAACTGGAAGGGTCAAGGTAAGCCGGGTCGGATGCAGGTAAATTCACGAATCAGGTCTCTTTGGGTACTACACGCTGTAGAGCAGACAGCAGGGACTGTCTGTCACAGGCATGTTTAACCACTTAACGACCGCCCACCGCCGATTTACGTCGGCAGAATGGCACGGACAGGCAGAATCACGTAGATCTACGTGATCGCCTTTGTGCAGTTGGGGGGTCCATCCGGACCCCCCTTCACTGCAGTGAGCGGCCGTTAAGTGTTCGGGAGCGATCAGGCATGAGGGGGCGGCCGCTCAATTCCGCCCCCCCCCTCGCGATCGCTCCCGGCCAATGAAATTGCTTCCTCCGCCATGTGATGTAAACACAGGCTGGAGGAAGTGATGTCATCTCCCTCGCCGCGGTCTTTTCGTTCCCGGCGCCGAGGAGTGAAGACAGAGGTTAGTGCTCCAACAGTCCACTGACACGTAGGTACACATAGGCACACAAATCACCCCCCAGTCACCCCCAGATCACCCCCCAGGTCACCCCAAAGCCCCCAATCACAGTGTCACTGATTGCAGTGATCATTTATTTTACTGATCACTGCATTTAGTGTCATCTGTGATAGTAAAAAGTTGCAGGGCAGTTAGGATTAGGCCCCTTTAGGTCCAGGGTAGCCCCCTAACCCCCCCTAATAAAGGTTTAACCCCTTGATCACCCCCCAGGTAACCCTTTCACCCCCTAACTTCAGCGTCACTAAGCGATTGTTTTTCCGATCGCTGTATTCGTGTCGCTGGTGTTTTAGATAGGCAGTTATTTTTTTTTTAGGTTCGCCGCAGGTTTTTATTGGTGTCAGGTACCCCCATATATTATTTTAACCCCCTGATTGGCCCTAGAGTTAACCCTTTCACCAGTGATCGCCGTATAAGCGTCACTGGTGTCACTGGTTAGCCAGTAAGTTATTTAGTTATTTAGGTTACCCGTCAGGTTTTTATATAGTGTCAGGTACCCCCATATTTAACCTAATAAAGGTTTTAACCCCCTGATTGCCCCTAGTTAACCCTTTAACCAGTGATTACCATATAAAGGTTACGGGTGACGCTGGTTGATTAGTTTGCTTTTTATAGCATCAGGGCACCCGCCGTATATAACCTAATAAAGGTTTAACCCCCCTGATCGCCCGGCGGGTGAGATCAATTAGGTTTTAGCGCCAGAGAGGGTCTGCGTCGCCCCAGGCAGTGTTAGGTTAGTGCCAGTAACGCTAACACCCACGCGCAAAGCATACACCCCCCTTAGTGGTATAGTATCTGATCAGATCTATACTAGCATCCCCAGCAGTTTAGGGTTCCCAAAAACGCAGTGTTAGCGGGATCAGCCCAGATACCTGCTAGCGCCTGCGTTTAGCCCCTCCGCCCAGCCCAGCCCAGCCCACCCAAGTGCAGTATCGATCGATCACTGTCACTTACCAAACACAACACACATAACTGCAGCGTTCACAGAGACAGGCCTGATCCCTGCGATCGCTAACAGTTTTTTTGTAGCGTTTGATATATTTGCTGACGACAGTCAGGTGCTTTTTTTCCTGTGAATCTTACTAGTGTACCCCTAAATTTAGAGCCCAAAATGGCAAGACGAAGGTACACTAGTAAAGAGGCCTACGAGATTCTGAGCATGACAGATAGTGAAGAGGAGGTCACGTATCTGTCAGATTCAGGCTCAGAATATCTTCCCGTAGAAGACAGTGACGTCAGCGGCCCCACGTCAGATAGCTCTGAAGACGAAGTTGAGGTCCCTGCTAAGGTCAGGCGTACCCGATCCCGATCTTCTGAGGTTGTTGAGGAGCAAGAACCGCAGGTCTCTCGTATCATGGAGCAGAGTAGTACTAGCGCCGCTATTCCTTCTGGTGAACTGGCAAGCACCAGCGGCCTAGTACAGCCTGGACGTACATCCAGCACTGCAGTAACACTTGGTGACGTGGCGAGTCCCATAAGTGCAGTTCAAGCTGGCGAGGTGGCAAGCACAAGTAGTGTCCCGCTGCCACCAAGAAGACAAAGGCAGGCCCGTCGTGCCCATACTGCCCTTCCTGCAGAATTCGCCTATCCTGATTGGGTCCCCACCACTTCTGCAGAACCCGTACTTCCCCCATTCACTGCCCAACCCGGTATTCAGGTGGAAACAGCTGATTTTATTCCAATTGATTTTTATTCGCTGTTTTTCACGGAAGATCTCTATAGATCTATTGTGGACCAGAGTAATTTATATGCTGGTCAATTTATCGCAGCTAACCCCAAGTTGCCTAAAATTGCCAGAAATTGGAAACCAATTACGGTTTCCGAATTTAAGACCTTTCTGGGCCTTTCCCTCAACATGGGCACACATAAATTTCCGTCATTGCGTGCTTATTGGTCCACGCACCCAATTGACCACATGCCCGTGTTCTCTGCCTCCATGTTCAGGGCACGATACGAGCAGATTTTGCGGTTCATGCACTTCAACGACAATGAACTTTGTCGTCCACGTGGGGACCCTGAATACGACCGGCTCTATAAAATTCGGCCCCTCATAAACCACTTCAACGAACGTTTTGCAGCCTTGTTTACTCCCGATCAAGTTGTCTGCGTTGATGAGTCCCTGATTAAATTTTCTGGCCGCTTGTCTTTCAAGCAGTACCTTCCCAGCAAGCGTGCCAGATACGGGGTCAAGCTCTACAAGTTCTGTGACAGGGCAACAGGCTATGTAGTGAACTTTACGGTTTATGAGGGAAAAGACAGTCAGATTGAGTCGGTCAACTGCCCGGATTACATAGGGAGCGCTGGCAAGATAGTGTGGAACTTGGTGTCACCCTTATTCGGAAAGGGGTACCACTTGTATGTGGACAATTATTACACGAGCGTGCCACTGTTTAGTCACTTGTTTGATCATAAGATTGGAGCATGTGGCACCGTGCGACCTAATCGCCGGGGCTTTCCCCAGCGGCTTGTAGATGCCCGTCTTAGGCTGGGGGAGAGAGCCTGCTTGAAGTGTAATAACTTGCTCGCTATGAAGTGGAGGGACAATAAGAATGTTTTCCTTCTTACCTCCCTTCATGCAGACACGACAGTCCAAATTCGTACGGCGACTGGTGTTGTGGAGAAACCCCTCTGTGTCCACGAATATAACCAAAATATGGGAGGGGTGGACCTCAACGACCAGTTGATGGCGCCGTATCTAATTGACCGTAAGGCGAGACGCTGGTACAAAAAAGTGTCTCTATCATTATTCCAATTGGCTTTGCTGAACGCTCATGTGCTATACAGAGCTTCAGGCGGGACGTTATCTCTTCTAAAATTCCAGAATGAGATAGTCACAGAACTCCTGTATCCAGGCGGTTCTGCACCTCACCATCCCCAACCAAATGCAGTAAGCCGGCTGCATGAGAGGCATTATTCGTATGTCCTCCCGAGTACCCCTACCCAAAGCCACCCCCAAAAAAGATGTCGTGTCTGTAGCAAGCGCGGATTTAGGCGTGACACCCGTAGTTTTTGTCCACTCTGTCCTGACAAGCCTGGTCTTTGCCAAGGTGAATGTTTTGAACGCTACCACTCAAAAGTGAAGTTTTAGCGTAGGGTACAGCATTTCACAGACAAGGACACACTTACACAGGGTCTCCCAAGATGCCATTACATTTTGAGAGACCCGAACCATTACAGTTGTAAAGTTACAAAAAAAAGTGTAAAAAAGAAAAAAAAAACGTAAAAAACAAAACACAAAAAAATATAAAATAAAAAAACCAAAAATAGTTGTCGTTTTATTGTTCTCTCTCTCTCTATTTTCTCTCTATTGTTCTGCTCTTTTTTACTGTATTCTATTCTGCAATGTTTTATCATGCTTGCTTTTCAGGTATGTAATTTTTTGTTTTCAGGTGCGCCATTCAACTGCAGCGCGGAATTATTTATCTTGACAGCAACAGCGTTTGCTCCCACGATACATAAAGCCGTGACTCCAGTGCTGTAGGAGGTGATTTCACCACCACAGTTAAAAAAAAGAGCATATATGCCGAAGCATGGGGGCAGCAGGGGCGGAGGAGCGATTTTGCTCCTAATGCCGCGTACATACGGTCGAAATTCCGACCGTGTGTACGCGGCATAACTTTTTTGCGGGAGGATGCCCCCATGCTTCGGCATATATATATTTTAGGCACAGGTTGCGTTAAAACATTTTTTTATTTTTTACTAGGTTTTGTTTTGGTATTTGCTTTGCAGGTATGGCATGGTAAGGTCTTACTGTTGTACTGTAATGTTACTTTGTTTTAATGTTAACCACCATTTGCTTAGCAGGTACGCCATTCAGTTGCAGCGCGGATCTATTTATCTTGACAGCAACAGCGTTTGCTCCCACGATACATAAAGCCGTGACTCCAACGCTGTAGGAGGTGATTTCAACACCACAGTTAAAAAAAAGAGCATATATGCCGAAGCATGGGGGCAGCAGGGGCGGAGGAGCGATTTTGCTCCTAATGCCGCGTATATACGGTCGAAATTCCAACGGAGGCTTGCCCGTGGAAAAGTCCGACCGTGTGTACGCGGCATAACCTTATATGCCGCGTACATACGGTCGAAATTCCGAAGAAGGCTTGACCGTGTGTACGCGGCATAACTTTTTTGCGGGAGGATGCCCCCATGCTTCGGCATATATGCCCATCATTAGAAGTGGGTGGATGAAGGGAGGTATTCTAATGGTGGGCATACCCACCAATCAATCTCTTTTTTTCGTTCAGCCAATAGGCTGTATGAAAAAAAAGATTACAATACATGTCCAACAAGGACCAGCAACGTACTGGTATGTTGCTGGACTTTGAATGTTTATACCAGAATGATGCCTGCGGGTTTAGGTATCATCTTGGTATCATTCTTTTCAGCCAGCAGCCGGCTTTCATGTAAAAGCAATTCTAGCAGATAATTAGCCTCTAGACTGCTTTTACAAGCAGTGGGAGGGAATGTCCCCCCCGGATATAAAAAGCGCCATTGGGAAATTGGAAAAGCATTTTATCACACCGATCTTGGTGTGGTCAGATGCTTTGAGGGCAGAGGAAAGATCTAGGGTCTAACCCCCCAATTTTTTTCAAAAAAAGAGTACCTGTCACTACTTATTGCTATCATAGGGGATATTTACATTCCCTGAGATAACGATAAAAATGGTTAAAAAATAAAATATGGAAGGCACAGTTTAAAAATAAAATAAAAAAGCCAAATAAATAATAATAAAAAAAAAAAAAAAAAAAAAGCACCGCTGTCCCCCCCTGCTATTGCGCAAAGGCGAACGCAAGCGTCGGTCTAGCGTCATATGTAAACAGCAATTGCATCATGCATGTGAGGTATCACCGCAAAGGTCAGATCGAGGGCAGTCATTTTAGCAGTAGACCTCCTCTGTAAATCTAACGTGGTAACCTGTAAAGGCTTTTAAATGCTTTTAAAAATGAATGTAGTTTGTCGCCGCTGCGCGTTTGTGCGCAATTTTAAAGCATGTCGTGTTTGGTATCCATGTACTCGGCCTATGATCATCTTTTTTATTTCATCAAACATTTGGGCAATATAGTTTTTTTTAGTGCATTAAAAATAAAAAAAGTGTGTTTTTCCCCCAAAAAATGCGTTTGAAAAATCGCTGCGCAAATACTGTGTGGAAAAAAAAATGCAACACCCACTATTTTAATCTGTAGGGCCTTTGCTTTAAAAAAATATATAATGTTTGGGGGTTCAACATAATTTTCTTGCAAAAAATTTTTTTTTTCATGTAAACAAAAAGTGTCAGAAAGGGCTTTGTCTTCAAGTGGTTAGAAGAGTGGATGATGTGTGACATAAGCTTCATAATGTTGTGCATAAAATGCCAGGACAGTTCAAACACCCCCCCAAATGACCCCATTTTGTAAAGTAGACACCTCAAGCTACTTGCTGAGAGGCATGTTGAGCCCATTGAATATTTTTTTTGTCCCAAGTGATTGAATAATGACCAAAAAAAAAAATGTACAAAAAGTTGTCACTAAATTATATATTGCTCAAACATGCCATGGGCATATGTGGAATTACACCCCAAAATACATTCTGTTGCTTCTCCTGAGTACGGGGATACCACATGTGTGGGACTTTTTGGGAGCCTAGTCGCGTACGGGACCCCAAAAACCAAGCACCGCCTTCAGGATTTCTATGGGTGTAAATTTTTGATTTCACTCCTCACTGCCTATCACAGTTTCGGAGGCCATGGAATGCCCAGATGGCACAAAACCCCCCCAAATGACCCCATTTTGGAAAGTAGACACCCCAAGCTATTTGCTGAGAGGTATGTTGAGTATTTTGCAGATCTCGCTTTTTGTCACAAAGTTTTGAAAATGTAAAAAAAGAAAAAAAAAAAGAAAAAAAAATGTCTTTCTTAATTTTCAAAAACAAATGAGAGCTGTAAAATACTCACCATGCCTCTCAGCAAATAGCTTGGGGTGTCTACTTTCCAAAATGGGGTCATTTGTGGGGGTTTTGGGCTATTTTGACATTTTATGGCCTTCAAAACTGTGATAGGTAGTGAGGAGTGAAATCAAAAATTTATGCCCTTAGAAACCTTGAAGGCGGTGCTTGGTTTTTGGGGTCCCGTACGCGGCTAGGCTCCCAAAAAGTCCCACACATGTGGTATCCCCGTACTCAGGAGAAGCAGCAGAATGTATTTTGGGGTGTAATTTCACATATGCCCATTGCATGTGTGAGCAATATATCATTTAGTGACAACTTTGTGCAAAAAAAAAAAAGTTTGTCATATTCCCGCAACTTGTGGCAAAATATAAAATATTCCATGGACTGAACATGCCTCTCAGTAAATAGCTTGGGGTGTCTACTTTCCAAAATGGGGTCATTTGGGGGGGTTTTGTGCTATTTTGGCATTTTATGGCCTTCGGAACTGTGATAGGTAGTGAGGAGTGAAATCAAAAATTTGCGCCCTTAGAAATCCTGAAGGCGGTGCTTGGTTTCCGGGGTCCCGTACGTGGCTAGGCTCCTAAAAAGTCCCACACATGTGGTATCCCCCTCTCAGGAGAAGAAGCAGAATGTATTTTGGGGTGCAATTCCACATATAACCATGGCATGTGTGAGCAATATATCATTTAGTGACAACTTTTTGTAATTTTTTTTTTTTTGTCATTATTCAATCACTTGGGACAAAAAAAAAAAATATTCAATGGGCTCAACATGCCTCTCAGCAATTTCCTTGGGGTGTCTACTTTCCAAAATGGGGTCATTTGGGGGGGTTTTGTACTGCCCTGCCATTTTAGCACCTCAAGAAATGAGATAGGCAGTCATAAATTTAAAGCTGTGTAAATTTCAGAAAATGTACCCTAGTTTGTAAACGCTATAACTTTTGCGCAAACCAATAAATATACGCTTATTGACATTTTTTTTACTAAAGACATGTGGCTGAATACATTTTGGCCTAAATGTATGACTAAAATTGAGTTTATTCGATTTTTCTTATAACAAAAAGTAGAAAATATCATTTTTTTTCAAAATTTTCGGTCTTTTTCTGTTTATATCGCAAAAAATAAAAATCGCAGAGGCAATCAAATACCATTAAAAGAAAGCTCTATTTGTGGGAAGAAAAGGACGCAAATTTCATTTGGGTACAACATTGCATGTCCGCACAATTTACAGTTAAAGCAGCGCAGTGCCGAATCCCAAAAACAGGCTTGGTCCTAATGGCCCGAAATGGTCCGGGGCTTAAGTGGTTAAATAGCTCTTCTGGCGCGCTTTGTGGAGCATGCGCGCGCCCCGCTAAGCGCGTGCGCGCGCACGTGCTCGCCATCGCGCGCGAACGTGCCCGCGCGGGTGGACGTGCCCGAGATTCGGAATCAGGAAGTCCAGGAATCCTGTAGCTGACAGGATTTCTATGACAGGGGGAGAAGATCAGGATGTCATCCAGGTAAACTATAACGTACAAATCCAGATAGTCACGGAAGATGTCGTTGACAAAATGTTGGAACGTTGCCGGTGCATTACACAGCCCGAAGGGCATAACAAGGTACTCAAAGTGCCCGAATCGGGTACGAAAAGCCGTTTTCCACTCGTCCCCCTCTCGAATACGGATTAAATTGCAGGCTCCTCGGAGGTCAAGTTTAGTAAAGATGACCGCAGATCCCAACCTTTGGAAAAGTTCAGGCACAAGAGGCAGTGGGTAACGGTTCTTAATTGTAATTTTGTTCAATTCCCGATAGTCAATGCAGGGTCGTAATGAATGGTCCTTTTTTTCAACAAAAAAGATGCCAGCACCGGCCGGAGAGGTAGAGGGGCGAATAAACCCCTTCTTTAGGTTTTCGTCGATATAGACCTTCAGAGTGCCCAGCTCCTGCTCAGTCAAAGGGAAGATTCTTCCAAACGGGACTTCAGTTCCTGGTAATAACTCTATAGGGCAGTCATAAGGCCTATGAGGAGGAAGAGTCTCTGCCCCCTTCTTGCTGAACACGTCCAGGAAGTCATGATAGGGCGAGGGGACTGACTGCCGTAGCTCAGAGTCAGTATCAAGGCAGAGCAGTTGTTGGGAGTTAATTGAGGTTTGTTGCAAACAGTGCTGCTGGCAGTAGCTGGACAAGAACTTGATCTCCCCCGTGGCCCAATCAATACTGGGGTTATGGGCTTGCAGCCAGGGCATCCCCAAGATGATAGGGAACATGGGTGAGGAGATAGCATCAAGGCGTAGGAATTCCTGATGATGGGTGGCCATGGTGGCCAGCAATGGAACAGTTTCCTGTGTAACAGATATATGGAAAAATAGTGCAGCGCTCAAACTCAAGGGTTGCTGAAAGCAACTCTAATGTGTGAATAACTAATAAACCACTCTAAATTAGTGATAAATAAATTTCATGGATGGTCCATTCCAATGCATAATTTCACATATGAGATGACCTCCATGAAGGCTGGAAAACGTGACCCCTCGGGGTTGAATGAAGTAATTCAAAAGAGTCCAAACAGCATGTGTTTAGTGGAAATGGATGTCTTTTCATGGACAACACCGCCACCGCATGAATGACTGGAAGGTCTCAGTGTATCAGATGGAAAATGACAATATGGCACAAAGGGTAAGGGTGGATACTCTTACCGGACACGGTGGACCCACCTGTCATATGACAGTGGGTCAAACGAGCTTGATGGTCGCCGTGACCAGAAGTGAAGGGAACTGGATATCCAAGATACCTCGAACCGACTCCCACAGGGTAGCAGATGACTGACTCACTCGATGGAAGCTCCTCTGATCGTACAGGCTCCAAGACAGTCCAAGATGGACACAAGGGTAAAAAAGAAAGAAAAACTCCGGATGGTGCAGGTCAATATAACCATGAACGGTTTATTGAATACATTTATTGAATAAATTTTGTCTTTTATAATATAGACAAAAATAAAAAGTGATCACAAAATAAAATGTTAAAAGCAATGTGGGGTACAGCGTTAGCAAGCCCTACGCGTTTCGACTATGAAAGTCTTCAACAGGGGCATAGTGCTGTACCCCCCACATTGCTAGCATTAAATAAGGTCTGAAATGGATCTGATCCACCCTAAAAGGGGAGGAGTCAAAACCGGAAGTAATAAACTATTCCACCACATCAGAATGACATCAGTAGAAGATATAACCTAAACTGAAAAATCATTACATTCAAATAGAAGTAAATTAACAATATGTAATCCTGGTATAAAGATATATAACCTAAATAACATGTAAATCATATACAAACATGATTTTCAAATTTTCCCGCCAAAGATTAAGCACCAATCACATTTATAGACAAAGAACCTTTCATGCTGATTGCTACATATTAGTGTCCCCACCTACACTTACCGCCAATAGGGGGCGCCTAATTGTCCTGCTGTATAATAGCAGGTACATGAAGTGGATCCTCTTGCAGCAACATCCCTCAGATGTTGCTGCAATATCAATTGGGGACACCATTGTAGCGTAGCACCGCGGGCGTCTAGTGTGCGCCGTGCAAGTACGCGTCACACGCGCGCGGCCGAGAGCATCATCGGAACTAGCCACACAAGGACGTTACCATAGCGTAACGTTGCGGGCGTCTGGTGTGCGCCGCGCACGCAAACATCACCCGTGCACCCAAGCTCACCGTCATAACATGGTCACATGGTGTGCGCCGCTCCGATGAACCTCGCACGCGCACCCAGGGACAACGTCATGACGTGATCACGTCACGGCGTCTCCTATCTGTCCTAGCACATGACGAGGGAAGGACGTCAACTAACCTCCAACGTCAGTATCTCGATACCAGAGGACGCAATGGCTCCATGGCAACTTCAGACGCCATGGAGCCAGCGCCATCTAATGGAGGGAAAATAAACACATCAAAACCGAAAAACCCTGTATGAATCCACTAATGGGCGCCTATCCTAAATGGCCCAAAAAAACGCCATATAGTGGATTACATACAATAAACCCTTCTAGCTAGAAGGGCAAACCATACATTGAGCTGAATTCTAATATACAAGAGGAACCCCAACTTCCTCATTAAATCACGACAAAATGTGTGTTTCAAACATCTAAAAATAACACATCATGTCATCCCATCAGCGACAAAGTGTACACAATGGATATTCCCTATAGTGATGCCAAATGGCGACACCAAAAATATACTAAGGTCCCAATATAACAAAACAACCACACCTGCCACCTTAACAGGTGCACAAGGGTGATGAATTGCAATAAAGATATAATATGGACCATCCATCCAGACTAAAAGGGACACACGAGCCCAGGGTACTCACGCCCGGTTGATGAAACAATTAATGTCCCATTCAATGTTCATACCATGGGGTGAGTAACACCTGAGCTCGTGTATCCAATAAGTCTCTAACCTAGAGACGCCCCGCAGAGAGGAGTCCCCCCTCCAATGGGGGACAAACCTATCTATCACCTGAAATTGGGTGCCTCTAGGATCCTTGGCATGATGTTCTAAATAATGTCGCAAAACAGTGTGCTTATCACAACCCTTACGTATTTTGGCTAAGTGTTCATTGACCCGAATAGAAAAATTCCTAATCGTACGCCCTACATATTGCAATTTGCATGGGCATGTAATTAGGTACACGACAAACCTGGTAACGCAGGTAGTGAATTGCTTCATGGTATAACTGCGTCCCGTGACACTAGAACTAAACGTGTCCGTTCTACGTCTACCCAACACATTGACCATGCAAACATTGCATTTTCTACAAGGGTAATAGCCATTAGCCTCTGGAAAGAAGGAAGTCTTAGTAGGAGGGTCTATTGTGTTAGGAGCTATTTCACCCTGAATAGAGCGGGCACCCCTAAAAATCACACCTGCCCGTTCCGGGAGAGAGGGTCCAAGTATTCTATCGCTTAATAACACTTTCCAATGCCTATTCAAAATCTTTTTGATTTCGTGATGTTGAGTGGAATAGGAAGTGAAAAAGGACCATTTGAATCTATCCTCTCTAACATTTCTCTGTTTATTAGTGAGAAGGGAAGACCTCTCTATTTCCAATACAGAAGAAATGTCAGCATCCAACCCAATGGATGAATAGCCCCTGTCAAGGAATCTATCCCTGAGGGTATTGGACTGAGCCACAAAGTCATCATCACGGGTGCAGTTCCTCCTGAGACGGAGGAATTGTCCCCGTGGTATAGACTTCAGCCATTGATCATGATGACTGCTGTCAACAGGGATATAACCATTTCTGTCGGTAGACTTGAAAAAGGTTTTAAATTCAAGATGGTTACCGACAGCCATGATTTCCAAGTCGAGGAAGTGTATAGATGAGGAACTAGCCTCATACGTTAACACAATTCCCCGGTCGTTGTCGTTGAGAGTTGCCATAAAGGTGTCCAGAGATTCTCTCGTGCCCCTCCATCTTAATAACATAAACTATGGTCTTACATTTACAGCTGAATGGAGTACGGCTACAGTTAACTACCTAGATCTTACCCTAACTAAGAAAAACAACCAAATTAGCTTTAAGACTTTTTTTAAAAGCACTGATAGAAATGGCTTTGTGCCAACAACCAGTTTTTATCATCCCCAATGGCTGGGAGCCATACCCAAAGGCCAGTACATGAGGATTAGGAGGAATTGTGAGAGCCTGTCAGATTTCAATGAACAGGCCTACATCCTCACAGAGAGGTTTATTGAAAAAGGCTACTCTTCTCAGGTACTTCAGAAAGCCCAGCATCAAGTAGCCAATATGGATAGAGAGCCACTCCTAATTTCAAAGAAAAAAACACCTTTTCAGGGAGACCTAGCTTTTGTATCTGGCTTTCATAGGCAATATAAAACAATTGAACGCATCTTTCAGAAATTCTGGCCTATACTTCTTAAGGACAAAGATTTGGTCAATGTCCTTCCCTCAAGGCCCAAATGTATCTATAGACGAGCACCAGGGCTAAGAAATATGATAGCACCTATTGTCCCTGACCCTCCAGTGAAACCTCTGACCTTTCTGGATGGATCAGGTTTTCATTATTGTACAAGGTGCAAATCCTGTCGCACCACCACCCGACATGGCAAAAAAAATCACAAAATTTCGGTCCTTTGTTACTAAACAAGAATTTTCAGTTAAACCCTTGATTACGTGCTATTCCAAACATGTTACTTATGTCCTGGAATGGTCGTACCACACGGGAATTAAGGGTCAGGATTAATGAACATGTTACCAACATTTCCAAAGGATTTCCTAATCATAGTGTGTCGCGTCACTTTGATCAGTTCCATGCCAAAGATCCTCGTCTGCTCACATTTTATGGAATTTACAGAGCTGTGTCCCATTGGAGAGGCACTGACCTTAAAAAAGCTATTTCCCAAAATGAAACCCAATGGCTGTATCGCCTCCAAACAATGCAGCCACAGGGACTTAACATAGACCTAGATTTAAATTGCTTCCTAACCAACGATTAAAATTTCCCTCTGGTTCTGTCCAAACAAATACCAATAGCATTTATCAGCAATGGTTTCATTGCATTTTTTAGTATGTCCCCTATGGTGAATTATTATAAATTCTTAGTTGTATATATTTAGCTATTATTAGTCTATGTGCTTCATTTCCCGGTAATTTTATAATGTTTAGGGTTTAAAAGGTAATTGATTTGCCACCCTCCTTTTTAATGTGTTATTTCGGTCCTATTTTAAATGTTAATATTGTACTATTGTGTCTTGCGGTGGCCAGGGGGGGCAACAGGGCAATTGCCCCCCCCCCCGAGACCATCTGTCACACTCACTTGCTTGCTCTGTTTTTTTTTTTTTTTTGCGTCTGATCTCCCGGACTTTGGGGACCTTTGGTGTCTGGGGGACCTACGTCCGGGGAGCACAGATTTTTTAAAGCCGGGCACCCCTTCCATAGACTCAAATGTTAAACGGTAATTTCTCCGGTGAATTTGTGGACCCGGTACCGGCCGGTCGTAGGTCTCCTGGACCCCAAACTTGGCACACATGTAGCCACATGTCTCCACTACAAGTGTGCAAACTTTGGTGTCTGGAAGACCCACGGCCGGTGGAGAACCGATTTTTCAAACCCGGGCACTCCTTTCCCACTGATTCTGCATTGAACTATTTAATTTTATATTACAATGTAATAATAGAAATAATGCGCTTCAATCATCCTGACATCATAACAACCATGGTGCCGGGATGATTGAAGTGCCGACACCAGCCATTTCCCCGATAAATTTCCCACAAAAAAACATATTTTTTGGCAGTGCCCCCCCCCCCAAGAAAAGACTCTGGATCCACCCCTGGCGGTGGCGCCTATAATCCGGCACTGAGGCTGACTCAATTGGTTTCACTTTCTGGCTTGATTGACAAGCATTTAAATGACCACCCTTCTAGTGACCCAGTACGCTTCCTGATGACGTGTTAAACGAAACGTACGTCGAGGCGGTACTTGGTCACGTTTCCATCTCACTTCCGGTCCTGCTGGTTAGCCGCTGTAATAGGTGGAATGAACGCCAGACATCCATACGGACGGATGGATCCATTCAGCTCTACATGCCTTCCAGCCTCAGTGCCGGGCTAAGGCACCACGCAATGTAAGCAGCCATTTGGTCATTCTTTTTATGTTATTTTAAATTAATTAAACGGGATTACACTATTCTTGGCCTATTCGTTTATTTGCATATCCTAATCCGAGTTCATCTTGGGGAGTCAGACTGATCCGGGATCACATCTCCTGTTTTGGCAAGTGGTATCTTGCAAAGCGCATTTGACCACCTTTTAGTTAAGGGGGTCAACATCTTGGGGTAAGCGGCCATCCATCCATAGCACTTCGGGTATTTTATCTACTTGGTGAAGGTGTCACTTCAAGACCACATTGGATAATTTTTTATGGACTTATTATAGGATTAGCCAACTTCACTTTACTTCAAAATTCTTTTTGGATGTTTATTTATATGTTTATTTATATGTGGACAATCACATGTAACACATAATGGTCTATCACTGTGATATTATTAGGTATCTGTTAATAATTTATGTGCTTATATCATATTATTTGCACCCATTCACTATACATTGTGGTTGATTAGTACCGTATATATTCGAGTATAAGCCAACCCGAGTATAAGCTGAGGCCCTAATTTTACCACAAAAAAACGTATTGACTCGAGTATAAGCCTAGGGTGGGAAATGCAGCAGCTACTGGTACGGTAAATTTCAAAAATAAAAATAGTTACCAATAAAATTACATTAATTAACACTGACGGGGACACACTGATAAATCACTGATGGGGACACACTGATAAATCACTGACGGGGACACACTGATAAATCACTGACGGGGACACACTGATAAATCACTGACGGGGACACATTGATAAATCACTGACGGGGACACACTGATAAATCACTGACAGGGACACACTGATAAAACACTGACGGGGACACACTGATAAAACACTGACGGGGACACTATCAAAACACTGATGGGGACACACTGATAAAACACTGATGGGGACACTGTTAAAACACGTATGGGGACACTCTGATAAAACACGAATGGGGACACTGTTAAAACACTGACTTTTATCAGTGTGTCCCCATCAGTGTCCAATCAGAGTGTCCCCAGTGTCCAATCAGAGTCTCCCATCAATGTAAAATCAGAGTGTCCACATTAATGTACTGTACTGTACTTTATTTCTTGCCTCACTTCCGCTCTGTTTTATCTCCCGACTCCCGCCCGCTGCAGAAGTATCTAAGAAACATGCGGATGGGAAGCCGGGAGGAGCCACAATGATCACTGGCTGCTGGGACATGGCAGTCCCAGCAGCCAATCCTAGTGCACAGCAGCGTTACGGCATGGGCGGAAGTTACGGCGGCAGTTTTGTCAGCGGGAGAAATACACAGTGAGCTGGAGATAATCACAGCGAGACACAGTGGGACACAGCGGGAGTGCGCGCCGCAATACGGAGACGGAGTGACTGCCGGAACCACACTGGAGACAAGTTAAAACATTACTCGAGTATAAGCCGAGGGGGTCATTTTCACCCTAAAAAAAGGGGCAGAAAAACTCGGCTTATACTCGAGTATATACGGTATATGTATTTGGCAGTTGTGTATTATATACAGCAACTAGCGCCCCCTTTTTCTTTATTTTCTATTACAGTTAGTTTGTTTTCTAGGAGGATCCAGTTCTAATTAGGACGAATCAATCCATCAGCATATGTAAGAAGTACCCCACTGGGAATCAGGCATTTTAAATCATTGTTTCCACAGGTAATTTACTAACTACTTTTTCAGAGCTTCTTGATTTCACAAAAATCTAATATTTCTGATCTACTTTACAACAACCCGATATCCTCTAAGCATGTACCAGCCTGTGTAATGGGTCACAGTACCCTGAAATAATTTCACATCAGAATGACAGAAGGTAGACTTACTATTATATTTATACAACAATGTTTCTCCCTAAACTCATAATCCGGGTGAATTAAAGCCATTAGAACGTAATTTCTAGCACCCCCCAGAGAAAACCTCATCAATTTGAGCTGAAATTCAAAATGTGACAATTGCTACTGGAAATTGTGTTTTTCCTCTCACCTTGTATTTCAGTGACAACTGTAAAATTTTGAATAAAACATTATGCTGCAGTATGCATGTAAATATAAATGTAGACAATTTATATATTTTACTTCTCATTTTCCCTTGTGTGGCATCAGTCATTTTAAAGAATCAAGTGGTAGCATTTCACCTTAGCTAAGTTACAGTGTATTTATGTGACCATGAATTTAAATCCTGGAACATGATTTTGCAAAGGCATTTGATACGGTTCCCCACAAACATTTACTTTACAAACTGAGGTCTGTTGGCATGGACCATAGGGTATGTACCTGGATTGAAAACTGGCTACAGGGACGGGTCCAAAGTGTGGTGATTTATAGCGAATTCTCGGAATGGTCCGGTGTGGTAAGTGGGGTCCCCCAGGGATATATAACACAAGTAAAAAATGCGCATGAGTCCAAAGTCACTAATATCTCAAAGGTATATAATCAAATGGCGCATGTACAAAAAGATGTACAGTCAGTGAACATGGGGTCCAGGCTCCGGGGGGAGAGGGATGAAGCGGAGGCTGGAAGAATAGTAATAATAATAGGAGAAGTCACATGTGCAAGCTCAGGGCTGCCATTCAAGGTGAAACAGAAACCATGTTCCAGGGTACTGTAAAGAAAAGCAAGGGAGAGGCGCCTCTGAGTGCAGACGTTTTAAAACAATTTAATAAAAGATAGTGCTACAAGCAACTCACATTTGTATGGTTAAAAACGTGCATTGTACGAAATCCAGTTAGAAGAGGAAGATGTCATCAGGTCTGTCACGGAGTATCTCCTCCTGCTGGGGCACTGTGCTGCTGATAGTCAGTTCACTGCTGTAGATGGTATGGATACGGCCGTCAGCGGTGAAGAAAAGCAGTGCAGGGCCTTGGAGATGTTGATTGAATAGCAGGCGAGGGCCGATGACGTCACTGGCGTGCGACGCGTTTCCCGAGCCGGCGTACTGCGTGTAGTGTGGCAGTCGCGCTCCTTTGTCAAGCTAGTGAATGGGTTGGAGGAGCTAGTATTTGATAGACAAGGCAGTGGGCGGACGGAAGCGGAGGGGGCGGAGATAGAAGAGAGACGGAACTGGGGCGGGGGAGGGGGGGGGGTTTGTTTGGAAGTGTCAGCAGAGAGAGCTCTAGATAATGGGACCAGATGAAGGTGGTAGTATGGGGACAAATTGAACATGAATTGACATATAAAAAATATATAAAATAAAAACGGAAATGGAGAGGGAACTGATAGTGTGGGAGGAGGGCAGGAAATATACATATACAAATGTATTCATGGGGAATAGCAGGGGCCAGCTGGGGTAGATGAGAAAAAAAAAAAAAAAAAAAAAAATCTGTGCATAATAATGGTTTGAGGGGGGGGGGATGTTTGTGGGTTATTAGGGGGCTGTTTATGTTATTGTATTATATTAGCTAACACATATATTTGTATTTATATTTATATGGGGAGGGGGGGGGGGGGGAAAGGGGGGGGAAAGGATTGGTATAGTGACCAGCAGCGGATGGTGTATGTGCATATGGATGCCGAAGGTGTATGGAATGGGACCATAATGTCTAGAGGGATATATGAACATGAGGGACGGAAAAATATACACACATATATATACATACACACATACACATATACATACATATATATATACATACATATATACATATATATACATATACATATGCACATGCATAAAACACACATATAAAAACATGCATACATAGAAAAGCATGTACAAAATATGCATGAACGACCAAGGTAATGAAAGTTGTGTGCGCACATACATGCACATACATACACGCACATACAGATGCAAGTACATGATTGAAAATAACATGGGGTACATAGTAGTAGTAAATATGGCATTACAACAATACACAGATATCGAAAAATATGAAGAAATGTGTATACGTATGCACATATACACATATATACACATACACACATATACACATACATGAACAGCAACAGTAATCAATCAGGAAAAGGGGGGGGGGGGGCGGGGGTTAGAGAAGGGAAGGGGATAATAAAGAAAAGAAGTAGGAGAGGGGGTGGGTAGAAACAGCAAGAGGGGGGGGGGAAAGGGAAGGGGGTAGGGGGGAAAAGAGAAAGAGGGGGGGTTGATTAGAAGAGAGACAGAAATATAGATAGGTGGCACAGGAGGGAAAGATAGAGAGGGGTCCACGGGGGGGGGTTGTTGTTTTTGGGGGCTATACTTACACACACCCGCCACCCCCAAGTATCGAAACAACAATATACGGTATATGATAACCTGTAAAACACATATAGTATCAGAAGTGGAATTACATGTGGAATTACATGTTGGCAGGATAGGTTATCACAGTATTAAAGATATTAAAAATATTATTAAAAATATTATGTATTGGAAATGGTCTCAAGATTGTTAGATTAAAGTTAATAATAGCAGCAGTAGCGTGGAAGAGGGAAAGAAAATATTAAAATATTGAAATATTAAAATATTAAAAGATTTTTATTAAAAATATTATAAGATGGTGTGTATTTCGATGCTCTCATTGATACCTCCAGGTGAGAGAACATCTAGGCTATAAATCCAATAGGTCTCGCGGGCACATAGTTTCTTGAATCTTTCAGCTGCAGGGAGGGATTTATCGATTTGTTCGATAACCCACACCTGGAGTCCTACAGTGGCTCCTTGATGGAATCTGGCGAAATGTTTGGGGACGCTGTGAGGGTCTGTACCACCCTCTATAAATCTACGGTGTTCCCACAAAGTCTGATGAGCAGTTGAAGAATTCCCTCAGCTGATATGTTTTCCCTTTTGTACTGAAACTTTTTTGGCCATGTTGAACAAATTTGCACGTTTTGCAAAGTGTTTTGCGCCATTGATACATTCCTGTGATGGGTATGAGAACAGGTATGGGTGTAAATGAAGTAATGGTTGGTTTGAGTTTGCTGGGGGCGAGTTTGTTCTTCAAATTCGGAGCCCTTCGGTAGGTAACTCTAGGGTGAGATGGCAGTTCAGATTTCAAATGTGGGTCCTGCTGGAGGATGTTCCAATGTTTGACTAGAATTTTTTCCATGTTCTTGTGTCTGGAATGAAACGTGGTTACGAATCTGATTGAATGGTCACTTGTTTTTTTCTCGGTCTTTGGTGGTTTGCCCTGAAGGTAGAATTTGTGTGCATCATCAACTAGATTTTCGGGATACTTTTTGTCCATAAATTTCTTTTTGAGGTTAGTACTGAGTTGAATGTAATCATTGTCTCTGGTGCAATTCTGTCTGAGTCGACAGAATTGGCCCCTGGGTATATTATCAATCCATTTTTTGTGGTGGCAGCTCTTATAATGTAGATATGAGTTTCCAGCCGTAGGTTTGATATAGTTTCTGGCGAAAATGGTGTCGTTGTCATGTCCAAGTTCCAAATCTAGAAAGGCTATGGTGGAGGGGTCGCAAACGGACGTAAAAGACAGCCCATAAGTGTTGTTGTTACAATATTGTACAAAGGGATGGATAAGTTCAAGGGGGCCATCCCAAATAATGATGATGTCGTCTATATAACGTCCAAAAAAGACGATATTAGCTGCGAATGGGTTATTGGTATGGACATGATGGGTCTCCCAGAAGCCCATGGCTAGGTTGGCATATGAGGGAGCAAAATTGGCCCCCATAGCTGTGCCTTGTGACTGCAGGTAGAAGTCTCCATTGAAATTAAAATAGTTGTGGGTCAGACAGAATTGGGTGGCTAGTTTGATGAAGTTGGCCTGTCGGGGATTGACGAGTGGTTCCAAAAGAAGAAATTGTTCCAGTGCCATGAGCCCAAAAGTGTGTGGGATGGATGTGTATAGTGAGCATACATCAAGTGACAGCCAGGAATAGGAGGATTCCCACCTGTAGGGAGAAAGAAGTTCCAAAAGGTGTGTACTGTCACGTATGTAAGATGGTAATTGACGAACAATGGGTTGAAGGAATAAATCTATATACATGCTGAATCCTGTAGTCACACTGTTCATGGCTGCTACAATAGGTCTACCTGGTGGGTTTTCTGGGTTTTTATGAATTTTCGGCAAGTAATAGAAGTATGGAATGTGATAGAATTGTTTGCGTAAAAATGCGCTTTCTGTTTTGGAGATAATGTTGTCTTTGAGAGCATGGGTTATTAAGACATCTGCTTCTTTAGCAAATTCTATGGTTGGATCTTTGTTGAGTTTGATGTAGGTGGTACTGTCAGACAGGAGTCTGTAGGCTTCCTTTAGGTAATCGGTTTTGTCTAAGATGATGATGCTTCCTCCTTTATCAGCAGGTTTTATTACAATGCTGTCCTTGTGTAATAATAGATCTAATGCTTTAATTTCTGATGGTGAGAGATTGTTGTGTTCGGAGGAAGAGGTAGAGTTACATAATTCAACCAGGTCTGCATAGACCACTTTATAGAAACTTTCAATGTATGGACCTTTTGAGTGAGTAGGAAAGAAAATAGATTTCGGTTTAAGGGAGGAATGAACTACCGGAGGTGATGTGACGAAATGTTGGGTATAAAGTTTGGAAATGTTATCTAGATCATCACAGGAGTCCTCAGTGAGAGAATCAGTGTTGATTTCGAGATTATTTTCCAGGAGAGATTCAAGAGGATCATGATTGGGTGATATGGGGATGGTGGAACTAGCCAGTACATTACTGGTATGGCTGTTATTATCTTTTTCCTGTTGGATATGAAAATGTCTTTTGAGAGTTAAATTGCGTATATAGTGATTAAGGTCTTTGAAAAGAAGAAATGGGTTGGGTTTATTGATAGGAGCGAAGTTTAATCCATGGCTAAGAAGAGAAGTATCGGCGGTGGATAGAGTATGAGAAGAAAGATTGAATATTTTTACCTTTTCTGGTATTTTTGAATCTGTGGATAGTTGTTTTCCTCGTCCTCCTCTACAGCCTCTCCTGTGAGTTTTCTTTTTCTTGAGGCTGAGAGTAGAGGAGGACTGGACACTAAAAAAGATAGTGTCGGGTCTACGATGGGAGGGAGTGTGGAAGTGGATATGATGGGGAATGGAGTATGTGTGTCTGTAGAATCCACGGGCATGGGTGGTGTGCAGCTGGTGACCATACTGGTGGAGGTGGCCCGTGTGTCAATTATACTGGTTGTGTCGGGATGGTCCGAAATGGTAAGAGAGGTGCCGATATAGAATTCTTGATCTTTTTCATGGCTATGGTTAGTATTCACAGCAGTAGAGGCTGTGGTGGATGATCTGTTGTAGAACAAGTTTAGGGCGGTGATAAGGCCATCCTTTTTGTTGTAATTATATTTATTATACGTTCTATTTTTATTCTGATGGAGATGACTCTTGGTGGTGTGAGTGTTAGTCCAGAGGGGCAATGATTTGGTGATGCGAGAGGAGAGAGGTTTCTCATAATGTCTACCCAACGGTGGATAGTTGTGGAACTGAATTTCCATCAGGGGCTGAAGAGGTAAGGAGGAAGGAGGTATCTGTGGGCGTATGTGTGGAGTAGATAGGTTGGCATGAGTGGTGGGTAAAGTTGCATCAGAGTGAGGAATGTTCTTATTCCAAGAAAAGACTCTGTTTGAGTTGTAGTCGTCAAGATCACGTTTAAATTTGCCCATTTTCGTGCTGACGTTATGGTCCTCCTCTTTTTTGGTGTTGTGTTTGAGAGTCTCGAGCCAACTGAGGGGAATAGGCACTGATAGGTTAGAGATATCCTCTATGATGGTTTTGAGTTGGTCTTTAAAATGGTTATATCTATTGTTCCTGTGGGAGATAAGTATTCCCATCCATTTAGCTGTGCAGAATTCTGCAATATTAGTCCATTCATTGGAGTTGCTGGTATCTAGGAACGTGGGGCATTCTTTCATCACACGTAGACCTCTGGGCGAGATCTTGGTGTCAATATATTGGGATAGAAAGAATTTATCCCACCACTGTTGATTGGTGGTCTGGGTAATTCTTTCTAATTGTTTAAATTTGCCACATAAGTTATGGCGTGTTTTGCCTGTAAGTCTAGCATCTATAGAGAAATTGATGGTAGATAATGTAGAGTATATCTGTTCTAAAACCATATATCTATGGCTCTCAACCGTGGAGATGATATCCATGGTAGCTGAGTGTGGGTGATGGTAAAAGATAATAGTATAAAAATAATAATAAAAATAATAAGAGTTTGTATAAAGAATATGTGTATATAGTAATAACTATCCCGTGGGATGGGTGGCAAGCAGGATAGTGTTTTATCTGTACATATATTAATAGATGAATAAGGTGACCATAAGCGTGTTATATAATACATAAAACATAATATGGAGTTTAAATTTAAAACATACTAAAAGATAGGAGATTGGTCTGCAGCATAAATGAGGTTTCAAAGACATATATAACACAAGTAAAAAATGCGCATGAGTCCAAAGTCACTAATATCTCAAAGGTATATAATCAAATGGCGCATGTACAAAAAGATGTACAGTCAGTGAACATGGGGTCCAGGCTCCGGGGGGAGAGGGATGAAGCGGAGGCTGGAAGAATAGTAATAATAATAGGAGAAGTCACATGTGCAAGCTCAGGGCTGCCATTCAAGGTGAAACAGAAACCATGTTCCAGGGTACTGTAAAGAAAAGCAAGGGAGAGGCGCCTCTGAGTGCAGACGTTTTAAAACAATTTAATAAAAGATAGTGCTACAAGCAACTCACATTTGTATGGTTAAAAACGTGCATTGTACGAAATCCAGTTAGAAGAGGAAGATGTCATCAGGTCTGTCACGGAGTATCTCCTCCTGCTGGGGCACTGTGCTGCTGATAGTCAGTTCACTGCTGTAGATGGTATGGATACGGCCGTCAGCGGTGAAGAAAAGCAGTGCAGGGCCTTGGAGATGTTGATTGAATAGCAGGCGAGGGCCGATGACGTCACTGGCGTGCGACGCGTTTCCCGAGCCGGCGTACTGCGTGTAGTGTGGCAGTCGCGCTCCTTTGTCAAGCTAGTGAATGGGTTGGAGGAGCTAGTATTTGATAGACAAGGCAGTGGGTGGACGGAAGCGGAGGGGGCGGAGATAGAAGAGAGACGGAACTGGGGCGGGGGAGGGGGGGGTTTGTTTGGAAGTGTCAGCAGAGAGAGCTCTAGATAATGGGACCAGATGAAGGTGGTAGTATGGGGACAAATTGAACATGAATTGACATATAAAAAATATATAAAATAAAAACGGAAATGGAGAGGGAACTGATAGTGTGGGAGGAGGGCAGGAAATATACATATACAAATGTATTCATGGGGAATAGCAGGGGCCAGCTGGGGTAGATGAGAAAAAAAAAAAAAAATTCTGTGCATAATAATGGTTTGAGGGGGGGGAATGTTTGTGGGTTATTAGGGGGCTGTTTATGTTATTGTATTATATTAGCTAACACATATATTTGTATTTATATTTATATGGGGAGGGGGGGGGGAAAGGGGGGGGAAAGGATTGGTATAGTGACCAGCAGCGGATGGTGTATGTGCATATGGATGCCGAAGGTGTATGGAATGGGACCATAATGTCTAGAGGGATATATGAACATGAGGGACGGAAAAATATACACACATATATATACATACACACATACACATATACATACATATATATATACATACATATATACATATATATACATATACATATGCACATGCATAAAACACACATATAAAAACATGCATACATAGAAAAGCATGTACAAAATATGCATGAACGACCAAGGTAATGAAAGTTATGTGTGCACATACATGCACATACATACACGCACATACAGATGCAAGTACATGATTGAAAATAACATGGGGTACATAGTAGTAGTAAATATGGCATTACAACAATACACAGATATCAAAAAATATGAAGAAATGTGTATACGTATGCACATATACACATATATACACATACACACATATACACATACATGAACAGCAACAGTAATCAATCAGGAAAAGGGGGGGGGGGGGGGGGGGGGGGTTAGAGAAGGGAAGGGGATAATAAAGAAAAGAAGTAGGAGAGGGGGTGGGTAGAAACAGCAAGAGGGGGGGGGGAAAGGGGGGGGGGGGAAAGAAAAAAAAAAAAAAGGGAAGGGGGTAGGGGGGAAAAGAGAAAGAGGGGGGGTTGATTAGAAGAGAGACAGAAATATAGATAGGTGGCACAGGAGGGAAAGATAGAGAGGGGTCCACGGGGGGGGGTTTGTTGTTTTTGGGGGCTATACTTACACACACCCGCCACCCCCAAGTATCGAAACAACAATATACGGTATATGATAACCTGTAAAACACATATAGTATCAGAAGTGGAATTACATGTGGAATTACATGTTGGCAGGATAGGTTATCACAATATTAAAGATATTAAAAATATTATTAAAAATATTATGTATTGGAAATGGTCTCAAGATTGTTAGATTAAAGTTAATAATAGCAGCAGTAGCGTGGAAGAGGGAAAGAAAATATTAAAATATTGAAATATTAAAATATTAAAAGATTTTTATTAAAAATATTATAAGATGGTGTGTATTTCGATGCTCTCATTGATACCTCCAGGTGAGAGAACATCTAGGCTATAAATCCAATAGGTCTCGCGGGCACATAGTTTCTTGAATCTTTCAGCTGCAGGGAGGGATTTATCGATTTGTTCGATAACCCACACCTGGAGTCCTACAGTGGCTCCTTGATGGAATCTGGCGAAATGTTTGGGGACGCTGTGAGGGTCTGTACCACCCTCTATAAATCTACGGTGTTCCCCAAATCTCTGTCTTAATGGACGTATGGTACGGCCTACGTACATTAGGCCACAAGGGCAACTAAGGCCGTATACCACAAAGTCTGATGAGCAGTTGAAGAATTCCCTCAGCTGATATGTTTTCCCTTTTGTACTGAAACTTTTTTGGCCATGTTGAACAAATTTGCACGTTTTGCAAAGTGTTTTGCGGCATTGATACATTCCTGTGATGGGTATGAGAACAGGTATGGGTGTAAATGAAGTAATGGTTGGTTTGAGTTTGCTGGGGGCGAGTTTGTTCTTCAAATTCGGAGCCCTTCGGTAGGTAACTCTAGGGTGAGATGGCAGTTCAGATTTCAAATGTGGGTCCTGCTGGAGGATGTTCCAATGTTTGACTAGAATTTTTTCCATGTTCTTGTGTCTGGAATGAAACGTGGTTACGGATCTGATTGAATGGTCACTTGTTTTTTTCTCGGTCTTTGGTGGTTTGCCCTGAAGGTAGAATTTGTGTGCATCATCAACTAGATTTTCGGGATACTTTTTGTCCATAAATTTCTTTTTGAGGTTGGTACTGAGTTGAATGTAATCATTGTCTCTGGTGCAATTCTGTCTGAGTCGACAGAATTGGCCCCTGGGTATATTATCAATCCATTTTTTGTGGTGGCAGCTCTTATAATGTAGATATGAGTTTCCAGCCGTAGGTTTGATATAGTTTCTGGCGAAAATGGTGTCGTTGTCATGTCCAAGTTCCAAATCTAGAAAGGCTATGGTGGAGGGGTCGCAAACGGACGTAAAAGACAGCCCATAAGTGTTGTTGTTACAATATTGTACAAAGGGATGGATAAGTTCAAGGGGGCCATCCCAAATAATGATGATGTCGTCTATATAACGTCCAAAAAAGACGATATTAGCTGCGAATGGGTTATTGGTATGGACATGATGGGTCTCCTCACAGCGTCCCCAAACATTTCGCCAGATTCCATCAAGGAGCCACTGTAGGACTCCAGGTGTGGGTTATCGAACAAATCGATAAATCCCTCCCTGCAGCTGAAAGATTCAAGAAACTATGTGCCCGCGAGACCTATTGGATTTATAGCCTAGATGTTCTCTCACCTGGAGGTATCAATGAGAGCATCGAAATACACACCATCTTATAATATTTTTAATAAAAATCTTTTAATATTTTAATATTTCAATATTTTAATATTTTATTTCCCTCTTCCACGCTACTGCTGCTATTATTAACTTTAATCTAACAATCTTGAGACCATTTCCAATACATAATATTTTTAATAATATTTTTAATATCTTTAATACTGTGATAACCTATCCTGCCAACATGTAATTCCACATGTAATTCCACTTCTGATACTATATGTGTTTTACAGGTTATCATATACCGTATATTGTTGTTTCGATACTTGGGGGTGGCGGGTGTGTGTAAGTATAGCCCCCAAAAACAACAACCCCCCCCCGTGGACCCCTCTCTATCTTTCCCTCCTGTGCCACCTATCTATATTTCTGTCTCTCTTCTAATCAACCCCCCTCTCTTTCTCTTTTCCCCCCTACCCCCTTCCCTTTTTTTTCTTTCCCCCCCCCCTTTCCCCCCCCCCCCTCTTGCTGTTTCTACCCACCCCCTCTCCTACTTCTTTTCTTTATTATCCCCTTCCCTTCTCTAACCCCCGCCCCCCCCCCCCCCCTTTTCCTGATTGATTACTGTTGCTGTTCATGTATGTGTATATGTGTGTATGTGTATATATGTGTATATGTGCATACGTATACACATTTCTTCATATTTTTCGATATCTGTGTATTGTTGTAATGCCATATTTACTACTACTATGTACCCCATGTTATTTTCAATCATGTACTTGCATCTGTATGTGCGTGTATGTATGTGCATGTATGTGCACACATAACTTTCATTACCTTGGTCGTTCATGCATATTTTTTACATGCTTTTCTATGTATGCATGTTTTTATATGTGTGTTTTATGCATGTGCATATGTATATGTATATATATGTATATATGTATGTATATATATATGTATGTATATGTGTATGTGTGTATGTATATATATGTGTGTATATTTTTCCGTCCCTCATGTTCATATATCCCTCTAGACATTATGGTCCCATTCCATACACCTTCGGCATCCATATGCACATACACCATCCGCTGCTGGTCACTATACCAATCCTTTCCCCCCCCCTCCCCCCCCCCCCTCCCCATATAAATATAAATACAAATATATGTGTTAGCTAATATAATACAATAACATAAACAGCCCCCTAATAACCCACAAACATCCCCCCCCCTCAAACCATTATTATGCACAGATTTTTTTTTTTTTTTTCTCATCTACCCCAGCTGGCCCCTGCTATTCCCCATGAATACATTTGTATATGTATATTTCCTGCCCTCCTCCCACACTATCAGTTCCCTCTCCATTTCCGTTTTTATTTTATATATTTTTTATATGTCAATTCATGTTCAATTTGTCCCCATACTACCACCTTCATCTGGTCCCATTATCTAGAGCTCTCTCTGCTGACACTTCCAAACAAACCCCCCCCTCCCCCGCCCCAGTTCCGTCTCTCTTCTATCTCCGCCCCCTCCGCTTCCGTCCACCCACTGCCTTGTCTATCAAATACTAGCTCCTCCAACCCATTCACTAGCTTGACAAAGGAGCGCGACTGCCACACTACACGCAGTACGCCGGCTCGGGAAACGCGTCGCACGCCAGTGACGTCATCGGCCCTCGCCTGCTATTCAATCAACATCTCCAAGGCCCTGCACTGCTTTTCTTCACCGCTGACGGCCGTATCCATACCATCTACAGCAGTGAACTGACTATCAGCAGCACAGTGCCCCAGCAGGAGGAGATACTCCGTGACAGACCTGATGACATCTTCCTCTTCTAACTGGATTTCGTACAATGCACGTTTTTAACCATACAAATGTGAGTTGCTTGTAGCACTATCTTTTATTAAATTGTTTTAAAACGTCTGCACTCAGAGGCGCCTCTCCCTTGCTTTTCCCCCAGGGATATGTCCTAGCACCATCTCTGTTTAATTTATTCATAAATGATATACAGTAGTATAGAGGATGGGATACACTGTTCAATCTCAATATTTGCAGATGATACAAAGCTAAGCATGGCAATAACTTATTTTCATAATGCGAAAACATTACAAGAAGACCTAAATAAAATAATGGGTTGGGCAACTACATGGCATATTAATCCTCCTGATGGTATTCCAGAGTGTGGCCCGGGGTTAAAATTCATTACCATTAGCGGTAACCCCGAGCCACACTCGAGATTGCATTGCAGAATCCTGGTCCAGGTTACTTACCTTGTCACCAGGATCCTGCGATGTCCCCCCGATGTGTCCCCCCGCCGGATCTCTTGCCCGATGCTCTGTGTGCCGGGCTCCATTTCCTGCGAGCATCGCGACGAATGGGGGCGGAGCCCCGTGGCAAATTCAAAAAGTACAAAAAACATAACACATACACTAATGTAATCTGCAAGATTACAGTGTACTGTATCAAATAATTTCAGCTCCCTTTTGTGCCTAGTGCTTTGTCCAGTGCCCTGCATGCAGTTTTATATTATATATACTGTTCTTTCTGCCTGGAAACTTGAGATTGTCCATGGCAACCAAAAAGTGTCCCTTTATGTCAAAAGTGGTTTTAGACCAGCTAGAAAACAGTGATAGTAAATTAGAACACTTGAATTGAGCGATAGTGATTTATGGGGAAATGTATTTTATTATTATTATATTATTATTTTTTATAATTATTTATAGTTATTTATTATATTATAATTTATGATTTTGTGTTTAAAACTTTATCATACCCGGGATGTCTACTAGACTCTTGTTTGGACCGATATAAATGTCTTATTATTAAGAATTACAGGCCTACAATATAAAACGCCAAATTTCTATGCAAAACAATGTACCGCTTTGAGATTCAAAAATCTGACATAATCATACCACCAGGGAGGCTACTGTTGAAAAATGTAAGGTAAAGCATTTGGGTGCTAAAAATATGAACGCAGTGTGCATGTGTGAGACCTCCGTAATGGCCGCCTGAGCCAGGGTTCCGCACCACCCCGGACCCACGGACCGCACAGCACACAGCTCGACCCCCCTAGCCATCCACCAACGAGCAATCCACCTCGGTGAGACACCCGAGCACCCCCCCGCATGTCTGGACCGACTGCCAGACGGGATCTCGGGCCAGATGTACCAAGATGGCCGCCGGCAACACTTCCATGCAGACACATGCGGTCTGTGAGGAAAGAAACCCAGACCAGAGGCAAGTGATCCTCCCTGCCACACTCACATACTCCCAGGTGGCCCAGGGCATCCCACAGCCCCTCCTGGTTTCCTCTCCAGCCTCCACTGAATCGTTACTGGGCCGCACCATGGAGGATTACTCCCTTTCCCCAGTGGGGCCTGCACTTCCCCACATGCAAACGACCCCATCCCCAGGCATGCTGGCCCAGGATCAGGCCTCACCACAGCAGGACTTATTCCTCAAATTATCAGATCTCCTAGAGAGGGGGCTAGCCAATACTGCTGACAAAATCACACAAGACCTCAAATCTCATTTTACCAATCTGGGGACCAGAATGGAGGCCATTGAACATAAACTGGATATAACGGTCGCTAAAACCAATCAAAATGTTGCACACATCCAAGTCCTCCAGGGCCTGCCTTCTCCAGGATTGACGACCTCGAGAATAGGTCCAGGAGATACAACTTTAGAATCCAGGGCCTACCCAAAACTGTCACCGAAATCTCCACAGCAGTCCAGGGCCTAATCAAGGACCTGTTACCCAACGCACCCCCCCCCCCACCGCCTGGAGCTGGACAGAGCTCATAGGGCCCTAGGACCCCCTAGGAAAGACGGATCCCCAAGGGACATTATTGTGAAGACACACTTTCATGCTGTGAAGGAGGAAGTCATGCAACAGTCTCGCTCCAAGTCTAAAGTGTTATGCCTTGGCCACCAAGTACAAATTTTTGCTGACCTCTCCCCCAAAACCATCCAGAAACAGAGATCCCTAAAACCACTCCTTACGGCCCTCACTCAACAAGACATCAAGTACTGTTGGGCCTTTCCGTTCGCAGTGAAATTCTCAATACAGGGAAAGTCACACTCATTCTCCAACCTACCGGATGGCGAAAAGTTACTCTTGCACCTCAAACCTCAAACTGATATCCCAGGAAGCACCCATGGACTTTGCTAATGCGACAAGCCCGGTTTCCCCTCTCTGGGACAAAGGAAAGTTCAAGAAACCCAAGGACGGCAGACCACCCTAAAATGAAGGAGTCAATCAAGTAATACTTGGCCCACATCCGGGCTTCCACTTCGCCAGAACGGCAGTCCACCCTGTTGAAGGAGCTTAATGCCCCTAACCTCTGTTGCCATCATGGATGGCCACCATTTGTTTACTCCCACGTTTTTATACCACCAGATGAAAATGGCACTACTATGAGAGTGGCGAGGACATTCCCCGCGCAGCTAAACAAAAGCGGACTAAAGGCACTCTCAGTCCAGACACTTTACCTCTGTTAGCAGGAGGTCCACGAATGGCAGCAGCTAGCCCTAGTTTTCCCGTCCAGCCCCGAGAGTTGCCACGGGGGGTTTTGGGGACCCGGTTCACCCTGTTTGTTTTGAAGTCGTAGCACGGGCCCCATTCGGGCTCTCTGACCTGTGAGATCACTTGAATGGGTCCTCCCCCTGCCTCCCCCCGGAGACTTTCATCTCTCTCAAACCTGGGCTGGGGGGGTGTCTCGGGCGAAAACCCTTGAGACGGCTCCCGAGATTCCTTTCACAGTTATGATTGTCATTGTTTTTTTTTGTTTTTTTTACAGCTCTTTACGCTAGTTTGACTTAACCCAAGTTGTTATCTGCTGTGTTCTTTTAACTGTACAGTTCCACTTTGAAGTAGGGGTCCGGGGTGACCCCCTGCACCTCCACCTATCCCACAGAAACTAGTTCCGGTTTCTGAGTGATGGGTCATCGGCCCCCCTTTAGGGGCAGCAGACGCACATTGGCAGGAGTCTGGCAGACTTTGTCAAAGTCAGACCCGCTTGGTCTTCTTAGAAGACGCATTGTTTTATTTTGTTATACCTCTCCTCCCCACTCTTCTCTAACTCTCCCTTTTTTTCAAGCCACTCAGCAGGATGAGCAGTCCTACAGCACCCAGCTTCAGACAGGACTTCACCCCACACTCAACCCTAACACCAAAAGGAGAAGTCGGCATGAGGTAGGTAGTGGTGGACTTGGCAGCACTTCACCCCTCTGTTCCCATGGCTAAACCCCCCCTAACAGGGACGGTGTTCAGAATTGCCTCTCATAATGTCCAAGGCCTAAACTCCCCCAACAAAAGGAGAAAGGCGTTCAAAAACTAACACTCCCTTAAAATAGAGATAATTATGCTACAAAAAACACACTTCCCAGCCCGGTACAGCCCCAAATTCCTTCACGCATACTATCCAACCTTCTACTTAGCCAATGCAGCCAACAAGACCAAGAGGGTTGTAATACTAATATCTAAGCACTGTAAATTTTCCCATATCTCTGAATATAATGACCCGGAGGTCAGATTTCTCCTAGTGAAGAGCACAGTAGAAGGCAAATTATATTCCCTTATATCCTATTACACACCCAATAAGGGCCAATCTAAATTCTTTCAAAACCGCTTCACGACCTTGAACCCCCTCCTGGAGGGATCGGTCATCTTTGGCGGTGACTCGAACCTGGCTTTTGACCAAGGGCTTGACAAATCAAAACCCCTGGCGACCCAACTGACACGACACACCAAGACCAGCCTAAACGTAGCAAGACTTATTAATTCGCAAGGCCTTGTTGATATCTGAAGGGAATTGAACCCTATGAAAAGAGTTTACACCCACTACTCCTACCTCACCAGTTCTACGCCAGAATCGACCATATCCTGGTTTCCCCCTCTATCATCCCATCAGCACAAAAAGCTTCTATTATTGACACAGCATGGTCTGACCACTCACTGGTTCTACTTTCACTACAGGACACCCTTAACACATTGGTGCCTAAACAAATCACTTCTTAGTAACCCCGCCACAACCAAAGAGATAGATGATGCCCTCAAGGAGTACTTCAGACTAAACGACCAGGATGACATCTCCCCCGAAATGCTCTGGGCAGCCCACAAAGTCACCATCAGAGGCACTTTAATTCGGATGGCAACCCAAATCAAGAAAGACATATGGACATACTCAAACTATAAAAAACTTTTGCGACCCTAAAATCCAAACACAAGAAACACCCCTCTAAGAAACTTCTTGACAGAGTAGATGCAATCAGACTAGAGCTCAACCTGGCTCTAACCGCCAAAGCCGAGAAGCATATCCGCTGGAGAGGAGCTAAACTTTACTCACAGAAGGACACAATTGGCTCTATGTTAGCTGCTAAGCTTACACCAAAATCGGGCCACTACACCCTACCCAGGATTAGGAGACCAGGCCACCAGCCCACAGCCAACCCCAAAAAAATATTAGCAACCTTCCATGACTTCTATTCTAAACATTACTTCTCTACCCCCACAGACAGAGGCTCACTAATCACGACTTCCTACGAGACTTACCCCTACCGACCCTCTCCATTGATCACAAAAACATAATGGAAGACACCATTTCAGTAGATGAGATTAGAGACGTCATCAAAAACCTCAAGACAGGTTCTCCCCCGGGACCGGACAACCTTTCAGTACTATAAAGCTTTTGCGGACACCTTGGCCCCATACATGGCAAAAATTTTCAACACAAAAACCTCAGGTTCCCCCCTAGACCCCCAACTCCACACTGCCTACATAACAGTAATCCCCCAAACCAAACAAAAACTCAGAGGAAGTGGAAAACTACAGGCCCATATCCCTAATAAATAATGACCTAAAGATTTTAACAAAAATTCTAGCCAACAGTCTCTCCTCCTTCATTAGTAGATATGTTCACAAGGACCAGGAGGAGGTTCATCCCTGGCAGGCAGGGGTCCGACCAAACTAGGAGAGCCATCGACATTATTTCTATTTTACAGTCTAACTGGAACAACGCCCCTAAACAAGAGGGGATGCTTTTATCCCATCAACATCGCGAAAGGCACTAGGCAAGGTTGCCCCTTATCCCCGCTAATATTCGCTATCGCCATTGAAACGCTGCCGATAGCAATACATTCTAACCTCAATGTTCAAGGGGTATCCTGCGGCCCACAAACCCATAAATGCGGCCTATTCGCAGACGACATGCTTTTATTTCTAACATCCAGGATTACATCCCTCCCCAATCTCTGCAAACTACTCTCTGATTTCACAGCAATCTCGGGTCTTAAGGTAAACTACGCCAAATCCAACGCCCTCAACATCTCCCTGAAACCAGACTTAGTAACATCATTACAAAGCTCCTTTGATTTCAAATCGAACAACTCCTCCATAGAATACCTGGGGATCACCCTTACAGCAAAAATTTAACACCTATACACCACTAACTTTGTTCCCACATACCGGAAGCTCGAGTCCGACATAAAAAATTGGGCCAAAGGGGAACTTTCTTGGCTAGGTAGAATACATGCCATAAAGATGACACTCCTTCCCAGACTGCTATATCGCTTCAGAGCGTTACCGATCAATATAAGAAAATACCAACTGAAATCCTTACAACAAAAACTAAACAAATTTATTTGGGGGGGGGGAGGATCAGGCCACAGATTGCCACAAACTACCCTTTACAGACTCAGGACAAAGAGGGGACTAGGACTACCTCGACTGCTTTGATACTATCAAGCAGTCAGACTCTCACAACTCTCAAAACCGAAAAGCCTAATTGGATTTAAATAGAGAGACAGGCGGCCCCCTCATATACCCTTGACTACCTCTTAGAGGTTCCATCCAGGGAAAGACCCCCAATTCTTTCACCCATCCTCTCCCAATCTCTATCTCTCTGGGATAAGCTGAGAACGAACCCCTCCTTGATTTCCGAATGCCAACGCCTTTCCCACATCTTTAATAACCCCAACTCCATCCCAGGCCAAAACATTAAAGCTTTTAAATGGTGGTTGGACAAGGGGTTGTACTGGATCGGGCACTTTTTTACCTCATCGGGACCAATCACCATAAGATTCTGTTAGCAACAGCTGGAAATCCTGACCTCTGAACACTTCACACTACAGCAAATACAGCACTTCATTCATAAAATCTGGAAATCCAAACCAGCCCCCCCTAAGTTCACTCTATATGAAATTTGGTGCGGACAGTCCACGGAACAGAGGGGTGGAATCTCCATTGTCTACCAGACACTAGCCCAAATGCCCTACAAAGCCCCATACATGACATCTTGGGAAAATGATCTCCAAATAAGCTGAAACTTGGAAAAATGGCAAACCTCCTTTTCTAGATCCTTTAAGGGGATTCAGAATATTTCCCTGATCTAATCCAATTTAAAAGTGATGACCAGATGGTACCTCACTCCGGCAAAGTTGGCCACCATGTATCCTACAGTTAACCCTCAATGCTTCAGAGGATGCCAACTAAGGCCCACACATGGTGGGAATGCCCCAGAATAAGGTCATACTGGAACAGGATGTTTGCCTTGATCCAAAGGGTCACAACCCACCAGATTCCAAAAACCCTGGCAATTGCTCTTCTGAACGCCAATCTTCCCAAGACGTCTAAATCTACACGCAAACTGATACACTTCATGTTGCTGGGAAATAACCCAGGGTCTCCCTTTTGGCCACCAAATGCAAAATCTTGTGGATTATGTCCCATGGAAATAACCCAGGGTCTCCCTTTTGGCCACCAAATGCAAAATCTTGTGGATTATGTCCCAGGAAAAACTCACAAGCATCCTCTTAGACAAAACCAATGAATTTGAAGCCACTTGGGAAACCTGGGCCAAATATATGGGCATAGCTCTCATACCCGGGATACAAGCCTAACAAACTTGTTCCGCCACTCCCGTCCTGTTGCTTGGCTTCTTTCTCTCTTTTTCTACTTCTCTCTCTCCCCTTTTCCTGCTTTTCTCTACTCCTTTCCTCTTACATCATACACTCAAAACCTTCTCTCTATAGCAAGGGTACCTGTGGTATAACCGCCTCTGAGAAGACTATACAGCAGGTCCCCACCTAAAGGGACATGAGGCCTCAGCTCCGCGTTTCCTTCACGGCAGCCTTGGTTGTCGGGAACCCCCAGCCAGTTTCTCTCACGGAGGTGTTTGGGGGGTATTCCCTGGGTACAGCATAATTCCCCAAAGGGGTGCCCGGAATATTCTTCTGAACCCCTCAGTCGGTCTCCAAAATAAATGGAGCAACACAAGGCTCACATTTGTTTGACTATTCAGTTTGTCTATCCCATGTCCTATACACCCTCTAAATGTATTTCGAACATTTCAGATATTGTCACACAGGAATAAGTGTATGTATTTTAATTTTGTTATTCTTTTATTGGAAAATAAAAACCCTTTGAAAGAAAAATATGAACGCAGGTTACTGGCTAGGGGGAGAACCTCTGGGGGAATCCAGGTTGGAAAAGGCCCTGGGGTCCTAGTAGATGACAGGTTTAGCAACGGCATGCAATGCTAAGCTGCTGCAATCGAAGCAAACATAATATTGGCATGCATTAAAAAGGGGAATTTACTCTAGAGATAAAATGATAGTTCTCCCACTCTACAAGACCCTGGTCTGGTCGCATCTGGAGTATGCTGTCCAGTTCTGGGCACCGGTCCACAAGAAGGATGTGCTGGAACTGGAAAGAGTTCAGAGAAGGACAACAAAGCTAGTAAATGGACTAGAGGATCTCAGCTATGGGGAAAGACTACAAGCATTGAACCTATTCTCTCTGAAGAGATGCTTGAGAGGGGATATGATAGCGATATACAAACATCGCAATGGTGACCCTAGCATAGGGAAAATACTTTTCGGCAGTGGTGGTGCGTCTATATATATATATATATATATATATATATATTATAATGTCATTCAAATTCGTGAACAAATTTCATACAACATAAAAAATTGGAATTCACTTTAACAGAGCAAAATGACTTGGCACATAAACATGAACCTAACATTTTTACTTTATTATACACCTCCTTATCGCCCTGTCTGACCTACCAGTAAAACATGCACCTCACATGGATATCTGCATTCCCTGGCTGCTGTACATCTTTTTAGCTGACAGTTGTAGAATGTAACTTTGTTCCTGAGTGTATATCCCTCACCTGGTTCTCTATGGCCTCACCCTAAGGTGAAGCCTTGGCATCTGCAACAATGACATGTATTGTAGCGACTGAGATTCTGACCTTTTTTCCTCCTCCCCACCCTGGCTTTGCAAACACAACAGGAATTTCAATGATCCTCAGCAAAACTGGGAAAATAAAGGATCAGTCCCACCTTTCTGTGCACAAATTTAACTCATGTAACTTGTGCAAGTATTTAAGACATACAAGCACAGATTAAATGTGTGTGTAGATTAGTCTGAAAAGGTAAAAAAAAAATCACGTTTCTTTTTGTTGGTCTTATTATGAATTTTGAGGTCTTTAATTAGACAGATATTTAGAAGAATTTGTTGACAGATAAGATTGCGAGGCATTTCAGTTTTTTTATTTATTTTTTAACAGTGGTATACCAGCTGACCTCAGGGAATTCGATTTTCTTTATCATTTCAAAAATATAAAACATGTCTTTGGTGCACACCGTATACAGTACCTCAGTATCTTCATAGATGGATTTTATAAAGATAAATCTGCTTTCCTACCTATGAGGCACATTATCCTTAAAGTCCTAATTGATTGCTCTGCCTTCTACAAATTCCTATACCTACTATGCTTAGTTTTATGTAACCACTGTGCAGGGAGTTGTCCAGTAACTTTTCGCCTACTATCATGAAGTCATTGTGGGAGTGTTTGTTCTATTCTGAACTGAACAACTCCATACTTACTAGAAAAGGAAAAAATGTCTTTAGTTTAGTTTCGATTTGTTATTTAACCACTTGCCGACCAGCCTCCGCAGTTATACTGCGGCAGGGAGGATCTATTGTGCCAATCGCCTTACCGATACGGTGATTCGTTTAATAGATATACTGGGCTTGTGCGCGGCACTGGAGCTGATGCGCGTAGCCAGCAGCCGTGATGACCCCCGGCCACCCTGATCGCTCCACAGAGAGGCAGAATAGGGATCTGTCAATGTAAACAAACAGATCCCCGTTCTGTCAGGGGAGTACAGAGTGATCGTCTGTTCCTGGTGATTAGGAACAGCGATCTCTCTCTACTCCCAGTCAGTCCACTCCCCCCACAGTTAGAAACACCTCCCTAGGACACACCTAACCCCTTGATTGCCCCATAGTGTTAACCCCTTCCCTGCCAGTGTCATTTATACAGTAATCAGTGCATTATTATAGCTGTAAGGAAAGGTTCCATCCGCTGGTAATATTTATCATCTGGCGTGCAGTACTGAGGTCCACCAGCAGGTGTCTCCTGGCAGTTTTGAACTGAGCCTGTTAGGAGGTATAATATAAATACCCGGCAAGTGCACACACACACTGCCCTGGTATCGTCCTCGTGCCCTGATCTGTACCTGCTGCCTGTTTACCTGAACCTGTTTCTGTATCTGCTACCTGAGTTCCTGAGTTCCTGATCCTGTCTCCCTGTCCTGACCCATCCATCCATCCTCTCCCTGTCCTGTGTTCCTTACCCCATCTGCTGATCTCCCTGTGTATGACCTCGGCCTGGCTAACGTTTATGTTTCTGGAATATCCCTTTGTCCATCTGCCTACCTGCTGTGTATGACCCTGGCCTGGCTATTGTATATGATTCTGCCATTTCCCATTTATTGCACATATCTGTTGTTATTTGTGAGTCTCTGTCTGTTGGTTGGTTTGCTGCACTGTATCATATTGAAGGTGGTTATACTTATATTATTCACTCACCTAAATAAATCTTTATATTTTCACTTATTTGTGTTTGGTGTTCCTCTGTAGGGATGAGCTTCGTGTTCGAGTCGAACATACGTTCGACTCGAACATCGGCTGTTCGATCGTTCGACGAAGATCGAACGATTTGGGCCGTTCGCGCCAAATTCGAGTGACGCGAACGGCCCACAATGCACTACGCCATCGCAGTGTCATCCAGGCGCTGTGATTGGCCAAGCATGCACTGTGACCCCGCATGCTTGGCCAATCACAGCGCCGGCAGCGAGGAGAGCAATGATTGGCCACAGGCAGGATGCCTGTGGCCAATTATTGCTGAGGGTGTTTAGTACACGCCCCACACTATAAAAGGCCGCCAGCACGGCGGCCTAGTGTAGTGTGTTCCGGAGCAGGGATAGAGCAGCATAGGCAGGGACAGTGACTGTTATTTCTTTCTTGCTTAACCTGGATTCCTTTAGTTTAGGGAAAGAGAAGGATAGGTAGGGAGAGTGTCAGTGTGTTTTGTGCTTGTGCTATAGTGTGCTTAAAAAAAACATTTATTCTAGGGACAGAAAACTGTAGGTAGGGACAGTGTCAGTTTCTTTCACTCTGCAAGTCCTTGTTTCCAGGGACCTGGAAGGACAGTGAGTGAATTGTCCTTGTGCTATATTGTGCTTAAAAAAACATTTATTCTAGGGACAGAAAACTGTAGGTAGGGAGAGTGTCAGTTTCTTTCACTCTGCAAGTCCTTGTTTCCAGGGACCTGTAAGGACAGTGAGTGAATTGTCCTTGTGCTATATTGTGATTAAAAAAAACATTTTTTCTAGGGACAGAAAACTGTAGGTAGGGAGAGTGTTTTTTTTCTTTCACTCTGCAAGTCCTTGTTTCCAGGGACCTGGAAGGACAGTGAGTGAATTGTCCTTGTGCTATATTGTGCTTAAAAAAAAACATTTTTTCTAGGGACAGAAAACTGTAGGTAGGGAGAGTGTTTTTTTTCTTTCACTCTGCAAGTCCTTGTTTCCAGGGACCTGTAAGGACAGTGAGTGAATTGTCCTTGTGCTATATTGTGCTTAAAAAAAACATTTATTCTAGGGACAGAAAACTGTAGGTAGGGAGAGTGTCAGTTTATTTCACTCTGCAAGTCCTTGTTTCCAGGGACCTGTAAGGACAGTGAGTGAATTGTCCTTGTGCTATATTGTGATTAAAAAAAACATTTTTTCTAGGGACAGAAAACTGTAGGTAGGGAGAGTGTTTTTTTTCTTTCACTCTGCAAGTCCTTGTTTCCAGGGACCTGTAAGGACAGTGAGTGAATTGTCCTTGTGCTATATTGTGCTTAAAAAAAACATTTATTCTAGGGACAGAAAACTGTAGGTAGGGAGAGTGTCAGTTTATTTCACTCTGCAAGTCCTTGTTTCCAGGGACCTGTAAGGACAGTGAGTGAATTGTCCTTGTGCTATATTGTGATTAAAAAAAACATTTTTTCTAGGGACAGAAAACTGTAGGTAGGGAGAGTGTTTTTTTTCTTTCACTCTGCAAGTCCTTGTTTCCAGGGACCTGTAAGGACAGTGAGTGAATTGTCCTTGTGCTATATTGTGCTTAAAAAAAACATTTATTCTAGGGACAGAAAACTGTAGGTAGGGAGAGTGTCAGTTTATTTCACTCTGCAAGTCCTTGTTTCCAGGGACCTGTAAGGACAGTGAGTGAATTGTCCTTGTGCTATATTGTGATTAAAAAAAACATTTTTTCTAGGGACAGAAAACTGTAGGTAGGGAGAGTGTTTTTTTTCTTTCACTCTGCAAGTCCTTGTTTCCAGGGACCTGTAAGGACAGTGAGTGAATTGTCCTTGTGCTATATTGTGCTTAAAAAAAACATTTATTCTAGGGACAGAAAACTGTAGGTAGGGAGAGTGTCAGTTTATTTCACTCTGCAAGTCCTTGTTTCCAGGGACCTGTAAGGACAGTGAGTGAATTGTCCTTGTGCTATATTGTGATTAAAAAAAACATTTTTTCTAGGGACAGAAAACTGTAGGTAGGGAGAGTGTTTTTTTTCTTTCACTCTGCAAGTCCTTGTTTCCAGGGACCTGTAAGGACAGTGAGTGAATTGTCCTTGTGCTATATTGTGCTTAAAAAAAACATTTATTCTAGGGACAGAAAACTGTAGGTAGGGAGAGTGTCAGTTTATTTCACTCTGCAAGTCCTTGTTTCCAGGGACCTGTAAGGACAGTGAGTGAATTGTCCTTGTGCTATATTGTGATTAAAAAAAACATTTTTTCTAGGGACAGAAAACTGTAGGTAGGGAGAGTGTTTTTTTTCTTTCACTCTGCAAGTCCTTGTTTCCAGGGACCTGTAAGGACAGTGAGTGAATTCTCCTTGTGCTATATTGTGCTTAAAAAAAACATTTATTCTAGGGACAGAAAACTGTAGGTAGGGAGAGTGTCAGTTTATTTCACTCTGCAAGTCCTTGTTTCCAGGGACCTGTAAGGACAGTGAGTGAATTGTCCTTGTGCTATATTGTGATTAAAAAAAACATTTTTTCTAGGGACAGAAAACTGTAGGTAGGGAGAGTGTTTTTTTTCTTTCACTCTGCAAGTCCTTGTTTCCAGGGACCTGTAAGGACAGTGAGTGAATTCTCCTTGTGCTATATTGTGCTTAAAAAAAACATTTATTCTAGGGACAGAAAACTGTAGGTAGGGAGAGTGTCAGTTTATTTCACTCTGCAAGTCCTTGTTTCCAGGGACCTGTAAGGACAGTGAGTGAATTGTCCTTGTGCTATATTGTGATTAAAAAAAACATTTTTTCTAGGGACAGAAAACTGTAGGTAGGGAGAGTGTTTTTTTTCTTTCACTCTGCAAGTCCTTGTTTCCAGGGACCTGTAAGGACAGTGAGTGAATTGTCCTTGTGCTATATTGTGATTAAAAAAAAACATTTTTTCTAGGGACAGAAAACTGTAGGTAGGGAGAGTGTTTTTTTTCTTTCACTCTGCAAGTCCTTGTTTCCAGGGACCTGTAAGGACAGTGAGTGAATTGTCCTTGTGCTATATTGTGCTTAAAAAAAACATTTATTCTAGGGACAGAAAACTGTAGGTAGGGAGAGTGTTTATTTTCTTTCACTCTGCAAGTCCTTGTTTCCAGGGACCTGTAAGGACAGTGAGTGAATTGTCCTTGTGCTATATTGTGATTAAAAAAAAACATTTTTTCTAGGGACAGAAAACTGTAGGTAGGGAGAGTGTTTTTTTTCTTTCACTCTGCAAGTCCTTGTTTCCAGGGACCTGTAAGGACAGTGAGTGAATTGTTCTTGTGCTATATTGTGATTAAAAAAAACATTTTTTCTAGGGACAGAAAACTGTAGGTAGGGAGAGTGTTTTTTTTCTTTCACTCTGCAAGTCCTTGTTTCCAGGGACCTGTAAGGACAGTGAGTGAATTGTCCTTGTGCTATATTGTGCTTAAAAAAAACATTTATTCTAGGGACAGAAAACTGTAGGTAGGGAGAGTGTCAGTTTCTTTCACTGTGAAAGTCCTTGTTTCAAGGGACAGAGAAGGACACCTGAAGGTAGCCCTTATTGCTTTTTTCCCATCTCCCTGCAGGCCATCTATTAGAATGTCTGGAAGGCAAACAAGGAGAGGCAGACAGTCAGGAGGCAATAAAAGAGGGCAAGCAGGCTCTGTGTCTGGGGGCAACAGTGCTGGTCGTGGACGCGGTGCATTGTCATCAGCACATGGCCATGGGACACGCTTGTCCTTCTTTTCGGCAGCTGGACATGTTGAGCCACATCATGCCGAAGACTTGGTAGAGTGGATGACCAAGCCCTCCTCCTCCTCCTCATCCTCTCTCACCCAGGCTCAGGGTACTGGAAAAGCAGCTGCCAAAGCGTCGTCTTCCCTGGTATCAATGTCAGACAAATCATCAGTCACTCCTTCCCTAGACCCACCATGTCCTCCTCCTGAGGAGTCCCCCGAACTGTTTCAGCACAGTGTTGGGTACATGCTCCAGGAGGATGCCCAGCGTTTCGAAGGGTCTGATGATGAAACCCAGCTAGAGGAAGGCAGTAGCGTGAGAGCAGACAGAGGGGATGCTCAAGAAGGACACCAATCTGGCAGTCATGTTCCAGCAGCTGCAGCATACTGCCAGATTGGCTCCAGTGATGAGGAGGGAGGGGATGATGAGGTCACTGACTCCACGTGGGTGCCTAATAGGAGAGAGGAGGAGGAGGAGGATGAGGAGGAGGCACATCTCCAACGAGGCAGGATGCCCTTTGGTGGCCAGCGTAAGGGCAGTACACCGTCGGAATCACACCGCAGAGCTCCGCCTGTGCAGGGCGCTGCCTCTGCCCGTCATTCAAAAAGTTCTTTGGTGTGGGCCTTTTTTGAGGCTAGTGCATCAGATCGCACAGCTGCTGTTTGCAACATATGTCTCAAGCGTATATCGCGTGGCCAAAACATCAGCCGCTTGGGTACCACATGCCTGACCAGACATATGTTGACCTGCCATGCAGCTCGTTGGCAAGCCTACCTCAAAGACCCACACCAAAGAACAAAGCGGACCTCTCCTTGCACCGCATCAGCTGGGATCTCCAACCCCACTATAACTTCAGTCCTCTCTGAAACATGCACTGAGAGGAATGAAGGTGTAGAATTAGGTGTGTCACAGCCAAGTACTTGCGCCCACTCTGCTAGCAGTACACCGACGTCCGATTCTAGCAGGCAAATTTCCCTGCCCCAGCTGCTGGACCGTCGAAAGAAGTTCACTCCCAGCCATCCACATGCCCAGCGGTTGAATGCTAGCTTGGCTAAATTGCTAGCGCTTCAACTGCTGCCTTTTCAGTTGGTAGACTCGGCCCCCTTCCGTGAGTTTGTGCAATGTGCGGTTCCTCAGTGGCAGGTTCCCAAACGCCACTTTTTCTCACGGAAGGCTATTCCGGCTCTCTACCGGCATGTGGAAGGCAATGTCTTGGCCTCGCTGGACAGGGCGGTCAGCGGTAAGGTGCATATTACCGCTGACTCATGGTCCAGCAGGCATGGACAGGGACGTTACCTTTCTTTCACGGCCCATTGGGTCACTCTTTTGGCAGCTGGGAAGGATTCAGGACAAGGTGCAGTAGTGTTGGAGGTTGTCCCACCGCCACGCCTCCAAAATGCTACTACTGGTTGTGACACACCTCTCTCCTCCACCCCCTCCTCTTCTTCTTCCTCCATGGCCTCTTCCTGTGGTTTGTCCTATGAACCAGCGGTGCTCCGTAGCCGTTCACGGGGCTACGCAAGTACGCAGGCAAAAAGATGCCATGCCGTGCTTGCGCTGGTGTGTTTGGGGGACAGAAGCCACACTGGGGCAGAGGTCCTGTCTGCTCTGCAGGGCCAGGCCGAGAGGTGGTTGACGCCACGCCAGCTTAAGCCAGGAATGGTGGTTTGCGACAATGGCACCAACCTCCTCTCCGCCCTCCGACAGGGACAACTGACCCATGTGCCCTGTGTGGCTCACGTCCTTAACCTGGTGGTGCAGCGCTTCTTGGGCAGGTACCCGGGCTTACAGGATGTCCTGAGGCAGGCCAGGAAAGTCTGTGTGCATTTCCGCAGATCTTATAATGCCAGTGCTCGCCTGGCTGAGCTGCAAAAGGAGTTGAACCTGCCCAAGAACCGCCTTATATGTGACATGCCCACCAGGTGGAACTCAACGTTGGCCATGCTGCAGCGGCTGCACACGCAGCAGAGGGCCATCAATGAGTACCTGTGCGACTACGGCACCAGGACAGGGTCAGGGGAGCTTGGTTTTTTTTCTCCACGCCAGTGGGGCATGATCAGGGATGCATGCACTGTCCTGGCACCATTTGAGGAGGCCACGAGGATGGTGAGCAGTGACAGTGCATGCATCAGTGACACTGTACCTCTTGTCCACCTGTTGGAGCACACGCTGCGTGGAATAATGGACAGGGCACTTGAGGCAAAACAGAGGCAGGAAGAGGAGGACTTCCTTGCCTCTCAAGGCCCCCTTTACCCAGACAGTGTTCCTTCTGTCCCACCCATCGCACAGGAAGAGGAGGAGGAGGAGGAGGATTGTGTCAGCATGGAGGTGGAGGCTGGCACTCAGCATCATCAGCAGCAGTCTTTTAGGGATGATTTACAGTCCCAAGAAACCAGTGGACTTGTACGTGGCTGGGAGGAGGTGGCTGCGGATCATGTCGTCCTTAGTGACCCAGAGGACTCCGGAGCGAATGCCTCAGCAAACCTACGCTGCATGGCCTCCCTGATCCTGCAAAGTCTGCGGAAGGATCCTCGTATTCTTCGGATCAAGGAGAGGGACCATTACTGGCTGGCCACTCTCCTTGATCCACGGTACAAGGGTAAGGTTGCGGACCTTATGTTACCGTCGCAGAGGGAGCAGAGGATGAGACAACTCCGGGAGGCCTTGCAGAAAGGTCTGTGCAACGCGTTCCCAGAGACTGGGAGGTTGCAAACTCCTGGTCCTGGACAACGAGTTGCTGAGGCTTCGGCCAGTCAAAGAAGGAGCGGTGGGGAAGGTGGCCGTCTGACCGATGCGTTCAGACAATTCTTTAGTCCGCAGCCCCAAAGTATGATCGGTTCCAGCAACCATCGCCAGCGTCTGATAAACATGGTGCAGGAATATCTAGGGGCAAGGTCAGACTTGGACACCTTCCCCACCGAAAATCCTCTGGCTTACTGGGTCTTGAGGATGGATCACTGGCCAGAGCTTGCACAGTATGCAATTGAGCTACTGGCCTGTCCTGCATCCAGCGTTCTTTCGGAACGCACATTCAGTGCTGCTGGAGGATTTGTCACGGATCACAGGGTGCGCCTGTCCACCGACTCGGTTGATCGACTGACTTTCATCAAGATGAACCAGTCTTGGATCACCACCAGCTACCACACACCTGATGCTGATATAACAGACTAATTGATTTTAACATGTCACATCCCTTCAAGACTGATGCTGATGCTGAGTGCCTGTGCTGTTATGTTGACTGGCTATCCTCCTCCTCCGAGTCCTCAATGATACGATTGATGATGATAGCTTGGAAGATCATTTTTGTTTATGGGTGCCGCCACCAGTGCCTAACGCCCAATTTTTCAGCCCCTGTTTAACAGGGGCGTGTAATTACAATTTTTGAAGCAATACTTTGCAACAGGGCTCATTGCTGTGCTCCAAGTACAGTATCTGTGAGGGGTTGCAGTGTTGTGCCACCAGTGCCTAAGGCCCAATTTTTCAGCCCCTGTTCAACAGGGGCATGTAATTACAATTCTTGATCTAATAATTCACAGCAGGGCCCATTGCTGCACCCACCAAGAGTAACTGTCAGGGCTTACAGTGTTGTGGCACCAGCACCACCATCAAAGGCCCAATTTTTACTACCACTGTTCAACAATTATATGTAATTAAAATTCCTGATATAATAGTTGACAGCAGGGCGTTCCAGCACCAACCAAGAGTAACTGTGAGTGCTTACAGTGTTGTGCCAACACCAACAACTAAGGGGCCTATTTCTGCAGAGTATATACGGCAGGTCCCTACTTTCAAACATCCAACTTACAAACGACTCCTACTTGCAAACGCAAGAAGACAACAGGAAGTGAGAGGAAATCTACCACTAGGAAGGAAAATTCTCTCCTGTAAGAATAAATATGGGAGAAAGGTGTCTCCTCTGTACTGATGCTTTATCAGCAATCCTTGTTTCAAGAAAAACACCACATTTCAAAAACAGTTGTCATTGGGACGGAAAGTGAGGTGAAATGTTCTGAACAGGGGCACAGACAGCAAAACAAATGTTACAGGGGTGATAACCCTTACCTATGTTTTCCAAAAAGTTTAAAAATAGATTTTTGGTCTGGAGCTACAGACCCAAAGGGGCTGGTAATGGGCTGGGGTAGGGGGGGGGGGGGGGGGTCATGGGGTAGCTATGCCATTTTTCTTAAAGAATTTCATCCATATTACCGGGACCAGACATTACATTAAAGCCGCAAGCAGTTTTAAATGGCTTTTTTTTCCTTTAGAAGTGTCATTTTGTGCAGGGACAGTTCTAAACACGGGAAACACGTGGCACTTCACAGGCATACTTTAGACACCCCCCAGGTACGATATTTAAAGGAATATTTGACTTTTTTTTTTTCACTTTATGCATCATTAAAATGACTGCTCCCGAAAAACGACCGTTTTTAAAACTTCTTTTTGCATTGATACATGTCCCCTGGTGCAGAACCCGGGTTCCCAAACCCTTTTTAGGACAATAACATGCATAATAGTTGTTATAATTAGCACTTTAGAATTCGAACGTTCGCATCCATTGTATTTAATAGGGTTCTAATGTTCGTTCGAACTTTCGGTCCGTTCGCGGGTTCTGGTGCGAACCGAACCCGGGGGTGTTCGGCTCATCACTATTCCTCTGTTGCTAGTCACACAGTTCTGGTCACACCCGGTACATGACAATAGCACTGATCGCTGTATAAACGTCACTCATCCCAAAAAAGTGTCAAAAGTGTCCAATCTGTCCGCTGCAATGTCACAGTCCCGCTAAAAATCGCTGATCACTACCATTACTAGTAAAAAAAAAATGTTAATAATAAAAATGACATAAATCTATCCCCTATTTTGTAGACGCTATAACTTTTGCGCAAACCAATCAATATACGCTTATTGTGATTTTTTTTTACCAGAAATATGTAGCAGAATATATTTTGGCCTAAACTGATGACATTTATTTTTTATTTTTTGGGGGGATATTTATTATAGCAAAAAGTAAAAAATATATTTTTTTATTTCTTTTAAATTGTCGATGTTTTTTTGTGTATTGTGCAAATAATAAAAACCGCAGAGGTGATCAAATACCACCAAAAGAAAGCTCTATTTGTGGGGAAAAAAGGCCAATAATTTTGTTTGGGTACAACGGCACATGACGGCGCAATTGTCAGTTAAAACGATGCAGTGCCGTATCACAAAAAATGGCCTGGTCATTAAGGGGGTAAATCCTTCCGGGGCTGAAGTGGTTAACTAATATCCTTTAGTTAGATTTGTTAAATTCGTTTTCAGAATTTGTTTTGTTTCATTTATTGGAATTAAAATTTCGGAATTCGAAAAAAATTCAACCACATTTGAAAACATTTTAACTGAATATGTGTGTGACAGATATTTGTTGCACGCTAGTACACACTGAGACAGATGTTGATGGGACACTAGTTGTACAGATTTTTTTGTACATTGGAACATGCCTACTGTGACAGCTGCGTGGTTGAACTGGTAAGCTCCGACAGATGTTGATTAAACACAGACTACTACTACTACTACAGATGTTTTTGGGCACAGGCACACTGTGACAAATGGGTCACTAGGAGTAAACCTGACCTAGAGACAACATTTTTAGAAAGGATGAATGACGATAATTTTTTTCATTAGCAGGAACATGATGTACTCATTTAAATTTTGATTTAAAATTCAAATCGATTGGAGTTAGTAACAATTTGAATATTGGGGGCGTGGCCTAATGCACCATGTGAGCGAGCGTCTTTCTTAGCAGCTCCGTGATCATCTCTGCTTAATCCTGTGCAATCCTGTGTACCTGCCTCTGCATCCTGGCCGTTTTCCTACCTGGCTGCTTGGTGAAGGCCCCATGCTCCCTCCTGTGCAATTAGTGGATGGGAAATCGCAAGAAGAAGCAGCCCCCGGCAACAATGAATATTACCATGCGCTCTGGGCAAGATGGCTGCCGCTCCGCTGCTCCACACACTGCCCTGGCTTCCACGCCAGAGTTATTTGGAGAAGAGCCGGACCCCTCTTCACCACCCTCCCTTGGGGCCCCTGTGCCTCCAGCGCTGCTATCCCAGACCTCCCCTAGCAAGGATGGCATGGAGGAGGACCCAGAGCCTACCCTGCTGGACGTTTTCAGGCTAATCAAGGTAAATCACTCTGATCTTATGGGCAAGGTGGAAGAACTTAAACTGGACATAACAATAATGCGCCAGGACATGCACAAGATCCGGGACCAGGTCTCTGACACGGAACGGCACATTCGTGATCTGGAGGACACTGTCCATCCTGTCATGCCTGCTCTTAAACCTGTGCCACTAAAATCAGGACATTGGAAGATAAGATGGACGATTTTGAAAACCGTCTACGCAGAAACAATCTGAGACTAATGGGCCTCCCTGAGCGGGTCAAGTGGTCTGACCCAGTGTCCTTCCTGGAATGCTGGTTTACCCAGGAGTTTGGGAAAGACTGCCTGTCCCCCTGTTTTGTCCTGGAAAGGGCCCATAGAGTTCATGGCAGACCGCTCCTTGAAGGAAATCCTCCCCGCACCATGGTTATCCGTCTACTCAAATACCGGGTCAGGGATGACATCCTGCACACCGCTCGCCTGAAAGGGAGCCTCAGGATAAATAACCAAACAGTGTCCCTCTTCCCGGATTACTCCCCTGCCGTCCGTGCGTCCAGGGATAAATACCAACATGTCAAGCAGCTGCTGCGGGGAAAGGCCATTCAATACTCCATGTTATTTCCTGCCACACTGCGGGTCGTTTACCAAGGTCAGGTGCAATTCTTTCAGACCCCAGTGAATGCTCTCTCCTGGTTTAAATCTCTGCGACAACCTGGGCATCTGCCTGACCAGGCACTTGGCACCTGAACTGGACTCTTTTTGGTAGTGATTCCTACCCCAATCTTTTTTCACTTTTCTGGGAATTGTTGCAGCGACAGGTACTCAAAATATTTGCTCTGACAAGAGTATAAAGCTCTCCACGTGAGAGACTATGCTGCTAAGTTTACTTTCATTTTTGATCACTGACTGATCTAACATTTGTACATTGAAAAACAAAGGGGAGGGTTTTCAGATCAAGTCCAGAGACCAGTGTGTAGAATGACATTGACATTCAATACACTTGCAGTATAGGGGTACCGACTCACCCGATGTGGGTGGCGCCTTTTCCGTTTGTCTTGAACTCAATTAACAAGTAGAAAAAAGGGGGGAGAAGGGTAAAGACCCATAAAGTTCAGATAATGACAAAGGGGTGGGGCAGACAGCGATCTCCACCTATATAAGAAATTTATTTTATTGCTTAAATATAATATACAAAAATGACATAGAGATAATGTGCAGAATATATGGAATTAAAGAACATTAAGAACAAGGTGGCTGTGTGTGCACACCCACAGGACAGAGAAGTCACACAATATTTTCACTAAGTTGCCTCTAATGTCACAAACATGACACATGGAGGAGGCACCATTGGCAGGATCAAGGGAGAGAGCAACACAAATGGTCTTAATGGGTGCCGGCTGCTGACTGGAACATGCAGACACCCTGCAGACCTCGTTGCCTCGGAGCCCGAGAACCTCCAAAAATTGTTGTAGCCTAGTGCATTAATCGTACATAAAGTGTATGTTACAGTATCTTCAGACTTTTGAACTAAACCTTATATGTGTTGTGCCCATCCCAATTTATGGGACACTATATGTGCAAATTTAGGGGTGGTCTGAGCTAATAGTTCGGCTCAGACCTGTTTATTTATTAAATTGCTTCTGCTCTGGGTGCGATGCTTCTTGGCAGTATAGTTCCCTGTTGCCTGAGGGTGGCGCTGTCATCTTCGGCTCAGGTTGAACCGCAGGGGGTATCACAGCGCCATTGGGTGTCCTCTCTCAGCAGCCGTGCAGTGGGCGTGGTCTACCCACTGTGCATGCTGGGAGAGGGTACAAAAGCGGAAGACGCCATGAGGCGTGAGGTGATTCCAGGGGGACCCCAAGGAGTTCGGGGGGACCTCTGGTCCCGTGAGCGTGTCTCGTGGCCCTCATGGCACGGGACGCGTGCGATTGGTCTCGGGCACCTTTAGCTCGAGGCTCTACTGCTGTATAGTAGGCCCAAGTCTCCTACCGAGGGCCTACGCTTCGGAGAGGGTTCCCAGGCTGCCCGGTTAAAGGGGGCCCATCTTTAGGGAAGGAGTCCTAGGGGAAGATCAGTCCCTGCGGAGATAGCGATGGTACTGCTATCTCGGGGAGAGGCCTGGAGGCCTACCTAAAGTTGGATCTATTATCTCTGACATCCGTGCTCCACTCTGGCTGCTAGGACCACTCTCATAGAAACTATCCGGGTGAGCAATACCCACTCAGGCTTGAGTGGCGACGAAAGTGTTCTCTAAGTGTTGCGTGCCTGACATAGGCGTGCGCAGGGGGTGCCGGGTGTGCCTGGGCACACCCTAATCACCACGGGCGCCAGTGCCATTCAGTGTACCGAAGTGTGCAGGCAACTATAAGGGTCGCATTTGGGACCTGGCCCCATGCTTCGAGTGGCTGTGCGGCTCCCCTGACATACTTGTCTACACCTGGATGAGAGGGGCAGCGGGACGGTATATAGAACAACTGATGCTCGGAATTTTCCTCCCTGCAGCCATTGAATGCCTGCGGGAGGAAGAGGAGGAGAAGCGAGGATTCAGGGGCTGCAGGGAGGAAAATGCAGAGCATCGGTTGTTCCATATGCCGTCCCGCTGCCCCTCTCATCCAGCCTGGTGTTACATTTCCATCGGCTGGTAGAACTGCTGGCACCGCCTCCCAGCTCCCCCTGACTCCTTGGTTCCAAGTAACTGCTGCAGGACCGCCCACCCAGCCTCTCCGCGGCTCCGCCCATTAAATTTCAAGCAGCGGGCACATGGGCGCATGGGGCATGGCGTCCGGGGCACTGGAAGAGCCAGCTGATCCAGTAGTTAAGGGGGAGGAGCGGAGAAGGTCTCCACTGTGTGCGGAGACGCATGAAGCCTGGAGGGAGGTGGAGACACAGCAAGCATGGAAATGGGAATCCACACTGAGAGCAAGTGAGTGCCGCTGATCACCCCCCCCACCCAGCACTGCAACTGATACCATGCCCTTCAGCACTTCCACTCATCCACCCCCCCACCACTGATCCCATGCCCCTCAACAATGCCACCCATCCTATCCCCCCCAGCATTGTCACTGATCCCATTCTCCCAGCACTCCAACTGATCCCAATCCCCCCACTGCCACTCATCCCACCCCCCAGTACTGCCACTAATCCCCTTACCCCCCACCACCACCACAACCCCCACCACTGCCAATGATCCCATCAACCCCCAGCACTGCCACTGATCACCCCCCCAGCACTGCCACTGATCACCCCCCAGCACTGCCACTGATCACCCCCCCAGCACTGCAACTGATCACCCCCCCCAGCACTGCCACTGATCACCCCCCCAGCACTGCCACTGATCACCCCCCAGCACTGCCACTGATCACCCCCCCAGCACTGCCACTGATCACCCCCCCAGAACTGCCACTGATCACCCCCCCAGCACTGCCACTGATCACCCCCAGCACTGCTACTGAGCCCATCAACCCCCAGCACTGCCACTGATAACCCCCCAAGCACTGCCACTGAGCCCATAAACCCACAGCACTGCCACTGATTACCCCCCCAGCACTGCCACTGATCACCCCCCCAGCACTGCCACTGAGCCCATCAACCCCCCAGCACTGCCACTAATACCCTTACCTCCCACCGCCACAACCCCCACCACCACTGATACCATCAACCCCCAGCACTGCCACTGATCACCCCTCAAGCACTGCCACTGATCACCCCCCAAGCACTGCCACTGAGCCCATAAACCACCAGCACTGCCACTGATCACCCCCCAGCACTGCCACTGAGCGCATTAACCCCCAGCACTGCCACTAATCACCCCCCAGCACTTCCACTGAGCTCATCAACCCCCAGCACTGCCACTGATAACCCCCCAGCACTGCCACTGAGCCCATCAACCCCCAGCACTGCCACTGATCACCCCCCCAGCACTGCCACTGAGCCCATCAACCCCCCACCAGCACTGCCACTGAGCCCATCAACCCCCCAGCACTGCAACTGATCATCCCCCCAGCACTGCCACTAATCCCCTTACCCCCCCACCACCACTGATACCATCAACCCCCAGCACTGCCACTGATCACCCCCAAGCACTGCCACTGAGCCCATAAACCCACAGCACTGCCACTGATCACCCCCAGCACTGCCACTGAGCCCATCAACCCCCAGCACTGCCACTAATCATCCCCCAGCACTGCCACTGAGCTCATCAACCCCCAACACTGCAACTGATCACCCCCCAGCACTGCCACTGAGCCCATCAACCCCCAGCACTTCCACTGATCACAATCCCTTCAGCACTGACACTGATTCCATTCCCCTCCCCCACCACCACTGCCAACTGATCCCATCTCCTCCTCTCTCATCCCCACTTTCTCCTTCTGACCGGCTTTGCCATAAGATGTAAAATGTATTGAAATATTAAAAATAGTTTAAACAAATTTAAAATGTTTGTTTACATTTATTTAAAAGAGTTTTGGTCTGTGTATGTGTATATATATATATATATGTATATATATATATATATATATATATATATATATATATATATATATATACACACACACTCACAAGCGTGTGTGTTTGAGTTTTGGGGTGCACACCCTAATCCATTAGGCTGCGCACGCCTATGGTGCCTGAACCTTCCCCTACTTTGTCGTTTCTACTCTCTCTCTCTTCCAAGTTTTACCTCAAGAAAAGAATAAAACCTTGCTGCTTAGGTTTTACACCTGTATGGACATTGGCTTTATTACAGAAAAAGGACTTTTGCCTAGACAACGGAGACCAGGGATCCACTCTGGAGAGGTAACTCGCCGCAAGGCCAAAAAATCCAACACCGCTCGCCTCTCCATATCTGGAGTTGGACAACGGGCAAGTAGCAGGTGTGCCTTACTGCAAAAATGGATGGAGCGGAAGGGTCTGTGTGCTCCACGTGGGGGCTCGAGTCTGGGATTTGTGGCTATCTCTCGCATGAATGGACTATTTTGTATGTGCTTGGAAAGTCGGCCATGGAAGAAATTTAACTGTGTTACTGTATTCTGAGAGAGAAAAAGGGGTTAAGGGGCACAGAACTGTGTTTTTTCCAACTGCGTAGTTCTTGGGCATGTCTAGGAAAAGAGAAGCCCGCAAGCTACATGCAGGAAGAAGAAAAGGGGAGTTCCCGCCACCTGTGTGTTGCACGTGGGTACTTTGGCGCCAAGAGACAGAGAGAGTTGGATCGAGTGAGCAGCAACATGTCCGCTTTTCCCAGTGCCTCAATTTTGTCTGGACCCCGGATGTCCCCGATGCTTTCTTCAATGGACATTGTTCCGCTCACCACCCCGCTTACGGATACGGGGATCCGGCTCAAACCCAGGGACCGCTTCGCTTTGTACACCTGCAAAGATGCGGAGGCCCTGGGCATGCTCTGCCCTAAATGCCAAGGACTGGCTGTGCAACTACGGCCATTCGGAAGGTGTGCATCCTGTGGAGAGTTCCTCTTCAAAGTGGACAGCCCACCGAGAAACCCCGGGTCTACCGGGTCAACTGCCTTACAGGATTCGTCACTTCCGAGGAAGAAACCTGTACTCCCACAGCCAAGCCCACGCGCACCGCATTGACTGCCACGAATTTGGCCAATGAGGATGTCTCAGCTGCTGAAGAGCCACCGGCGGATACCGCAGCGGACGCTGTCCCCGCCATCTCCGAAGTACATATCCCGCCCGCAAAACGGAAGGTGGGATATGTGAAGGCCTCCCGCGGCCGCGGTCGAAGCCTGCCCTGGTGCCTACCAGAACCGGACCTTGAGAGCGGAAGCAAGCCCAAGAAGTCCACGTCAGGTGATGGTAAGGAGGCTGGGACTGTGATGTTAAGTTTGCCAGGGAAGGGAAAGAAGCATATGCCCCATACTACTGGGGAGTGGGGATGTGTGGACAGCCGACCCTTGGGAACTATTACCGTCTGGGGAAAACGTGTCTGTGTCTACCCCAAACTACTTGCCCGCTGAGGAATATGACACCTCAGACTTGGGCTCATCATCCGATGTGGGTGACGATGCAGAGATAGATGACATTTTTATCAAAAAGGGATGGGACAAGATGAAACCCGTCGCCCCGGCCCACAGTTTGAAATTGGGATCGCCCATGAGTTCAGGGAGTACCCCTACATGCCTAAGGAACTGTTGTTTGAGATAGAAGCTTATCGAGAAAGGTGGTACTCCAAAGCTATATGGGACTGCCTTGAAGTGCCCAAGTCCCGTAGACACTTTACTTGCTCCGCCGTCATGACTAACCGTTTTAAAGGTTGTCGCAAGGAGTGGCACTATGGTCGGCATATCCATGCTGACCGGGTGGTGATCTGTTGTCCAGGGAGAGAGGACGCTTTCTATTTTATAGAGACTCCGGACAAACAGTGGAAGACTCTTATTCTCCCGGATCCCCACTATTATCTCTAAGACAGGAGCTTGTTTTTTTTTTTGATTATCCTGTCTTTGCACAGACAAACCGTGCCCTGGATCTAAGTGACCTTTCTCTGCTGAAGGGGGATGTCTACTCTAACAGAGGAAAGAGACTTGTTCTTGTTTTTTTTTTCCTCTCCTAAAGAAAGTGACAATTTCTTTCCTCTAAATTGAACTGTGGGGTAGTCAGTCCGTAGGTCATGTGAAGGAACGCCGTGGTCAAAATGTGAAAGTGTTCGTGTGTACTGTGCTGCAGTCCCATGCGCAGTTACTGTGAGATGTAATGACTTTATGTTAACACTAGGTGGCAGCGGTTTGCAGAAAAAAAAAAAAGAGAGCTGCACTAGCAAAACAAAACATTTAGGCTTAGATGTTTTTTTTCTCTCTTCCTCTCTTTATGCTAGGACTAGCGTAGAAGAACTTTAGAGGAGGGAGTCGCTTCCCTTAGGGGAGGCGGTTCACTTCTTAACTGTATAGAATGTTAGGAATAGGATTTGCATTGTGTTTTTTTTTCTCTCTTGCATATTGTTTCTTGCAGGTATGGAGACGGCTGTCAACGCCACCGGAGAATGGGGTGGGATAGATAACTAGTTATGGGTGGAATGTATAATGTGTTTTTTTTTCTATTATGAAAATGTGACATTGAAAATGGGATGTAATTTATGTGCTTGCTCTTCTTTCTTCCTTTTTCTCCCTCCTTATCCACCTTCCAATAATTTTTTTTTGGTTCAGGCACCATTTCAGTTGTATTATAGTTACAAATAAATCAACGACCTTGAGGATTGAAGGGTTTTGGTTTCTTTAGCCACTGGGAACAGAGTCTTTTTCAGCAGGGGGTGTGTGTAGCGCCCATCCCAATTTATGGGACGCTATATGTGCAAATTTAGGGGTGGTCTGAGCTAATAGTTCGGCTCAGACCTGTTTATATATTAAATTTCTTCTGCTCTGGGTGCGATGCTGCCTGGCAGTATAGGTCCCTGTTGCCTGAGGGTGGCGCTGTCATCTTCGGCTCAGGTTGAACCGCAGGGGGTAACGCAGCGCCATTGGGTGTCCTCTCTCGGCAGCCTGCAGTGGGCGTGGTCTACCCACTGTGCATGCTGGGAGAGGGTACAAAAGGGGCAGACGCCATGAGGCGGGAGGCGATTCCAGGGGGACCCCAAGGAGTTCGGGGGGACCTCTGGTCCAGTGAGCGTGTCTCGTGGCCCTCATGGCACGGGACGCGTGTGATTGGTCTCGGGCACCTTTAGCTCAAGGCTTTACTGCTTTATAGTAGGCCCAGCTCTCCTACCGAGGGCCTACGTTTCGGAGAGGGATCCCAGGCTGCCCGGTTAAAGGGGGCCCATCTTTAGGGAAGGAGTTCTAGGGGAAGATCAGGGCAAGCAGCAATGTGTCCCTCGAGCGCGAGCTCCTCCTCCTCTGTGGATGTAAACAGAGAGGAGGGGGCAGCGGATTTGTTCCGCTCCGCTGAGGGACACAGCCGCGAGGCACAGGACCTTCCAATGACACCCCCAGGGTCCTCCAGGGACACTCCGGGACTTCCCGCACACTCACCTCGCTCCTCCACCCAAAGTTTGCAGGAAGCCTCTCCGGTTGCCAAGGGAACGTCGGAAAAGGGGTGGGGCCAAAATCCAACCTCGGATCTTCCCCAAGCACTCAGCCAGAGGCGGGGCCAGACTAAAACTTTCCACCAATGGGAGAATGTTGTGCCGCTCAGGCCTCTGATCTGTGCGGGAAAGAGACCCCGCCCCGTAACTTCAGAAGACTCCACCCACTGCATAGAGGATCACAGTGGTGCCGCTACCCACGGGTGTCACCACTCTGGCGGTAGAGTTGCCACCTCATCCCTTTAAACCCGAACACATATGAATTACACAGGTTCTGTGGCTGATTAAGGTGGTAATTAAACTCACTTGGTGTCATATCTGCATTTAATTAGCCTCAGAACCTGTGTAATTTATATGTGTTAGGGTTTAAAGGGATGAGGTGACAACCCTATCTGGCGGGTGTCACCCGGGTGCGGCCCGCACCCCCCGCACCTGCCTAGCAACTTTTCTGCCCCCACAGGAATCTTATGTCAGTGGACAGGCATGAAAAGTCCCAAGATTCCTGCGGGGGTCTTCCATAAATAGACTTGTTTTACTGTTAAACAAACCTGACAGCTCGGTAGATCCTGGGATATGAGACAAAGGAGACTCTATAGTGGGTCTGTTTTGGCCAGTACTTGGTAAACGTCACCACATGATTATTTCCTCCGTTCTCTTCCCTCCTGATCCCTTGCATATAAGGTTTAGTTCAAAAGTCTGAAGATACTGTAACATACACTTTATGTACGATTAATGTACTAGGCTACAACAATTTTTGGAGGTTCTCGGGCTCCGAGGCAACGAGGTCTGCAGGGTGTCTGCATGTTTCAGTCAGCGGCCGGCACCCATTAAGACCATTGGTGTAGCTCTCTCCCTTGATCCTGCCAATGGTGCCTCCTCCATGTGTCATGTTTGTGACTTTAGAGGCAACTTAGGGAAAATATTGTGTGACTTCTCTGTCCTGTGGGTGTGCACACCCATGGCCACCTTGTTCTTAATGTCTTTTAATTCCATATACTCTGCACATTATCTCAATGTCATTTTTGTATATTATATTTAAGTGTAGCGGGTACCCCAAAAATTGGGGTATCGCTATGGTCTAAATTTAGGGGTAGTATGAGCCATAGCTGGCTCAGGTTCTCTGACTTGTTAGGTATTGGACTCTGCTCTGCTGTAAGTGTTGTCTGGTGTGCAGTTCCGCTTTGGCCTGTAGGTAATGCTGTTGCCCAGGCCTAGGGTCGAACCTCAGGTGACACGATAGCGTGATTGGATGTCCTCTCTCGGCTGCCATGTGGTGGGTGGGGCTCTGCCTGCTGTGCATGCCGGGAGAGGATATATAAGGGGCAGATGCCATGATTGTAGGAAGAGTGCCAGGGAGAGGAGTACCCGGAGGAGTGTGCCCCACTGGGGTGGTGTGTCAGGGGGAGTCCAAGGACCCCTGACGGCGAAGTTGCGCCCTATGGCCCTGTTGGCTGGGGGGGTGCGTGAACTAGCTGAGGAGTCTCGGGCACCTTTAGCCCGAGGCTGCAACGTTCCAGGCAGGCCCAGTACCTTTAACTGGGTCTGTGATCAATATGCTGGAGTTCCAGGGAGCCCGTGTGAGGGTCGGCCCACTCTGAAGGAGAGGAAACCAGGGGAGGACCTGTCTGATGGACTGGTGAGAGATGTGACGGTTAAAGAGAGGCCTGGTTGCCTATCAGAGGGAGAACTTAGTACTCAGCAATATAACCCTGTAAAGTGCCCATTGGCATCATCGGTTCTCTAAGTTCTACAGAGGATTAAGGAATGTTCTGGATTCAGGACTAACAGGATTCTGCTACTATTAGAGGATCTCCTGAACCCGTCCCTGGAGGGGACAAAGTTACAGTATTGTTCGAGCTCCAGCTGCTAGAACTGTGAGAGGGATCTATCCGGGTGAGCTAAACCCACTCAGGATCGAGGGGTGACGAGTGAGTCAAGTGTTGTGTGCCTGAATCTACCTCCTATCTTCGCTACTTCTTTCTCTCTTCAATTTCCCCGTTAACTAAAGCAAAAAGAAAATAAGCTCTTTGTTGGAGTTGAAGTTGTGTGGACATTGGCCTTCTTGGGGAGGAATATAGACTTTTCCCTACAATTCTAGGGACGAGAACCAGTGGAAAGAGGTAACTCGCTGCAGGACCCAAATCTGTGAACACCGCCTGACCTCTGATAAGGAGGACACAGGCTTGTGGCATGGTGTGTTTATACCCCCCACCGCAGGTGAAGGTAAGCGGGGGCAAAAGGATCTGTGTGCTACATAAGCAATAAAGGAAATTTCTTATATATGTGGAGATCACTGTCTGCCCCACCCCTTTGTCATTATCTGATCTTTATGGGTCTTTACCCTTCTCCCCCTCCTTTTTTCTACTTGTATATTGACTTTGGCTGTACAGGCCAGGTCTCCTTCCTTTATTTGCTGTTTGGGGTTTAGGCCCAATCCTTGTTTTTTGGAGCCGGGCAGGGGTTTATTCTCAGGCTGAGGTGTTTATTTCAAATGTCCTCCCTTTACATTGCTCGAGTGTTTGCTGTTTTGTCTGCTGGTATGTCTGCTGTATGTGTGTGTGCTTCCTTTTTGCCTTGCCTCCTCTTCCTGGTATAATTGCAGCCGTGTGGGGGCCCGTGGTCAGTTCAAGGGGCCACTGGGCCTTACTTGTCTAAGGTTTCCAGTTATTTTTCTTACTCCATCATGAATAAGGTCATGTGCATCTCCTGGAATATACGGGGATTAAATTCCAAGTTGAAAAGGGCCTCATTGTTTGTTTTCCTCAAGGTACACAAACCGCATATCCTGTGCCTGCAGGAGACAAATTCAATGGGGTCCAAGGTCCTTGCTCTCAAAAAGCATTGGGTGATGTGGTGCCTTTACTACTTGCAGTGGTGTATATCCCCTCTCCTGTTACGGCTGAGGTCTTCACAGAATTGAGTGTAAACTTATCAACCTTACCAACAATGGCAACCCTCATAGTTGGGGACTTTAACTCGGTGTTTGACCCAAACCTGGACCGCTTAAAGAGGAAGTAAAGGCAAAAGAAAAAAAAACCTGCAAGACAAAGGTATAATGAGCTAGTATGCATAGCCTTTACATTACAAATCTAAGTTGTTTGGTCAGTGGTGTGCTTCCTATGGGTATGTAGACCTGTGGTGACAGAGGAATCCCCTGGCTAGGGTCTACTCGTGTCAATCCCAGACCTACCGTGCTCTTTCCAGGCTGGACTATGCCTTCGTGACGTTGGACCTAGTCTCCTCTATTAACACAGTCTATAACATAGCGCAAACAATCTCAGACCACTCTGCCATTTCAGTAGAGCTGCTTTAGGGGCACAGGCCTTCATTCCGGCTGTGGAAGCTCAGTCCACTCTGGATAACCACTCCAGATCTGCAGAGCCCTATGGGCCCCACTTGAGATGTTTTCAAGGCTACTGTGCGAGGCTCTTATATCTCCAATATTGCCAAACACAGGAAATTTACCAAGGCTACCCTCCGTAAGTTGGAGTCCTCCTAAAGCCTCGTACACACGGTCGGACTTCCATCGGACTTTTCCGTGGTTTTTTGTCTGAACGGAGTTGGTCGGGAACACCCATAGCATACACACGCTCTGACTTTTCTGCAAACTTTCCCAAAACTTTTTGCAACATCACGTGGTTTTTCTGCTCTTTTCTGCTCTTTATCGCCACCCTTTGGTCAACTTCTGCTATTGTTGGTTGATTTTAACATTAGTTGTTTTGTCCATCCGACAAAAGTCCGATGGTTTTCTGTACACACGGTCGGACTTTGCTCCATCGGACTTTTGTTGGGCAAAAGTTTGTCCGTTTGCAGACCCAACTTTTGTCCGATGAAAACAAGAAAAAAGCAAAAAAACTTTGTCCGATGGAGCCTACACACGGTCGGATTGTTGGTCCAACTTGCTCAAAACGAAGTTTGTTGGGCAAAAGTCCGACCGTGTGTACGGGGCTTTAGAAGCAGCCAGGGCCCAATATACCGCACTCCCCACTCCAGACTCTCATGGGATATTGGTGGGGGCACACAAAGCCCTAGACCTCCACAGGGTGGATACCACTCAAAAACAACAACTATATCTGTCCGCTAGGTTGTATGAACACAGTGGGAAGAATGGCAAATTGCTGGCATATCTTTCCCGGACGGCATACACTAACATGTCTATATCACAAAATAGACTCCAGGATGGATCGTTCTCATCGGATCCTTTGACTATTAACCAGACATTTAGGTCCTTTTATGAACACCTATACTCTGCCCCGGACCCCCTTGCCGATCTTGAGTTGATGGGTTTCTTTGAATACATCCACTTTCCCAAATTGGAGGACTCTCACAAGACTTAGTTTGGATAAACCCCTGACAATTGAAGAAATCACAGAGGCCATATACTCTCTCCCTCCCAACAAGACTCTGGGGTTAGACGGTTTACCTGCAGAGTGGTACATGCACTATGTGGACGACCTTGCAAAAAAACTACACTCTCTGTTTGAAGCTGCATTGAAGGAGGGGGAGCTTCCCGCCTTTATGTGTGAAGCTTTGATCGTTGTACTCCCCAAACCAGACAAAGACAAATTACTATGTGTATCCTATCGCCCAATCTCACTTCTAAATAGCGATGTTAAAGTTCTGGCCAAACTCCCAGCTATAAGACTGCAGAAGGTTATTCTTCACCTTGTCCATCAGGACCAAACAGGGTTCATGCCTAATAAGAGCACATATGATAATATTCAATGCCTTTATTTGCATGTTCACAGGACGGTCACTGACCGAAAGAGCGGACTGGTGTTATCCTTGGATGTATTGAAGGCCTTTGACACTGTTAACTGGGTCTTCCTTTGGAAAACCATGCATCGGATGGGTTTTAGCCTTCATTACATCAATTGGGTTTGCCTGCTCTATACTAACCCCAGGGCCAGGGTATGTACCAACAAGGACATATCGGGTGTTTTTTCTTTACAGAGGGGTACGAGACAAGGCTGTCCACTCTCGCCGCTTCTGTTCGCACTGGCTATAGAGCCCCTTGCTCTGGCAGTGTGACAATCGGCGACGGTGGGGGGCAAAGGTTGTGGAGAGCAAATGGAAAAGATCTCTCTCTATGCTGATGACGCATTAATGTACCTAGATGGCTCGGAGCAGTCCTTTGTGTCATTAATGGAGGTGGTGGAGGAATTCGGGAAGGTCTCTTGGCTACGGGTCGGCTGGGAAAAATCAGTTTCCCATTGGAACTCCCCTCGATTATATATACCTAACTCACTCCAAACTGGTCATTCAGTCCACATTTAAGTATCTTGGTATCCAGATCAATGCAGAGTTATCTACGTATGAATCCCTTAATGTAACTCCCATTATAACACACATGGAGACTAGGCTCCGCACCTGGACCTCCCTGCCCCTCAATCTTATTGGTCGCGTAAATATCTTTCAAATGATATACCTACCCAAATTCTTATATGTTTTTCCTGCATCCCCGTTTTGTTTGCTGAAAAAAATAAATAAAATTAGACTCGATTTTGTCCACCTTCCTTTGGCAAGGGGTACGTCCACGTACTGCAAAAGCATCTCTCCAAGCTGCAAAAACGGATGACGGACTGGCTTGTCCGAACCTTCTGGAGGGTTTGGATGACAATCATCAAAGACCAGTGGGTCCAGAAGACAGGTGGAAGTACAATGGAGAATTCCAAAGTTGACCACTGAATCCATTTAATTTATGTCCAACAGATCTCAAGCCTCATACACACGAACGAGTTTCTCGGCAAAAACCAGCAAGAAACTTGCTGGCAGAGATTTCTTGCCGAGAAATTCGTTCGTGTGTATGGTTTCTCGTCAAGAAAAGCGACAAGAATCTCGACGAGAAAATAGAGATCCTGCTCTCTATTTTCTCGACGAGATTCTCGTCGGCATGTTTCTCGACGAGAAAAGTGAGTGTGTGTACACTTACCTGTCCTCCCGGAAGCCCGCGCATGTTCGAAATGAATTCAACGCATGCGCGGTAGCTTCCTAGGCATAGGTAGGGTATACCAAGATGGCGGTGACGGCATCGAATGTGACGAGCGCATGCTCGTCGTAGTCGATGACGTCACCACGTACGCTCCATTCAAAGAACCGCGGGTTCTTTGAATCGAGCGTGGGTACACTCGGCCGGGACAAGTTTCTTGTCCAAGAATCTCGTCGAAAAAATAGACATGTTTTTTCCGACGAGAATCTCAGCCGTGAGTACGAGGCCTCAGAAGAGAAAATGTTTGCAAGATTTTTATACTGCTACAAGGCCATCATGCCAGTGATGCCGAAAATCTTTGTGCCTATACAAATTCAACAAGAACTGAAATTTGGGACATCGCCACTGTGCATCTTTCGGAGGCATACCTCTCAGCCCAGGGGATAGGATGATTCTGAAGCCAGATGCCAGTCTCTGGGGCTGGGCAGTCCACAATCTGAAGAAACAAGTGCAAGGCCATTGGAGCGCAGTGAAGAACAGACTCCCCAAGTATCTTGAATGGAAGGAAGCCTTTTCTAGGATTGCAAGTCTTTTAGGATCTTCAAGGGGGCCCGAGTAAGGCTGACAACAAGACAGTAGTAGCCTACATTGCCTGACAAGGGGACACCAAGTCTTTTCTTGTTACATCTTGCAAATAAACTTTTCGTGGGGCAGAGAACTACTTTATACAGTCAATTAAGTTTGGTCTTCTTGCCAGGGAAGCAAAATCAATTATTGGTTTGGTTAGGCAGAATATGTTTTCAACAAGTGCTTCATACCAATATTGGCCCCTTCCAGCAGTAGTTCTCAGGGGGACTTTACTGAACATGCAGCTTCTGATATTTGCAACAGGATACCAATGCAAAGACTCCGTCCTACAAGAAAGGTTCACAATGCCATGGAATTTTCTGTTTGATCTCTGTCTCTGGTCAGATTGAATCTTTTATGGCAAGGTCAGTAACAGCACCCCAATCCAATGAGACTACTTTTAACCACTTAAGGACCGGGCCTGTTTTTCAGACTCGGTGTTTACACGTTAAAAACAAGTTTTTTTTGTTGTGAAAGATAATATTATGCCGAGTAAATTGATACCCAACATGTCACGCTTCAAAATTGCGCCCGCTTGTGGAATGGCGTCAAACTTTTAGGCCTCGTACACACGGCCGAGATTCTCGTTGAAAAAAACATGTCGTTTTTTTCGACGAGATTCTTGGACAAGAAACTTGTCCCGGCCGAGTGTACACACGCTCGTTTCAAAGAACCCGCGGTTCTTTGAAAGGAGTGTACGCGGTGACGTCATCGACTACGTCGAGCATGCGCTCGTCACATTCGATGCCGTCGCCGCCATCTTGGTATACCCTACGTATGCCTAGGAAGCTACCGCGCATGCGTCGAATTCATTTCGAACATGCGCGGGCTTCCAGGCGGACAGGTAAGTGTACACACACTCACTTTTCTCGTCGAGAAACATGCCGAGGAGAATCTCGACGAGAAAATAGAGAGCAGGTTCTCTATTTTCTCGTCGAGGTTTCTTGTCGGTTTTCTCGACGAGAAACCCGCTAGCAGCGTACACACGACCGATTTTCTCGGCAAGACCTCTCTGCCAGCAAGTTTCTTGCTGGTTCTTGCCGAGAAAATCGGTCGTGTGTACGAGGCCTCACACTTAAAAATCTCCATAGGCGACGTTTAAAAAATTCTACAGGTTGCATGTTTTGAGTTAGAGAGGAGGTCTAGGGCTAGAATTATTGCTCTCGCTCTAACGATCGCGTCGATATCTAACGTGTGGTTTGAACACTGTTTTCATATGCGGGCGCTACTCATATATGTGTTCGCTTCTGCGTGCGAGCTCGTCGGGACGGGGCGCTTTAAATTGTTTTTTTCATTTTTATTTATTTTACTTTGTAGAAAAGGAGAGCTGTGGGACTTTGAGTGAGGCAACTGCCATATCAGATATAAACAGAAACATAAAATTTACAGTACATGATTTATTGTTACATTGTAAAAAAATATTGTATCAAATAAATAGATAGTCACATGACTTACACTAAATATGCTGCTATATAGCATGCAATACAAATAGGAATTCAACATAATAACTGTACATAGTAAGATAGATGGGTTAAAAAACATTGTAGGGACAGGTAACTTAGGGCATCTAGTGGCACTCAACACGTTTCCTGGCATTACAGCCATTCATCAGGAGTGTTGTAACATAATATACCGAGAAAGGAAAGGGACAAGGATTAATAATGATACCCTTAGAATAAGGGAGGACAAAGAGATTGTGTCCCAACAAAGTGGGGACAATCTGGGATACTCATTGCACAGCCCCAAGGCCAGGCCCGGTGTCCGCCAGGGAAGATGGGGGTAACAGGCATGATGTCTCCCCCGGGTTGAGACGGGGGAACCCTCCAAGGACGAAGAACAGCGCCCAGAGCATAACACGGTGGTCACAGCCTGATCCAATGGACTATGTGTGCACAAAAAGTGCATAGTGTTCCTGGAAAAAATGTATATCAAAAAGGGGAAGATTAATTGAATGTGTACAGGTGTAAAGTATGTGAAATCATGGCAAATATCTATGTGTTCCCACAAGGGGACTACATGAGGGGGGTGTATGTGAAATAAAACCAATTAAGGGGGAAAAAAGAAAACATACCAAAAAAGGATTACTGAGCTCCCAACAAAGGTAACCTATGTGTGGATTCAGTGTGTGCTGTCTTTGTGATTTGAGTCAAGCAAATGAACCATCGGCTGCTCCAAGGCTACTATATACTCCCATTCCAAGGGAGGGGCCCCGTCAACATCATGCCTGATTAGCCATACTGCACAAGAGAGGTGGGGAGGGGATTCCCAGCTGCATGTGGAGGAGCCATCAGCAGTGGGTCCCCACCCACCTAGTGCATGGCTAAGGATGGAAAAAATATTTATTTTACTTTATTTTATTCATTTTTACGCTGTTTTAAAAAAAAAAAAATTGAGTCACTTTTATTCCTATCTCAAGAAATGTAAACATCCCTTGTAATAGAAAAAAGCATGACAGGCCCTCTTAAATATCAGATCTGGGGTCAAAAAGACCTCGGATCTCATATTTAGACTAAAATGCAATAAAAAAAAAATTGTCATTTGAAAAAATGACAAAAATAAATTGGCCCTTTTAAGACGTATGGGCAGAAGTGACGTTTTGACGTTGCTTCCGCCCTGCTATGGTATGGAGATGGGTGGGGGCCATCTTGCCCTCACTCATATCCATACCCAGCCACGGACAGGACCCAGTCGCCTCTGCCGCTACCGATGGCTCCGGTAAGCGACGGAGGGCGCATGAGAGTGGCGGGAGGGAGGGCCCTCTCCCGCCGCCAATAACGGTGATCTTGCAGCAAATCCGTCACAGAGACCACCATTATCGTTTACAGGAGCGCCGCCTGAAGAGATGGATACCTCGGTTGTGGCAGCAGCTGCTGCCATTACCGAGATATCCCTCTTCAAAGTAAGGACGTACATCATCGTGCGGCGGTCCTTAAGTGGTTAAAGTGGTTGTAAACCCTTTACAACCACTTTATGCTACAGGTAAATCTATATTAAGGCTTACCTGTAGCTACCCAGGATATCTCCTAAACCTGCACGGTTTAGGAGATATCACCTGTCCCCTGCATGTGCCAATGTCATCGGTACATGCGCACTGGGGCAAACTAAAGCAATGGCACCTATGTGCCGTTGCTTCAGTCCATGTGACGTCATCGCGGCTCCGCCAGAGCCGGAATACCCTGAAGTAACCCCCGGGAGAGATGTCGCCGCCGGAAGGGGGAACGAGGACCGCTGCTGGAGCTTTGTATTTAAGTAATTCATAATGAGCTAGTATGCTATGCTATACTAGCTCATTATGCCTTTGTATTACAGGGGTTTTGTTTGTTTTTTTGAGGGTTTACAACCACAAGGATGTTGAAGATTGCAACACTTACCTGCAAGGGCCCTTTAGTGTCTCGTTTTTCTTTTCTTTTTTTTACCAGAGATAGAGATACCATGTCTATCTCCAAAGTTCAATTTTACAGTGGTATCCAGTTTCCAGAAAAACTGGGAAGTAGTCCCTCCGGGTTTTCACACGAAAGGCACTGAGTGCACAGCAGGAAGACTTCAGTTTTCTTACACATGGTCGAGTTACCAATAGTGTACTTAGTCAAAGGAGGGAAGTGTACATATTTTTATTTAGCCATCAGGCCCTCAAGAGTCATCCACTCTTGGGTTTCCAGGGTGATTGGATTGACATGAAGGAAGTAGGCCTTTCTGCTCTGAAACAATTGCAAGCCTATTTGACTAGAGGGGTGGCAGCCTTTGGGGAAGTTATGCCAGGATTGCTTGAAAGATATAGGTGAGGGCTAACTTGAAGGTCTGGTGCGGCCTTCATTCAACCTTTCAAGTTTGGGACAAGAGAGATCAATTCTTTCTGGCTTAAGCAGCTTTTCTTTGATTGTCAGTGTCTCTTTTCATTTGTTCTCTCCCGCCCTATATTAGCTTTGGTATATCCCATTATGTGCTGATGTGAGGTGGGCCAGGAAAACTGAAAATTGTTATCAAATACTTACAGTAATGAAGGTGAAGGGCGGGGCATGGAATGTCCCCGCCCCCGCCACCTATGGGACCGTGTCATACTTGTAAATTAAATTAAAGTTAAATATATATTAAAAAAAATAAAAAAAATAACTGACATACTTATGATTGGTTATCAATGTTGACAGTTGCCCCAAACAACGGTCCTCTAGCATCCTACATAAGGAAAGAGGATGCGTCATCAGTGGGCAGATGACGGAGAAGATTTAAGAGGAGCACATCATCTGCACTTCTTCTGCACTTACCTGTCATGGAGCAGTTGCTTCGTCAGTTGATGGACCGGGCCTTGGCTGAGGATGGTGATAGCTGGATTCGGCAATGCCTCTCTCTTCCTGGCTCTTCTTCCATCTTGGGTCAGCTGTCTTCATCTCCTTCTCCTGCTCTTCCTCCCCATGGACTCCATGTCTCCTGTCCTTCTGTTCCATGGCCGGCAACGTCCTCTCGACACTCTCCTTCTCCTCATCTCTTTTCCCAGGATGTCATGCATTGTACTCCCCCCCTGGTCCTCCGGTGTCCTGGAGCGGACTTCCCTCTCTTCCTTCCGGTGCAGTGTCTGACGGTTATTCGGTGACTTGCCATCGGATGTCGTCACCCCCGCCTACGTCATCTACTTCGGGCCCTCCTTCCAGCTACGATGTCGCTCGGCCTTCTACTTCGGCTGGGATCGCTGGTGCATGCGCAGTCCGTCCTGGAAGAACTACACAGAGACTACACAAGAGACCTCGCAGGTTCGATTCCCCGGCTGACCGTGTCACTGGGAGAAAAGAAAAGGACAGGTTATTTGATTCAAATATTGCTATTAATTCTAGTAGTGATTTGTTTATTAATCCTAATTATTCTGCTTCTCATTTAACCCCTTATAGTGCTGTTGCTTCAGCTAAACTGACGCTTCTGCAGGTCCTTCAATGACAGCAGATTCGGTTGTCTTGGCGACTGATAGTAAACAGATGTCGGGGAAGAAGCGTCTTTGTAAATCAAAAGGTATTTTTATGCCTTCTAATGTTTTGATACATGAATTTTCTGATCGCCCGCTGAATCCTTTTAGTTTTTTTGCTACAGCTCCATCTTTGTTGACGGAACCCGTTGCCATGGAGTCTGGTCATGTCCGTGCATCTCCTGACTTTGTCAATTCACCAAATCTACTGCTAGCAGGGTCTGCGAATGCCTCGACTGAGATGGTTTCGGCTCCTGCTGGTGAGTTTAATAATTCTTATCAAATGAGAGAATTGCTTTGTTCTTTTTCTAATTTTATGTCTACTTTTGTTACTTCTTTTAAGTCTGTTAATCATACACAGTTAACTCCTGCTTCTGTGTGGCTGGATCCTTTGTCTGGGGCACATAATGTCCCTGTATCTACTTCAGTTGCCACGGCAACTGTTATTCCTGCTGCTCCTGATGTTCTGATTCCTCCTTTTGTCCCAGAAACTTGTTTGAAGGAAGTTTTAACGTGCGAATTGTCTCCTCTGGGATTTCATTTATCTGGAACAGTTAAAGAAAAAATTTGGAAGGGAGACTATGTTGAAATTCTATCTTTGCTTCCGTCCAACCATGAACTTAGGATGGATAAGAAGGATGGTGATCGTAAAGATGATGATAAACGTAAATTGGTTCCACGCTCTTTTAACAACTGGTTGCAAGCGTTTTGCATTTACGCTAGCGTTATGGGTGAAAAACGCTGTGAATTATGTTCTGGTTTGTTCCAGCATATTGAAATTATTTTGGAAGCGTATAAGAATTTTCAGGGTTTTTCGTGGTTTTATTATGACGAGGCGTTTCGACAAAAATTATCTGTGCACAAATCTCTGAAGTGGGGGGTCAAAAGATGTTGGTCTGTGGCTCAATCTTTTATTGCCTCAGAAGCCCTTGGTTAAAGTTCCTGCTTACAATGCCAATAGAGTGTATCGAAGGGGGGTGTGTTTAATGATGGATTGTGTAAATGGCCTAACAACTGTAAATATAAACACGAGTGTAGTCATTGTGCTGGTTGGCACCCTGCTTCTCGTTGTTTTAAGAAGTTGTCTTCTAATGCTTCTGCTCCTTCTAAGGAGCTTTTTCTTAAAAGCCACAACGCCGGTGAAAATTCAAAACATGCTACCATGGCTTCACATGTATCCAGAGCATCAGAGGGCACTTATCCTGCGTGATGGTTTTTTATTTGGTTTTCATTTACCTTCTTTTTCGGGGGAAGGTTGTCGTGTCTTTCCGAATTTGCCTTCGGTTTCTTCTCTTGTAGATGTTGTTCGTGATAAGTTGAATAAAGAATTGCGTGCTGGTAGAATTGAGGGTCCTTTTTCTGCTCCTCCTTTTGTTAATTTTCGGGTTTCCCCACTTGGTATTGTTCCTAAAAAGGAACCAAACACTTTTAGATTGATACACCATCCATCTTTCCCCTTTGGTTTTTCTTTAAACTATGATATTGACCCGTCTTTGTGTTCTGTGCAGTATTCTTCATTTGATGATGCTCTGTTCAAAATTAGGAGAGTTGGTGCGTCTGCTTTACTTGCTAAAGCTGATGTTTAGTCCGCATTTCGGTTGCTGCCTATTCATCCGTCAGCCTTTAACTCTTTAGGTTTTTGTTTTCAGAATGAATATTACTTTGATAAGTGTCTCCCAATGGGATGTTCGCTTTCGTGTTATTATTTTGAACTTTTTTCCACGTTTATTGAATGGGTTGTTGGTTTTCGTACAGGTTCTGATAACTTTTTACACTACTTAAATGATTTTCTGTTTATTGGTAAGGCTGGTTCATCTGATTGTTTGTATTTGTTTACCGAATTTCGGATTGTGTGTCGGGAGTTTGGTATGCCGTTGGCCGATGAAAAATCTGTTTACCCTACATCTTGCCTTGATTTTCTGGGTATTCAAATAGATACGGTTTCCATGAAATTACGTCTTCCTGAGGAGAAGATTGTAAAAATTCGGATTTTATTGGATTTTGTTCTTTCCAAATGTAAGGTTAGGTTGAAAGTGTTGCAATCTCTTCTTGGTTTATTGGCATTTGCGTCCAGAGTTTTGCCGATGGGTAGTGTTTTCTCCAAGAGATTATATTGCGCTATTTCGGGAATTTCTTCTCCTTTCCATTTCGTGAGGATTACATCTGGTGTTAGGGACGATCTTAAAGTTTGGCGTCGTTTTTTGTCTACTTTTAATGGTAGTTGTTTATGGCAGACTCCTTTTTGTTCGGCCTCTGCACTTCATCTTCATTCGGATGCCGCTGGATCTTGCGGCTATGGTGCTTATTGGGATGGGCATTGGTCTGCTGATTTATGGTCTGAATCTTGGAAGGATGCGGGTTTGACTTCTAATATTGTTTTGTTGGAGATTTTTCCTGTTCTAGTGGCCTTGGAATTGTGGGGTGTTAATTTTAGGAATAATCATATTTTACTTTATTCTGATAATAAGGGTGTCGTTTTTGCTATTAATTGCTTATCTTCTAAATCTCTTCCTGTTCTTGCTGTAGTTAGATCGTTGGTTTTTAAATGTTTAGATCTTAATATATGGCTTAAAGCCAAATACGTTCCTGGTAAAGATAATCTTATTGCTGATGCTTTATCCCGCTCTCAGTTTCCAGAATTTTGATGCTTGGTGCCGGATGCGGATATTACTAGCCTGTTATGTCCTCCTCACTTATGGGACCTTCGGTGAATCCTGTTTTTAATGCCATTAGAGATTCTTTGGCACCCTCCACGTGAGCGTCGTATAAAGCTGCGTGGACTTTTTTGGTGTTCCTTCTTGCTTTCTTTCGGATATGATCGACTACTTTTTTCAGAGGATTTAGTTTTGTCCTTTCTTAGTTTTTTGATGTCTCGTGATTATTCACATTCTTATATTGTCAAGACACTATCCGGTGTTTCTTTTTTTAAGCGTATGCAAGGTCACAGGTCCTGTATGTCATTTTTTACGGTCAAACATGCCTTACAGGGCTACAAAAGGAAACGTGTGGTTGCTGATAACAGATTACCTATCTCTGTTGATCTTTTGGGTCGTCTTTGTGACGTTTCTAAAGATGTCTGTTTTTCTTCTTATGAATCACTATTGTTTTCTTTGTCTTTTTGTTTATGTTTTTTGGAGCCTTTAGGGTTTCTGAATTGTTTCCACGTAAAGTTTATGATGACTCAGGTTTATTCTTTCGGGATGTTTTTGTTGGAGTGGATTCTATTCAGGTTCTACTTCGTAAGAGTAAGACTGATCCTATGGGTCATGGTCGATGGATTACTTTGAGAGCTAATCCTGGTGCTCGCTTTTGTGTTTTTTCTTTAGTTGAACGTTTTTTGGGAGTGAGACCTGTATTTCATAAACAATTTTTGATTCATGTCACGGGTACTCCAGTGACTGTTTATCAATTTCAGGCTGTTTTACGTAGATGCCTCAAAGCATTACGTTTGGAACACCTGAGGATTTCGTCTCACTCTTTTCATATTGGTGCAGCCACTACAGCAGCTATGGTTGGTCTTCATGAATCTGTGATTAAACAAATTGGTGGTTGGCGATCTAATTGTTATAGATCATATGTTAGACCTAATTTTAGTTTTTAATTTTAGATGAACAATATAACGTCTGGATAATAGGACACTCATATATTTTCTGGGCTCAGAAGAGAGCTAAATGGAGAGTCTATGGCGATAATTTGGGTTTACCTTGTCATAATGTTAATATATATTGGTATGGACAACGTGGTATGCTTTGGAGTAATTTGCGCTCTGTTTTATCTAATTTACATGTTTGTTGGCCCATACCACAGGTCATTATTTTCCATTTATCCAGTAATGATCTTGGTAACCGCAAGACGTTAGAGTTTCTCAGATTAAGCTTGATTTGTTATGTTGGCATGCTGTTTGGCCTAATGCTATTTTGTTTTTTTCTGAAGTAATCCCTCGTCTTGATTGGATGCTCTGCCCCGAACGTAAGTTTTTTGGAAAAAATTTGTAAGCGACTTAAAACTATCGTGGCCTGTTTTATGAGGTTTAATCCCTTCTTGTAAGGGGATGTTATGTTTCATGTTTTAAGTTTAGCTTGAGCTTAAATGGCTAAGCTAATTTTTATATATATATATATATTTATATATGGTTATATGTTTGAAAGAAGATTTTAATATTCTTAAGTTGAATATTTATTTTGATTTAAATAAATACAAAGTTTGGTATATTCAATTTAATATTTATACCTATAAATAAAGGCCACGGCCATTTCAACCGCAGGTATTTACTGAAGTATTATTTACTTATTTATTTTATGAAATATTAAGAAGTTATGACTACAGTCCCATTTTCCTTTCCTGGCCCATCCACGCATCAGCACAGGACTCCCTCCCTAGTGGCCTGTCGCAGGCTAGGTTATCGAACATCTTAGTTGGGGGGAGGGGCTGTCTTTTATTCAACTTGGAACATGTGGTCATGTGTAGCTCCAAAAGAGGTGTTAACCCGTTATGTGCTGACGTGAGGATGGGCCAGGAAAGGAAAACATTTTCTTTGCATTTATACATGTCCCCTAGGGTAGTACCCGGGTCCCCATGCACTTTTTATGGCAATAACTTGCATATAAGCCTTTAAAATTAGGACTTCGGATTTTTCATGTCCGTGTCGCATAGACTTTAATGGCGTACACATCTTTGCTAGAACTTTTTTCCCCCCGGCAATAGGTGAATTCCTAGTAGCCAATGCCACATCAGCATGGGCATGGTTGTTACCATAATATTAATAGGTATATAAATGTGGGCGCTAAAGATGGGAGGTAGGTGTGCAAGGAATCCTACACATAAACGTTGTGTACAAAAGGGGGATATAACACAATGCAGTGAAAAAATATATATGTATATATCAGGTGCGTGAATATTAAGTGTTCAAACACAACGTTTAACACAATGAAGTAAATAAATGTCAACTGATGTGAGAAACTGTCAGTACGTGAAATAAACTGTTTAGGGTGACCAAACACGAAACATGTGTGTGATCTATCCAAATGAATATATGCACCGGTGATACTAATAAATAGAAAAATCCTGTATACTCTAAAAGAAATGATAAATATGTGAACTGATCTTAATGAAAAAAGTTTGGCACAAAAATCGTTTTCACTGCAAACTATACAGTGGTTTTTGAGAGGATATATATAATCTATGCATGTGAGCAAGAGGTGACCATGTGTCTTATATTATATCTATGCACAGGACAAATACATGATCTCTCCAGAGGGCGTTATGTACCACAATCTCAAATGTCGACATATATTCTATGCCAATGGAGTAATAATATTAGATGGAGCAGTTCATACATGCATCTAAAGGTATAAGACCATCGTGGATACAGGGTTCACAAGATGGGTGCTGACTAGCTTCACAATGTCCATCCAAAGGCAACTTATGGTGAAAAGAAAGGTGCCTCAAAGTATTCCCCGATGAGTAAGGAGTTTCGCGTTTCGCAGATTCTACAACGTCTTCACTCTAAAATAATAAAGAGAATTGGATACTCTTACCGCAATCTCTGGACCCAAGTCACCATACGGTGGTGGGTCAACCAGGCTTGTGTCCACTTCAGGGACTTAGATTGTGGCAATCTGCAGGCGTCCCTCCTCCTCTATCAAGGGTTCCAAACGAAACAGGATGTCCAGATAGTCAGCAAGCAGAAAAAAATGTCTCCAAACATAAATGAAGAAAGAAAAAGACAAAAAAGATCCTCCGCATAGTGTGAAATCCAAATGACTGGGATTTATTTAAAAAAGCTTGTAAAAACTTAAAAAAAGGGTTCAAACAGCATAACCCAATGTAATCCAAATACAATAACAGCAAATCAAAAAAAGCATGGACTGGGTAGCTGTGGCTAGCGTGTAAAACTGACGCGTTTCATCTGCAAAAGACATCAACATAATAAACCACTTCGCATCCGGGCCAATTCTGACACTTCGCTCCTACATGTAAAAAGCCTAATTTTTTTGCTAGAAAATTACATATAACCCCCAAACACTATATATATTTTTTTAGCAAAGACCCTAGAGAATACAATGGCGGTCATTGAAACTTTTTATCTCGCACGGTATTTGCGCAATAATTTTTCAAACGCATTTTTTTGGGAATAAAAACGGTTTCATGAATTAAAAAATATTAAAACATTAAAGTTAGCCCAATTTTTTTGTATAATGTGAAAGATGAAGTTACGCCGAGTAAATAAATACCCAACATGTCACCCTTCAAAATTGTACACGCTCGTGGAATGGCGCCAAACTTCGGTACTTAAAAATCCTCATGGGCGACGCTTTAAATTTTTTTACTGGTCACATGTTTTGAGTTACAGAGGAGGTCTAGGGCTAGAATTATTGCTCTCGCTCTAACGTTCGCTACGATACCTCACATGTGTGTTCTGAACACCGTTTTCATATGTGGGCGGGACTTACGTATGCGTTCGCTTCTGCGTACGAGCTACCAGGGACAGGGGCGCTTTACTTTTTTTTTATTATTATTTATTGTTAATTTTACTTTTAACTTTTTACTTTGACAGTTAGAAAAAAAAAAAAAAAAAAAAAGATCACTTTTATTCCTATTACAAGGAATGTAAACATCCCTTGTAATAGAAATAAGCATGACAGGTCCTCTTTACAGTGAGATATGGGGTCAATAAGACCCCACATCTCACCTCTAGGCTGAGAAGCCTGAAAAAAAAAAAAAAAAAAAACGATCACCACTTCCTAGCCGAAGCGGCGCCGTTTTTTTGAATGCAGAGGCCGGGCGTGACGTCATAACATCGCGCCCGGCCTCCGAACGATCATAGAGACTCCGGCGACCATCTGGTCCGCCGGAAATCTCTATGGTTAGAAGCCGGGGCCGGCGGATCCTGTCGCCGACTCACCGATCGCTCAGGTGAGTCGGTAGAAGCACCGGAGGGCGGCGGGAGGGGGGGGACGTCCCCTCTCGCCGCCTGTAAGAAGGATCAAGCGGCGGAACAGCCGCTATGATCATTCTTACGGTACAGAGAATCGCCGGCTCTAAAAAACTATATCTGAATGATGCCTGTAGCTGCAGGCATTATTCAGATATCCCGGCTGAAAGTCAAGGACGTCCCACGGACGTCCTTAGATGCGAAGTGGTTAATGCCTCAAATGCAAAACATTATTGTATACAATTAAAAGAATCAAAAATTAGTAAATGTATTTTCTATGTATCATTGTGCTCAGCTCAGAAGCCTAATGGTCTGCACTCCTGCCTTGAAAGGCTCAGGCCATGGGTTCAAATCCCACACATGGTATCACCTAATGAAAGCTTGTCATAGTTCTCAGCAGCATATGCTGAAAAAAGGCAAATGCCTAATAGACAATGCCACATCAGTTTGGTTGATTCCCCAATATTAAATAATCAAATGCATGCAATGTTATGTAAGTATTAAATAATATTATGGTGTGGAATTACAAAAATCACACATTAGTGCAGCATGTTAGTTAACATTTTTTCTTTTAATTCGCTTGTGCGGTGGTACGTTGGCTGGGATTTAAACTCATAATTTGAGTGCTTTGTAGACATGAGTGCACACCACCAAGCCATTGTGCTAAGTACACCGAGACCTGCACCATAGTGTAGTATGATTAAAGTGGATGTAAACCCAAATTTTTTTTTTTTTTTGCTGTCACAATGTAGAGTATAAGATTTCCTATCATTTGTGCCAGGTCTTGCCACAAAGAGTTAATCCAGCTCTGAGCAATCCTCTTTTATTGTTCAGTGAGATAAAACGGACAAACAGAGAAAGACCTTTGTCCGTTCCACCCCCTTGCTTTGAGTGACAGGTTATTTACATATCTTGTGCACTAGCTTTAGACAGGAATAATTTTTTAATTCCCACCCCCACTCCTTTTCTGAAGCCATGTGGTTACTTTTCTGGATTTTGACTGGATGTTAGTGATCATAGCAGAAGGAATACACATGAGAAAATGCATGTTGACAAGGGGAGTGTAGAGGTGGGCGGGGAGTCTACTGAGATCACGATCCCACCCACCGAGCTCCAGACAACAGATCCACCCACAGAATCTGCAGTTTTTAAGTTCTTATAGCAGACAGAGGGGAGACATTTGACAGATAAGGATACATGCAGGAGGCATGTATATCCTTATAGATCAGCACTATGGCAGTAGTTTAGAAAGGATGAGAGTGGGTTTACATCCACTTTAAAGAATGAACATACATAATTACTGCTTTATAGTCTCATAAAAAAACGAAATTAACATAAAAAAAAAAACATATAAAAGATATGTAAATGTTCAATACCTGTAACTTTACAGAATAGCAGACATTACTCTGCAATGCTCATTCATACCTACATTAATTAGAAAAAGAAGAAACCAAATTAGGAATACTAATTGGAATACACATAAAAAGATGCACACGAGGTAGAGCATATCCCACATAAAAATGTTTTATTCACATTCATGTAATCATGACTGCAGTACAGTTCCATATAATAAACTCAGCAATTGGCACTTGCAAATTCGTGGATATGCCGATTTGACATTTACAAAGGCATGTTTGCCAGTATTAGCGCACTTTTTCATTCGCATGTTAGCCTAGTTGAAGTCTTAATTGGTTTAATTGGATGTAACTAAATGCAGAGCGACCATTACTTACCTGTTTTTCTTAGTAAATGAACCCCGTAGTTTTTTGATGTTGAATTTTTTTTCCCACAAAATTGTCATAATAACAAGTTATTTCTCACACATGGCATAGGCATACTTGCAATTACACCCCAAAATATATTCTGCTACTCCTTTTGAGTATGGTGATACCACATGTGTGCGACTTCTCCATAACGCCTGACCACATTCAGAGGCCCAACATCCAAGTAGCACCTTCAGGCGTTCTAAAGGCATAAATTACACATCTAATATCCTCCTGACTACCTATCACATTTTTGAAGGCCCTTGAGCACCAGGACAATAGAATTACCCACAAAATGACCCCATTTTGGAAAGCAAATGCCCAAATATATATTCTATGAAGCATAATGAGTCTTTTGAACATGTAATTTTTTTACACAAGTTTTTGGAAAATGTGGAAGGAAAATGAAAACATATTTTTTACACAAAGTTGTAAATTTATAAGATATTTCTAACACATAGCATGTACATACCAAGAATTACACCCCAAAATACATTTTGCTACTTGTCCTGAGTATGGTGATACCACATGTGTGCAACTTTTCCACAGCCTGACTACATACAAAGGCCCAACATCCAAGTAGCACCTCCAGGCATTCCAGGGACATACTGTAAATTACACATCTAATTTCCTGACTACCTATCACATTTTTGAAGGCCTTGCAACATCTTGACAATGGAAACATCCACAATATAACCACATTTTGAAAAGCAAACCCACAAATGCATATTCATTGAGGCATAATGAGTCTTTTGAACATGTAATTTTTTGTTCCACAAGTGTTTGGAAAATGTGGAAAGAAAATGAAAACATATTTTTTAACTATTTCTAACACAGCATTAATTACACCCTAAAATACATTCTGCTACTCTTCCTGAGTATGGTGATACCACATGTGTAAGACTTTTCCACAGCCTGACCACATCCAGAGGCCCAACATCCAAGTAGCACCTTCAGGCTTCTAACACATAGCATGTACATACCAAGAATTACACCCCAAAATACATTCTGCTGAGCAAAAGGGTAAACAAAAGATTGCCTGTGGTTTTAGTAGTGCAGTTGTCCAGAGAGGAGAGCATTGATCCAGGCAGCAGGCAGGGTCATGGACAGCGACAGCAAAATAAATCTTCCAGGCAGTAGGCAGAAATACTGTCCATAGACAGTACAGGCAGCAGGCAGAGATATTGCCAGCACAGCCAAAGCATTGGTCCAGGCAGCAGGCAGAGATATGGCCAGCAACAGCCAAAGGAATTGTCCAGGCAGCAGGCAGAGATATGGTCAACACAGCCAAAGTATTTGTCCTGGCAGTAGGCAGGAATTTAGTCCATAAGCAGGCAGTACAGGTAGCAGGCAGAGGCATGACCAGTTCAGGTGGCAGACAGAGGCATAGTTGATTAACAGGCCAGGGTCAAATGGCAGCAGGCAGAAACATCAGGCTTAGGGACTCGGTCAGCTAAGACCTGAGCACAGGGGTAGAGGCTTCTTCCCACCCAAATCTCTTTAAAGTCTCTGGTCTGCAGACCCTAATCTGAGACATACAAAACCCAGGGAAAGCCCAAAACATAGTTTTCTCCACTCTGAAAAAACTATTCTGGTTCCCCTCACATATGTGAGACCCGTGTGTTGACTTGAATCTGACAAAGATCAGTTCAGGAGGCAGACAACAAGCATGGTCATTTAACAGGTTCAAAGTCATTTCACATGGAAGGCAGAAACGTGGTTAATAGTTCAAGTGACAGGCAGAGGCATTGTCAATAAACAGTCTGGGGTCAATTCAGGCGACAAGCAGAGGCATCGTCAAACAGTCCAGGTCATACAGGGAAATAGTAGATAGTGGACACTGGAAAAATATCTTCATGTCACATATACTTCACTAATAATGGCTGAGAGGGAAAGTAGTATCAGGTGTCACGGCAAATTCCATTACTGGAACATACACATCTTCTTTGGGGTTTGCGGCCTGTTTGGGTAAGGGGGAGGATATCGGAGAAATGGACAGCATACTGCAGGTGCGGCCGGACCAGAGTCTCATAGAGCGGAAGAATTATTGTTTTATCTCTGGAGTTAATCCCCTTTTTAATGCATGCCAATATTCTGTTTGCTTTGTTAGCAGCAGCTTGGCATTGCATGCCATTGCTGAGCCTATCATCTACTTGGACCCCCAGGTCCTTTTCCATCCTAGGGTTCTCCCCCCAGTGTATAAATTGCATTTGTATTTTTGCCACCCAAATGCATTATTTTAAATTTTTCTACATTGAACCTCATTTGACATGTATTTGCCAACCCCATTAATTTGTTCAGATCTTTTTGCAAGGTTTCCACATCCTGTGGAGTCGTTATTGCCCTGCTTAGCTTGGTATTGTCTGCAAATACAGAGATTGCACTGCTTACCCCATCCTCCAGGTCGTTTATGAACAAATTAAACAGGATTGGTCCCAGCACAGAACCCTGGGGGACCCCGCTACCCACCCCTGACCATACAGATTGAGAAGGGCTGTAATAATGTCCTCTTTGTATTTTAGGAAGGTTAGTGATCTTTGTGTGCACTTAGAAAAGATAACATACTTATTGTACAGAGCTAACTGAAGCAAGTAGATGGTGACCTTTTTATACCAATAGAGTGATCTCCTGGTGGCTAAGTAGGGCTGTAACACCTGGTCGTTCATATCCACCCCCCCCCATGAACAGGTTATGATCTCCTGAATCCATTTAGGACTGTCCCCTAAGGTAGTCTGCATTAAGCCCATGGTCTATAATTAAAAGTCCTGTGTTGTGTATTGTACGACTAAGATAAGGGTACTTTCACACTGAGCCGCCCATCAATTCGAGCTAAAGGGCTGCTCGTTTTAGCGGTGCGTTGGTGCTGTTTAAGCAGCAATTTTGCGCCACTTTTCGGTCGCTAGTGGGGTGCTTTTTTATCCCCAAAAAAGAGTAAAAAGAACAGTTTTTTTTAAAGCGCTTCCCATTCATTTCAATGGGCAAGGCGTTTTAAGCGCACTAAATGCAGCGCTCCCAACCCGCCCCAAAAATGCTGCTTGCAGAACTTTTTGGAACTTCCTGCAAACGCACCACCCCAGTGTGAAAAGACACACTGGAATGAATGGGAGGTGGTTTTCAGGCGCTTTGCAGAGGCTATTTCTAGTGCTAAAGCACCTGAAAACTGCCCCAGTGTGAAAGGGGTCTTATTACTTTCCTAGTGTCTATAAGCTACTTTTTTCGTCAAATTTGACCTGAGATAAATATATAAGGAATTGTTGAGCCAGATTATAGTCAATCTAATCATGTAAAACTATTACATTTGAACAAATATATAAATATTATAGAATTTTATAATATTTGTGAAACTGGATACAATAGAAACATAGACTATAGCTATAAAAGAGTAGTAAATTAGTAATAAATTGGCTCAAAAATATGAAGAGATAGGGGGGAGAGGGATCATATTTATATAAAATATTATATTAGTAGAAGTAGAAGTAAATATCGTATTTATATATTCAAATATACCATTTTATATAATAAAATATATAAAGATGATAAAAAAGAAAAAGAAAAAGAGAATTAAAGGAAAAAGGACAAATTGTGGAATATAAAAGATAGAGTGTGAATAGAAACAAAAGGATAGGAAAGGAAGTACAGGATAGAGAGAAGACCAGGGGCGTACCTAGAGCATTTGGCACCCGGGGCGGATCCTATATCTGCCACCCCCCCACATTAAAATGTAAAAACACGCCACTGTGCCCCCTGCATACCTCTGTATCCTTCAATATCTCTTTGTCACTACTGTGTACCCCCTCTCCACAACTGCACCTCTGGACCCCTTTACATTACACAGCACCCCACAGCTCTGGACCCTTTTACATTACACAGCACCTTGCACCTCTGGACCCCTTTACATTACACAGCACCTTGCACCTCTGGACCCCTTTACATTACACAGCACCTTGCACCTCTGGACCCCTTTACATTACACAGCACCCTACACCTCTGGACCCCTTTACATTACACAGCACCTTGCACCTCTGGACCCCTTTACATTACACTGCAACTTGCACCTCTAGACCCCTTTACATTACACAGCACCCTACACCTCTGGACCCCTTTACATTACACAGCACCCTGCACCTCTGGACCCCTTTACATTACACAACACCTTGCACCTCTGGACCCCTTTACATTACACTGCACCCTACACCTCTGGACCCCTTTACATTACACTGCACCTTGCACCTCTGGACCCCTTTACATTACACAGCACCCTACACCTCTGGACCCCTTTACATTACACAGCACCCTTCACCCCTTTACATTACACAGCGCCCTGCACCTCTGGACCCCTTTACATTACACAGCACCATGCACCTCTGGACCCCTTTACATTACACTGCACCTTGCACCTAAGGACCTTTTTACATTGCACAGCACCCTACACCTCTGGACCCTTTTACATTACACTGCACCCTACACCACTAGATCCCTTTACATTACACTGCACCTTGCACCTCTGGACCCTTTACATTACACTGCACCTTGCACCTTTGGACCCCTTTATATTACACTGCACCTTGCACCTAAGGACCTCTTTACATAACACAGCACTCTACACCTCTGGACCCCTTTACATTACACAGCACTCTGGACCCCTTTACATTACACAGTACTCTGGACCCCTTTACATTACACAGCACCCTGCACCTCTGGACCCCTTTACATTACGCAGCCCTTGCACCTCTGGACCCCTTTACATTACACAGCCCCTTGCACCTAAGGACCTCTTTACATGACATAGCACCCTTACACCCCTGGACCCCTTTACATTACACAGCCCTTGCACCTCTGGACCCCTTTACATTACACAGCACCTTGCACCTAAGGACCTCTTTACATGACACAGCACCCTTACACCCCTGGACCCCTTTACATTACACAGCCCTTGCACCTCTGGACCCCTTTACAATACACAGCCCCTTGCACCTCTGGACTCTTTACATTACACTGCACCTTGCACCTAAGGACCTCTTTACATTACACAGCACTCTACACCTCTGGACCCCTTTACATTACACTGGACCCCTTTACATTACACAGCACTCTGGACCCCTTTACATAACACAGTACTCTGGACCCCTTTACATTACACAGCACCCTTACACCTCTGGACCCCTTTACATTACACAGCACCCTTACACCTCTGGACCCCTTTACATTACACAGCCCCCCACAGTGCAGACCCCCCCCCCCACAGTACAGACCCCCACACAGTACAGACCCCCCCAAAGTACAGACCGCCCCAAAGTACAGACACCCCCTACAGTGCAGACACCCCCCACAGTGCAGACACCCCCTACAGTGCAGACACCCCCCATAGTACAGACACCCCTACAGTGCAGCCCCCTACTCCCCCACAGTACAGACACCCCCACAGAACAGACACCCCAACAGTACAGACCCCCCCACAGTACAGACACCCCTACAGTGCAGACCCCCACCCCTCACAGTACAGACACCCCTACAGTACAGACTCCCACACAGTACAGAGCCCCCTACAGTTCAGACACCCCCTACAGTGCAGACGCCCCCCACAGTACAGACCCCCCCACAGTACAGACACCCCTACAGTGCAGTCCCCCACAGTACAGACACCCCTACAGTGCAGACCCCCCCACAGTACAGACACATAATGTACCTCAGTCAGATGATAAGCGCAGGGATGCACACACAGAACTGGTCAGGTGATGGGTCCCCTCCCCCTGTGTAGGGAGGAGGAGGAGGGGGAGGCGGCTTCACTCTGCTCGGCTGACAGCCGAGACTGAACAGAGCGGCGGCGCGGCAACGAGAGAGGGGGGTCGCTGCGGGTCCCGGGTGTCACTCGGCTCGCACCCCCCCTTCTTGCAAAGCCACTACAGGCTACATGTGTTCTTCCTGTCACCGCCGCGGTGCCGTGGCTTAAACCCGCCCGCCCCGCTGTCTTCATTTCAGCCGCAAAGGGGGGGGAGCACTGGCCTGACACCCCCCCAGTGTCTGTCACCCGTGGCGGCCCGCCCCCCCCGCCCCCCACTTAGTACGCCTCTGGAGAAGACTCTGGGATTATTAAATATAAAGGGGTAGAGATAATGTTCAGATAAAGTATCTAGAATATTACTGGCTTTCAACATCTTACCAAGGTCTCAGTAAAGAATTGTCAGGGTTAGATGGGATAGAATAAGACACCCAAGGGTTCCATATTTTTTCATATAGATCTATGGAATCATTGGTTATGGCTTCTGATTTTGAATGGAGCATGGCTTGGTGTATTCTATTTCTAGTTTAAGAAACCAGAAGCGTAGCTGTTTTCCAAGCTTTAGTGATGGTTTGTTTTGCGGCTGTAGTGATTTGTAGTAATAACTTAAATTGAGTATAAGAGATACATTCCGGTTTTAAATTTAGAAGTAGTCGGATCAGGAGTAGAGTTGAGCGGACACCTGGATGTTCGGGCTCGACGGGTTTGGCCGAACTTCGCAAAAAAGTTCGAGTTCGGGACCCGAACTTGACCCTGAACCCGAACCCCATTGAAGTCAATAGGGACCTGAACTTTTGAGGACTAAAATGGCTCTAAAAAAAGTAATGGAAAGGGCTAGAGGGCTGCAAATGGCAGCAACATGTTATTAAGAGCATGGCAAGTGCCCTGCAAACAAATGTGGATAGGGAAATAACTTAAAATAACATAAAATACATAAAAATAAAAAATAATAATCTTGACCTAGGAGGACGAGGTCCATATGGAGTAGGAGGTTGAGGTGGCGGTGGATGTGGCGGTGTAGGTGGAAGCGGCGGTGGAGGAGGACGAGGTAGCCAACACTGGTTTTCGTTTTTAATTTTACTTTTTTTTTAAATTAGGGTACACCCCAAAAGAGTGAGAAAGATCAAAAATACAACAATGGCTGGGTAAGGCCGGTATACATGTCTATTCTGCACAAGGTACGGTCAAGTCCTGTGGGATCCATGCCTGGTTCATTTTAATGAACGTGAGCTTGTCTACATTGGCTCTGGACAGGTGGCTGCGCTTGTCTGTGATAATGCCCCCTGTCGTGCTAAATACACGTTCAGATAATACACTGGTTGCAGGGCAGGCCAGCACCTCCAAGGCATAAAGGGCAAGCTCAGTCCATGTGACCAATTTGGAGACCCAGAAGTTGAAGGGGGCAGACCTGTCATTCAGTACATGTAGGCGTGTGCACACATACTGCTCCACCATGTTGGTGAAATACTGCCTCCTGCTAAGACATTCCATATCAGCTGGTGGTGTTGGTTGTTGTGGCGTGCTGACAAAGCTTTTCCACATTTCGGCCATGCTAACCCTGCCTTCTGAGGTGCTGGCGGTGCCCCGGCTGCGTTGGCGACCTCTTCCTCCTCCTCTGCCTTCGCCTTGTGCTTCCACTGTACCCCAGCTGTCAGGTGGGAATGCCACCAGCAGCGCGTCTACCAGCGCGCGCTTGTACTCGCGCATCTTACGATCACACTCCAGTGAGGTAATTAAGGACGGTATGTTGTCCTTGTAACAGGGATCCAGCAGCGTGGCCACCCAGTAATCAGCACCAGTTAGAATGTGGGCAACTCGGCGGTCGTTACGGAGACACTGCAGCATGTAATCGCTCGTGTGTGCCAGGCTGCCCAGAGGCAATGAAAAGCTGTCCTCTGTGGGAGGTGTATCATCTGTGACCTCTGTATCCCCCGGCCACGCACCAGTGATGGCCATGAGCTGGTCTGGGTGCCACCCTGCTATGAACATGGTTCCTCCTCCTCCTCCTCATCCTCCACCTTGTAATCCTCCAGAACTGTGCCCTTGCTGGACAATTGTGTACCTGGCGTTTGTTGGTGCAGGAACCCACCCTTGGAGCCACTTGTGATTGACTGCCCTGAAAGCCTTGGAAATTATTCCTCTTCCTCCTCCTCCTCCTCCTGTGCCACATCCTCTTCCATCATCGCCCGAAGCGTTTTTTCAAGGAGGCATAGAACTGGGATAGTAACGCTGAGAACGGCGTCATTGGCACTGGCCATGTTGGTGGAGTACTCGAAACAGCGCAAAAAGGCACACAGGCTCGCATGGAGGCCCAGTTATTGGTGGTGAAGTGGTGCTGTTCCGCTATCGCCTGCTGCTGCTCGCACAGTCTGGCCAGCATGTGCAAGATGGAGTTCCACCTTGTGGGCACGTCACATATGAGGCGGTGAGCGGGAAGGCCGAAGTTACGCTGCAGCGCTGACAGGCGAGCAGCAGCATGGTAAGAACGCCGAAAGTGCGCACAGATGGCCCGCACTTTCTGCAGCAGCTCTGGCATATCGGGGTAATTTTTAAGGAACCTCTGCACCACCAAATTCAGCACATACGCCAGGCAAGGGATGTGCGTCAAACCGGCTAGGCCCAGAGCTGCTATGAGATTTTGCCCATTATCGCACACCACCAGGCCGGGCTTGAGGCTCACTGCCACCAACCACTCATTGGTCTGTTGTTCCATGTCCCTCCACAACTCCTGCGCGGTGTGTGTTTTTTCCCCCAAACAGGAAAGTTTTAAAACTGCCTGCTGTCGTTTACCCCTGGCTGTGCTGAAGTTGGTGGTGAAGGTGTTACGCTGACCGGATGAGGAGGCGGTAGAGGATGAGGAAGCGGAGTAGGAGGAGTTAGCAACAGGAGGCAAACTGAAGCACCCTGCAATCCTCGGTGGTGGAAGGACTCCACCAAACGGAATGACAGCATTTCAAAGGCCAGGAATTTTGAAATGCTGGCATTCAGGGCCAGGGATCGCGGGTGGGTAGGTGGGTACTTCCTCTTCCGCTCCAGTGTTTGGGAGATAGAGAGCTGAACGCTTCCATGGAACATTGTGGAGATGGTTGGTGACCCAGGTGGTAGTGTTGCTGGCAGATCCTCTGTGGCAGGTGCCACTGTCACTACAGAGGTGGATGAAGAGGCCGAGACTGCAGCAGAAGAGACCTTTCTTGGTTTTTGAGGTGTCTACTCCACTGCAGCTCGTGCTTTGCACTTAGATGCCTGGTCATGCAGGTTGTGCTCAGGTTGAGAACGTTTATGCCTCGCTTCAGGCTCTGATTGCACAGCGTGCAAACCACTCGTGTCTTGTCATCAGCACATTGTCTGAAGAACTGCCACGCTAGGGAACTCCTTGGACCTGGCTTTGGTGCTTTTGGTCCCTTGCTGCATTGGGCAGTAGCAGGCGTACTGTCTAGGGGACGTACGCTCCGCTTTTGCACTCTGCTCCCTCTTCTGCTGTGCTGGTGGCTCTGTGCGACCACCGCCTCTTCCTCCCAACTACACAGGTCACCTGCATGATGTTGATTCCATGTGGGGTCGAGGACCTCATCGTCCTCCACATCATCTTCCACCCAGTCTTCACCCCTGCCCTCCTTGTCGGTCTGCACAATTGCGAAAGCAGCAGCAGTTGGCACCTGTGTTTCTTCATCATCCGAGACATGCTGCGATGGTCCTCCCATGTACTCATCTTGAAACATAAGTGGTTGGGCATCGGTGCACTCAATCTCTTCCACTTCTGGGGCAGGGCTAGGTGGATGGCCCTGGGAAACCCTGCTAACTGAGTCATCAAAAAGCAGAAGAGACTGCTGCATGACTTGGGGCTCAGACTGCTTGGCTGATTTGCAAGGTTGGTGAGGTGAAAGACTGATGGACATCGGCTGCAGGTGCCAATTCTGATCTTTCAGCAGGAGACTGGGTGGGAGACAATGTGAAGGAACTGGAGTTACTGTCAGCAACCCAATCTACTATCGCCTGTACTTGTCCTCGCCTCAACATTCATCGAGCAGCATTAGGCCCAACCAAATACCGCTGCAGGCTCTGTCGCCTACTCGCACCTGAGGAAGGTGTTTCACTTGTGCGTGTAGCTGGTACAGATCGACCACGTCCTCTCCCTGCAACAGGAGCTCCACCAGCAGCACCACGACCGGGGCCACGTCCCTTATTTGACATTCTTCTCATATTTCTCAAATTTAGGATCTTGCCCTAAATGGGTGTTTTCTGAATAGCAGAATAGAAAAACAGTATCTAAAGGGTGTATCTCACACGTACAGATACAGACTAGGCCGCAATTTAAGATTTTTCACCTAAATGTGTTTTTTTAAATAGCAAAATAGAGCAACAGTATCTAAAGTGTGTATCTCACATGTACAGATATGCAGAAAACGCACCAAAATTTTATTTTTTTACCTAAATTATTATTTTTTTGAATAGCAGAATAGAAGAACAGTATCTAAAGTGTGTATCTCACATGTACAGATATGCAGAAAACGTTGGCAAAATTTTTTTTTTGCCCTAAATTATTATTTTTTGGAATAGCAGAATAGGAGAACAGTATCTAAAGTGTGTATCTCACACGTACAGATATGCAGAAAACTTTGCCCAAAAATTTTTTTGGTCCTAAATTTTTTTTTTTTTGAATAGCAGAATAAAACAACAGTATCTAAAGTGTGTATCTCACTAAATACAGATATGCAGGAAACGCAGCAAAATATATATTTTTTGCTCTAAATGGGTGTTTTTAGAAGAATAGCAGAATAGACCAACAGTATCTAAAGGGTGTATCTCACAGTAACATATGCAGTGCTGGTGCACTGAGCTTGCATAAAATGCCTGCCGACGCCAACCTAACTAATCTTTTCTCTGGCACTGGGCTCAGGGCAGGGTAAAAAGATTGTGCACTGCACCCACACAAATCAAGGTAGATCGCTGAGTAATTTGATTTCTGAATCAGGACTCCTACCTAATTCTCTCCCTCAAAGCAGCAGCAGCAGCAACCTTTCCCTACACTATCTAAAGCAAAGTGACGTGCTGTGCTATGTGCCTCTAGCTTATATAGAGGCTGGGTCACATGCTGCACTGGCCAATCACAGCCATGCCATTAGTAGGCATGGCTGTGATGGCTTCTAAGGGCACACAAGTTAAACAAATGTTGATTGGCTGCCCTGCAGCTTTTTAAAATGCGCCATTACATTGCCGAACACCGAACTCAAACCCGAACATACAGTAAATTGTTTGGGTTCGGGTCCGGGTACCAAAAACCCAAATCCCAAACTTTACAGTTTGGGTTCGCTCAACCCTAATCAGGAGTAATGGGTTTCTTAAAACTGTTGAAAGCATGAGGAAAATTTATTTCCAATAATTTTTTGTAACAGGACACTCCCAAAAAATATGTAAATGCTTTCCCGGATCACCACAGCCACGAAAACAAAGCGGGGAATAATGGGGAGAAAATTTTGCAATTCTAACAGGAACCAGATACCAGTGCATGATAACTTTATAATTTGTTTCCAGAGCAAGTATATTTTGGGAAGACATTTTAGTATTAGACCATATTTTACTCCAGATAGATGTATCTATATTGGAACCAAGTTCGCTCACCCATTTTTCAGAATACGAAGGTAATTTTGCAGTAAGCTTAGTATTTAGTCAGGTAGAAATATAAGGGTAACGGGACTTTTAAGGTGCATGAAACACACAATATTCAATAAAAAAATATCAATTTATTACAAATATTATAAAATTCATATATACATGAACCATCAAATGTACATAATAAAGTTTCCAAAATGCATACAGACAAATGTCTCTACATGTTCCGCCATATATTTGGCTTCCTCAGGAGTTTGTCATGCAAATACTGGAAAGAAAGAAAGAAAAGTAAATACATAATAATAACACAAAATTTATACTCTAAATTACACCAAAACATAATATTCTTTTAAATGACTGAAAACCATATCACACCAAAGAGTGCTCCAACATCAATGAACTCATCTCAATATTGTGTCTATTTTTTAAGAAAGATCTGAAAACTAATGAGCCAACCAACTCGGAAGCGCCCAATAGGGGGGGATAACATGGTGTATCATAGAGGGGGGGATACTGACAAAATTAGCCACCCGATATTGCCAGCACAAAAGCAGAGGGCCATCTGGGAGAAATTGTAAAAGAAAAAGATCCAATAAATCAGACATCAATCTATATATAAATGTAAAATATACATTGACATAGGCATCTCCATCCAAATACATGGCACATTACCCATCAGTATTTACCTGTTAGTAGCTTATTGACAATCAAGCATTAGAATTGGGAAAAAGGAGAAAATATCTTCAAATAACCCCAAGTAGTGTCCACTCTAGAAGGAAAAGAAATAGTGGAAAAGCACTATAAGTATTATAAATATTATATTTCTATCTAATTGGTGATCAATCAGAAATTCACCATAAGATTGTTAGCTGTTCAATACCTGATTAATCCAAAAAGACAAAGTATATCCGCATTAAGGCACAACTGCCAAAAAGACCTGTCCCACAAAAACCGACAAATTCTCTGAAAAAGATACACACATAAACTATTTTAAATTCCAGACCAATATGCCAAACAACAGGATAAAGGCCAATGATGCCCATGGAGGAATCTGTTGCCTAAGTGTTATTAGAGACGTCTTCTCCCCAGGATGTTGGTCATGCTAATGGATTGCAAAGCTGCAATCCGGACTATATACCCCCCCTCCCCCTTCCCATTGGACGCACAATGGCGCCAAATCAATGGGCGGAGCGGGCATGTCAGTTCCGGCGTCCGCCCACCGTCATATCCAACCCGGAAGTGACGGAATCACCACAGGAAACCGGAGACGTCCACCGGAAGCGCCGCCCCGCTCATCAGGAGGAAACATCCAGACAAGCAGGACGCACCATAGGACGGATCCGGAAAGGGTTTATTGCCTAAAGTATAGAATAGGGGCAAACTTACTTTTAAGCCAAGGCAGAAACGGCACAATAGAATGGTACAGAAAAGGGGTCCGGAAATCCGGTAGGCTTAGTCAGATGGCGCTCACATTGTCTCCTGGAAGGGGAACACAGAGAGACGCCCTGGGCGCCCATATGATCACCTATTCCCCCCCCTAAAAATGGGGAAAGCCACCCCGAAGACTGGTAAACTCTGTTAATATCAATAAAATATGATTAATCAAATGATAGATGTTGAAAGGAGCCCCTAAAGAATATAGAGATATGGCAAATTCAGTCACCTGTACATGAAAACAAATTTAATAGACAAAAGAAAAAAATGTATAACAAAACAAAATATTATTTGTTTTAAACAGAATCAACACACAAAGCATGACTAATTTTATCCTACAAAAAGGGTTTGAAACTCATGGACTCATTTAGCCCGGGATACATGGTAGCTCTCAAGGTGTTTATCCATCTGGTTTCCCGTTGTAGGAGATTTTTATCCACATCACCACCTCTTTCGTTAAGAGGTATATACTCTAAAGCAAAGAATTTAATCTTTGACAAATCAAAAGAGTGAAACAGACCACTGTGTCTGCTGATGGGAGTCTCCATTTTCTTCTTTTGAATGAGAGATACATGGTCTCTCATTCTGTGGAAGAAAGGCCTCTTCGTTTTGCTGACATAGAAGGCCTTGCAATCACAGATCATCAGATAAATGATGCCAATCGACTGACAGTTAACGAAAAAATTTGGTCTGTAAGTGGATCCATTGGGGAGAACTATTTCAGTAGCATTATAAATAAACCTACAAAACTCACAGTGGCCACGCGGGGCCGAACCTCTCCTACTTTCAACCCCCTTGGTTTGAAGATGGCTATGAACTAGTTGATCTTTTAAGGACCTAGATTTTCTGTATGTAATTTGAGGAAATGGCTTAATATATTTGGAAATAATCTCGTCTGTTGCTAACAAAGGCCAGAATTTTTGAATAATCTTTCTTACTTTCTGATGTTCACCAGAAAATCTGGTAATTAATCGTACCTGCTGGTCAGTGGTTTGAGGTTTCTTAGTATGTATTAGATCTTTCCTATTTTTGTTTTTAGCTCGTTTATAGGCTTTTTTTGAGGATTGAACGACTATATCCTCTAGCAATTAGTCGAGATTGGAGAGCAGAAGCTTCCATCTCAAAATCAGCATCCTTACTACAGTTTCTTCTAATTCCTAAGTACTGACTGTAAGGGATACTTTGTACCAGAGTCTTGGGGTGAGAACTTGTGGCATGCAGGATGGTATTACCTGAGGAGGGCTTTCTATACAATGAAGAGCCCAAAGTGCCATCAGAATACAAATAGATGGAAATATCCAAGAAATGTATCACCTTCTGGTCACAAGTCATTGTGAATTTAAGATTGAAGGAATTTACAGCTAATGAGGACATGAAAGAAATTAATTCCTCCGAAGAGCCGGTCCAAACCACAAAAATGTCATCAATAAAGCGTCGCCATATCAAGACCTTATCAAAGAACTTTTCAAATAATTCTGAGGAAAAAATCTCCCGTTCCCACCCCCTCAGGTACAGATTGGCGTACGATGGGGCACACTTGGTCCCCATTGCCACACCCTGTACCTGGAGGTAGTGGGAACGGTCGAAAACAAAAATGTTGTTGGTAAGTATAAACAGCAACACTTCCAAAATAAAATCGTTGTAGGGTCTCGCTCCAGGTCCTCTATCAGAGAGCCCTCTACAACTTGAACACCCCTATTGTGGGGAATAGAGTTATAGAGGGCTTCCACATCAATAGCTACTAGCCACGATCCAGGTGGTATACACAGACCGTCTAGGGATCTCAATAGATCTGCAGTGTCTTGAATGTAGGAACCTAAAGAACCTACATGAGGCCTTAAGTAATCATCTACCAGCTTACTAGCTGGCTCTGTAAGGCAGCCAATGCCTGACACAATTGGACGGCCGGGAGGACTCTCCAAGTTTTTGTGCACCTTTGGTAGGGCATAAAAAGTGGGAAGTCTGGGCTTTTCCATAACCAAGAACTCACACGTTTTTTTATCTATGAGGTTATCACGAAATGCCCGGTTAAAAAGGATGCAGTATTTGGTCTCCGCATATTTCACCTGTGCAAAAGGAATAGAGCGATACCATTGTTTGTTTAGGAGGAGGTTCATAACCATCTGCTTGTATTTAATCAAATCCATTACCACTATATTACCTCCTTTATCTGAGGGTTTTATCACTAAATGTTCATTCTGTTTTAAAGATAGCAATGCTTTTCGTTGGGATGGTTTAAGATTGGTATTTACTCTAAATTTTTTCCAATTCGTGCTCTGTAGTTCCTTGGTAACTTGTTGGGTAAAAGCCCAAATATTGGGGTTCCCTTGGAGGGTAGGAAAGGTCCTGGATTTAGGTTTATATAGATTAGGTGGAGGAAAGGTTCTCTCCATATTGATCTCTTCAACGGGACCAGACTGGGGTTCCTCAAGGGGGTCATCTAATGGATTACCTTCTTCCCATAATTCCATTAAGTCATTTATTGCCTGAATTTCCTTAATTGTTTTATTTTGCCAGAGATCTTCCCCCATAGAATCTATGGGAGAATGTTTGTAGTCCTTATCAAACATAATCTTAAAGGTGAGTTTTCTCGCAAAGAGATTGACGTCCTTTATGATTTCAAAGGCATCAACCTCCTGGTCAGGGCAGAACGTCAGACCAAGGCTCAAAACCTCAGTCTGATCCAGCGTGAGTGAATGTGAGGATAAATTAATTACTTGGAAATTGTTTTGGAATTCGCTTTGAGTGCCTGTGAGGGGGTGGGTATCTTTTTGGTGTCCACACTTGGGGAGGGTAGGGGGGTGAAAAAATTGGTGCAATATGAAGATCCCCTACATTGGGGATTTGGAAGTCCCCCGAGGGGGTACCTATTGGTTGACTTAACATTGGTGCATTAAGGGTATTTGAAAGACTGGGTGTAGATAAACTAAGGTGATTATCACCTGTGGAATTAGTAGAAGTAAGTAAGAAGTATGTTTTTGGACTGTGAACGTAGTCCCTGACGATTGGTATCCCGTTGAGTGCGTTTAGAAAGTGCTGGCATCGAAGGTGCTCGATCAGTCTTTCTTTTAGAGGAACGTGCTGAAGTATTAGAGGCATTGCCTGGTAGAGACGAGGAAGATAGAGAAGATTCATCCAAATCAGTGGCTTCCTGATTGGTATTTGTTTGCTTACGAGCCGAGGATTTAGATTTCCTCCATTGATTTTCAGTAGTCCAACGATAGGCTGTGTTTGATTCATATGCCAAACGATCCCTATAGTATTTTTTATCCTTAGTTTTAAGGATATTGGAAACAAATGACTCCAGATGTTTTTCTAGGAGAACCTCTCTATTAGAGAAGGTTTCATCAGTAGTTAGATTGGAGTTTTCTACATACAATTTTTCTATGTCATTGTTCACTATTTCTAGATCTTTCACATAGTTTTGGCAGAGAGCCTCCATCATCTTAAATGAGCATGACTGTAAGTTTGATTCCCAGTCTAATTTGAACTCAGTCTCTACTTTAAATACATTGGGAAAAATCTGTATGCGTAATCCCCACGGTACAATTTTATCCTCCAAATACTTCAAGAAGTACCTATGATTCCAAAAAATGCGTGCTTTTTTTCTAATAATCGTTGAAGACTATTGAAAAAACGCTCAATGGTAATCCCACCAAATGTAGACCCTTGGGCTAGATGGATTTTGGTCATGAGGCCATCGAATGGATGGATTTTGCAGTAAGCTTAGTATTTAGTTGGCTATACAGTATTGAGATGAGCCCTTTTGAGTGAGGATCTTGTTTACATATTTCAAACTGCGTCATATCACTCAAATTATTAATATCTTGTAAGTATGGTGTAAAGAAGTGTCAGGAAAGGTTCCATCCGCTGGTGGCATTTATTATTTATCTTGCAGTACTGTGGTCCACCAGCAGGTGTCTCCTGGCAGTTTGTAACTGTCAGGAGAATCTTTCCCTGCTGGTGTTGTATTATCTTTTGGACGCAGTACTGGTTTCCACCAGCGGATGGATCCTGGCAGTGTGGAGCAGACTGCCCTCCCTCCGATCAGGTGTGACCTGAAGCTAATCAGGCATTCCTATAAATACCCGGCAGGTGTATACACACACTGCCCTGGTATCGTCCTCGTGCCCTGACCTGTAGCCTGTCTGCTTGAACCTTGATCCATGTATCCTGATCCCTGTAACCTGAACCTGAACCTGAACCTGTAACCTGATCCTGAACCTATTGTGTCCGTCCTAATCCCTGATCCCTGCTCTGCAGCCTGGTTGCCCCCTGCTTGATCCTGTCTCCCTGTCCTGATCCATCCTTACCCCATCTGCTGATCCCCCTGTGTATGACCTCGGCCTGGCCCTGTTTATGATTCTGGTTCCCCCATTACTTGTACATATTGTCTGTTACTGTTATTAATTGTGGGTTCTGTTTGGTATTGGTTGTTGTGCACTGTGTGGTATTGGAGGTGGTTATATATATATTATTTCACTTATCTTTAATAAATCTTTATATTTCACTTATACGTGTTTGGTGTTCCTCTGTTGCTAGCTGCACAGTTCTGGTCACACTTGGTACGTGACAAGAAGTTTTTGATCTGTAAGTAGCGAAAAATTTCTGAAGTCGGAAGTTTATGGCTTTCAAATATTTCAGAAAATGTTTTAAATGAAGTAGAAGATACAAAGTCACAGCATTGTGTAATGCCCCATACACACGATCGTTTTTCATGCCGTTAAAAATGCCATTTTTAAAAATGGGCATTAAAACCGATCGTGTGTATGCTCCAGAGCATTTTTAACGACGTGAAAAACGGGCATTAAAAATTTCGAACATGCTCTATTTTTTCACGTCGCTTTTCATGTCGTTTTTTTTTAACGACGTGAAAAACGATAGTGTGGGGGGCGGAGCTAGCCGGAGACTGAGGAGGACATGCAGTAGCTGAGCTCCGGTACCAGCGGCACTTCAACGGCTTGTAACGGACGATCCAGGCACCCAAAAGTTGCCCAAATACGGCGTTTCAGCTCCCGCTGACCCGGCAAACGGACATACAGCATGACGAGACGCAAGAAGGAGGGGAACCGGCCGACCAAACTCACAGCGTTCTTCTCTATGAGGCCTACACAAGATGGCGCCGGCTCATCCTCCACGCCAGTACAAGGCACTTCTCAGCGCTCATCTCAGAAGGGCATAAACATGAAAAGAAGCAGCCCACCGAGGAACCCACATTCCCCACTAGCTACTCCTTCCTCTGGGAGCCCGGAGAAGGCGAGATGCCGGCTGGATGCAGCGGATGCTGGACATGAGGTGAGCTCTCCCATAGATTCAGGGGATGAAACAAGAGACTTACCAGACTCCATTGACTCATTCCCCACAAATGATAAACCTGTCTTAGATACAGTATTGAAAGAGATGTTGGTGTCTCTCAGGAGCTCACTCCAGTCAGACATGGTATCATGCGTACACAAGTTTGGCACAGAACTGAGACATGTGGCTGAAAGGGTCTCTCACATAGAGAATAAGATGGAGGAGTATGCTTTCACTATCAATGACCTGGTTGATGCTAGTGAGAAGTCAGAGGATGATATGGAATCAGTGAAAGCTAAGATGGCAGAAATGGAAGATAGATCCAGAAGGAACAATGTGAAGATAAGGGGATCCCTGAATCTGTTAAAAACCAGGAGCTGCGTGGATATGCTGCTCAACTGTTTGCTACAGTTATGCCAGACCTGTCTGCTCTAGACTTCACTGTGGATAGGATCCATAGGCTCCCGAAGCCCACATACCTATCTGATGCTATACCTAGAGATGTGATCCTTAGATTGCATTTTTATCACACCAAGGAACAACTGATTGGCAGTGTCACGCCAAAAAGGACAGATCCCTGCTCCTTACTCTGACCTCCAGTTCTATGCGGATTTATCGCAGTATACGCTCCAAAAACGCAGAAATCTCAATACCATCACAAAGGCCCTAAGGAATCACAAACTGACCTATAAGTGGGGCTTCCCGACCAAGCTGATAGTCACGAAAGATGACAAGGAATATGTTATAGACTCCCTGGCCAAAGGAATGTCAATGCTACACTCTTGGGGAATTGTCCCTGATAATCAACCACAACCCCAGCGGGGACCCACATCAAAAAACCTAGAACCTGAATGGCGTACAGTTGACCGCAGAAACGCTCGTTCTCACAACTAACCTGGATTAAATTTTGATGACTTCATAGAGTGCCTGTTGGAATAGATCGGATTCCTGTTCCGAACTTTTTCTCTTTCCCCACCTACCGCTTGAGTGATAATGAGGCACACACTTTTGCACTCTATTAAATGGCCAGTTGCCATTGTTAATTTTTTTTTTCTTCTCCTTCATGTTTCTCTTGAAATAACTCTCTTATGCCCTAATAGCCAGAAGTGCTGCCTCCCATACCTCGCTGAAAGACCCTTGGACAAGTGTGAGCACGTAAGGCCTATCTCGCGCAGTGCACCTACAGGGATTAACCAGCGACTCCCACCATCTGTAAGTAACTTTATTATCCACACATGGCGGTACAGTTTATGACTCTAAATTCCAAGGGTCTTAATCACCCTGCCAAGCGGAGATCTCTGTGGAGGGAAGCCTTGCATCAACATTGTGACATTTTGTGTGTCCAGGAGACCCACTTTTTACAGGACTCGCCTCCTAAATGCTCACATCCCCAGTTTCCCCACGTCTATCAAGCAAATGCGCCCTCAAAGACAAGGGGAGTGATGATAGCAATAAGAGACACAGTCTCTTTTCATCTACATGAAGCTATATGTGATCCTCAGGGACGTTTCATAATATTGATCTGTGACATTAATTCCGTCACTTACACTGTGGCGAATGTATATGCACCAAATGTGAGACAACTTAAATTTTTTCACAGGATTGTGAAAAAGGTGAGGAAGGTGCAGAAGGGAATGTTACTTATTTGTGGGGACTTCAACATCACACCAGACCCAGATGTTGACTCTACCTCTTCACCAAAGAGGAGGCCTCCATCCCTGTTGACGTCCCCACAAAAACATAACCTATATGACTCTTGGAGATGCTTGAACGCAAATGAAAGAGACTATACTTTTTTCTCTAATTGTCATAGGTCTTATAGTAGAATTGACTTATTTTTGGTTGACAGATGGTTACTGATGAAATGTAAGTCGGTAAAGATTAATAGTATCACATGGTCGGACCATGCCTCGGTTTGCTTAACAATAGGAAACCCTTCTTCTCAAAAATCTACTTACCTATGGAGAGCCAACCATCGCCTACTGCAGGAAGGTCCGATCAGGTCATACATCCAGGGAAAACTGAGTGAATACTTTGATGTAAATCAAGGTTCAGTGGCAAATCCTTTTGTTATTTGGAACGCACATAAGGCAGTGATGAGGGGGGTGATGATGCAGCAGGGGGCGAGATACAAGAGGGAAATGCAGCAGCAAACTGTACAATTGTTATCCAAAATTGAAGACATAGATAGACGAAACAAAGCTAACCCATCCCACATATTGTCTGACCAAGTAACACAACTTCGCACAGAACTACGGCTAAAATTTCTTGACGATTTTGAAAAGACATCTAGAAGGTTAAAACTAGCATACTATACCAGTGGAAACAGAGCAGGCAAACTGCTGGCCAACAAACTAAAGGGTCACAGAACCAGAACCCAAATCTCCCACATTCTACAGCCAAAAACGCAGGTCAAGCAAACTCACCCCCAAGCCATAGCTGACGCATTTAGCCAATACTACAGTTCATTATATAACCTAAAAGACGATCTTTCCACGCAACAGCCAACAAAAGAGACTATTGTCGCATTTTTAGACAAAATCAATTTCCCCAAACTCACAATTGGGGAATTAATGCTCTAGAGGTAAAACAGACGATCCAGGCTCTTCCCGCCAACAAATCGCCCGGCCCAGATGGTTTTACAGGGGAGTACTACATGACATTTCAGGACATTCTTTGCCCTCATCTCACCGAAACGTTCAACTTAGCTGCTGCATCTTCCTCTTTCCCCCCTGAAATGCTATCTGCTACAATCATAGCTTTGCCTAAACCAGGGAAATCTCCAGATGTACCACAAAACTTTAGGCCAATATCATTACTGAATAATGATGTCAAGATCTATGCCAAACTCATCGCTACTAGACTGGTAGACATCCTACCTGACATAGTGGATATAGATCAATCTGGATTCACTAAAGGGAGACAAACAGCTGATGCCACTAGGCGACTAGTCAACCTTATACACATTGCTAACCGGAGGGGAACGCCTTCTCTGCTTCTCTCACTGGATGCGGAGAAGGCGTTTGATAGAATTCATTGGGGATACCTAACAGAGGTGCTGAGCAGGTTCGGCTTCAGGGGCCTCATACTTTCTGCAATAAAGGCGTTGTACACACTTCCTTCAGCTCAAGTTTACATAGCAGGGGCTCTGTCGACTCCCTTTGACATAACGAATGGCACACGTCAAGGGTGCCGCTTATCCCCACTCATTTTTAATTTGCTAATGGAACCTCTGGCCATACACATAAGAGGACACCCCCAAATAGCAGGTTTGCACGTAGGCAACAGGAAACATGTCATAAGTCTATTTGCCGACGACGTAATTTTGTTCTTAACTAATGTAGATGATTCCCTGGCCTGTGTTCACGATGCACTACAGACATTCTCATTAGTTTCCTACTATAAGGTAAACGAAACGAAATCCTATCTGATGGGATTGGATTTAGCTCCAGAAACTAAAATAGAACTACAGAACAAGTACCCTTATGTGTGGTCAGATGGAGGCATAGGTTATCTGGGCATAACACTAACTAAGGACACGGATGAGCTGCTCCATGCTAACTACACACCTTTCCTGAACTCCTTTCAAAACAAACTGAACAAACTGACTCATTCTGAATTGTCCTGGTTGGGTAGGTTAGCGGCCTTTAAAATGATGATCTTGCCTCAGCTGCTTTATTTGTTCAGGACCCTTCCGATACCTTTACCTACTGCGTACTTTGCCTCCCTTCAATCGATCCTGAACAGATATTTGTGGCAGGGGAAGAAGGCAAGGTGCGCATTTAGCAAACTGGTGAGAAATAGAGCGGCGGGGGGCATAGGCCATGTTATACTGCAGGATTATTATTTTGCATCAATATTAGCCCAGATTAAAGTCTGGCTAAGACCTAACTGCACCCACTCATGGAAAAAACTAGAAGCCATACAAATACAGAAAGACGACTTGGCTGACTTTTTGATGACAGCTCGTCACTGCAAATATCTAGACAGGAATTTATCGCCACCCATACTAGCTTCATTGAGGGCATGGGCTCATCTTTGTACAGCGCATTCATGGGAGGAAGAGCAGGTTCCCCTGAACCTTAACATAATGGCAGTACGTCATATTATTCCAGATATAAATCTCAACACATGGAACTTGCATGGTATTCACCATTTGGAAGATATAATCACTCACTCCAAAATTAAACCATTTCAATTACTACAAGAAGAATTTAATCTGCCACTGAGGGAGCATTATAGGTATATTCAACTAACTCAAGTAATAAGGAAGACCCCCAATTTGTTTACCCAACTTCCAAAGAAACTAACTGATTTTTACCAACAAGACACAAAAGGCTCCAAAGGTATATCAATCATTTACAGGGCGCTACAGAGCAAGGATACATTAATTAAAACCCCAAACATTTTGGCATGGGAAAAAGACATTGGTCTGACATTCACTGCTAAAAAATGGGAAAGGGCAATTAAACTTCATTTAACTACTACAAAGAGTACAAACTTATGGGAATTGCACCAGAAAATCCTGCTTCGCTGGTACCTCACCCCACATAGATTGTCAAAAATGTTCCCGGGTACTACCTCAGAGTGCTGGAGGCTATGCGGAGAGAGGGGCACACTGTTCCACATATTGTGGACATGCCCAAGGGTTAAACTTCTGTGGGCTCAGATTGAGAGACTAATACAAACTATATCACATATCACTTTACCTTTACGCCCCGAGTTGGCCATACTCTCTCTGGACTTGGAATTAGTACCTGTGGCACTTAGGACTGTAACAGCACATATATTAATGGCTACGCGCCTTACTCTACTTAGACACTGGAAGAATATTGGAGCCCCAAAACTTCAAGAAGTTATAACTACTGTACAAACACGCAGTACATACGAGACTCTCCATGCTTCAGCGAGAGGGCAATTTGACAAGCTATCCAACTTATGGGCACCTTGGCATGCTTGGCATGACTGGTATGACAAGCAATTAAACTAACGTGAGCTAAATAGGGTATACGTTTCAACTTTGGTTAATCTTACAGTTATTTCATATGTTTGACTTTATTTTTCTTTCTTGGTCCCTAATGAAGTAGTTACGAGAAACATGATTTTTCATAGGAATAGTGGCATTTCACACTGCCTATACTATTATATAAAGGAGGGGACTTCAGGGATTGTAGTGGGTCGATCACTGCAATCAAACGGAGTGATTGATAGTGGTCGGCCATAGTTAGTGGGAATCAACCAATGTCCCCTCCCCACTTGGTTCAGGACTACTTAATACGCTTAACGAATGGTCTAATACATCAGGGGACTGTGTTCCTTTCTAACTCAGCTCTACATTATTTTGTATTATTTACTATATTATTTATATCTCTTTACTTCTTGTTCGCTAAAAGTCTTTATCCTTTGTATGCTTTAAACTTTCAATAAAAATTATTGATACAAAAAAAAAAAAACGATAGTGTGTATGCTTTCACGAGGAGAAAAAAACACGCATGCTCAGAATCAAGTATGAGACGGGAGTGCACGTTTTGGTAAAGCTAGCGTTGGAAATGGAGATGGCACATTCGTCACGGTGGAATTAATAGCATCGTTTTAATGCTGCGCATTCCGTTCTTCTGTTGATAATGCTTAAATAATTACCTTATTTTGCTAATGACATTGAGAGTTATGCCAAACTTGTTTCTTAAGTAATTCCTAATTGATCTAATGATTGTAAAATATTCTTTTGAAGCCACATCTCCCTCATAAATTCATAAATAAATGTAAAGATCTCAATTATTTTTATTTATATTTTTTTTGTTTTTTATTTTTTATTTTAGTAATTAAGTTAGCTTTATTTATTTTTTTGGGCTTCTTTGATATATCTAGGCTTTTTTTTTTTTGGATTTTGCTTAAATTACTGGTGTGTAAAGTTACCACACCAACCTTCAAAATTTGTCTCATTTTGCCTCAAGGAGGTTTGTGTCCCTTGTTAATAACAATAATATTATTTGAAATGTCTCTGCCTACTCCCTAGCAAAGTCTCTTTTGAAATACAAATCACATAGTCAAGTATTTGAAGCCAAAAAAAAGAATCCTTTATTTAGGTACATTACAAATTAAAGGTGAAGGCAGCACTGGAGAGCCTGCTTGCATTTGTGCATCCTTTGGACCCCACAACAACCATCCAAGATGTCAAAACCAAACTATTTAATAAAAAAAAAAGGAGCCCAATCTTGGCTTGAACTCCTAGAGGTCAGGAACAGCAGCAGATAAGTCATATATGTCCCCAGTCTGTGGTACTACAGCAGGCATTATTTTTTCCTTTTCCTTGTAGCCTTCTCTCCAGCCTTCTCTGCAGCCTTCCCTGCAGCCTTTGTTGCTTGCTTCCTCGGAGGCTGGGGATCAGGAGGAGAGGAGGTGGCAGGAGGAGTAGTAGGAGGAGGAGGTGGAGGTGGAGGAGTAGGGACAACCTCAGTGATGTCAGTGAACTTGGTCAGTTCACAGAGCAACCCCTTGTTAATGACCTTCAGCAGAAGGTTCTCACTATATAGCTTTTGCCGCAAGTCCATTTGGCCTAACTTATGGGCCAGGACTGCGACAAAGCCCTCCTCAGCAGAGGGTGCCTCTCTGAGGGCCACAGTAGCCTCTTTTAGGAAGGCTCTTGTTTCCTCCTCCACCTGCCTAGCTCTCCTTGGCCCTCGTTGTTTCATTATCAGGGGAGGCATCTGGGCTCTTGTGCTGGGCCCAGCCTCCTCCTGTGTGCCACTGGGCCCTGCCTCCTCCTGGTCCCCAACATCACCCTCTTCCTGGCTCTGCTCTGGCTGTAAAAAAAGAAAGGGACATTCTTTAATTTTTGCCACCATCAATCACACACATTGTTCACCTCCAGACATTTTTTAATTGAATGTCAAAAGGTATTAAATTTGCATAGATTCCGCCTCCTGATATTGTTGCCTTGTCCCCATCAAATTTGACCACTACTGTATCTTGCTCTTTAAATCCTAATTTTTTAGAACATTAAATACCTAACAATACTAACATCAATTTAAAATCATCACTTTTGTAACATATAAATGTAGATATCAATACTTTACCTGGCTCCATATATCCAAATCTGCCTCCTCAAGGACCTCATCTTGATCCTCAGAGGAAGCCAGAGCAGGGTTGCTAGGAAGGCTGGAGGGCTGGCTGCAAGGAAGGCTGGAGGGCTGGCTACAAGGAAGGCTGGATTGACCTCTGGGGGGGAAGGGTGGACAGAGATTCCCGCACTTCCAGCTGGTCACCCAGGAAAGCTAACTTGCTGTAGTACCACAGACTGGGTTTATAAACCTTATCTGCTGCAGCACCTGACCTCTGGGACTTCAGGACCATATTCCTCTGGGTCCTGTATGTCCCCCTGATGGTAGCAATTTTGGTTTTCACATCTTGGAGAGTTGTTGTGGGTATCTGTGTTTGCACAAATGCAAGCAGGCTCTCCAGTGCTGCTGTCCTGGCCACTTTATTTTTATTTCCACCACTTTTTGTCTGCCAAAGAATAGGGAGTTCTTTTTATTTATCAATGAACTCCCCCATAAACTCTGGGTTTTTGAAACTATTCATTCTCTCTGTAAAATCAAGAAACAAGAAAATGTATATGTTTCAGGCAACATTCATCAAATCAGCATTTTCAACAGATTTTCAAGCCCCAAATCTCCTCCTCTGATGAAACCCAAATCCTTAAAATGTTATGTACCTTGGTCAACACGTTTGTTGCTAACTCCCTCTCCCGCCAAATGAACGTATTTTAGACACATGGATCTTCACTTGATATACACTGCGCATGCGTGAAACTCTGCACGCTTTCCCCGCCCATGACGTTCGATATTGTACTTTCCCCGCCCCTTCTCGCTCGTCGTAGTGCTTAACAACATGGCGGAGACACAGGTGGCTGAGATTACCTCTACAGAGGAGGAAATTCCAGAGGAGCCCAAATCCTGATCCAGGAGATATAAGGCATCCAACATGTCATTCGAGGAAATGGTGGAGATGGTCGCCATTTTGAGGAGGGAGGATTATGATGCCAAGCATGGGCCGTATAAAAGGCCTAATCTTGTCAAGACAAAAATTATGGGCAAAGTGGTCAAAACTCTTCACCAAAAATTCGGGGTGTGCAGAACGAAGGAACAGCTCAGAAAATAATGGTCTGATCTGAAGTTGCGGGAGCCCGACCAATACAAAAGAATCAAGAAAGTTTTAGGAAAAAGTAAGTACTTTTTCTTAATTTTCCCTGCTAAAGATTATTTACTTGTATTAAGTCGTGTATATTTGACTTTGATATAGTACAGTGAAAGATACCAACTTTCATGTTCGTCCGCACAGTAAACGGACATAGTAAACCTTTTTCTCCGTACAGTTCCTAAAACAATGTTTTTGGATCATCCAGTGTGAACACCCAAATTTTAAAAAAAAATTTGGGGAGCAAATTTGGTAAACAATTTGCTTTATTTTTATAATCCAAATGACATAAAAAAAAAAAAAAGGGTATGCATTGTAATGTTAAGGGAGAGAATGCTCAGCAGCTGCTTAAACATCTGAACGCAGTAGTACAAGTGTGGGACAAAACCCCTAAATTTTTAGGGTGTCACACACAGGTGATCCTGTGTATATACTTTGGGGTGTTACAATGTGTCAAACTTTGTTTCAAAAAGTATATGCTCTGGTTTTGGCTATGTATCCAATCATGTGTTCCGGTTGTCACTGGGGGTACATTTAAAAATGGACCACACTTCCAAATAATCTTTACAAATCTATTTTTCAGGGTTTTTTGTGGCCAAAAAATTATTAGTTACTAATGAAACTATACCTTTTATTGCAATCTCCATAGGGCTTCAAAAAGCTACGTCAGATGAGCCTATAAATCCAACACCTTCAACAATACCCCCAGAACCACATGATGGAGAGGAACGTGAAGTTGTGGAAGTGGAAAGTGGCACCACAGCAGGTCAGTGTCAAACCAGACAGATGCAGGTTAATAGATGTAGGCCTACATATTCTATACTACATGATTTTTTTTTATTTAGGTGCAGTTCTGGCCGGAGACCCCGAAAAGTTTACACATCACAGTGCCCAGATCCTGATCCAATACCTCATGGTCTGCTGTCGTGACCTTGAAAAAATAAAGGGAGACTTGATAGAGATCAGGCAAAATACCAAGCGGGTTGAGGAAAAGCTACAAAATATCATGGCTGTGCTTGGGCGTGTATAATGTTTGAACACAAAAGAACGTTGAACTTGCTGTGTTTTGGCAGGTTTGTTTTTCTTTTAAGCTTTAATGAATAGTACATGTTTACATTTTCACAATATTTTTTATTTTTTTATTTTTTATGCATGGCTGTTCATGCGTTTTAACCCCAAAAATATTTTTATGACATCTACATTTAAAAGGAAGTTTCCTAAAAAAAAATAAAGGTATTTTCTTAACAAGAATTTGTGGCTTCATTATGTAAATGTTGTGCAAAGTGAACTAATCAATGTTTTGTGTTTACACTGACAACGAAGGCTAATTAAGAATGCAAAATACACATGGCACTACAAGTGCACTAGGTAAACCTACGAGAAACCTAAAAGAATATTAAATGAAAACACCAAAACAATATTTTCTCAAAAAAAGGTTTTATTTTTACAAATAATAATGTTAAAATTCATCAGGCATATCAATGGCCCCCCTACCCACAAAATAATCGACATATTGTTGACGGACCTCACGTCCGGTTTGGGGGGCCAAGCCTGGACGGCCAGCTTCCAGGGCCAATAAATTTTCAGATTCCAATAATGAGTCCTCAGGCCCAGTCAAAGTCATATAATTGGTTGAATGCACCCTGAGAAAATTATGGAGCACACAACAAGCCATTACAACATGGTTCCATTTGTAAGGGGCAAGGTGGATGGAGGTGAGGAACAGGCGGAATCGGCTGGCCATGATGCCAAAGGCATTTCCCACCACCCTTCTTGCTCTGGCCAGCCGATAGTTGAACACCCTCCTCTCAGGGGTGAGGGTGCGTTGCAGGAATGGCCTCATCAAATGGGGACCCAGGCCAAATGCCTCATCCGCCACAAAGACAAATGGGAGTCCCTCCACATTCTGCTCTGCTGGTGGCAAGGCCAGCTGATCCAAAAGGAGCCATTCCCCAAACTCCGTCTGTGCAAAGACTCCTCCATCAGACATCCTGCCATTCTTGCCAACGTCCACATAGAGGAATTCGTAGGTGGCCGACACCACTGCCATCATGACGATGCTGTGGAACCCCTTATAATTATAATAAAAGGATCCCGAATGGGGTGGTGGGACGACCCGAACATGTTTGCCATCGATGGCCCCTCCACAGTTCGGAAAGTTCCATCGTTGGGCAAACTCAGATGCCACATTCTGCCATTCATGTGGCGTAGAAGGGAACTGTGGAATTAAATTAAAAATAAATTAATACTTTGAGACAGAAACATTGAAAGCAGATTTAAGAAAACCATTCATGGCCATTATTGGGAGAAACGGAAAAATTAAAACATTATTAGTAAGCAACAACAAACCAAAAACAAACCCAAAATAAAAACTGGGGGTGGGGGGGGGGTTGAAGATGAGTTGGGGAGATCACAAATGAAGGCTGTAGCACTCTGTATGAAGTTTAAAAAAATGTAACATTCCTAGGCAATCTTTAGGGTGTGTTTAGGGTAAAGCACTACGATGGAGCATAGAATAAAATACATGGAAATGACTAGGCAAGGTGGGTATGGGCCCAGGATAGCATGCTGGAGAGGTTAGGTAAGGCAAATTTAAATGTAGGCCTAATAAAAACATTCACAAAAATAAATAACCATGTGGAGAAAGGGGACATTCCCTGCAGCTAAGACTCATGGGAATTAGGGACTGCTAATAAACCCCCAAAAAAATATTAACAAAGAAATACATACAATGTGAGGTTTGAAATAAGAACACTTACCTTAATATAGTCCTCCTGCAAAACTTGAAGGATGGCAGAACACGTCTCTGGTATAATGATACCCAGAGCCTGGGGGGATATGCCTGTGGAGAACTTTAGGTCCTGCAGGCTTCTCCCAGTTGCCAGGTATCGCAACGTGGCAATGAGCCTCTGCTCAGCACTGATGGCTTCACGCATAACCGTGTCCTGCCTGGTAATGTAGAGGGACACCAAAGCCAACAGATGCTGAAATACGGGGTCAGACATCCTGAGAAAATTCCTGTAGTCCTCAGGATTATTCTCCCTGATCTCCCGCAACAAAGGCATATGACAGAACTGGTGCCGCTGGAGCAACCAATTCTTGGTCCATGAACTCCTCCTCACCCTGTTCATGGCCTGGAGTCGGGATACAGCATGAACCCCGGCACCAACTACAGCACGAACGCTACGACGAGTACGTAGCCGCAACATGGCTAGATAACAGTGGGGGGTAGTTGGCAGAAAAAATGTCCTTTAGATCAGGGGTAAGTGCAATACCTAGATATGTGAGGTGTGACGATGACCATGTAAAAGGTAGGGATTAGGGATGAGCCGAACACCCCCCCCCCCGTTCGGTTCGCACCAGAACCTTCGAACGGACCGAAAGTTTGCGCGAACGTTAGAACCCTATTAAATACAATGGACGCGAACGTTCGAAATCTAAAGTGCTAATTATAACGACTAATATGCATGTTATTGTCCTAAGTTGCTTGCTCAATTTCAAAGGGAGTGATGGGGCTTTCAAGGCTTTCATATTGATTCTGGGATAGGGTAGGGAGTTTTATTTGTGAAAAGAATGTTTCTGCTGATGATTGGTCAAAAGAACCTTCTTTTTTATATAAGGAGGTGAGGTGTTTATGGAAGGTATGAAGGATCTTAACTGGATTACTAGTATATTTGTCGTGAGAGGTTTTCAGTCGAATGGGCTTAAATGGGTTGTTTAAGTTTTTTTAGTGCACGTGCAAGGAGGGTGCCAAGTTTATTGGCATGGAAGTAATATTTTTGTTTGGATTTACGAAGAGTTTTGTCGACTGATTCTGATAAAAATAGGTCTAGACTTAAGCTAGCTTTCTCAAGTTGTGTTTTATTCTGTGGTGTAGGGTTAGATTGGAAATTATTATGGCAATTATTAAATTCAGTTTCAAGTTTTTGTTGTAGTTTTTTTTATTTTATTTATTTTGATATAATGCTTGACGTAAGCAATACCCTCTAAGGACAGGCTTATGTGCTTCCCATAATGTTAGTGGGGATATATATGAGGATTTATTATTTTGCAAGTATTCTTTTAGGGCAATTTTTAGGTCTAGAGAGTGTGAAGGGTGTGATAAGAGTGAGTTGTTTATTTGTCATGTTGAGTCTTGTGTTTTTGGAAGTAAGGAGTTAAAGGTGGAAATTATAGCACAATGATCCGTCCATGTGTATGGTTTGATATATGAGGTGAGCAATTCTGGGGACATACATATAGAAACTAAATATGATCAATACGGGAAAAAGATCTATGAGGGTGAGAATAAAAGGAGTATTGACGTTTGGATGGGTTAATTTCACGCCAGGAATCTATTAATGAATGTTGTTGAAGGAGTCTCTGAAACTATCTAGATTGAGAATTAGATGTAGGGGGTGTTGGTGATTTATCTAGGTATGGATATATTGTTTGGTTGGAATCTCCACAAATCAAGAGTGTGCCTACTTTAGGTGTATCAATAACTTGAAACAGGTGGGATAGAAATGATGATGTTGGTCTTTTGTTAGGTGCATAATATGAGACTACTGTGATTGAGATATCGCATAGGTTGCCTGTAAGTATGAGGTAGCGACCTTCTGGATCTTTGATTTCTGCTACTAGGGAGAAGGGTGTAGTTCAGTAAAATGATATTAACACTCCTCTGTGTTTGGATTTGGCTGAGGCTGTAAAGACTTGTGGATAGCTTGCACCAAAATATTCAGGGGTGGAGGATTCAGCAAAATGAGTCTCCTGGAGATACACTATATGTGCTTTTGATGCAGAAAGTGACCTGAAAACTTTAGTACGTTTATGAGGTATATTTAGACCTTTGTGTATTTAAGGTAAGTACATTCAAGGGAGCCATATAAAAATCTTGAGAAGAATATAGCAATACATAACAAATATAAATTGTGATACCAGATTTAGTCCGGAGTAAGAGAGGAAGATGGAGAAAGAATAAGAAAAATAGGATAGAAGAAAAAAAAAGGAGGTGCTAGGCATCAATCTAAATAGATTGGAATAATTCAAGTACATAGTAAAAAATAAAAAGTTGGCTTACTGATCTCAAAAATTACACAGAGGCACAAAGTCTGTCTGAGGAGGCCGCCTGCACTATAACCACAGTGAGGGAGAGTCCTAGGACAGAAAAATGGGGGCGCAGTGACTATTTCTCGGCTACCCCATGGCTAAAATTATTAAAAAAAATAAGGAGAAAAAAAATATTAAACCAAGACACCCAGACTTGGCAAGATAACCAGCTACAAACATGCTTAAAATTAGTAACTAGTTATTCCTTAATTAATAACAGAAAATAAGCAAATAATACTATAGGTTTCAAAACGAGATATGATGCATTTCAATTCTATTACTTTCATAGAACTAAAGTGCCCCGGGGTTGTTGTAAATGTGGAAGGTAATTAAATTATTCATTCAGTTAGAAAAGAATTAGGGTTACTACAAGATTATTAATTTAAATACGCAAAGCTTTGGAGGTGTAATATCTGTCTCTGTTTGGTGTACAAAGGGAAGGAAAGGAGAGTGGTATGGGGGGGAGGGGGGAGGAGGGAATAAGGGTGGTTTTAGGAGGAGGGGGGAAAGATAGGATGTTGTGATAAAGAGGGAAATAAGGGAAATTTGGTAGGGTGATTTTAATTGTTCAGATACTTATACTTTGTAGTTAGGAACATTTTAGGGGAATTAAGGCATGGCTAGATTAACCATGAGATTTGGAGAAGATGCATAGTGAGTTACACAGTCAAATCAGTCCATTGTGTCCTGCTGGTCAGAAACTGGAGAGTTGAAACGGCCTCTCTTTTGAAGTAGCTTGTCTGTTTCCATCAGATTCAGGGTATGATGAATTTGGAGGAGAATTGGAAAGAGTGCAGCGTCGAGGACTTGCAGATGGCTTATTGTAGAGCTGAAGCTTTTGTAGCGTGTTCTTTAGTTCTTTAGTGGATCTACTGGAGTATTTAGTTCCTTGATAGGTGAACCTAATTGAAAATGGATATTCAATATGGGCACTGACTGGCACCATCTTGGCACAATTTTTTTTGTGATGGCCAGCAATGCAACCCACCAGTGTCACCAGTGGCACCCACCGGTGTACATCAGTGCCACCTATCAGTATCCATCCGTGCCCATCCGTGCCCACCTATCAGTGCCCTTCCGTGCCACCTATTAGTGCCACCCATAAGTACCCATCAGTGCCACCCATAAGTGCCCATCAGTGCCGCCTATGAGTGCCCATCAGTGCCACCTATGAGTGCCCATCAGTGCCGCATACCAGTGCCACCTATCAGTGCCACCTATCAGTGCCCATCAATGCCGCCTATCAGTGCCCATCATTAGTGCCCATCAGTGCCACCTCATTGGTGCCCCCTCATTGGTGCGAACCTCATCAGTGCCCATCAGTGCCACCTTATCAGTGCCCGTCAGTGCAGCCATATCAGTGCCCATCATTGAAGAAGAAAACATACTTATTTACCCAAAAAAATTACAGAAACAAAGAAAAACATATATTTTTTCAAGTCTCTGATTTCTTTAGTCAGAGTCTCAGTGATCTGATCTGAGGTAAATGTTAAAGCTTTTTGTAGCATTTTCTCTATTTGTTTCAATATATTAGGTTGTAATGTGTCAGCTTGTTGTGACTGGTATATGGCGCTGTGTTCATTGTCTGTGTCACAGGAATCCTGTAATAAGTGCTGCTGTTTCTTGTCAGCGCGGGTTTTGGCTGCCAGAAGAGAATTAGACAGCGCCATTTTCATGGACCCCTTGAGCGGCTTTTCTCTGAGGGTTTTAGCTTTGGCTTTTCCACGGGTAGCTCCTGAAACCATAATATTCTGTTCCCCAGGCGTTAGGGAAGGGTATGGTGTGAGTTATTTGTAGTTACCCTGCCATTCTGGTATCTGTGGGAGCTGTGAAGAGCCGAGAAGGACGGAGCTTCAGCGGGACATGTCCGTCGCTGGCCGCTCCGCACATGCGCCTCCTATAAGCTACTTTTAATGGTAGTTAATTAGGTAATTTTCAGCATCTTTGCCCCTCTAGAAAATTGAAAATGATTTATAGGATTTATTAAGAATTCCTAACATATCTACCACTAGAAATGTTTTATTTTTTTTGCATCCACAGTTCAATACTTCAGCTTCATAAATAACTAAAATCTCTACCATTTAAACTTCTGTTACTTCGGATAGAGCCTTTATCTTGTCCTCAGCATCTGTTTTGCCAATGAAATTAACTGTCATGTGCCAGACAGTAAATGTAATCAAGAACACAAACTATGTTTTTGTCAATTCAGGCTCTATTGACCACAATTATTGTAGGTCTCTGCATTTTTTTATATCAGAGTCAGTCTTGATATTTTAGTAGGATCAGTCTCATTATTCACACAAGCTTTGTTATGGATGAATGAAGCTACAGCTTCATATTACAAGCCTTCACTATGTAATGTATAAAGAATGTGCAGGCTGTTCTCTTGTGAAATAGTAACCAAATAGATTTACTTTTCACTCCACTTTACATTTTTTACAGTTTATACACAGTTTGTAAAAAACTTATTATTTTAGAATTGCAAAGGAGTTGTTAGTAGGGAATTATTTCTCCTAAGTGGGATGGGGTTATGTTTCTTTTGCAAAGAGAAAAGTAATGCATACTAAAACTGATCACTACAAGAAAATGGAAGGTTTTATTCAGTGACACTGGAAAGAACTCACTCTAAATACATTTTTATTTGCAAAGATGTCAAAGAGTGGAAAAGAACAGCAGTTTCTTATCTCTTTCTAAAATATTAACCACTTAAAATTTTTACACCCCCTATGGACCAGAACAACTTTTACATTTCTATGGACCTGTTTATTTGGCAATTACTTTGTCATTACTTAAAGTAGTACATATGCACTTTGTTTTAGAACAAACAAGGCTTTCTTTTGGTGATAATTAGGGTTGAGCGAACCCGAACTGTAAAGTTCGGGTTCGTACCGGACTTTTGGGTTTTTGGTACCCGGACCCGAACCTGAATAATTTACTGTATGTTCGGGTTTGTGTTCAGTGTTCGGCAATGTAATGGCGCATTTTAAAAAGCTGCAGGGCAGCCAATCAACATTTGTTTAACTTGTGTGCCCTTAGAAGCCATCACAGCCATGCCTACTAATGGCATGGCTGTGATTGGTCAGTGCAGCATGTGACCCAGCCTCTATATAAGCTAGAGGCACATAGCACAGCACGTCACTCTGCTTTAGATAGTGTAGGGAAAGGTTGCTGCTGCTGCGTTGAGGGAGAGAATTAGATAGGAGTCCTGATTCAGAAATCAAATTACTCAGCGATCTACCTTGATTTTGTTGTGTGGGTGCAGTGCACAATCTTTTTACCCTGCCTGAGCCCAGTGCCAGAGAAAAGATAACTTTTATCCGTCTGTTAGTTAGGTTGGCGTCGGCGGGCATTTTATGCAAGCTCAGTGCACCAGCACTGCATATGTTACTGTGAGATACACCCTTTAGATACTGTTGGTCTATTCTGCTATTCTAAAAACACCCATTTTGGGCAAAAAAATATATATTTTGCTGCGTTTCCTGCATATCTGTATTTAGTGAGATACGCACTTTAGATACTTGTTTTATTCGGCTATTCCCCCCAAAAAATTTAGGACCAAAAATTTTTTTGGGCAACGTTTTCTGCATATCTGTACGTGTGAGATACACACTTTAGATACTGTTCTCCTATTCTGCTATTCAAAAAAATAATAATTTAGGGCAGAAAAAATAAAATTGGTGCGTTTTCTGCATATCTGTACCTGTGAGATACACCCTTTAGATACTGTTGCTCTACCTGGGCACAACCTGCATTACCAGGCATCTAAGTGCAAAGCACGAGCTGCAGTGGAGTAGACACCTCAAAAACCAAGAAAGGTCTCTGGCTCCTCCTGCTTCCTCTTCTGCTGCAGTCTCGGCCTCTTCATCCACCTCTGTAGTGAGAGTGGCACCTGCCACCCCGCAAACAGAGGATCTGCCAGCAACACTACCACCTGGGTCACCAACCATCTCCACAATGTCCCATGGAAGCGTTAAGCTCTCTAGCTCCCAAACACTGGAGCAGAAGAGGAAGTACCCCCCTACTCACCCGCGATCCCTGGCCCTGAATGCCAGCATTTAAAAATTCCTGGCCTTTGAAATGCTGTCATTCCGTCTGGTGGGGACGCAGAGTTTTAAAAGCCTGATGGCATTGGCTGTCCCACAGTACGTCGTGCCCAGCCGACACTACTTTTCCAGACGAGCCATCCCTTCCCTGCACAACCAAGTGGGGGACAAAATCAGGTGTGCACTGCGCAACGCCATCTGTGGCAAGGTCCACCTAACTACAGATACGTGGACCAGAAAGCACGGTCAGGGACGTTATATCTCCCTAATAGGAACACTGGGTAAATGCAGTGGCGGCTGGGCCTGAGGCGGATAGCAGTTTGGCGCATGTCCTTCCACCGCCAAGAATTGCAGGGCGCTTCAGTTTGCCTCCTGTTGCTAACTCCTTCTACTCTGCTTCCTCATCCTCTACTGCCTCCTCACCTGGTCAGTGTAACACCTTCACCACCAACTTCAGCACAGCCAGGGGTAAACGACAGCAGGCAGTTTTAAAACATTCCTGTTTGGGGAAAAAAACACACACCGCGCAGGAGTTGTGGAGGGACATGGAACAACAGACCGATGAGTGGTTGATGGCAGTGAGCCTCAAGCCCGGCCTGGTGGTGTGCGATAATGGGCGAAATCTCGTAGCAGCTCTGGGCCTAGCCGGTTTGACGCACATCCCTTGCCTGGAGCATGTGCTGAATTTGGTGGTGCAGAGGTTCCTTAAAAATTACCCCGATATGCCAGAGCTGCTGAAGAAAGTGCGGGCCGTCTGTGCGCACATTTGGCGTTCTCACCATGCTGCTGCTCGCCTGTCAGCGCTGCAGCGTAACTTCGGCCTTCCCGCTCACCGCCTCATATGTGACGTGCCCACAAGGTGGAACTCCACCTTGCACATGCTGACCAGACAGCAGCAGGCGATAGTGGAGTTTCAGCTTCAGGACGCACAAGTGAGTCGCTCTGCGGAACAGCACCACTTCACCACCAATAACTGGGCCTCCATTTGAGACCTGTGTGCCTTGTTGCGCTGTTTCGAGTACTCCACCAACATGGCCAGTGCCAATGACGCCGTTCTCAGCGTTACTATCCCAGTTCTATGCCTCCTTGAAAAAACGCTTCGGGCGATGATGGAAGAGGATATGGCACAGGAGAAGGAGGAGGAGGAGGAGGAGGAAGAGGGATCATTTCCAAGGCTTTCAGGGCAGTCATTTACAAGTGGCTCCAAGGGTGGGTTCCTGCACCAACAAACACCAGGTACACAATTGTCCAGCAAGGGCACAGTTCTGGAGGATGACGAGGTGGAGGATGAGGAGGAGGAGATGGAGGAGGAGGAACCATGTTCACAGCAGGGTGGCACCCAGACCAGCTCATGGCAATCACTGGTGCGTGGCTGGGGGTATACAGAGGACACAGACGATACACCTCCCACAGAGGACAGCTTTTCGTTGCCTCTGGGCAGCCTGGTACACATGTGCGATTACATGCTGCAGTGTCTCCGCAACGACTGCCGAGTTGCCCACATTCTAACTGGTGCTGATTACTGGGTGGCCACGCTGCTGGATCCCCATTACAAGGACAACGTACCGTCCTTAATTCCCTCACTGGAGCGTGATCGTAAGATGCGCGAGTACAAGCGCACGCTGTTAGATGCGCTGCTGGTGGCATTCCCACCTGACAGCGGGGGCACAGTGGAAGCACAAGGCGAAGGCAGAGGAAGAGGAAGAGGTCGCCAACGCAGCCGGGGCACCGCCAGCACCTCAGAAGGCAGGGTTAGCATGGCCGAAATGTGGAAAACTTTTGTCAGCACACCACAACAACCAGCACCACCAGCTGATATGGAATGTCTTAGCAGGAGGCAGTATTTCACCAACATGGTGGAGCAGTATGTGTGCACACGCCTACACGTACTGAATGACGGGTCTGCCCCCTTCAACCCTTCAACTTCTGGGTCTCCAAATTGGTCACATGGCCTGAGCTTACCCTTTATGCCTTGGAGGTGCTGGCCTTCCCTGCAACCAGTGTATTATCTGAACGTGTATTTAGCACGACAGGGGGCGTTATCACAGACAAGCACAGCCACCTGTCCAGAGCCAATGTGGACAAGCTCACGTTCATTAAAATGAACCAGGCATGGATCCCACAGGACTTGTCTGTACCTTGTGCAGAATAGACATGTATACCGGCCTTACCCAGCCATTGTTGTATTTTTGATCTTTCTCACTCTTTTGGGGTGTACCCTAATTTAAAAAAAATAAAATTAAAAACAAAAACCAGTGTTGGCTACCTCGTCCTCCTCCACCGCCGCTTCCACCTACACCGCCGCATCCACCGCCACCTCAACCTCCTACTCCATATGGACCTCGTCCTCCTAGGTCAAGATTATTATTTATTTTTTTATGTATTTTATGTTATTTTAAGTTATTTCCCTATCCACATTTGTTTGCAGAGCACTTGCCCTGCTCTTAACGACATTTTGCTGCCATTTGCAGCATTTTAGAGCCATTTTAGTCCTCAAAAGTTCGGGTCCCCATTGACTTCAATGGGGTGAGGGTTCGGGGTCAAGTTCGGGTCAAGTTCGGGTCCCGAACTCAAACTTTTTTTGCAAAGTTCGGCCGAACCCGTCAAACCCGAACATCCAGGTGTAATATACTTGAGTATGAGCTGACCCGAATATAAGCCGAGGCACCTAATTTTACCACAAAAAACTGGGAAAACGTATTGACTTGAGAATAAGCCTAGGGTGTCCATCTGCATGCCTCACTGTGCCTCACTTTGCCTCACTGTGTCCATGTGCATGCCTCACTGTGTCCATGCCTCACTGTGCCCATGCCTCACTGTGCCCATGCCTCACTGTGCCCATGCCTCACTGTGTCTATTACTAGACTTACGTTTAACATGGGAGAATATGGAAGAGATGCCCGGCTATGAAAAATTGGTGCTCCCCGGCTGTAGGTCCCCCGGACAACAAACTTTGTACACTTGTAGAGGAAGAGTGGGGCTATATGTGTGCCAAGTTTGGGTCCAGGGAACCTACAGCTGGCCGGTACCGGGTCCCCAAAGTTACCGGAGAAATTACCGTTTAACATGGGAGTCTACGGAAGGGGTGCCCGGGTATGAAAAATCGTTGTTCCCCGGCCGTAGGTCCTCCGGACAACAAACTTTGCACTCTTGTAGAGGAAGAGTGGGGCTATATGTGTGCTAAGTTTGGGTCCCCAAAGTCTGGGAGATCAGGCACAAAAAATGACTCGAGTATAAGCCGAGGGGGGCATTTTCAGCACAAAAAAATGTGCTGAAAAACTTGGCTTATACTCATAGTTACATAGTTAGTCAGGTTGAAAAAAGACACAAATCCATCCAGTTCAACCATAAAAATAAATAAATAAAAATAAAAAATATCGTACAATCCCATATTCCCAATTCTATACCCACAGTTGATCCAGAGGAAGGCAAAAAACCCCAGTAGAGCACGATCCAATTTGCTACAGCGGGGGAAAAAATTCCTTCCTGATCCCCCGAGAGGCAATCGGATATTCCCCGGATCAACTTTACCTATAAATGTCAGTACCCAGTTATATTATGTACATTTAAGAAAGAATCCAGGCCCTTCTTAAAGCAATCTACTGAGCTGGCCAGAACCACCTCTGCAGGGAGTCTATTCCACATTTTCACAGCTCTTACTGTGAAGAAACCTTTCCGTAATTGGAAGTGAAATCTCTTTTCCTCTAGACGCAAAGAGTGTCCCCTTGTTCTTTGTGTTGACCGTAAAGTGAATAACTCAACACCAAGTTCACAATATGGACCCCTTATATATTTGTACATGTTGATCATATCACCCTTAATCTCCTCTTCTCAAGAGTAAATAAATTCAGTTCCTCTAATCTTTCCTCATAGCTGAGCTCCTCCATACCTGTTATCAGTTTGGTTGCCCTTCTCTGCACTTTCTCCAGTTCCCCAATATCCTTTTTGAGAACTGGGTCCCAAAACTGAACTGCATATTCCAGATGAGGTCTTACTAATGATTTGTACAGGGGCAAAATGATATCTCTCTCTCTGGAGTCCATACCTCTCTTAATACAAGAAAGGACTTTGCTCGCTTTGGAAACCGCAGCTTGGCATTGCATGTCATTATTGAGCTTATGATCTACCAAATCCCCCAGATCCTTCTCCACTACGGATCCCCCCAGTTGTACTCCCCCTAGTATGTATGATGCATTTATATTCTTAGCCCCCAAGTGCATAATTTTACATTTATCAACATTAAACCTCATCTGCCACATAGTCGCCCAATTAGACAGCGCATTGAGGTCGTCTTGTAAATTGGCGACATCCTGTAAGGACGTTATTCCACTGCATAGCTTAGTGTCATCTGCAAAGACAGAAATGTTATTTTTGATCTCAGACCCAATATCATTTATAAAGATGTTAAAAAGTAAGGGTCCCAACACTGAACCTTGGGGTACACCACTGATAACCTTGGACCATTCAGAGTAAGAATCATTAACCACTACTCTCTGAATTCTGTCTTTTAGACAGTTTTCTATCCATTTACAAACTGATATTTCCAATCCTGTAGACTTTACCTTACACATGAGCCGTGTGTGGGGAATAGGGATGAGCCGAACACCCCCCTGTTCGGTTCGCACTAGAACCTGTGAACAGCCATAATGTTCGCGTGAACTTTAGAACCCTATTAAATACAATGGACTCGAACGTTCAAAATCAAAAGTGCTAATTATAAAGGCTAATATGCAAGTTATTGTCCTAAAAAGTGCTACTACTGGAAGGGTTAGTGAAGTAAAATATGCATGGAGGAGAAAAAAGAGGCATTTCTAAACTTCCAGCATGCATGAGGACAAAGGGGACATTCTCAGCATATTACAATCATGGTAATTAGGGAAGGAAGAAAGAAATACAATACATTATCATACATGAAATACATAAAATGTGATGTTAATGGAGAAAACTTACCCTAATATAGTCCTCCGGCAGGACTTGTATGATGGCAGAACAGGTGTCTGGGATTATGAGGCCCAGAGCCTGGGGGGCGATGCCTGTCGTGAACTTCAAGTCCTGCAGACTTCTCCCTGTCGCCAGGTAACGTAAGGTGGTGATGAGCCTCTGCTCAGCACTGATGGCTTCCCGCATAACGGTGTCCTGCCTGGTAATATAGCGGAACACTAAAGCCAAAAGATGCTGAAAAACGGGGTCAGACATCCGCAGAAAATTCCTGTAGTCCTCAGGATTATTCTCGACGATCTCCCGCAGCAGAGGCATATGGCAGAATTGTTCCTGCTGGAGCAACCAATTCTTGGTCCATGAACTCCTCCTCACCCCGTTCATGGACTCGTCTTGGTCCAAAACAAGCAGACCCACACCAAGCGCCCACACAGCACGAACTCGACGACGAGAACGTACCCGCGACATGGCTAGGAAACGGTCGTCTGATCAGAACGTACTAAACAGAACGCACATAGGCAAGGCCTATGAAGAACGAACTGAAATTCAGAAACGAACAGGGAAGAACGCACTGTAAAACAGATACAACCTGCCTACACGCCCTGAAAGACAAGATACGAACCCACAAGCACAAACTGAACCGCAGAAAACGAACTGAAAGCACGAAGACTGAAAAGCGTGAATCGTCTCTTTCCAAACTTTTACTTCACACGCAGTAACACGAGATCAGCAAAAGCAGCCCAAGGGGTGGCGCCAGTGAAATTGATTTTCCCCTTTATACTTCCGTCGTACGTTCTGGACGTGACCGCGCAGAACAACGACGAGATTTGGAATTGTCAGTGTGTACGCATGGAAAGTTTGACGAGAAACTCGTCAAGGTTGACAAGAATCTCGTCGAGAAAAACGACGTGTTTTTAACGACGAGAAACTCGGTCGTGTGTACAAGGCTTGAGTCCTGGAGAGCAGCCCTCATCCTTGGAAAATTTGCTCTCTTGAAATTAAGTGTTTTTATCTTTCCCGTATGTGATTTTTGCTTACAACTAACATCAACTAACTAACATATACTCAAATATATACGGTAGCTTTACGACCCTAGCCTGTGTCTGTAGCTGGTCTGGTTTTGCCCATCTCCTCTCCCATATTCAGGTGTCTCAAATCTGACCCCATAATGATCAATTGAGAAATGCATGCCTGCTCAGTCTCCCTATAAATTTAAAGTAGCCTATGGGGTGACGCAGACTGGGGCAAGGCGCAGACACTATGGGGCTGATTTACTATAACTCCAGGAAGTACTGAGCACATTGCAAAAAATAGCTCCAATTTTTAACAATTAAAAATTCCATGCGCGAATTTGCGAATGAAAAAGAGCCCTCCTAGCAGCAAACAAGTGTTAGTAAATGTGAAATCAGCGCTAATTGCGAATCCGCGTACGCGCAAATGCCAATTTCCACTAAGTTTTTATAAAGCACTGCACTGTAACCATGATCCATGTATGTGAAAGAAACATTTTTATATGAGATGTGCTCTATCTATTGACGTATATTGCAATTAGTATTCCTAGTTGTTTTTCCTTCTTTTGCTAACGGATGCAGTTATGAGGGATTATTACATAGTAACGTCTGCTATTATGTAAAATTACATGTATTAAACATTTAGGTTACCTATTTGTTGTATGTTGTTTTTTTCATGTTTTTATTTTTTCATTTAGGTGTCTATAAAGCGGTAATTATTTATGTTCATTCTTTAATCATACTACACTATTATGCAGGTCTTGTACTTAGCACAATGGCCTAGTGGTCTGCTCCTATGTCTATACAGCTCTCATGTTACAAGTTCAAATACCAGCCAACCTACCATCCAACAGCTATGTTTATTATTTGCACAAGCAAATTAAAATAAACAAACAAAGAAATGTAAACTGCCCATTAGCTAGTGTGATGTTTGGAAGTCCACACCATAATATTATTGAATAAAAGTGCATTGGCTAATTGGCATTCACCTATTTTCAGCATATGCTGCTTTGGCTAATTGGCTAATAGGCATTTGCCTTTACTCTTTCGTCCATGGACCGACACAGCTTCTCTATTGACAAAGTGGGTATTATCCGTTAATTAGGAGTGACTAGGCAGAAAAACTTGTAAAAAGTGTTGCATCACACCTTCTACAGTACCGCCCAGGGGGCGGACCCTCTGGGTATAACCTCTCAGTCTGCATCTCGCAGATCAGTTTTTTTCTGTCTAGCAAGGAGTAGGACATGGCTCCCTTCGGGCCCATTGGTCCGGGGGAAAAAATATATATATATATTTTTTTTTTCATTTGTTGTTTCCTGTGATCTTCGATCAACTGCCGACTGGGTGACAGGCTGGATCCTCGATCCTTGTAGTCCCCCCAGTTTTGGCCATCGAGCGTGTGCCGACCCTAGCTACTCGCTGGGTTTTTCACGACATGCCCGTCGCTCCACGGGTGGCCGGTGAGCCTACGCTCCAGGGCCTGCATCGGACCGCTCAGCTTCGGCTGACCTTACGGCCGAGTCGCAGCAGCCTGGCCGGTGAGCTTACGCTCCAAGGCTTGCATCGGACCGCTCAGCTTCGGCTGACCTTACGGCCGAGTCGCAGCAGCCTGTCCGGTGAGCGTCATGCTCCAGGGCATACATATGATCGTCCCTTTTGGGTCCAATCACAGCATGCCTGGCCAACAGTCACCTTCCGTGCGCGGATGATGATCTGTTTGGAATGTCTTCCAGCATAATACATGCAGGATAGGTAAGTAAAACTCCCCTGCCTTGGCTGGGTGATTTAGCTGGAAATTCACGGAGAGATCAAGTAAGTGGTTGTGGCCCCTTTCTTCCCTCTCTCCCTGCCTTTCCCTCCTCCCTGGGCTTCTAGCTAAAGGTTGCTGGGTGCTGGGGGTCACCTAAGGGGTCCCACTGGAGCGGGGCTGGCTGTAACTAACATTTAAAAGAAATGTCATTTCTGCGTACCTGTGTGTGTGTGTGTCCTTCCTCCTCCATGCTGTCGGCGGCCATTTTGAGGTGGTCCATGCCAAGTTTGGCCTCTTGTGACTGCCCGGCGGCCATCTTCCTGTGGTTCGGCCACACCCACTGGCCCCTATCAGGTGATCGGCGGCCATGTTTGTCCACCCTGTATGTATAGATTGCCATTCGGCGGCCATCTTTTTGTGGGCTACGTCTGCTTGACCTCTATCTTCGGCTCCGCGGCCATTTTCTTGGAGCCCACATTATCTTCCATACAGACGTTTTTGGCAGAAATTTTGCGAGAGCCTCCGGCCTCTAGGGTGCATTACACTGGCGCGAAAATTCACACAGGAAGTGCTGATAAAAGAAGCAGACTGACACAGCAGCAGAGGGACAGCATCACAGGCACAGCACACAGCAGCATAGCAGTACCTATCCAGGGTGGTGAGTCCTCTGGGTGACCCAGCCTCTCTGCAGCACAGGAGGGTGGCCTATTGATATCTTGCCTGGAGCCCTGTGGGTGTCAGCGTGTGGTCAGCATGGCATCTGAGCCAGATGTCTTCTCCCCTGAAACACCAGATTTAGCAGCTGGTGTCCCTGAGGTGTCTATGGACGCTATGTCGGCAATCCTAGAGGCGTTTGCTGCCAGGGTGGAAGCAGCACACGGGAATACAGGGGGTAATAAACGCCCCCGTCCCCTGCAATCTTCTGGGGATATTTCTGATGCAGAACCAGGTCCAGCTACGGCTCATGGCCCAGATTCTGATGCATCAGAAACTGCAGACCGTGACCGATTGGACAGTGAGGAGGACTCCAAGTCCAGGTCAGTACGCGAGACGGCTTTGGTATCTGACCTTATTACTGCAGTGCGGGATATGCTAAAGTTGGAAAATACTGCAGAAGTAGCAGATACTCCAGTCCCCTTTGGGTTTCGTAAACCTGCCTGCACTGCTAAGGTGTTCCCTTGTGTGTCTTATTTTGACAAACTCTTATACAAGGAATGGGAGAACCCACTGAGGGTCTTTACAGCCCCAAAGAGGTTTGCAGTACGGTACCCCTTTGAGGAGAGTTTTCTGAAGATATGGACCTCTCCCCCTATAGTGGACCCTTCAGTGTCCAGACTTAAGAGAGCCACCACTATTCCAGTAGAAGGGGCTCCTGTTTTCAAGGACCCTGTGGATAAGAAGGCTGAAGCACTCGCTCGCTACCTATACTCAGTGGTAGGCTCGGCAGTACGCCCGGCATTGGCGGGGGCTCTAGTGTCCCAGACACTTACTGAATGGGCAAAATTGCTACTCCAGGGGTTAAAGGAGCGAGATGCTCCTCCTAATGAGATAACTTTGGCCGACCAGTTGGTCCAGGGCCTTAACCACTTCCATACTGGGCACTTAAACACCTTCCTGCCCAGACCAATTTTCAGCTTTCTGCGCTGTTGCACTTTGAATGACAACTGTGCGGTCATGGTACACTGTACCCAAACTAAAGCTTTCTTTTGGTGGTATTTGATCACCTCTGCGATTTTTATTTTCTGCTAAAAAATAAAAAAAAGGCCGAAAATTTTGAAAAAAATAAGTTTTTTTTTGGTTTCAGTTACAAAACTTTGTAAATAAGTTAGTTTTCTCCTTCACTGATGGGCACTGATGGGGCTGCACTGATGGGCACGGATAAGGCGGCACGGATGGGCACCGATGAGGTGGCATGGATGGGCAACGATCGGCGGCATGGATGGGCAACGATCGGCGGCACGGGTGGGCACAGATAGGCGGCACGGGTGGGCACTGATCGGCACAGATAGGTGGCACGGGTGGGCATGGGTGGGCACTGATAGGTGGCATGGATGGGCACTGATAGGCGGCACGGGTGGGCACTGATGGGCACGGATAGGTGGCATGGGTGGGCACTGATAGGTGGCACTGTACTGTACTAATGGATGCCAATCAGTGCCAAACAATAATGCCTGCCAATCAGTGGTGCCCATTGTGGGCACTGATTGGCATCCATTGCGGCACTGATTGGCATCCATTATCCCTGGTGGTCTAGGGTGGCATACCTTATATAACTTTATGGTGAGCATCCCTGGTGGTCTAGTGGCATCCCTGGTGGTCTAGTGGCATCCCTGGTGGTCCAGTGGGCATCCTCGGGGGGCTGTGCTGATAATCGATCAGCACAAACCCCCCCCTGTCAGAGGAGCAGCCGATCGGCTCTCCTCTACTCGCGTCTGACAGACGCGAGTGAGGAAAAGCCGATGACCGGCTTTTCCTGTTTACACTGTGATCAGCCGTGATTGGACACGGCTGATCACGTGGTAAAGAGTCTCCGTCGGAGACTCTTTACCTAGATCGGTGTTGCGGGGTGTCAGACTGACACCCCGCAGCAACGATCGCCGCGATGCGCGCCCCCGGGGGCGCGCAGCGGGTCAAAATCCTGAGGACGTCATATGACGTCCTGTCAGGATTTTGCAACCACTTTGCCGACGTCAATCCGCTATAGGGCGGGCGGCAAGTGGTTAAGTTTGTCTGCGAGTCAGACATGGATACTATTCCCCTGCTGTCAAGAGCTTCGGTTTATGCAGTAGCAATACGCCACCTGATTAGGGATGAGCTTCGAGTTCGAGTCGAACTCATGTTCGACTCGAACATTGCCTGTTCGCCCGTTCGCCGAACAGCGAACAAATTGGGGTGTTAGCGGCAAATTCGAAAAATCTATGGGAGAAATCTAAAGTGCTAATTATAAAGGCTTATATGCAAGTTATTGTCCTAAAAAGTGTTTGGGGACCCGGGTCCTGCCCCAGGGGACATGTATCAATGCAAAAAGAAGTTTTAAAAACGGCCGTTTTTTCGGGAGCAGTGATTTTAATAATGCTTAAAATGAAAAAATAAAAGTGAAATATTCCTTTAAATTTCGTACCTGGGGGGTGTGTATGATATGCATGTAAAGTGGCGCATGTTTCCCGTGCTTAGAACTGTCCCTGCAAAAAGTGTCATTTTTGAAAGAAAAAAATGCATTTAAAACTGACTCGCGGCTATTAATGAATTGTCGGCTCCCGGCAATACATACAAAAGTCATTGATAAAAAAAAAAAAAAAAGCGTGGGGGTTCCCCAGAATTCAATTACCAGGCCCTTCAGGTCTGGAATGGATATTAAGGGGAACCCCGCCGCAAATAAAAAAAAAATTGACGTGGGGTTCCCCCAAATATCCATTCCAGGCCCTTCAGATCTGGCATGGATTTTAAGGGGAACTCCACCCCAAATTTAAAAAAAAATGGCGTGGAGTCCCCCTAAAAATCCATACCAGACCCCTTATCCGAGCACGCAACCTGGCCGGCCGCAGGGGAAAAGGGGGGGACGAGAGAGCGGCCCCCCTCCCTCCTGAACCGTACCAAGCCACATGCCCTCAACATGGGGAGGATGTCCCCATGTTGATGGGGACAAGGGCCTCATCCCCACAACCCTTGCCCGGTGGTTGTGGGGGTCTGCGGGCGGGGGGCTTATCGGAATCTGGAAGACCCCTTTAACAAAGAGGACCCCCAGATCCCGCCCCCCCCCTATGTGAATTGGTAAGGGGTACATTGTACCCCTACCATTTCACGAAGAAAGCGTAAAAAAATGTTTAAAAAAACACACAAACACCTTGAAAAAGTCCTTTATTTAAAAAAAAAAACATTCCAGCGGTGAAATCCAGTGTCCCGCGGCGATCCCGATGTCCAGCGCTGTCCGTCATTGGTTGTGCCTGAGCGGACCTGATGGGGAACTCCCTCTCAGTATTTTAAATGTATAGACCCGCCCCTTCTAAAGTTCCCCATCAGGTCCGCTCAGCGGACGAGATGCGGAACATGAGAAGGGGCGGGTCTATACATGTATTACCAAAGTGAGAGCAGTTCCCCATCAGGTCCGCCTCCTCGGTATGTCAGACCCGCCTACGTCATTGGCTTGAGCGGGGAACTTCCTTCACTATGTAAATTTAAATTTACATAGTGAAGGAAGTTCCCCGCTCAAGCCAATGACGTAGGCGGGTCTGACATACCGAGGGGGCGGACCTGATGGGGAACTGCTCTCACTTTGGTAATACATGTATAGACCCGCCCCTTCTCATGTTCCGCATCTCGTCCGCTGAGCGGACCTGATGGGGAACTTTAGAAGGGGCGGGTCTATACATTTAAAATACTGAGAGGGAGTTCCCCATCAGGTCCGCTCAGGCACAACCAATGAAGGACAGCGCTGGACATCGGGATCGCCGCGGGACACTGGATTTCACCGCTGGAATGTTTATTTATTTATTTTTTTAAATAAAGGACTTTTTCAAGGTGTTTGTGTGTTTTTTTAAACATTTTTTTACGCTTTCTTCGTGAAATGGTAGGGGTACAATGTACCCGTTACCAATTCACATAGGGGGGGGCGGGATCTGGGGGTCCTCTTTGTTAAAGGGGTCTTCCAGATTCCGATAAGCCCCCCGCCCGCAGACCCCCACAACCACCGGGCAAGGGTTGTGGGGATGAGGCCCTTGTCCCCATCAACATGGGGACATCCTCCCCATGTTGAGGGCATGTGGCTTGGTACGGTTCAGGAGGGAGGGGGGCCGCTCTCTCGTCCCCCCCTTTTCCCCTGCGGCCGGCCAGGTTGCGTGCTCGGATAAGGGGTCTGGTATGGATTTTTAGGGGGACTCCACGCCATTTTTTTTTTAAACTTGGGGTGGAGTTCCCCTTAAAATCCATGCCAGATCTGAAGGGCCTGGTAATTGAATTCTGGGGAACCCCCACGCTTTTTTTTTTTTTTTTCTCAATGACTTTTGTATGTATTGCCGGGAGCCGACAATTCATTAATAGCCGCGAGTCAGTTTTAAATGCATTTTTTTTCTTTCAAAAATGACATTTTTTGCAGGGACAGTTCTAAGCACGGGAAACATGCGCCACTTCACATGCATATCATACACACCCCCCAGGTACGAAATTTAAAGGAATATTTCACTTTTATTTTTTCATTTTAAGCATTATTAAAATCACTGCTCCCGAAAAAACGGCCGTTTTTAAAACTTCTTTTTGCATTGATACATGTCCCCTGGGGCAGGACCCGGGTCCCCAAACACTTTTTAGGACAATAACTTGCATATTAGCCTTTATAATTAACACTTTAGATTTCGAACGTTCGAGTTCATTGTATTTAATAGGGTTCTAAAGTTTACACGAACATTTTGTCTGTTCGCAGGTTCTGGTGCGAACCGAACAGGGGGGTGTTCGGCTCATCCCTGCACCTGATCTGGCTAAAGGGCTGGTCTGCGGACCAGACTTCCAAGAAAGCCCTGTTGGATCTGCCTTTTAAGGGCGACAGACTTTTTGGGGCTTCTCTGGATGACATCATCAAGGATGCCACAGGAGGTAAAAGCACTTTGCTTCCCCAAACTAGCAAGGGTAAGGGGCCACGCCAAGGGCAAGGGCCCTCCTTTACTGCACGCAAGCAGTTTTTTCGCCCCCTTAAGGCGACAGGGAAAAGACCCCAGGCCGATAAAGCGCCTGCCCAAGGACAAAAGCGTCCTTGGTCCCGCAGACCCAACAAGCCTGCGGACAAATCTGCGTCCACATGAAGGTCCGCCCCCACCCAGCTCTCGGGTGGGGGGACATCTTCGCAAATTCACGACTCAGTGGACTGCTCTAGTCTCCGACAGGTGGGTTTGCGAAGTAATCTCCTCAGGCTACAAGATAGAATTTCTGTCTTGTCCACCGGACAGATTAATCACCTCCAATCTCCAGCTACTACCGACCCGTCGGGAGGCCATGTATGGGGCGGTCCAGGGTCTACTGGAACGCGGGGTAGTTATTCCAGTTCCAGAACAGGAACGGGGTCAGGGTTTTTACTCAAATCTGTTCATTGTGCCGAAGAAGGAGGGGGTTCGGCCAATCTTGGATCACAGAGCCCTCAATTGCTTTGTGAAAGTACAAAGATTTTGGATGGAGTCGGTTCGATCTGTAGTCATGGCTCTCCATCCGGGGGACTTTCTGGCCTCCTTGGACATCAAGGACGCATACCTGCATGTCCCCATATACTCCAGACACCAGAGGTTTCTGCGATTTGCTATCGGGAAGAACCACTACCAGTTTGTGGCCCTCCCGTTTGGCCTTGCCTCAGCACCCAGGACGTTCACCAAGGTGCTCGCTCCGATTCTGGCACTTCTAAGACAGCGGGGTATCGCTATCACAGGTTACTTGGACGACCTTCTGCTGAAGGCCCCTTCAAGCTCAGAATTAGAGGTAAGCGTGTCCATTACCTGTCAGACTCTTCGAGACTGTGGTTGGATACTAAACACGCAAAAGTCAGTATTGGTGCCCACTCAATGCCTAGTGTATCTGGGGTTGATTCTGGATTCCTCAGAGGCAAAGGTATTCCTCCCTGTGGAGAAGTTGCAGACCCTCCGGGCTGCAGTACGGCAGCTGACTTCCAGGAATTGGTCGTCACTCCGTTTTTGCATGCGAGTGTTGGGCCTCATGGTAGCCTCCTTCGAGGCGGTCCCATATGCTCAATACCACACTCGAGTGTTACAGAAGGAAGTTCTGTCCAGATGGAACAGATGTCCATCATCTCTGGATTATCAAATCCGAGTGAGCCACCTAGTCTGGAGATCCCTGGTATGGTGGCTGACAGCACCGGCTCTATTGGCCGGGAAGTAATTTCTTCCGGTTTACTGGATAGTGATCACGACGGACGCCAGCCTTACAGGTTGGGGGGGAGTCTGGGGTGTCCAGTCGACGCAAGGTCGCTGGACCCCAGAGGAAGCCCTCCTGCCGATCAATGTCCTGGAGATCCGGGCGATCAAGCTGTGCCTCTTCAAATGGTCTCAGAGGCTGCAAGGGCGTCCAGTCAGGATCCAGTCAAACAACGCCACAGCGGTGGCATATGTCAATCATCAAGGAGGAACAAGAAGCTCAGCTGCAGCATCGGAGGTTGCTCGCATCCTGAAGTGGGCAGAGAAGAGCGTACCGGCACTATCGGCCGTGTACATTCCGGGTGTGGAAAACTGGCAGGCGGACTACCTGAGCCGCCAGATGCTGGACCAGGGAGAATGGTCCTTACACCCGGAGGTGTTCCAACTCCTCTGCCAAAGATGGGGCACACCAGACGTAGATCTTCTGGCTTCCCGACTCAATCGGAAGGTATTGAGATTTGTGGCCCGGTCAAGAGACCCATGGGCAGACGCAACGGACGCATTGGTAGCATCGTGGGGTCAGTATCGGCTAATCTATGCCTTCCCTCCCTTAAGGCTTCTTCCTCTTCTGCTCCGCAGAGTGGAGGCAGAGGGAATTCCAATGAGCCTAATCACTCCAGATTGGCCTCAGCATCCTTGGTACGCCGATCTAGTACGTCTGGTAGCAGACGTCCCCTGGCGCCTACCACTACGGAAGGACCGGCTATCGCAAGGTCCCATATTGCATCCTGCTTTACATTCATTGGCTTTAACGGCATGGCTGTTAAGAACCAGATACTGAGAGACCGGGGCCTGTCAGACTCAGTAATCTCTACTATGAGAAGTGCTCGAAAACCGTCCTATAGGAAGGTTTTCTCACCGCACTTGGAAGGCCTACATCTCCATGTGTGAGGAAATGAAATGGCATCCGCGTACCTATTTGGTTTCCAGAATCCTGCTGTTTTTACAGCATGGGGTGGACCAAAGGCTTGCCCTAAGTACGATTAAGGGACAGATATCTGCCATGGCTGTCTTTTTTCAGCGACCCCTGGCGACTCACTCTCTCGTGAGTACATTTCTGCAAGGGGTTCGACATGTGGCCCCTCCGGTCCGTCCCCCGTTACCTCCGTGGGACTTGAACCTGGTCCTCTCGGTGCTTCAGAAGGCACCGTTTGAGAAGATTAGAGATATTCCCCTGTTGACACTTTCTCAGAAAGTGGTCTTTTTGGTGGCTGTTACGTCAGTTAGACGAGTCTCTGAGCTGGCAGCCTTGTCCTGCAAGGCTCCCTATTTGATTTTCCACAAGGATAAGGTGGTGCTGCGGCCGCAGCCTTCCTTTCTTCCGAAAGTCGTTTCGGCTTTTCATCTCAACGAAGACATTGTACTTCCATCCTTGTGTCCTCAGCCGTCGAATCCTAAGGAGTCGGCGTTGCATTCCTTGGACGTTGTCCGAGCTTTGAGAGTATACCTATCTGCTACTTCCCTGTTCCGGAAGTCAGACTCACTGTTTGTTTCGGTGGCTGGTCCCAAGAAGGGCCAAGCAGTCTCATCAGCCACCATCTCTAGGTGGATCCGACAGATAGTAATCCAGGCTTACGCCTTAAAGGGTCAGGCGCCCCCCTTTCCTGTCACGGCGCATTCGACCAGGGCAATAGGTGCCTCTTGGGCTTTCCGACATCAAGCGTCTGTTTCCCAACTATGTAAAGCGGCGACTTGGTCGTCCGCTCACACTTTTACAAAATTCTACAAAGTTGATGTAGGTGCATCTTCGGATGCCTCTTTCGGCCGCAAGGTTTTGCAAGCGGCTGTTTAGAGTTGCAACTCCTCCGTTGGAGGAGTGCTGTTTTGTGTTTTGGGGTGAAGTTTGTTTTTATGCTGTTACCACCCCTCATTTTTTTCTCTGACACTGCTTTGGGACGTCCCACTTTGTCAATAGAGAAGCTGTGTCGGTCCATGGACGAAAGAGTAAATAGGATTTTTTACTCACCGTAAAATCCTTTTCTCTGAGTCCATGGACCGACACAGCACCCACCCCTCCTTTTAAGTTTGTACTGCTTTTTGACAAACTGATCTGCGAGATGCAGACTGAGAGGTTATACCCAGAGGGTCCGCCCCCTGGGCGGTACTGTAGAAGGTGTGATGCAACACTTTTTACAAGTTTTTCTGCCTAGTCACTCCTAATTAACGGATAATACCCACTTTGTCAATAGAGAAGCTGTGTCGGTCCATGGACTCAGAGAAAAGGATTTTACAGTGAGTAAAAATCCTATTTTTTCACCAATACAATCTTTTAGTATCTCTCTGTGGGATTTGAACCCATGAGTGCTTTGAAGCCTGAGTTTTTCAAGGTAGAAGGGCTGACCACTAGCCTATTGAGCGTAGCACAAACATCTACTAGTGTGTGTAGGTTAAGGAGATATTTCTTGCACCTACAGGTAAGCCTTAATCTAGGCTTACCTATAGATGCAAGTTGTCTAAGTGGGTTTACAACCACTTTAATATTATTGTAACATCCATGCTCATGCTGATGTGGCATTGGCTAATAGGCATTCGCCTCTTTTCAGCATATGCTGCTGAGTGTTTGATGGTGGGACTAGTTTATATTCTAGGTATAATAGTACTCAGCACAGTGACTTAGGCCCCTTTCACACTTGTGCGACCTGAAAGTTGTGTGATTTTGATGCGACTTTAAGCAATGCCTGTGTAATCTTGAGGTCTATGGACGCAGGAGTCGCAGGGAAAGGCGCGCAAACTTCCATCTGCATTTTTTCTGCGATCCCAGGGAATGCCTGTGTAAACTTAAGGTCTATGAACCTCAACTCGTATCAAAGTCGGACCAAAGTAGTACAGGGACTACTTTGAAGTCGGTGTGACTTGAAGTTTCACAGATATAAATGGTACACATTGAAAATCATGGGGTATGACTTGTCATGCAACTCTGATGACCAAAGTCGCAGGAAAAGTTGCTCAAGTGTGAAAGGGGCCTCAGAGCGATTTCAGAGACATCAGTGCACTTTCCTGCACAGATGTCTAGTAAAATCACATAGGTCTCAACTGTCCCTGATTTGGACCAAAGTCCCTCTGTCCCTCTTTCCTCCTCATTTGTCCCTCATTTTGTTCTGATCTGTATAGTTTGATATAAAATGCAATTTTTATCTTTCAAAAAGTGTTTCCCAGCGCTAAACCTTTCATCTAATTTCTAAATTGCTTTGTTTGTAAATTCCCAAAGCCAATCTAAAGGGATATTATTGGTTTTTTTTTTTTTTTTTTTTATAATTCTCCTTTAAGAAGGTGTTTTAGGAGGTGTACTATGCCTACATACTTTTGCTAATAGTTGTCCCTTATACCCATCTCAAAAAGTTGGGAGGTAAGAAATCGCCTCCTGAAGTCGTCCAAAGTAGTGTAGGAACTACTTTTGTGAATCTGTGTGGCGTCGCACCAATTCGGACAGTTCTATTGCCGTCAATAGGTGCCGATTTGGCCTGCAATTTGACATTACTGTATGTGAACATGGGTGAAGTTGCATAGATATGAATGGAACTCATGGGGGGGATACTTTTAATGCGACTGAGGTACAAAGCTGCATGAAAAGTCACATATGAATGAAAGTAACCTAATGAGATTAAATGATAACACCTTTGAATAAAGCCCCATTTGCACTTGTGCGACCTTAAAATTGCACAGCTTTGCCATGACTTGAAGCAATGTCGGTGTTATCTTGTGGTGTATGGACCTCAAATCGCATCAAAGTCAAACCAAGGTAGTGCAGGGATGAATTTTCCCCACTTTCAGGATGCACAAGTGACAATAGGGCCAAATTCAAAGATATCCTTGAATCTCTTTCACACTGCTGCGACCTGAAAGTCACACTAATTTGCTGCCACTTTGTCGCTGCAACTTGGCCCCAACTTCTGGGAATGCCTGTGTAATATTGCGCCCTATGTACCTCAAGTCACATGAGGCTCAGTTTCCACTATTGCAACCCTAAATTGGCATGATTTTGCCGCGATTATGATGCGACTTAGAGCAATGCCTGTATATTCTTGAGGTCTATGGACCTCAAGTCGTATCAAAGTGGGACCAAAGTAGTGCAGGGACTACTTTGAAGTCGCTGCGACTTGATGTCGCACAGATATGAAACATACTCATTGGAAATCATGGGGTATGACATGTCATGCTACTTTGCAGTCCCAAGTTGCATGACAAGTCGCACTAGTGGAAACTGAGCCTGAAAGTCACACCAAAGTAGTACAAGGACTACTTTGAAGTTGGTCTGACTTAAAGTAGCACAGATATGAATGGTTATCATTGAGAATCATGAAAAGTCGCCCAACTGTGAATCAAGTCATATATATTTTAATAGAAAGGAGCTCTCATTTATACTTGCATAGTCCTTACTGATTTACATCAGCAGAACAAATGCAGGAAGTAGTGATGTGTGCACATGGGTCAGAAGCAAATGTGTAGTGATACCAAACAAATCAATGAAGCCCACCCACACCAAATCCACCCCCACCTTGAGTAAGCACAAGTACATAACCTACACTTACCCGGCAAATCAGCAGCACCTCCTCTTTGCTAAAGAGGGACCTCGCCATGTCCACCTAGATAGAGATCCTGACCAGCACAGGATGATTACGGGTGATTACAATGACTCATTTCCAGGTCAGGAGGTGAAACCACGCTCTGTTGATTGCAGCTGCGAATATTTGATCTCAATCACACTTAGAATTTATTATTTTTGATTATTTTCAGATATGCAAATCTGTATTTCTACATATGATATTTGAAGGTAAACTTAAGGGAGTTTGAAAAGGAATGGTGTCTCTGCCATAGCAGCAGGTGAATTACAAAGGCAAAAGGCCCGGTTTGAGCCCTGCTTCACACTGACAATGGGAGGAAATTGTTCAGCTGAACTCATATGATTTTCATTCCCGCATGTCAGCCCCGACTGCGGGGGGGGGGGGAGGGGGGGGACATCAGAGACATCTGTGCAGGTTTCTGCACTTATATCAATACAAATCACACCAATTAGAACAGCGCAATTGCCACCGATCTGACATGTCAAATCGCACCAATGTGAACCAGAGCTGACTCACACAACACTGCCTATCCTCCAGCTGAAATCATTACCTGCAATTCTCCACAGCTGTTATATATAAAGATTCCACCTTTATCATTTACTTGCAGGTGTGCTGAAGCCTAGGTTTACATTGGGGCGATTTGTCGTGCAATTTCAGAAATCAAATCGCATGACTATTGGTGGCAATGGCACTGTTCCAATCAATGCAACCCCAATTTTGTGGCACCGCACAGATTTGCAAAAGTAGTTCCTGCACTACTTTTGCCGATTTCAGGTGCGACTTCAATAGACATTTGTGTATGAAGCCACACAGATGTCTATCAAGTACTACCTAAAATCGCGCTAGCTTAAGTGAAGTAGCGCAATTTCAAAGTAGCATCAATGTGAACAAGGGCAAAGAGATTCATGTTTTGATGCACAAATCCATATAGAAATAAAATATTAAGGATTTTGCACTTTGTCCAAAAAAAAAAAAAAAAGCACACACACACCAAAGCTCAATAACGTACTTTTATTTTGCCAGCAGAAACAAAATTAGGTACATTCATTTACTAGCTTCCAAAAAATTGGGACAGGATACACGGTACTCAATTTAGCAATTGGATTTTAAGGGCCTGCTCATAGGAGCTTACAATCTAAAATTTGTCAAAACCTTAATGTGCACACAGCTTTACTTTTAGTGAATAACGGGCAACACATTACATTTTTATCTGCAAGAATATAGAAACATAATTAAGTCATTATTCTTACAAAGCATTCCAACATAATATTAAAAAAGACATGTTCAAAACCCCCACCCCCACCCCACAATCCACATATACGTACATTGGTGACCATGTTCTGCTGGAAGCTGTATTTCTGTGTACATGATTAAGCAATGAGATCTAAGAGTAGAAGGTCAGCAGATACTTCCAAACGATTTTGCACGGTCAGACAGGAACAATACACACACAATTTTTGATTGAAAAAATGCACAAGAATTTCAGCAAATAACACTAGTTAGAGGTTTGTCAATCTGCACAATATCATTCCTTCTCCCCCCCACAAAGCACAGCAAAAAAACCTGGCCTTCTCAGACCAAACAATCCCCCATACTGCAGGCCTTTATATAAGAGAGGTTGTATTGTTAGCAAACTGACACATGCCCAATAGAAGTACACGCCCACTAGAAGTACACGCCCACCAGTATCTTTCAATCTGTCCCTTCGTGTATGTCTAAAGTGATTGCACCTGATGGGCAGGAACAAATAATACTATTTGCAACTGTGTTAGCCCTTGGCTATGTGCATCAAATCTCCAACTACAGGCCAAAGATCCAAGTCCATTTGCATGCACATAAACAAAGCAACAGTTTTCTAAGCATATGTAACTGTGCAGTGTAAACCCTACAATTTTAAATGTCCAAGTCCCTGGGCATGATTAGTGCTAACAATCATTAACATCGGGCCCTAGCTCCAATGAGCTTCCAATCTAAAGTCCAAAATAAACTTTCTTACATTAGAGACTATTTTGACAGGAGACAAATAAAATGTCAGCAAGTCTTTGGATTGTGGTGAGAAACCCACACATGGAAAACATATAAACGTCAACATAAGCATTAGCATGTTGGGGAATTGAACCAGCAACCCCACTGTTGCTAGACAGAATTGCTGCCCACTTAGCCACCAGGCAGCCTCACACATGTTTTCTGCATCTCTGTGGTGTGAACCAGCCCTAAGTCCATAGCCAAGTTCTGTGTCTCCAAGCAATATACGGAATATTGGCCTAAGTATTGGGACGCCTGCCTTTAAACGCACATGAACTGTAATCGCATCCCAGTCTTAGTCCGTAGGGTTCAATATTGAGTTGGCCCACCCTTTGCAGCTATAACAGCTTCAAGTCTTCTGGGAAGGCTGTCCACAAGGTTTAGGAGTGTGTCTATGGGAATGTTTGACCATCCAAGTGCATTTGTGAGGTCAGGCACTGATGTTGGACGAGAAGGCCTGGCCTGCAGTCTCTGCTCTAATTCATCCCCAAGGTGTTCTGTTTTGTTGGGGTCAGGACTCTGTCCAGGCCAGTCAAGTTCCTCCACCCCGAACCCACTCATCTATGTCTTTATGGACCTTGCTTTGTGCACTGGTCCAAATCATTTGGTGGAGGGGGATTATGGTGTGGGGTTGTTTTTCAGGGGTTGGGCTTGGCCCCTTAGTTCCAGTGAAGGGAACTCTTAAGGCATCAGCATACTGAGACATTTTGGACAATTTCATGCTCCCAACTTTGTGGGAACAGTTTGGGGATGGCCCCTTCCTGTTTCAACATGACTGCACACCAGTGCATGAAGCAAGGTCCATAAAGACATGGATGAGGGAGTTTGGGGTGGAGAAACTTGACTGGCCTGCACAGAGTCCTGACCTCAACCCGATAGAACTCCCTTTGGCTGAATTAGAGCAGAGACTGCGAGCCAGGCCTTCTCATCCAACATCAGTGCCTGGCCTCACAAATGCACTTCTGGAAGAATGATCAAAGATTCCCATAGACACACTAAACCTTGTGGACAGCCTTCCCAGCCTTCCCATAAGCTGTTCTAGCTGCAAAGGATGGGCCAAATCAAAATGTAACCCTACGGACTAAGACTGGGCTGCCATTAAAGTTCATGTGTGTATAAAGGCAGGCGTCCCAATACTTTGGGCTAAATTGTGTAACTGGCAAGATTTACAATGGTGGTGGAACCCTCCTACACATAAATACAACATTTAGACATAGTTTTAGGACCTGGGAGATGAGACAACTTCTCTACATGAAGCAGCATGTTTGGGGTTTGAACCCAGACACTCAGGGATGCTAAGCAGAAGTTCTAACCTCTAAGCCACAGAGCTGCCACATGTGGAAACCTCCTACACGTAAATACACATAAATACTGCATTTCTTTGGACATACAGGTGATGGAATTACATTACTCAAGAGTTATTCTTCTTGATTTATTCTGTGATATTTGGTGTTTTTTTGGGGGGGTGAGTTTAGAATAGTGATATTACCCTCAAATTTGGGGGAATTACATTTTTATTTCTGATGTTGGAACACATATCAAATTTTTGGGGCTCAAATTATGATTATTTAGAAATAATAAAAAGCACAAAAAAGTGACTAATTTTAAATTTGCAGCAATAGTATTGATTGTGGTTTGTAAAGATACCTGTGTGAGTTGGGTAAATATTGTTGTGAGATGGAGAGTAACTAGTGAAAGTGACAGAGAAAAATATATTTTATCAAAACATTCCACATTCTAGCTTTCTTTCAAAAACAAAATATTTTAATTAGAAGCAACATTGTTGCAAAGGAAAATTTATTTCAGAGAAAGATACATTTCATCGCAACATTAAAAGGATTTATTTGTGAAAGTTACAATTGTATCATTAGAATCAATGGCTAAAACTTGCATTGGACTAAAATAGCTCAGATTTTCACTTCCAAAACATGCTCTTTAATTAGCTCTCATTTCGGTATTTACTATAAGGCCTGGTTCACACTGGGGCGACAAACGCTCCGACATTGGGAGCTCATGTCGCATGACGTGTGAAAATCAATGTTTCCCTATGGGAGCCGTCTTAACTGGTCCGACACATGTCGATCCGACTTTGAGAATGCTCCCTGTACTACTTTGGTCCGACTTTGATCCGACTTCAGCCCATTGACTATCATTGAAGTCGGATCAAAGTCGGACCGCAGTCTTGCATGATCCGACTTTGGCATGCGACTTGTGCTGTACTGCTCTTGAGGGGGAACTCCAGGCCAAATTTTAAATAAAAACCGGCATGGGTTCCCCCTCCAGGAGCATACCAGGCCCTTAGGTCTGGTCTGGATTTGAAGGGGCGCCCCAACGCTGAAAAAACGTCGTGGGGGTCCCCCCCAAAATCCAAACCAGACCCTTATCCGAGCACGCAACCTGGCAGGCCGCAGGGGAAGAGGGGGGGACGAGAGAGCGCCCCCCCCTCCTGAACCGTACCAGGCCGCATGCCCTCAACATGGGGGGTTTGGTGCTCTGGGGCAGGGGGGCGACCTGCGGCCCCCCACCCCAGAGCACCCTGCCCCCATGTTGATGAGGACAGGGCCTCTTCCCGACAACCCTGGCCGTTGGTTGTCGGGGTCTGCGGGCGGGGGGCTTATCGGAGTCCGGGAGCCCCCTTCAATAAGGGGGCCCCCGGATCCCGGCCCCCCCACCCTATGTGCCCCTACCCATTCACCTGGTGGAAAAAAATTGCAATAAAAAAACCACACAGCTTTTTAAAGTATTTTATTGCACAGCTCCGGGGGTCTTCTTCCGACTTCGGGGGTCTCCGGTGTCGTCGCCGCGCTCTCCGGTTCTTTCTTCTGCCGGGCCTCCGCTAACTTCTTTTTAGCTCTTTTGCTAGCGGAGGCCCGGTCTTCTCCGTCACCTTCTTCTTCTCCCGCTCTCCGGTTCTTCTCCCGCTCTCCGGTTCTTTCTTCCGCCGGGCCTCCGCTAACTTCTTTTTAGCTCTTTTGCTAACGGAGGCCCGGTCTTCTCCGTCGTCTCGTCCGGCTCTCCGTTGTCCTTCTGCCGGCCCCTCCACTAACTTCTTTAGCTCTTTTGCTAGTGGAGGAGCCAGTCTTCCCGTCGTCGCCGTCGGCGTCTTCTTCCCTCTTCTCCTCCTCGATGTTGACACGTCGCTTCCTCCCGCTGTAATACTGGCTGTCCGCTCCGCTCCGCATTAATATAGGCTTCTCATGACGTCACAGTCACATGTTCCGGGGCACATGGCCCCGGAACATGTGACTGTGACGTCATGGGAACATGTGACTGTGACGTCATGAGAAGCCTATATTAAAGCGGAGCGGACAGCCAGTATTACAGCGGGAGGAAGCGACACGTCAACATCGAGGAGGAGAAGAGGGAAGAAGACGCCGACGGCGACGACGGGAAGACCGGCTCCTCCACTAGCAAAAGAGCTAAAGAAGTTAGTGGAGGGGCCGGCAGAAGGACAACGGAGAGCCGGATGAGACGATGGAGAAGACCGGGCCTCCGTTAGCAAAAGAGCTAAAAAGAAGTTAGCGGAGGCCCGGCGGAAGAAAGAACCGGAGAGCGGGAGAAGAACCGGAGAGCGGGAGAAGAAGAAGCCGACGGAGAAGACCGGGCCTCCGCTAGCAAAAGAGCTAAAAAGAAGTTAGCGGAGGCCCGGCAGAAGAAAGAACTGGAGAGCGCGGCAACGACACCGGAGACCCCCGAAGTCGGAAGAAGACCCCCGGAGCTGTGCAATAAAATACTTTAAAAAGCTGTGTGGTTTTTTTATTGCAATTTTTTTCCACCAGGTGAATGGGTAGGGGTACGATGTACCCCATACTCATTCACATAGGGTGGGGGGGCCCCTTTATTAAAGGGGCTCCCGGATTCCGATAAGCCCCCCGCCCGCAAACCCCGACAACCAACGGCCAGGGTTGTCGGGAAGAGGCCCTGTCCTCATCAACATGGGGGCAGGGTGCTCTGGGGTGGGGGGGCCGCAGGTCGCCCCCCTGCCCCAGAGCACCAAACCCCCCATGTTGAGGTCATGCGGCCTGGTACGGTTCAGGAGGGAGAGGGGGCCGCTCTCTCGTCCCCCCCTCTTCCCCTGCGGCCGGCCAGGTTGTGTGCTCGGATAAGGGTCTGGTTTGGATTTTGGGGGGGATCCCCACGCCGTTTTTTCGGCGTAGGGGCGCCCCTTCAAATCCAGACCAGACCCAAGGGCCTGGTATGCCTCTGGAGGGGGAACCCATGCCGGTTTTTTATTTAAAATTTGGCCTGGAGTTCCCCCTCAAGATTCATACCAAACACAGTGCCTGATATTGACGGGGATCCAAGTCGGATCCCCGTTCATTGAAAGTCGGACATATGTCGGCTTCATGTCGCAGGGCAAAGTCGGATCCAAAGTAGGACAGATGTCGTGTCGCACTAGTGTGAACCCAGCCTAACTCTTGTGAAAAAAGACACTTGAGTTAAAATTTGAGTTATGTTAGCTCTGAGCATGCTCAGTTTAGCTTGCAAATAGTTGTCCAAAAACGGGCATTTTTTTACTTCTCAGACTTTTAAAGATATTTCAGTGTAGAAATCACTTTTTCACACAGTTTAAAAGCAGATTATCTTTAAATAATATACCGCATATTTCAGTATCATTTAGGCAATTATATCATGCTCTAAACATTATTTCCATGTGCACAACTCCAGCTTTTAGTAGAGTAAGGATTTGGGCGCTATTTGGATTCTGGGAGCTATAGTAAATTCGATTTTGGTAAGTATTTTTTCTCCAGCGCTATAGTGAATACCGTTTTAGCGCTAATTAGCGCAAATTGCCGCGATTTGCGCTAATTAGCGCAAATTCGCGGCAATTTGCGCTAATTAGCGCAAATTTGCGGCAATTTGCGCTAATTAGCGCCGCGGCGCTATAGTAAATTACCCCCTATGGCTCTTTCCTGAGTGGCTCTGTCACGAGTGATGCGCAGTTTCACCGCCACAGTTTAACTAAAGCAGGATAACTAAAGCTGGATGAAGATACAACAAGAACTCTGCTCCTCTCTGAGACTACAAGCAAGCCAGCATTTAACATTTTATATGAAGTAAGATTCCCACTCTCTATCCAATATCATACTTAGGGATGGGCCCGGTGCTCGATTCGAACCCATGTTCGAATCGAGCATCGGGCGTTCGCTCGCTCGTCGAGCCCAGAACTATTTGGGCCGTTCGCATCACATTCGTGTGATGCGAGCGGCCCCGCAATGCATTGCGGCCGGCGCGGCCGGCGCAGTGCATTGCTGGCTGATGATTGGCCAAGCATGCACTGTGACCCCGCATGCTTGGCCAATCACAGCGCCCGAAACTCGGAGAGCAATAATTGGCTACAGGCAGGACGCCTGTAGCCAATTACAGCTCAGGGGCTTTAGTACACGCCCCACCATTTAAAAGGCCGCCACGCCATCGGCCCCGGTCACATGAGTTCCGGCTTTAGGAGAGATTAGTCTGCTGATTCAGTCTTTGCTTGATACTGAAAGATTTGCTCTTCTTTGCTAAACCATTGGCTATTTCTTTGCTAAACCATTGCTACCTAAGTCATTGATCGTTCATTGCTGCTGATTGCACAGTTAGTGTGTTATTAGCTGCTGCTGGGGATTAGTCTGGTGCGTGCTTACTGTTAGTACAGTATTGCAGTAGTACCAACCGCAGTGCTGTTAGCACAGCATTGCACCCCAACAGCACCCATAGGACTTCTAGTGTGTTAGTGGCAGCAAACAGAGCTCCTATATTTTCTTCTCAGCAGCACCCATAGGACTTCTAGTGTGTTAGTGGCAGCAAACAGAGCTCCTATATTTTCTTCTCAGCAGCACCCATAGGACTTCTAGTGTGTTAGTGGCAGCAAACAGAGCTCCTATATTTTCTTCTCAGCAGCACCCATAGGACTTCTAGTGTGTTAGTGGCAGCAAACAGAGCTCCTATATTTTCTTCTCAGCAGCACCCATAGGACTTCTAGTGTGTTAGTGGCAGCAAACAGAGCTCCTATATTTTCTTCTCAGCAGCACCCATAGGACTTCTAGTGTGTTAGTGGCAGCAAACAGAGCTCCTATATTTTCTTCTCAGCAGCACCCATAGGACTTCTAGTGTGTTAGTGGCAGCAAACAGAGCTCCTATATTTTCTTCTCAGCAGCACCCATAGGAATTCTAGTGTGTTAGTGGCATCACACAGAGCTCCTATATTTTCTTCTCAGCAGCACCCATAGGACTTCTAGTGTGTTAGTGGCAGCAAACAGAGCTCCTATATTTTCTTCTCAGCAGCACCCATAGGACTTCTAGTGTGTTAGTGGCAGCAAACAGAGCTCCTATATTTTCTTCTCAGCAGCACCCATAGGACTTCTAGTGTGTTAGTGGCATCACACAGAGCTCCTATATTTTCTTCTCAGCAGCACCCATAGGACTTCTAGTGTGTTAGTGGCAGCAAACAGAGCTCCTATATTTTCTTCTCAGCAGCACCCATAGGACTTCTAGTGTGTTAGTGGCAGCAAACAGAGCTCCTATATTTTCTTCTCAGCAGCACCCATAGGACTTCTAGTGTGTTAGTGGCAGCAAACAGAGCTCCTATATTTTCTTCTCAGCAGCACCCATAGGACTTCTAGTGTGTTAGTGGCAGCAAACAGAGCTCCTATATTTTCTTCTCAGCAGCACCCATAGGACTTCTAGTGTGTTAGTGGCAGCAAACAGAGCTCCTATATTTTCTTCTCAGCAGCACCCATAGGACTTCTAGTGTGTTAGTGGCAGAAAACAGAGCTCCTATATTTTCTTCTCAGCAGCACCCATAGGACTTCTAGTGTGTTAGTGGCAGCAAACAGAGCTCCTATATTTTCTTCTCAGCAGCACCCATAGGACTTCTAGTGTGTTAGTGGCAGCAAACAGAGCTCCTATATTTTCTTCTCAGCAGCACCCATAGGACTTCTAGTGTGTTAGTGGCAGCAAACAGAGCTCCTATATTTTCTTCTCAGCAGCACCCATAGGAATTCTAGTGTGTTAGTGGCATCACACAGAGCTCCTATATTTTCTTCTCAGCAGCACCCATAGGACTTCTAGTGTGTTAGTGGCAGCAAACAGAGCTCCTATATTTTCTTCTCAGCAGCACCCATAGGACTTCTAGTGTGTTAGTGGCAGCAAACAGAGCTCCTATATTTTCTTCTCAGCAGCACCCATAGGACTTCTAGTGTGTTAGTGGCATCACACAGAGCTCCTATATTTTCTTCTCAGCAGCACCCATAGGACTTCTAGTGTGTTAGTGGCAGCAAACAGAGCTCCTATATTTTCTTCTCAGCAGCACCCATAGGACTTCTAGTGTGTTAGTGGCAGCAAACAGAGCTCCTATATTTTCTTCTCAGCAGCACCCATAGGACTTCTAGTGTGTTAGTGGCAGCAAACAGAGCTCCTATATTTTCTTCTCAGCAGCACCCATAGGACTTCTAGTGTGTTAGTGGCAGCAAACAGAGCTCCTATATTTTCTTCTCAGCAGCACCCATAGGACTTCTAGTGTGTTAGTGGCAGCAAACAGAGCTCCTATATTTTCTTCTCGGCAGCACCCATAGGACTTCTAGTGTGTTAGTGGCAGCAAACAGAGCTCCTATATTTTCTTCTCAGCAGCACCCATAGGACTTCTAGTGTGTTAGTGGCAGCAAACAGAGCTCCTATATTTTCTTCTCAGCAGCACCCATAGGACTTCTAGTGTGTTATTGGCAGCAAACAGAGCTCCTATATTTTCTTCTCAGCAGCACCCATAGGACTTCTAGTGTGTTAGTGGCAGCAAACAGAGCTCCTATATTTTCTTCTCAGCAGCACCCATAGGACTTCTAGTGTGTTAGTGGCAGCAAACAGAGCTCCTATATTTTCTTCTTAGCAGCACCCATAGGAATTCTAGTGTGTTAGTGGCATCACACAGAGCTCCTATATTTTCTTCTCAGCAGCACCCATAGGACTTCTAGTGTGTTAGTGGCAGCAAACAGAGCTCCTATATTTTCTTCTCAGCAGCACCCATAGGACTTCTAGTGTGTTAGTGGCAGCAAACAGAGCTCCTATATTTTCTTCTCAGCAGCACCCATAGGACTTCTAGTGTGTTAGTGGCATCACACAGAGCTCCTATATTTTCTTCTCAGCAGCACCCATAGGACTTCTAGTGTGTTAGTGGCAGCAAACAGAGCTCCTATATTTTCTTCTCAGCAGCACCCATAGGACTTCTAGTGTGTTAGTGGCAGCAAACAGAGCTCCTATATTTTCTTCTCAGCAGCACCCATAGGACTTCTAGTGTGTTAGTGGCAGCAAACAGAGCTCCTATATTTTCTTCTCAGCAGCACCCATAGGACTTCTAGTGTGTTAGTGGCAGCAAACAGAGCTCCTATATTTTCTTCTCAGCAGCACCCATAGGACTTCTAGTGTGTTAGTGGCAGCAAACAGAGCTCCTATATTTTCTTCTCAGCAGCACCCATAGGACTTCTAGTGTGTTAGTGGCAGCAAACAGAGCTCCTATATTTTCTTGTCAGCAGCACACATAGTACCTATAGTGTGTTAGTGTCAGCACCCATAGGACCTACAGTGTGTTGTGAGCACACATAGGAGTTCTATTTTTTATACTATATACACTACCGACTACAATGGCTGGAAGACCGCCAAGGAGAGGCAGAGCGTGCCGAGGCAAGAACACAGGGCAGGCAGGCTCTGTTTCTAGAGACAACAGTGCTGGCCGTGGACGTGGTCGTGCATCGTCATCAGCACGTGGCCATGGGACACGCTTGTCTTTGTTTTCGGCAGCTGGACATGTGGAGCCGCATCATGCCGAAGGCTTGGTAGAATGGATGACCAAGCCCTCCTCATCCTCCTCATCCTCTCTCACCCAGGCTCAGGGTACTGGCAGAGCAGCTGCCAAGGCGTACTCAATGGCATCATCAGCCACCCCTTCCCTAGACCCACCATGTCCTCCTGAGGAGTCCCCCGAACTGTTTGAGCACAGTGTTGGGTACATGCTCCAGGAGGATGCCCAACGATTCGAAGGCTCGGATGATGATACCCAGCTTGAGGAAGTCAGTAGTGTGCGCGCAGAGAAAGGGGATGCTGAAGGACAGCAATCTGGCAGTAGTGTTCCACCAGCTGCAGCTTACTGCCAGGTTTGCTCTAGTGGTGAAGAGGGAGGGGATGATGAGGTCACTGACTCCACGTGGGTGCCTGAAGGGAGAGAGGAGGAGGAGGAGGAGGATGCAGCGTCACATGTCCAACGAGGCAGGATGCCCCCTGGAGGCCAGCTAGAGGCCAGCACAGCAACTGTACCACACCGCAGAGCTCCGCCTGTGCAGGGCGCTGCCTCTGCACGTTATCACAAAAGTTCTTTGGTGTGGGCCTTTTTTGAGACGAGTGCATCAGATCGCACCACTGCTATTTGCAATATTTGTCTCAAGCGTATCTCGCGTGGCCAAAACATCAGCCGCTTGGGCACCACAAGCATGAGCAGACATATGTCGACCTGCCATGCAGCTCGTTGGCAAGCACACATAAAAGACCCACACCAAAGAACAAAGCGGACCTCTCCTTGCTCCTCATCAGCTGGGATCTCCATCCCCACTATATCTTCAGTCCTCTCTGAAAGCTGCTCTGAGAGGACTGAAGGTGTAGAATTAGGTGTGTCACAACCAAGTACTTGCAGTACACCGACGTCCGATTGTAGCAGGCAAATTTCCCTGCCCCAGCTGCTGGACCGTCGAAAGAAGTATACTCCCAGCCATCCACATGCCCAGCGGTTGAATGCTAGCTTGGCTAAATTGCTAGCACTTCAACTGCTGCCTTTTCAGTTGATAGACTCGGCCCCCTTCCGTGAGTTTGTTCAATGTGCGGTTCCTCAGTGGCAGGTTCCCAAACGCCACTTTTTCTCACGGAAGGCAATTCCGTCTCTCTACTGGCATGTGGAAGGCAATGTCCATGCCTCGCTGGACAGGGCGGTCAGCGGTAAGGTGCATATTACCGCTGACTCATGGTCCAGCAGGCATGGACAGGGACGTTATCTTTCTTTCACGGCCCATTGGGTCACTCTATTGGTAGCTGGGAGGGATGCAGGACAAGGTGCAGTAGTGTTGGAGGTTGTTCCGCCACCACGCCTCCAAAATGCTACTACTGGTTGTGACACACCTCTCTCCTCCACCCCCTCCTCTTCTTCTTCCTCCATGTCCTCTTCGAGTGCTCTGTCCTCGGAACCAGCGGTGCTCCGTAGGCGTACAAGGGGCTACGCGAGTACGCAGGCAAAAAGATGCCATGCCGTGCTTGCGCTGGTGTGTTTGGGGGACAGGAGCCACACTGGGCCAGAGGTTCTGGCAGCTCTGCAGGGGCAGGCCGAGAGGTGGTTGACGCCACGCCAGCTTAAGCCAGGAATGGTCGTTTCTGATAATGGCACCAACCTCCTCTCCGCCCTGCGACAGGGGCAGCTCACCCATGTGCCCTGTATGGCTCACGTCCTCAACCTGGTGGTGCAGCGGTTCTTGGGCAGGTTCCCAGGCTTACAGGATGTCCTGAGGCAGGCCAGGAAAGTCTGTGTGCATTTCCGCCGATCTTATAATGCCAGTGCTCGGCTGACTGAGCTGCAAAAGGAGCTGAACCTGCCCAAGAACCGCCTAATATGTGACATGCCCACCAGGTGGAACTCAACGTTGGCCATGCTGCAGCGACTGCACACGCAGCAGAGGGCCATCAATGAGTACCTTTGCGACTACGGCACCAGGACAGGGTCAGGGGAGCTTGGCTTTTTTTCCCCACGCCAGTGGAGCATGATCAGGGATGCATGCACTGTCCTCTCACCATTTGAGGAGGCCACGAGGATGGTGAGCAGTGACAGTGCATGCATCAGTGACACTGTACCTCTTGTCCACCTGTTGGAGCATACGCTGCGTGGGATAATGGACAGGGCACTTGAGGCAGAACAGAGGCAGGAAGAGGAGGACTTCCTTGTCTCTCAAGGCCCCCTTTATCCAGACAATGTTCCTTCTGTCCCACCCATCACACAGGAAGAGGAGGAGGAGGAGGAGGAGGAGGATTGTGTGAGCATGGAGGTGGAGCCTGGCACTCAGCATCAGCAGCAGCAGTCTTTTAGGGATGATGTACAGTCCCAACAAACCAGTGGACTTGTACGTGGCTGGGAGGAGGTGGCTGGCGATCATGTCATCCTCAGTGACCCAGAAGACTCCGGACCGAATGCCTCAGCTAACCTACGCTGCATGGCCTCCCTGATCCTGCAAAGCCTGCGGAAGGATCCTCGTGTTCTTCGGATCAAGGAGAGTGACCATTACTGGCTGGCCACTCTCCTTGATCCACGGTACAAGGGTAAGGTTGCGGACCTTATCTTGCCGTCGCAGAGGGAGCAGAGGATGAGACATCTCAGGGAGGCCTTGCAGAAAGGTCTGTGCAACGCGTTCCCAGAAACTGGGAGGTTACAAACTCCTGGTCCTGGACGACGAGTTGCTGAGGCATCGGTCAGTAGCAGAAGGAGCGGTGGGGAAGGTGGACGTCTGACCGATGCGTTCAGACAATTTTTTAGTCCGCAGCCCCAAGGTATGATCGGTTCCAGCAACCATCGCCAGCGTCTGATATACATGGTGCAGGAATACCTAGGGGCAAGGTCAGACTTGGACACCTTTCCCACCGAAAATCCTCTGGCTTACTGGGTCCTGAGGATGGATCACTGGCCAGAGCTTGCACAGTATGCAATTGAGCTACTGGCCTGTCCTGCATCCAGCGTTCTTTCGGAACGCACATTCAGTGCTGCTGGAGGATTTGTCACCGATCATAGGGTGTGCCTGTCCACCGACTCGGTTGATCGACTGACCTTCATAAAAATGAATCAGTCTTGGATCACCACCAGCTACCAGACACCTGAAGCGGATATAACGGAATAATTTATAATGTCACATCCCTTCAAGACTGCCTATGCTGATGCTGAGTGACTGTCCTGTTATGTTCACTGACTATCCTCTTCCTCCTCCTCAATGATCCATGCCACCACACCAGTGCCTAAGGCACAATTTTTCAGCCCCTGTATAACAGGGGCGTGTAATTACAATTTTTTAAAAAGATGCTTCGCAACAGGTGTGACTGCTGTGCTCAGAGTACAGTATCTGTGAGGGGTTGCAGTGTTGTGGCACCAGCACCAGTGCCTAAGGCACAATTTTTCAGCCCCTGTTGGGGCGTGTAATTAAAATTTTTAGGCAATGCTTTGCAACAGGTCTCATTGCTGTGCTCAGAGTACAGTATCTGTGAGGGGTTGCAGTGTTGTGGCACCAGCACCAGTGCCTAAGGCACAATTTTTCAGCCCCTGTATAACAGGGGCGTGTAATTACAATTTTTTAAAAAGATGCTTCGCAACAGGTGTGACTGCTGTGCTCAGAGTACAGTATCTGTGAGGGGTTGCAGTGTTGTGGCACCAGCACCAGTGCCTAAGGCACAATTTTTCAGCCCCTGTTGGGGCGTGTAATTACAATTTTTAGGCAATGCTTTGCAACAGGTCTCATTGCTGTGCTCAGAGTACAGTATCTGTGAGGGGTTGCAGTGTTGTGGCACCAGCACCAGTGCCTAAGGCACAATTTTTCAGCCCCTGTATAACAGGGGCGTGTAATTACAATTTTTTAAAAAGATGCTTCGCAACAGGTGTGACTGCTGTGCTCCAAGTACAGTATCTGTGAGGGGTTGCAGTGTTGTGGCACCAGCACCAATGCCTAAGGCACAATTTTTCAGCCCCTGTTTAACAGGGGCGTGTAATTACAAATCTTGATCTAATAGTTCACAGCAGGGCCCATTCCTGCGCCCACCAAGAGTAACTATGAGGGCCTACAGTCTTGTGGCAACACCGTCCACCACCACCACCACCACCAAAGGCCCAATTTTTCTGCCCTGTTCAACAGGTGCATGCAATTACAAATCTTGATCTAATAACTCACAGCAGGGCCCATTCCTGCACCCACCAAGAGTAACTGTGAGGGCTTACAGTCTTGTGGCAACACCGTCCACCACCACCACCACCACCACCAAAGGCCCAATTTTTCTGCCCGGTTCAACAGGTGCATGCAAGTACAAATCTTGATCTATTAACTCACAGCAGGGCCCATTCCTGTGCCCACCAGTCTTGTGGCTACACCAATATCTAATAGGGAAAATTTCTGCAGAGTATATACGGCAGGCCCCTACTTTCAAACATCCAACTTACAAACGACTCCTACTTGCAAACGGCAAGAGAAAACAGGAAGTGAGAGGAAATCTACCCCTAGGAAGGAAAATTCTATCCTGTTAGATTTAATTTGGGAAAAAGGTATCTCCTCTCTACTGATGCTTTATCACCAATCCTTGTTTCAATTAAAACCCCACTTTTCCAAAAACATTTGTCATTGGGACGGAAAGTGAGGTGACATGTTCTGAACAGATGTGCAAAGACAGCAAATGTTACAGGGGTGATAACCCCTCCCTATGTTCTCCAAAAAGCTTAAAAATAGATTTTTTTGGGATGTAGCTACACTTCATAATGTACCTGTTCAGATTCTACTTAAGAACAAACCTACAGTCCATGTCTTGTTTGCACCACCTATATACTGCTGTTCAGAGTATATAGGGTTGTAGGTATAGGGTTTTATTTTGGGTGCGGGGTCCCCCTTAGTATCCATACAAGACCCAAAGGGGCTGGGGTGGGGGGAGGGGTGATGGGGTAGCCATGCCATTTTTCTCAAGGATTTACAGCCATATGGCGGCCAGGACAAGACATGACATTAAAGCCGCAAGTGGTTTTAAATGGCTTCTTTTTTTCCTTTACAAATGTCATTTTGTGCAAGGACAGTTCTAAACACGGGAAACACATGCCACTTCACAGGCATACTTTAGACACCCCCCAGGTACCGTATTTAAAGGAAAATTTCACTTTTTTTTTTTCACTTTATGCATCATTAAAATGACTGCTCCCGAAAAAACTTTAGTTTTTAAAATTTCTTTTTGCATTGATATATGTCCCCTGGGGCAGGACCCGGGTCCCCAAACCTGTTTTATAACATTAACATGCATATTGGCCGTTGTAATTAGCAATTTTGATTTCGAACGTTCGCGTCCATTATAACGAATAGGGTTCGAAAATTCGCGCGAACTTTCGGTCCGTTCGAAGGTTCTGGTGCGAACCGAACCCGGGGGTGTTCGGCTCATCCCTAATCATGCTCCTTCTCTTCCTTCCCACATCGGTGTCTTCTATCCCCAAATTATCCTTACTCTACCCCTCCTCCCTACACTGCAGCATGCACATATCACCCTCACTCCTACCCTCTCCCTACTACTGCACCCATCATCTCCTGCATTTGCTGCACTCACATGCTGACATAAACACCAGGGCCATTAGACACGTGCGCTTATGCACATCCCACTCCCATCGTGCCTTCCTCACCCTCCTCCTTCTCCTAGTCTCAGGTGACATTTCTCCTAATCCTGGTCCGCCATTTTCCAACTGCAAGCCACATATCCAATACCCCTCCTCTGGTAACCACCGCAATCCACTCAGTTTAATTTCTATCCCCCTCTTCCTCAACGCAGCCCACCAATCTCATGCGCCCTTTGGAACGCCCGTTCCATCTGTAACAAGCTAACATCGGTACATGACCTCTTCATCTCTCATGGCTTTAACATACTCGCCATAACTGAAACCTGGCTTCAAAATTTGGACTCCGCTTCTCCTGCTGCCCTATTCCATGGAGGCCTCCATTGGACTCACTCCCCCAGACCTAACGGATAGAAAGGAGGTGGAGTTGGATTTCTTCTATCCCCACAAAGCACCTTCCAAGTCCTTCCTATCCCTCTCTTCTTTCGAGATGCACTGTATCCGTCTGTTTTCTCCTATTTCTCTGAGGATTGCAGCAATTTAATGGCCTCAGGGAACCAGTATAGCACTTTCTTGATGACTTCACTGCCTGGCTACCCTACTTTCTCTCCTCTGAAATACCCACTATCATTCTTGGTGACTTCAACATTCCTGTCAATGTTAACAGCCCAACTACAGCTAAACTTCTCAACTTAACCTCTTCTTTTGACCTAACCCAATGGACACATACTTCCACTCACTCCAATGGTAATACCCTTGACCTTGTATTCTCCCATCTCTGCAATCCTGGCAACCTCACCAACACCCCCTTTCCTCTCTCTGATCACAAGCTCATCAGTTTCACTGTATCCTTGCCTCCAAGCAGCAAACAATTACTTGTAGGAATCTTCGCAACTTTAACCCTTCTCTTCTCTATTCTGCTACTGACCACCTATATTACATAATTTCTCCCCTGTCCTGTCCTGACCTGGCCACCTCTGTCTACAACAGTTCACTCTCATCATCACTAGATACACTTGCTCCTCTAACCACACGCAGAATCAGGCCCCGACCATTACAACCCTGGCAAACCGACAACACTAGAAATCTCAAGAGACATTGCCGTGCTCTTGAACGACACTGGCGTAAAACCAAATGCCTGCAGGACTTCATCCTATATAAATCTGCCCTTCTAAAATACAATTCCTGCCTCCATGCTGCCAAACAAGCCTACTTTGTCTCTCTTATTAATACCTTGTCATCCAGTCCCCGTCGGCTCTTCTCAACCTTTAACTCTCTGCTTTGTCCCCCCACCCCCTCTACCCACTAACTCACTTACTGCCCAAGAGATTGCCAATCACTTCAAGGACAGGATTAATGCAATTCGTGAGGACACCTCCACTGTCCGTACATCTTTACCACCCAACTTAACTTGCCTAATTGCACTTTCAACACTCTCCTCTTTTGAACTGGCTACTATTGAAGAAGTTACAAAACTTTTCTCAGATGCCCACCTAACCAATTGTCCCTTGGACCTTGTTCCCTCACAACTACTACGGTCACCCTCTTCTTCTATCCTATGCTCCCTCACTCACATCTTCAATCTCTCCCTCTCTAGTGGCACCTTCCCCTTCCCTCTAAAACATGCGCAGATCACTCCCATACTTAAAAAGCCCTCACTGGACCCCACCAACCTGAACAACTTAAGGCCCATCTCATTGCTCCCATTCACCTCTAAACTTCTAGAACGCCTAGTCTACAACCATCTTGGCTCCTACCTCAGTGAAAATAACCTTCTTGACCCCTTACAGTATGAATTTCGCTCGCAGCACTCCACGGAAACTGCCTTACTAAAACTCACTAACAATTTACTTACTGCTAAAACCAACCATCAGTACTCCATACTTCTTCTACTTGACCTCTCAGCAGGCTTTGATACCGTTGACCACCCGCTCCTTCTCCATAAACTCCATTCCCATGGCCTCCAATATTCTGCTCTATCCTGGTTCTCTGCCTATCTATCACAGCGCTCCTTCAGTGTTACCTACAACTCTGTCTCCTCCTCACCATTGCCCCTTTCTGTGGGGGTCCCCCAAGGCTCTGTTCTTGGACCACGTCTCTTCTCTATCTACACCTCCTCCCTTGGTCACTTGATAACCGCTCACGGCTTTCAATACCACCTATACGCCGATGACACCCAAATCTATTTGTCTACTTCTCACCTCACTCCTTCAGTCTCCTCTTGCATTACTAACTTACTAACTGACATCTCAGCATGGATGTCACACCATTTCCTTAAACGAAATCTCTCTAAAACTGAGTTACTAATATTCCCCCCTGCCCGTGCCCCCCTCCATGACTTTTCCATCAAAATAAACAATGCAACCATCAGTCCCTCCCCTCACGCCAGGGTACTAGGTGTAATCCTAGACTCTGACTTGTCATTTTAAGCCTCAAGTCCAATCGCTGTCAAAAGTTTGTAGAATTCACCTCCGTAACATCTCTAAAATTTGCCCCTTTTTAAGAAATGAAACCACCAAGCTCCTCATTCACTCCCTTGTTATCTCTCGACTTGACTATTGCAACTCCCTTCTTATTGGCCTGCCTCTCCATAGGCTATCCCCTCTTCAGTCTATCATGAATGCTGCTGCCAGACTTATCCACCTTACCAACTGCTCAGTGTCTGCCAACCCTCTCCTCCAATCCCTACACTGGCTCCCGATCACCCAGCGAATTAAATTCAAAATACTAACCACAACCTACAAAGCCATCCACAACTCTGCCCCGAGGTACATCACCAATCTTGTCTCCAAACATATCCCAAACCGTCCTCTTTGCTCTTCTCAAGACCTCCTACTGTCAAGCTCTCTCGTCTCCTCCTCCCATGCTCGTCTCCAGGATTTCTCCAGAGCCTCTCCCATCCTCTGGAACTTGCTACCTCAACCTGTCCGGCTGGGCGCATGCGCAGCTCTTGGACATGGCGGATGTGTAGAGGCTGAGCTCCGGATCCCGCCTGCACTCCTGACCCCTATAACGCTTCCACACAGCAACGATCGCCACGGGGGTAAGCACATCTTAATCCGGTAAGCTTACAGCACCCCATGGGTAAAATCGGTCAGCAAAAACAGTTTTACAAGTCGCAAACAGACCCACATACGCTGACCGCGATGGACAGATTGGTCACTAGGCCGCAATCCCCGGCCTTGCCTACACTTGCGGAACCGCTCGCGGCCATGGATCCCTTGCTGGGGATGGAGGATATGGGGAGTCAAGCTACGCAAAACACACATCCTGGGGGCACTCAGACACCCTCCCATGCTGTACAGAGCATTTTAACCCCAGAGCTCATGGATGAAAAGCTCCAGGCTCTCCTCATGCAAATGACACACAACATGGCTGCTGAAATGGGAAAACTCTCGCAGGAGTTAAGGAGTGAAATAGCTCAAATCGGAGACAGAACAGATGTTGACGAATTTGACGACTTGGTCAATTATGTGCAGGAATTGGAGGAGGAAACGTCCGCATTGAAAAACTCTTTCTCACAACTCCGACTACAACAGGAGGACCAGGAGAACAGGGAGAGGAGACAGAACCTGAGATTCCGAGGAATACCGGAGTCGGTGGGAGACAACAACTTCCGCCAATACCTGCTGGTGTTGTTTAATGCCTTAGCCCCAAGAATCGCAGATATCGATTGGCGCCCGGATCGTGCGCATCGTTCCCTGGGCCCCAAACCGCCCGTTGGCACCAGGCCAAGGGATGTCATAGTATGTTTTCATTATTATGATAGCAAGGAGGCATTGACCCTTGCTACACGTAACAAATCAGCTACTGAATATAATGGGGCTAAAATACAGATCTACAACGACCTGTCTCCAGTGACTCTGGCGAAACGTAGGAACCTGCGCCCGATCACATCCCACCTGCAAAACCTGCGCATCCCATACTTCTGGGGGTTCCCTTTTCGTTTGATTGTACCTCGGGATGGACATCAACATTGTCTCCGTGATATGCATGAAGGTGAAGCATTCATAAAAAGTTTGGGCCTACCTCCCTTGCCTGAAGATCTGTTGCCGATTCCTGCAACCCAGCAAAATCGCATTGCACCAAATACACCTTCCAGAGAATGGACCCCAGTCCGCAGAAAGCAGATGAAATCTTTCTCCACTCCACATCGTGGCTCCAGGACGCCCTGCTTGAAAGGTCAAGAAGTCAAGGCTGGCTTTATTCTTTTCTTTTTGGCTGAAATAGCCTGTACCCTGGTGTCAGATAATTGACCTGTGTTCTACTTGCTGTTTTCTTTCGTTTATTTTCGCCAATCTGAACAACCAGTGGACAAGAAACACGACATTTGGAGTTCAAATCCTGCTCACCCATGGGGTAAAGTTTTTTGAAAGTTTTGACAGTTTCTTTCTATCTTATTGAGATGACACTAGTGTTTTTGACAGCCCTATTAGTCGTACTTTCATGAGAGTTTCTTATTTCTTTTTGATGGAGAGCGGGGGGATCCCCCTCTTCACGTCTCCATGTGATGGGAGTTGCCAAGTGGCCCCGAACGGTCCCAGGCTTCGGTATGGGATTCCTGAGTGTTTTTCACTACTCAGGTGTAACAACTTTGATCCTTATGTTTTTTTTTTTGTTGTTTAGAACCCCCCCTGGGTTCATTCGTTAATATTTTTCATTTGCTTTCTTCCAATACATCTCAATTACAACATACCAGAGCTGATTGTTTGTTAAGGTATAGGGAAACTTTGTGGTCAAGAGTCATACAGGTAATGTGTTTTCAAGGTCCCCAATGCAGTAGATCTATTGATTTAATATGGCTTTGAAAATAGTATCTCATAAGATGTACTCAAGAATAGATCATTTCTTTATTACATCCCCATTACTCCCCCTCCTAGTAGACTCCAACATTTCTCCTATTACGTGGTCGGACCATGCTCCTATTTCACTAGAACTACTATTGCATAATTCGCCCTCTAGGACTTGCCATTGGAGACTTAATGAACACCTACTTAGTTCACCCCCTATTAGGGATCAAAAGCCTGAATGAATATTTTGAACTAAATGTGGGTTCCGTGCATAAGGTCTCTATCCTTTGGGAGGCTCACAAGGCCTGTTTCCGTGGTACATGTATTGCTGAGGGCTCTCGTCTGAAGAGGGATGGCGAGAGTCGTCGGATCTCCCTATTAGCTGACTTAAAGCGGGCAGAGCAGGGTCTTCTGGGCTCCCCAACAGTTGAGGCTCTCCGTAGAGTTGTATTTCTACGCAATCAACTGAAAACGTTAGCATATAGCAAGGCAACAAAATCTCTTATGTGGGTGAAACAAAAATTCTACGAGTTTTCCAACAAGCCACATAGGATGCTAGTGAACAAACTTAGACCGCGTCCGTTCCACTCTTTCCCTGAATTGTTGATCCAAAAAGATGGCACCCCCACTCATTATCCCCAAACTATGACCAAAGTTTTTGGTAACTTTTACAAAGAACTATATAATTGTCTTACCCCCGAAAATAATTTCCATTTTACTCAGGATAGGTTTGACCAATTTGTCCAGAATCTCCCCCTGCCGAAGTTGAACTCCTCAGATCTGGAAAAGCTTAATGCCCCCATCACCCCTGAGGAGCTTATGAAAATTATCAAAGACCTACCCACGCATAAATCTCCGGGACCCGACGGCCTCACCTACTTATATTACAAGACTTTTCTGCCCACCCTACTGCCACATATGACAAACTTGTATACATCACTTTTACGGGGGGAAATTTCACATAGCCAGTTTACACATTCATATATTTTAGTGATTCCAAAGCCAGGGAAAGACCATTCCTTACCGGATAACTATAGGCCTATAGCCCTATTAAACTCAGACTATAAAATGTTCACGAAACTTCTCTCATCTAGACTGTCCCAGCTCATTCCCAAATTAATTAACAAAGATCAAGTAGGATTTGTTCCTTCCCGACACGCTGGAGACAACACAAGACGTACTGTGGACTTGATTGATCTGATAAACAAATTCCCGCGCCCAACACTTATTTTGAGCTTGGATGCACAAAAGGCGTTTGACCGCTTAAGCTGGCCTTATATGTTTTCTGTACTGCGGAGATTTGGGTTTGACGGTCCTTTTTTTAAAGCTATACAGGCCTTGTACACAGACACATCTGCTCAGGTACAAATGGCATCTTTTTTGTCCTCATATATACCTATGTCCAATGGTACTAAACAGGGGTGCCCGTTGTCCCCCCTCCTTTTTATTCTTTGTTTGGAGCCACTAGCAGAGGCTATTAGATGTCACCCAGATATTAAGGGGGTTCTGATGAGACATAGAGAATATAAATTATCCCTTTTTGCGGACGACATCCTCCTGACATTAACAAGTCCCTTTACGTCACTCCCCTCCCTACATGCACTCCTTCAGACTTTCGGCTCTATATCAGGCTATAAAATAAATACGACTAAAACAGAAGTACTCCCCATACATGTCCCGCCAGATCTGCTGTTGCAAATACAAAACGCATACCCTTATAGGTGGTATTCACATGCTCTGACATATTTGGGCGTGAAGATTACCTCCTCATACAATACTATGTACGCTGCAAATTTTCCCCCTCTATTCCAGGACATTTATAAAAACCTGCGCCAGTGGGCTACCTATCCTATTACTATGTTGGGCAGAATTAATGTACTAAACATGTCTGTGTTGCCTAGACTTCTTTATCTTTTTGACACGCTCCCTGTAGCCATTCCTACCAGTCAGCTTAAAGCTCTTCAGAGAGGGTTTTTGAAGTTCATATGGAATAATAGCACACATCAGATAGCCAGCTCGGTGGTATTTTCCTTGAGGTCACAGGGGGGTATGGGAGCACCTGATATCATTAGATATTACTTCGCCGCTCATTTAAGGGCGGTTGTTTCCTGGTCATGTCAGAGCAGCCCTAATAGGTGGTCGGAGATAGAGAAGGGGGCCATTTATCCGTTACATCCATGCTCTTTAGTGTGGTCTAGACCCTTACACGGCGACCCCATACTGAAGAGAATGTGTCTTGCACCTATGCTATTCACCAAATCCATTTGGAATAAATGCAGATCGAGATTTCCGCTTGCATCATTATGTCCTCCGCTTACTAACGTACTACTGAACCCAGTATTGCCGGATAGTTTGGTCTATGGCCGTCTGTTACAATGGATGCAGTCTCCACTGTTTCAATTGCGAAACATGGTCAACCCGGTCACTCGCAAATTTCTTGATTTTGCTACCCTCCAAAACAAATATTCTATCCCCCACAAGTTATTTTATTTTTACCTTCAGGTCAGGCACTTTTTTCAATCCTTGTCCCCTACTCTTACCCTAGAAAGGCTGACTCCTTTTGAACGTGTATGTGCGGAAGGCCCCCATCAATTACATCTTATATCATCCATATATCACATTCTACATGAATCTAAAGATTTAACGGCTGACACACACCTATACATGCGCAAGTGGAGTCTGCTACTGGGGCGCCCTATTCCTTTGCAAATGTGGACTGCAATATGGTCCTCAATTTTTAAGTCCTCTAAATGTGTAGCTCAGAGGGAAACAGCAGTGAAGATTCTGATGTTCTGGTATAAAACCCCTGATAGACTTCATCGAATAAACCCTGCCCTCCCTCCTACATGCTGGAGATGCAAAACTGAGATAGGCTCACATTTTCATATATTTTGGACCTGTTCACTTATACGGCCATTTTTGGGGGAGGTTATGCAAACCCTTCAGGCTATAACAAGTCTACCTCTCCCTCTAGACCCTATCTACTATTTGCTTGGACTTCCCTTTCCAGGGGTCCCAAAATCTGTTAAACGTTTAATCTCATATATACTTTTGGCTGCTAAAAGGGCCATACCGATGTGTTGGTTGTCCACCACCCCCCCCTCTCATCTGCAGTTCCTGCAACTAATTGCGGAGGTTCGGAGAATGGAATCTCTTACGGCCAAAGTTCACGACACAGTGATTCAATTTGACAGGGTTTGGGAACTTTGGAACTCCTCGAGTTATGGAGAACAGGAGATTAAAGATTAGTCTTTCTTTCTGTACGGATCCCTTCGTTGTGAGCTGACTTACACTTTTTCTGTAACCTGTATTGGTCCATATTGCCCTCTGTAAATTTTATTTGTTGATGACCTGTATACAATTCGTACTGGTATGGTTTTGATAATATCTTGAGTGTATTCTTTTATATGTACCAACTGCCTTTCAAATGTGCTAATTTCTCTCAGATAATTGCCTTGAGATGTTTATGTTGAATACGTACTGTAACAATCTTTTCTTTTGAACTAATAAAAATTACAATTATAAAAAAAAAACCTGTCCGGCTATCCCCTACTCTTGCTACCTTCAGGCGATCCCTGAAAACTCACCTCTTCAGGGAAGCCTATCACGTCTCCAACTAATCTTTTACCACTTCCATCAGCTCATTCCCCACAGTTACAACCTTTTGTACCACCTGCCCCACCCTATTAGATTGTAAGCTTATCTGAGCAGGGCCCTCTTAATCCTCTTGTATTTTATTGTATTGTAACTGTATTGTCTCCCTTTTAAATTGTAAAGTGCTTTATTTGTATGTTCAATTTCTTGTGAACATACAAATAAATTTGCATATATATGGCCATTTAAATTACATTTGTAAAAAATGTGTATATATACTGTATATATTGTGTATATATAGGGCTGATTGAGCTGATAATTTCATATGACTCTACATGATTTTTTGTAGTCTATTTATTCATCTATGTCAATTCATGTGATATATTTACATTATCACCCTTATCTCTATTCAGGGGGTAAACAAGGGGTTAACTAACCACACGGACAATTCTTCCCTCGGGTCTATTGAGTCAATTGGAACAGAGAGCTATCAGAGTGCCAGCCACACACATAGTGCTGTCATATAATATCATGTAACTGCACACAGCACTCTACATTTCCCCGCCTGAACCGATACTATTTAACCACTTGCCTACTGGGCACTTAAATCCACTTCCTGCCCAGACCAATTTGAAGCTTTCAGTGCTCTCACACTTTTTTCTTATACTGATAACAAGTTCAAACATGTGCCATTAATACAGGTAATGAGTGTAGGACAGAGGAGCCTCTTAAAGAAGAAGATACAGACAGGTCTGTGAGAGCCAGAAATCTTGCTTGTTTGTAGGTGACCAAATACTTATTTTCCACCATAATTTGCAAAAAAATCTTTCCAAATCAGACAATGTGATTGTCTGGATTTGTTTCCACATTTTGTCTCTCATAGTTGAGGTATACCTATGATGACAATTACAGGCCTCTCTCTTCTTTTTAAGTGGGAGAACTTGCACAATTGGTGGCTGACTAAAAACTTTTTTGCCCGACTGTATATGTAGTATGTGTCATATTATGTGTCAGTTTGTATACAACATTGGCCAATATTGTTATGACAGATAGTATTGTTTAAAATCAAAATAAAATAAAGAAATAGCAACAATTTTGCTGCCAGGTCTGACTAATAGGTGATAGAGATAGTTGCATCCATATGTGTTTTAATTGAATGTTTGCAGTTGTATGAATCTTAAACACTAATTAAAACAGGACAAACAGGTTCATGTTATGCACACAATATCAAACAAAGAATATTCTCAGGTCTGTTAATGAACATGTTTCATTCAAACAAATGCAAAAACAAGATTCAGAAAGCTATTAGGGAGTATCTCATAAACTGTGTTTACTACTGGTAATGCACAATGTCCTACATGGTTCTAGGAAATACATTACCTGGACATTTTTTGCAATTCATATTTTCCAACAGGTCATAACTGACTACCAGGTGAAGGCAAATATTGTCGAAGGCCCTGCCCTACCACACCTCCTTAGTGTCCTTAAAATAGGGTGACCAGACATTCCCGGGTTTCCGGGGACAGTCCCCGGATTGAGGACACTGTCCCCGGACCAAGTCTGTCCCTGGTTGTGTCCCCGGACTGGATTTGAACAGTGGCTGGGGCAATTTCAAAGACAGTCAGTGCAGAATTAAAAATAAAAATTCTGAGTTTTCCATTATCCGTGCCCCTTTCTGATGATCATGTGCTGGTCGGAGCGGAGGGAATATTTCTTCAGTTTCGGGCGCATGCCCATTCAGCTCTGCTCGCCTGTTCTTCTGCCTTGGCTCAAGTCCCGGCCAGCCGCCTGCCTGCTTATCTCCTTGCCTTCCCTGGCGGAGTGATCTTGCTCCGCTCCCCACCCAGTAGTAGCCGGGGCCCGGGGAGCAAGACTTGACAGGCTGTGAGGCGGGCAGTGGCGGCGACGGGCAGAGAGTCGCTGATTGCCGCCATTACTAGTAAAAAAAAATATGTCCCCGGATTTCATTTAAAAAATCTGGTCACCTTACCTTAAAGGTCTAAGTCAGGGGTGTCCAAAATTTTTTCAAAGAGGGCCAGATTTGATGAAGTGAACATGCGTGAGGGCCGACCATTTTGCCTGACATTCTTTAAACCATTAAAATTCGGTCTAAGTGTGTTCGTCCGAGCACTAATACACTGCCCAACAATAATTCTCTTGCCTTTGTGGCTGTGTTTGGTGAAGAGATGAGCTTGGGTGTGTTATTTGGATATACCGTATTTATCGGCTTATAACAAGCACCTTAACTTTAAAAAGGAAGTTTCAGGAAAAAATCTTACATTTTTAATAAAGAACTGTGAAGAAAAAAAAGGGTCAGTGCCCATCAATGCAGCCTAATCAGTGCCCATCTGCAGCCTCACAAGTGCCATGAATGCAGCACCCACCCTTGCCATGAATGCAGCACCCACCGTTGCCATGAATGCAGCACCCACCGTTGCCATGAATGCAGCACCCACTGTTGCCATGAATGCAGTAAACCCCATTGCCATGAATGCAGCACCCCATTGCCATGAATGCAGCACCCATATTGATATGAATGCAGACTCACCACTGCCATCAGTGCAGTCTGATTCATGCCCATCTGCAGCCTCGGAGGAGACAGGGAGGTTGCGAGTTGAGCGCCAACAGACATACAGGAGAAACTCCTGTTTTCTCAGCGGCCTCTTTAATAGAAAGTCCCGCCTCCTATGATGGACAGAACAGTCGTCCAATGGCAGTGCAGGAGACGGGACTTCCTTTTACACAGGATGGCTTGTAAACAGGAAATACTTCTCTCCTGTATGCACGGCACTCGTCCCGCCCCCTCCCCGTCCCCTCCAAGGCAGCCAGCATATATATCTTTTGTGGCCCCCGGCGCTCTGGGATTAGTTGGGGGCCACAAAAGATATACATGTCAAATTTAACAGGCGGGCCGTCCGAAACCGGAACGCGGGCCGCGATTGGCCCGCGGGCCGGACTTTGGACGTGCCTGGTCTAAGTGGTATTCGATGCTACTTCCTAACACTCTTGCTTGAAGTTACCTCTCCTCACTCCTCCAGCACATCACTTGCTGCAGACTGTTACTCTATCTCCTCCAGCACATCACTTAATTCCCAGGACCAGCTAGTAAATTTAAATGGGTAGACCTGACACTTGCTCAGGCAGGGACTTCGGGCCCCTATAGTGAAGCACAGAAAATAGCAAAAGTCCTTGTGCTAGCTGTCCTAACTGTGGCTACTGATCCCAGTTAGCCCTCTTCAGGCCCTGCCAGCCCTCCTGGCTGCAGCTGCCCCTTCCACTGCCCCTTCCACCACAGTCCACACTTCTGGTTCTGCACCCATCTCAGACTGCAAGCTCCCAGTCTTCTCAGGCGTTCCTCCCCAGTCCTCCCGACTGTGCATCACTCGCCAGCCCTCCTGGCTGTGACCAGTTGTCCTCCCTGGATTCGCTTAGTAGTGCTCTCTCCCGCTGTCATCTCCTTGCTCTCTCTTGTGCCTCCGGTCCAGGACCTCTTCATGCGTTCCTGAAGGTGGTCCAGACTGAACCCAAGCCCAGGCCCAAGGTCACCCCCCCAGATTGGGGAACTCCCTCAAAAGCCCCGGCAGCCTCCACACTCTCTCACTCCAGCTCTTCCACTAGACGACAACTCCCCAGCTGGGCTGACCATTGGTATTTAACCACCTCAATACTGGGCACTTTCACCCCCTTCCTGCCCAGGCCATTTTTAGCTTTCAGCGCTGTCGCACTTTGAATGGCAATTGCAAGGTCATGCAACACTGTACCCAAATAATTTTTTTGATCATTTTATTCACACAAATAGAGCTTTCTTTTGGTTGTATATAATCACTACTGGGATTTTTATTTTTTACCAAAAAAAGGAAAATAATTGAAAAATTTGAAAAAAATAAGTTTTTCTTAGTTTATGTCAGTAAATTTTGTAAATAAGTAACTTTTCTCCTACACTGATGTGCGCTATTGAGGTTGCACTGATGGCACTGATGGCACTGATTGGCACTGATGAGAAAGCACTTGTGGGCACTAATATGCCACACCGATGGGCACTGATAGGTGGCACTTGTGGGCACTGATAGGCGGCACTGGTGGGCACTAATAGGCGACATGGATAGGCAGCACTGATGGGCAGCACTGATGGGAGGCACTGATGGGCAGTAATAATGGGAGGCACTGACTGGCATCCCTTATGGGCACTGATTGGTGGCACTTATGGGCACTGCTGGGGCTTTCCTGTAATCAGGGCACTGATGATCAGTGCCCTGATTACCTGCCCAGGTCTGCCTTGCGAGGAGATGCCACTGATCATTACTCCTCGCCACACACTCTGTCAGTGTGAGGTAAGGAGAGCCCATTTACTGCACTTCCGTATTTACGTGTGACCTGCAGTGATTGCAAACAGCTGATCACATAGTTAAAGAGCTGCGGCCGTGGCTCTTTACAGAGATCGGGGTCACGCCATGTTCTAGAAACATGGCGTGCCCCCGATCGCTGCGCTGCACACCCCCCGGTCGCGTGATAGCGGCCATTCTGGGATGCCATCAACAAGACCTGCACTGTCCATCTGTCATTGGACTGTGGGCAGGTGGCAAGAGGTTAAGGAGGCCTGCCCTCTGCCAATCCAGGTTGGGGATTGGTCAGGGCTCCCCAAAACGCACCAGGCAGCTCCACCTCTCCTCTCCTCTATTTTCAGATATTTCTAGCAAACTCTGGAAAGAAGAGGGAGGTCTCAGTGATGCTGCCTGTGAGTCACCAGCAGCTACCCTGAGCAACTCCCAGCCCAGATCACAACAAAACAAACAGGCCTGACTGCCAGCCAGATCTGCCTAAATTGACCTGTCCTAACAAAAACCCTACCTCCAGGACCTACCTACCAAGAGGGTGCTACACTCACCCCCCCACCAAGGGAATCCCATAAATTGAATAGGGGAAAAAGGGGAATAAACTTGGATGGGAAATATATATAGAAATAAATACGTATCAAAAATATAGAAGATTATTTTGTTCAGTATCTACAGCATACACCTTGCATTTCTAACTACAAATCCCTTCCACTACAAACAATTATGCACATTACATAGGTCCAGAGCATCTCCCTTTCAAGGGAAATCCTCTGTTCACAGGATCCCCAGCTCCAGCTGGAGATAGATAGACAGCCTTCCCATCCTGAAGGGTCCTGTGAAAACAAACAAAACAACATCCTATCCTACCAACTACCTGTACACTTCACAAGATTTCTGTCAGAAAGGGGTTAAAAGCCTACTGACAGAAATAACACCACAATCAAACACATAGGTTACTTCAAATTACGTTTTCACCCGTGGTTCTGTCAGAAGGGGGTTATAGGCCCATTCAGCAAAACAAAAGTTATTTTTGGAGTTCCCGATGGGAGGGGCCCTTCCCAGAGCAAACAGGCTCCTTAACTACTTCCCACCCGGCCACTGTACATATACGGCCGGGTGGGGGCTCTCTCCTTCTGAGTGGACGTTCCTGAACGTCCCTCAGAAGGAGGGGGATCGCGCGTGCGTGCGCGCGCCCGCCGCGTTACCAAGGACCCGGTGCGCGTGCCCGGCGGCCGCGATTGCCGCCGGGCACCCGCGATTGCCCGGGAACCAAGCAGGAAAGTGGATCTGTGTGTGTAAACACACAGATCCACGTCCTGTGAGGGAGAGGAGACCGATGGTGTGTCCCTTGTACATAGGGACAACCATCGGTCACCTCCCCCAGTCAGTCCCCTCCCCCCACAGTTAGAACACATTGAGGGAACATATTTAACCCCTTCCCGCCCCCTAGTGGTTAACCCCTTCCCTGCCAGTCACATTTATACAGTAATCAATGCATTTTTATAGCAGGGATCGCTGTATAAATGTAAATGGTACCAAAAATGTGTCAAAAGTGTCCGATGTGTCCGCCACAATATCGCAGTCACAATAAAAATCGCAGATCGCCGCCATTACTAATAAAAAAAAAAAAAAAAATGCTATAAAACTATCCCCTATTTTGTAGACGCTATAACTTTTGCGCAAACCAATCAATACGCGCTTATTGCGATTTTTTTTTATACCAAAAATATGTAGAAGAATACGTATCGGCCTAAACTGAGGAAAATTTTAATTGAAAAAAAAAATGGGTATTTATTATAGCAAAAAGTAAAAAATATTGTGTTTTTTTTCCAAACTGTACGCTCTTCTTTTGTTTATAGCGCAAAAAATAAAAACCGCAGAGGTGATTAAATACCACCAAAAGAAAGCTCTATTTGTGGGAAAAAAAGGACGCAAGTTTTGTTTGGGAGCCACGTCACACGACCGCGCAATTGTCATCCAAATTGTGACTGCGCTGAAAGCTGAAAAATGGCTTGGGCAGGAAGGGGGTTTTAGTGCCCAGTAGGGAGGTGGTTAAAGAGTTGGAAAAAAATTTGAGGATAGCAGATCCCCACAGTAACCTTCTATAGAGACACCAGGGTTAGGAAAAATATATGCTTTTATTGAAACAATGTTGTAAAAAATAACACTATGATAAAAATACCACACTACCACCAGTGCAAGAGATAAAAAGACAACGCTGTCAATATTGGTACATTGAGCTGCTAGCAGCACACCACAATCATGCTTGTCATTCATTCACACCACCAGGACATGGGAGGAAACAGTTTAAAACTTCAGTGGATGTAGACACTTTGAAACACAGGTTGCACAGTAGAAATTGCAAAGATGTAGTGTGCAGATTGCTGTTCAAAGGCCAATCATTGAATAGTCCCCAGAAGGACAGGAAGTACCTGTAATTAAAGGCAGGTGTCACAGAATATTGGAGCCTGGATGGATCACTGCTGCTGAATCAATGGTATGATTATGCTGTGAAAGGCTGTAACTGCACAGATGGTGCAGACAATAAAGTCCTTCCCAGAGGGATAGGGAAACACTGCAATCAGCTGTCTCCAAAACAGGGATTGCACAGGCAGATAAGGTGTCAAGTGTCACTTGATACACTCAGTGAGGACAGTAGAAAGTTCATGGAGACAGTCACACTCACTCCCAAACCATGAAGGGTAGTATCTTTACTCACTGAGAGATGACACCCTTGTCTCCACTGTGTCTGTCAGTCCTGTAGTAATATAGGTATTTCAGCCATGCAAGCAGTTTGTTGTTCCCCAGCTAGTATGGATCCTTATCCACTGGCTATGGTATTAGGATGGGTGTCTGTGTAAGCAGCTCTCCGACCACGTTGACGTGTTTCGCCCGCCAATGAACACAAGCTTCTTCGGAGCAAGGAGGGGTTATGAGCTGCTTTCCTAAATACCCATTCTCGTCCTGTTATACTTGCATGTAATCAACCACCAGATGTCCTTAGCACACACTCCTCAGATGAACACTCATCACATATACAGAACATTGACAGAGTAAATCCTGAATCATAAGGGTACATTTAAATAGCTGTTTTTTTATGTATATCTATAAGAAAAATAAAACGTAGAGAATAGAACACAAGATCCCAAAACAATAAGTAAGACCAAAAAGGAAAAACAATCAAACAGATAAATAAAATAAACTAAATGTTCCCCTTTAAATGTCATAGGGGCCCCAGTATGTTTATCAAATCCTTACTAGTTACATTTCCAGGAATGCCACCAAATTACATTCAGTATTTAACCCATTTGGCATAAGAGTACCCAAATGGAAAATTCAAATTTTTTCTTTTTGTGTAAGTGGACTATAATATAAAAATCCCCTCTTCCCATGGGGAGGGTACAAGGCATATCGTAAATTCCTTTAACTTTCAAACCATCAGGGTTACCATCATGAAACTGTAAAAAATGCAAAGCTAATGGACATCAGTCATCCTTCTTTCTAATACTGCCAATGTGTTCGCCTATTCAGATTTTTAGCTGTCTTTTGGTCTTGCCAATATAGGCCTGTCCACAAGGGCAGGTGAGTATATAAACCACTCATGTAGTAGAGCAATTTATAAAGTCATGAATCTTGTATTGTTTTTTCCCATCTGAACTGACATTCGTCCTGTCAACAAATAGTACATCGACCACATGGGTACATTCCACACAGTGGCGGAAGTTTGGTGAGCCAATTAGTAGTCTGTTTCCGTCTGAACTCCGAGTGGACCTGACTATCTTTCAATTTTTTTAGCACGTTTAGCCACCATCAAAAAACATGGGCCCACAAGCTCACCCAACAGTGGTGATTTGGTAAGTACATGCCAATGTTGGTTCAAAATTGCTTTCACCTGATTCTACTGAGATCCAAATCTAGTGATCATTCTTGCTGAATAATGTGAAGAGCTAAAAACAGATAACTATACACCAGTGCTGGGTAACAAAAAGTCGATATAAACGTGAATTGCTGTATCTACTTGTGAGAAAAACCGTGTTGGATCCACCACCAAATCAGCAGGAATAAACTCTTACCAAGTAGCCATGATCCCCCATGACAGAGGATCAAAGAATGCATATAATGAATCACAGCTTAGCTCCAAGAGACAGCAGGCACAGTCATGGATTCTCAGCAATCACCTCCCAGTCAATCAAATCAACAGATGATATGCGTGGTACATAAAAAATAGAAGCACTCCATATAGTGTAAAACCTTATAAAATGTAATTGTATAGAGAACAGTATTAAGCCTCGTACACATGAACGAGTTTCTCGGCAAAAACCAGCAAGAAACTTGCTGGCAGAGATTTTTTGCCGAGAAATTTGTTCGTGTGTATGGTTTCTCGTCAAGAAAAGCGTCAAGAATCTCGACGAGAAAATAGAGAACCTGCTCTCTATTTTCTCATCGAGATTCTCGTCAGCCTGTTTCTCGACGAGAAAATTGTGTGTGTGTACACTTACCTTTTCTCCGGGAAGCCCGCGCATGCTCGAAATGACTTTGACGCATGCGCGGTAGCTTCCTAGGCATAGGTAGGGTGAACCAAGATGGCGGCAACGGCATCGAATGTGACGAGCGCATGCTCGTCGTATTCGATTACGTCACCGCATTCGCTCCATTCAAAGAACCGCGGGTTCTTTGAAAGTAGCGTGTGTACACTCGGCCGGGACAAGTTTCTTGTCCAAGAATCTCGTCGGAAAAAACAACATGTTTTTTTCGACGAGAATCTCGGCCGTGTGTACGAGGCTTAACACTTATAATTTTGCAGTTAAAAAGAGCCTGTAGTCTGATGTGCCGGCCGGTGCACAAACAGACAACCCGTCCTTCTGGGTATGCGAATGGACTGACGTCACCTCGTGCTCCATTCGCATAAGTGGATACGGCAATTCACGTTTATATGGACTTTTTGTTACCCAGCACTAGTGTATAGCTATCTGTTTTTAGCTATTCACATTTATAGTTATAGTTATAGTTATAGTTATAGTTATAGTTCACAGTTATTCCAGTCCAAATGTGGCTTAGACAGGATGCTCTAGCCACCACAGTCTAAGTCCACAGTGTAAATAAATATAAAAAATTCAATAAAGAAAAAAACACAACCACACCAAAATATACTAATGAATAAAATTAGTGAATGTGAAATGACACTAATTAGAAATTGAACAGCATATATAGTACAGAAGTGCACCAACAAAGGACGAATTAATAAAAAATATGTATATGTGAATATACTGATGAATGAAAGTCCAGAGCCAAAGGTGGTGATACAGGAAAAAAGCTTCTTCCAGATGAGAACTGTGCCTAATTGCAAAAAGTGACACCCAAGTGACTGGTGATCCTGCTTACCAGATGGCAGTGACTGTAACCACAATCTCACCCAGCTCAGGGGATAGGGCCTCCCCACAGCCTAGCAGTATCCTGATTAGTGCCTCATCAGCCGATGTAAACTCAGAATGAGAAAAGAGAAAGAACCTCCATGGTGTAGTATATCAAATGAGATTTAATCAAAAGTAAGGATTGCACTTACAAAATCCAATAGATCAATCAGCGGTAAACAGCTTATAGACATAAGAGGCAATGCAGCGGTAAAACAAACGGCGTCTATTAAAATCTTCCCGGGTTCCTGTGTTCCGTGAGTCTTCCTCGTTTGTGTATGCCAATCCCCAGTTGAAGTCCATTGGTGACGAAACGCGTAGGGGGCCGGTGACGTCATTACGCTTCCATACACAAACGAGGAAGACTCACGGAACACAGGAACCCGGGAAGATTTGAATAGACGCCGTTTGTTTTACCACTGCATTGCCGCTTATGTCTATAAGCTGTTTACCGCTGATTGATCTATTGGATTTTGTAAGTGCAATCCTTACTTTTGATTAAATCTCATTTGATATACTACACCATGGAGGTTCTTTCTCTTTTCTCATTCTGAGTTTACATCGGCTGATGAGGCACTAATCAGGATACTGCTAGGCTGTGGGGAGGCCCTATCCCCTGAGCTGGGTGAGACTGTGGTTACAGTCACTGCCATCTGGTAAGCAGGATCACCAGTTACTTGGGTGTCACTTTTTGCAATTAGGCACAGTTCTCATCTGGAAGAAGCTTTTTTCCTGTATCACCACCTTTGGCTCTGGACTTTCATTCATCAGTATATTCACATATACATATTTTTTATTAATTCGTCCTTTGTTGGTGCACTTCTGTACTATATATGCTGTTCAATTTCTAATTAGTGTCATTTCACATTCACTAATTTTATTCATTAGTATATTTTGGTGTGGTTGTGTTTTTTTCTTTATTGAATTTTTTATATTTATTTACACTGTGGACTTAGACTGTGGTGGCTAGAGCATCCTGTCTAAGCCACATTTGGACTGGAGTCAATTCCTTAGTCCCATGTTCACTTTCTAGCGCTGCATTTTTTACTTATATTTTTTCTGTTTTTTAGTCTTTTATTGTATAGGACTATTTATGCTAGCCGCTTTTAGTTTATTTCATTACTACTGTCATTCATTATCACTAGCGCAACGTTAGCCCTTTGGGCTTCCTTTTTTCCTTATTCACATTATTCACCATGTTTTTTGTTTCACAAATATATGGACATCAATTTTGGGATTTTAATAATTTATATATGGACTTCCAATATCAATATTGATTTTCACCAATTTTTTCACCTTTATTCATCAATTTATTTGTGGACTCACTATCATTATTGTTTTTTCACAATTCGCCATATTATCAAGTCATGTACTGTATGGGTTAATTCTCATTAATTGATCATTGGTGTTATATATATTTAAAAATTTTATGTCACCATTTATTAATTTTTAAGGTTAGCGCAATTTATTTTTCTTCCAAATTACTACAGGACTGACAGACACAGTGGAGGCAAAGGTGTCATCTCTCAGACAGTGAGTAAAGATACTACCCTTCATGGTTTTCGGAGTGACTGTCTCCATGAACTTTCTCCTGTCCTCACTGAGTGTATCCAGTGACACCTGACACCTGATCTGCACATGCATTCCCCATTTTGGAGACAGCTGATTGCAGGGTTTCCCTATTTCTTTAGGGAGGACTTTATTGTCTGCACCATCTGACCTTGTTCAGTTACAGCCTTTCACAGCATAATCATACCATTGATCCAGCAGCAGTGATCTATCCAGGCTCCAATCTTCTGTGACACCTGCCTTTAATTAAAGATACTGCCTGTCCTTGGGGGGGGGGGGGGACTATTCAATGACTGGCCTTTCAACAACAATCTGCACATTGCTTTTCAGCAGTGATTACATCTTTGCAATCCATACTGTGCAATCTGTGTTTCAAAGTGTTTACATTAGGGATGAGCTCGGTGTTCGAGTCGAACATGCGTTCGACTCGAACATCGGCTGTTCGACCATTCTGCGAACATCGAACGATTTGGGCCGTTCTCGCCAAATTCGAGTGACGCGAACGGCCCACAATACACTGCGCCATCGCAGTGCAATCCTGGCGCTGTGATTGTCCAAGCATGCACTGTGACCCCGCATGCTTGGCCAATCACAGCGCCGGCAGCTAGGAGAGCCATAATTGGCCACAGGCAGGTTGCCTGTGGCCAATTATAGCTCAGGGGGTTTAGCACACGCCCCACACTATAAAAGGCCGCCAGCGCGGCGGCCTTGTGTAGTGTGTTCCGGCGCAGGGAAAGAGAAGGATAGGCAGGGAAAGTGTTGATATTCTTTGTGCTATTCTTGTGTGCAGGGAGAGAGAAGGATAGGCAGGGAGAGTGTCAGTGTCATATTCTTTGCTAAACCTTGTGTGCAGAGAGAGAGAAGGATAGGCAGGGGACAGTGTCAGTGTCATATTCTTTGCTAAACCTTGTGTGCAGGGAGAGAGAAGGATAGGCAGGGAGAGTGTCAGTGTCATATTCTTTGATAAACCTTGTGTGCAGGGAGAGAGAAGGATAGGCAGGGGACAGTGTCAGTGTCATATTCTTTACTAAACCTTGTGTGCAGGGAGAGAGAAGGATAGGCAGGGAGAGTGTCAGTGTCATATTCTTTGATAAACCTTGTGTGCAGGGAGAGAGAAGGATAGGCAGGGGACAGTGTCAGTGTCATTGTTGCTAAGCCTCCTGCACATTATACACCTGAAGTTAGCCCGTATTGCTGTGTTTTCCTGGTGTGTTACACCAACAGGCATTTGCAGCACTTACAGCGGGCGGAGTGTGCCTCCTGCACATTATACACCTGCAGTTAGCCTGTATTGCTGTGTTTTCCTGGTGTGTTACACCAACAGGCATTTGCAGCACTTACAGCGGGCGGAGTGTGCCTCCTGATCATATTACACCTGAAGTTAGCCCGTATTGCTGTGTTTTCTTGGTGTGTTACACCAACAGGCATTTGCAGCACTTACAGCAGGCGTAGTGTGATTCCTGCAAAATATACTCCTGAAGCTAGGCCTTATTGCTGGTTTTCCCATCTCCCTGCAGGCCATTAGAATGTCTGGAAGGCAAACAAGGAGATGCAGACAGTCAGGAGCCAATAAAAGAGGACAAGCAGGCTCTGTGTCTAGAGACAACAGTGCTGGTCGTGGACGCGGTGCATCGCCATCAGCACGTGGCCATGGGACACGCTTGTCCTTCTTTTCGGCAGCTGGACGTGTTGAGCCGCATCATGCCGAAGACTTGGTAGAGTGGATGACCAAGCCCTCCTCATCCTCCTCATCCTCTCTCACCCAGGCTCAGGGTACTGGCAAAGCAGCTGCCAAAGTGTCCTCTTCCCTGGTATCAATGTCATCATCAGTCACTCCTTCCCTAGACCAACCATGTCCTCCTGAGGAGTCCGTCGAACTGTTTGAGCACAGTGTTGGGTACATGCTCCAGGAGGATGCCCAGCGTTTCGAAGGGTCTGATGATGATACCCAGCTAGAGGAAGGCAGTAGCGTGAGAGCAGAGAGAGGGGATGCTCAAGAAGGACACCAATCTGGCAGTCATGTTCCAGCAGCTGCAGCATACTGCCAGATTGGCTCCAGTGATGAGGAGGGAGGGGATGATGAGGTCACTGACTCCACGTGGGTGCCTAATAGGAGAGAGGAGGAGGAGGAGGAGGATGAGGAGGAGGCACATCTCCAACTAGGCAGGATGCCCTCGGGGGGCCAGCGTAAGGGCAGCACACCGACGGAATCACACCGCAGAGCTCCGCCTGTGCAGGGCGCTGCCTCTACCCGTTATTCAAAAAGTTCTTTGGTGTGGGCCTTTTTTGAGTCGAGTGCATCAGATCGCACAGCTGCTGTTTGCAACATATATGTCTCAAGCGTATATCGCGTGGCCAAAACATCACCCGCTTGGGCACCACATGCTTGACCAGACATATGTTGACCTGCCATGCAGCTCGTTGGCAAGCCTACCTTAAAGACCCACACCAAAGAACAAAGCGGACCTCTCCTTGCACCGCATCAGCTGGGATCTCCGACCCCACTATACCTTCAGTCCTCTCTGAAACCTGCACTGAGAGGAATGAAGGTGTAGAATTAGGTGTGTCACAGCCAAGTACTTGCGGGCACTCTGCTAGCAGTACACCGACGTCCGATTCTAGCAGGCAAATTTCCCTGCCCCAGCTGCTGGACCGTCGAAAGAAGTTCACTCCCAGCCATCCACATGCCCAGCGGTTGAATGCTAGCTTGGCTAAATTGCTAGCGCTTCAACTGCTGCCTTTTCAGTTGGTACAAACTGGCACAAACTCACGGCCCCCTTCCGTGAGTTTGTGCAATGTGCGGTTCCTCAGTGGCAGGTTCCCAAACGCCACTTTTTCTCACGGAAGGCGATTCCGGCTCTCTACCGGCATGTGGAAGGCAATGTCTTGGCCTCGCTGGACAGGGCGTGTCAAAGAAAGCTGAGCTGGCGAGTGATCTGTTGCTTTGATTGTCCAAGATCACCTATAGCTTCACTGCTTTTTCTCTGCGACTCGTGGGGTACACTGTAGCAAGACAAATCTTAGAGCAGGATTTGTTAGACAGACCTTCTCCGCAGACTTGGGTGCACTGGGGTGTAACTACAGGAGGTACTGTGTCTTGTTGCTCCCCGCCGTGCTCTTCCAAGACTCCATGGCGCTGGCCCTGGATGCAAAGCTGTGTTGTGCTCTGTGCTGTTGCACTCAGAGCAGTTGATGCTCACCTTGCAGTCTTTCCCAAGGTGAGAAGTTGATGTGCAGCACCAGTAACAAATTCTGTTTTCTTTGAGGAAGGTTCTGCGATCTTGGAGAGTCTTTTCTCTAAAACCTCTGCACTTGAACAATGAATGAGGCTTCTTGTGAAGAGGACACTCTCTGCTTGGATTCTGAGCTGGAGATACACTTGTTTTGCGTACTGCAACAGGTGCGTCTTTGAAGTTGCGGGTTGGAGCAGGCTTACTTGACCTAGGGAAGGCAGAGTCAGATGATGAGATGTCAAAACTAGGATCATTTTTAACCTTTGCTTGATGGCGAATAAAGTCCAGAAAATAAGAGAATGGTGGGAAGGGGACGTTGTGCTTTTGCTTGTAGTCGGAGCCTCGTGTAACCCAGGTTTCTTGAAGGTTGTAAGGTAGTTTTTGCACTATAGAGTTAACGCCACGGGCTGTGTCCAGAAAGGTAAGGCCTGGCAAGTCTCCTTCTGCTTTGGCTATTTGTAGTTCTGTAACTAGGTCACTCAAGTCTCTCAGCTTCTGGTAGCCTTTGTTAGGAATCTTTGGGAAAGTCCTCTATTCTTTTGAAAAGAGAGTTTTCTATAACTTCTGGGGAACCGTAACATTCATCAATCCTCTCCCATATCATGCTCAGCCCTTTGATTGGGTAATTAATGTTAATGTCTCTGATTCTACTTGCATGTTCTGATGACTCATTCCCCAGCCAATTGACTAAGAGATCAGCCACTTCACTTGCTTTTAAATCAAGATCCCTAGTTGCATTTCTGAAGGACGAACGCCATACTCTATAACTTTCAGGGTGATCGTTAAACTTTGCAAGTCCCTTTGATAACAGTTCACGTCGTGCTAAGAACTTGAAGAAATCTGACATACCTTGATCGTTGTGTGAGTAGCCAGGGGGCGCTCTATTGTGCCAGGAACTTGGTGGATAGTTGCGATTATCAGGGATACTGTCGCTGTATCTTTTAGACCGTCGTTCTTCATTTTCGATTTGGTCAACTGTGACATAGTGTTTTGATAGTCTGGATGCAGAATGTCCTGAAAACTGACTGAGTGCGGGTTCACTTTCTTGCTTGATATAAGGCATGTGAATGGCGGGGGTTGATTCCGCTCTTGGCGCTGTAAGCGGGTAGTTGTCTGGTTCGGCGTGTCGCCGCACATATTCTGAGGTACGCTCTGTACTGTCGTGAGGAACGGATTTTTTCCCAAACACGTTTTGTGAGCCGCTCACTGATGGGGGTGGCAAATTCCTCTAAGATGTCTACCTCAGCGACTGCTGCTGCTGCTTCCTTCTCTACAGCCAACTTCTCTAACTCAGCTTCTATGCGTAGCTTCTCTAATTTCATTTGCATCTCTTTTTCAGCAAAGGCAGCTTTTACTTTTGTAGATTTTGCTTCAGCGCGGGCAATGGCGATTGTTTCGTTTTTCACTGACCTCTTTGTGTTCGTGGAATAAACTTCTGACCTTGTCACAAAGTGCTCTGACTTTTACTGTGACATGGTGTCTCACTATATGGAAGCTCATAACACTGCTGTCTTACTGGCGTTCTGTATGCTGGCTGTGCTTAGAAGCCTTAGTTTTACTTGTGATCTGTATGCTAGCCGTGCTTAGAAGCCTCCATTTTACTGTTATGACCCTCACTACACGTGGCTGAGGTGTATTTGGGCACACTGATAACTCCTCTCATACCAATGCATTCCGGTAGGCGTAGAATCCTTTTGAACTTTTATTGATACAAGATAGAGTAAAACTGTAACAGATACAGACAAATGCAATTAGTAAAAGATAGTACAATTAGTGCCTACCTATCTATCTATCTAACTGAGGACATAAATAGTAGACATACCGGAGATGGATCTGGAGGCTGGCTTATATCTTAGCAGTCCATGTGCATGCTTTCAGGGAGAAAACGAAATGGCTGAAGAAGGTGACGCAAGGCCTGATGGGACTGAAAGTGACAAACTAGCTAACTTATTCTAAATTGCCTCATTAAAATAGATAGTGCAGTTATACAAAACGGCCACTAGATGGCAACATAGATTAATGTTATTAAACCAGAAAATAGGAACATTTCAAGCCTTGTTAATAAAGGCATGACAGTTAGCCATGAGGGTGCATCCTGTGACATGTCATAAATTCAGTACCTTCGCCATCTCTCCATCCTTAGTAACCAGATTCTCTTCATCATTCTTTATGGGACCAATATGATCTGACCTCCATTTCTTACTATTTATGTACTTAACCACTTAAGCCCCGGACCATTTCGGGCCATTAGGACCAGGCCTGTTTTTGGGATTCGGCACTGCGCTGCTTTAACTGTAAATTGTGCGGACATGCAATGTTGTACCCAAATGAAATTTGCGTCCTTTTCTTCCCACAAATAGAGCTTTCTTTTAATGGTATTTGATTGCCTCTGCGATTTTTATTTTTTGCGATATAAACAGAAAAAGACCGAAAATTTTGAAAAAAAATGATATTTTCTACTTTTTGTTATAAGAAAAATCGAATAAACTCAATTTTAGTCATACATTTAGGCCAAAATGTATTCAGCCACATGTCTTTAGTAAAAAAAATGTCAATAAGCGTATATTTATTGGTTTGCGCAAAAGTTATAGCGTTTACAAACTAGGGTACATTTTCTGAAATTTACACAGCTTTAAATTTATGACTGCCTATCTCATTTCTTGAGGTGCTAAAATGGCAGGGCAGTACAAAACCCCCCCAAATGACCCCATTTTGGAAAGTAGACACCCCAAGGAAATTGCTGAGAGGCATGTTGAGCCCATTGAATATTTTTTTTTTGTCCCAAGTGATTGAATAATGACAAAAAAAAAAAAAAAATTACAAAAAGTTGTCACTAAATGATATATTGCTCACACATGCCATGGTTATATGTGGAATTTCACCCCAAAATACATTCTGCTGCTTCTCCTGAGTATGGGGATACCACATGTGTGGGACTTTTTAGGAGCCTAGCCACGTACGGGACCCCGGAAACCAAGCACCGCCTTCAGGATTTCTAAGGGCGCAAATTTTTGATTTCACTCCTCACTACCTATCACAGTTTCGAAGGCCATAAAATGCCAAAATAGCACAAAACCCCCCCAAATGACCCCATTTTGGAAAGTAGACACCCCGAGCTATTTGCTGAGAGGCATGTTGAGTCCATGGAATATTTTATATTTTGCCACAGGTTGCGGGAATATGACAAACTTTTTTTTTTTGCACAAAGTTGTCACTAAATTATATATTGCTCACACATGCCATGGGCATATGTGAAATTACACCCCAAAATACATTCTGCTGCTTCTCCTGAGTACGGGGATACCACATGTGTGGGACTTTTTGGGAGCCTAGCCGCGTACGGGACCCCAAAAACCAAGCACCGCCTTCAAGGTTTCTAAGGGCATAAATTTTTGATTTCGCTCCTCACTACCTATCACAGTTTTGAAGGCCATAAAATGCCAAGATGGCACAAAACCCCCCCAAATGACCCCATTTTGGAAAGTAGACACCCCAAGCTATTTGCTGAGAGGCATGTTGAGCCCATTGAATATTTTTTTTTTTTTGTCCCAAATGATTGAATAATGACAAAAAGAAAAAAAAAATGTACAAAAAGTTGTCACTAAATGATATATTGCTCACACATGCCATGGTTATATGTGAAATTACACCCCAAAATACATTCTGCTGCTTCTCCTGAGTACGGGGATACCACATGTGTGGGACTTTTTGGGAGCCTAGCCGCGTACGGGACCCCAAAACCAAGCACCGCCTTCAAGGTTTCTAAGGGCATAAATTTTTGATTTCACTCCTCACTACCTATCACAGTTTTGAAGGCCATAAAATGTCAAAATAGCCCAAAACCCCCACAAATGACCCCATTTTGGAAAGTAGACACCCCAAGCTATTTGCTGAGAGGCATGGTGAGTATTTTACAGCTCTCATTTGTTTTTGAAAATTAAGAAAGACATTTTTTTTTCTTTTTTTTTTCTTTTTTTACATTTTCAAAACTTTGTGACAAAAAGCGAGATCTGCAAAATACTCAACATACCTCTCAGCAAATAGCTTGGGGTGTCTACTTTCCAAAATGGGGTCATTTGGGGGGGTTTTGTGCCATCTGGGCATTCCATGGCCTCCGAAACTGTGATAGGCAGTGAGGAGTGAAATCAAAAATTTACACCCATAGAAATCCTGAAGGCGGTGCTTGGTTTTTGGGGTCCCGTACGCGACTAGGCTCCCAAAAAGTCCCACACATGTGGTATCCCCGTACTCAGGAGAAGCAACAGAATGTATTTTGGGGTGTAATTCCACATATGCCCATGGCATGTTTGAGCAATATATAATTTAGTGACAACTTTTTGTACATTTTTTTTTTTTTTTGGTCATTATTCAATCACTTGGGACAAAAAAAAAATATTCAATGGGCTCAACATGCCTCTCAGCAAATAGCTTGAGGTGTCTACTTTACAAAATGGGGTCATTTGGGGGGGTTTTGAACTGTCCTGGCATTTTATGCACAACATTAGGAAGCTTATGTCACACATCATCCACTCTTCTAACCACTTGAAGACAAAGCCCTTTCTGACACTTTTTGTTTACATGAAAAAAAAAATTTTTTTGCAAGAAAATTATGTTGAACCCCCAAACATTATATATTTTTTTAAAGCAAAGGCCCTACAGATTAAAATAGTGGGTGTTGCATTTTTTTTCCACACAGTATTTGCGCAGCGATTTTTCAAACGCATTTTTTGGGGGAAAAACACACTTTTTTTATTTTTAATGCACTAAAAAACACTATATTGCCCAAATGTTTGATGAAATAAAAAAGATGATCATAGGCCGAGTACATGGATACCAAACACGACATGCTTTAAAATTGCGCACAAACGCGCAGCGGCGACAAACTACATTCATTTTTAAAAGCATTTAAAAGCCTTTACAGGTTACCACGTTAGATTTACAGAGGAGGTCTACTGCTAAAATGACTGCCCTCGATCTGACCTTCGCGGTGATACCTCACATGCATGATGCAATTGCTGTTTACATATGACGCTAGACCGACGCTTGCGTTCGCCTTTGCGCAAGAGCAGGGGGGGACAGCGGTGCTTTTTTTTATTTTTTTATTTTTTATTATTTATTTGGCTTTTTTATTTTATTTTTAAACTGTGCCTTCCATATTTTATTTTTTTACCATTTTTATCGTTATCTCAGGGAATGTAAATATCCCCTATGATAGCAATAAGTAGTGACAGGTACTCTTTTTTTGAAAAAAATTGGGGGGTTAGACCCTAGATCTTTCCTCTGCCCTCAAAGCATCTGACCACACCAAGATCGGTGTGATAAAATGCTTTCCCAATTTCCCAATGGCGCTTTTTATATCCGGGGGGGGGGGACATTCCCTCCCACTGCTTGTAAAAGCAGTCTAGAGGCTAATTATCTGCTAGAATTGCTTTTACATGAAAGCCGGCTGCTGGCTGAAAAGAATGATACCAAGATGATACCTAAACCCGCAGGCATCATTCTGGTATAAACATTCAAAGTCCAGCAACATACCAGTACGTTGCTGGTCCTTGTTGGACATGTATTGTAATTTTTTTTTTCATACAGCCTATTGGCTGAACGAAAAAAAGAGATTGATTGGTGGGTATGCCCACCATTAGAATACCTCCTATCATCCACCCACTTCTAATGATGGGCATATATGCCGAAGCATGGGGGCATCCTCCCGCAAAAAAGTTATGCCGCGTACACACGGTCAAGCCTTCGTCGGAATTTCGACCGTATGTACGCGGCATAAAAGGTTATGCCGCGTACACACGGTCGGACTTTTCCACGGGCAAGCCTCCGTTGGAATTTCGACCGTATATACGCGGCATTAGGAGCAAAATCGCTCCTCCGCCCCTGCTGCCCCCATGCTTCGGCATATATGCTCTTTTTTTTAACTGTGGTGGTGAAATCACCTCCTACAGCGTTGGAGTCACAGCTGTCAAGATAAATAGATCCGCGCTGCAACTGAATGGCGTACCTGCTAAGCAAATGGTGGTTAACATTAAAACAAAGTAACATTACAGTACAACAGTAAGACCTTACCATGCCATACCTGCAAAGCAAATACCAAAACAAAACCTAGTAAAAAATAAAAAAATGTTTTAACGCAACCTGTGCCTAAAATATATATATGCCGAAGCATGGGGGCATCCTCCCGCAAAAAAGTTATGCCGCGTACACACGGTCGGAATTTTCCACGGGCAGGCCTCCGTCGGAATTTCGACCGTATGTACGCGGCATTAGGAGCAAAATCGCTCCTCCGCCCCTGCTGCCCCCATGCTTCGGCATATATGCTCTTTTTTTTAACTGTGGTGGTGAAATCACCTCCTACAGCACTGGAGTCATGGCTTTATGTATCGTGGGAGCAAACGCTGTTGCTGTCAAGATAAATAATTCCGCGCTGCAGTTGAATGGCGCACCTGAAAACAAAAAATTACATACCTGAAAAGCAAGCATGATAAAACATTGCAGAATAGAATACAGTAAAAAAGAGCAGAACAATAGAGAGAAAATAGAGAGAGAGAGAACAATAAAACAACAACTATTTTTGGTTTTTTTATTTTATATTTTTTTTGTGTTTTGTTTTTTACGTTTTTTTTTTCTTTTTTACACTTTTTTTTGTAACTTTACAACTGTAATGGTTCGGGTCTCTCAAAATGTAATGGCATCTTGGGAGACCCTGTGTAAGTGTGTCCTTGTCTGTGAAATGCTGTACCCTACGCTAAAACTTCACTTTTGAGTGGTAGCGTTCAAAACATTCACCTTGGACTGGTTGATATTGATGGTTGCTATGGACTGGTTGCTATGGACGGTTGCTATGGACAGTTGCTATGGACGGTTGCTACGGATTGGTTGTTATGGACGGTTGCTATGGATTGGTTGCCATGGACAGTTGCTATGGACTGGATGCTATGGATAGTTGCTATGGATGGTTGCTATGGACAGTTGCTATGGACAGTTGCTATGGACAGTTGCTATGGACGGTTGCTATGGACTGGTTGCAATGGATGGTTGCTATGGACAGTTGCTATAGACTGGTTGCTATGGATGTTGCTATGGACGGTTGCTATGGACTGGTTGCTATGGACGTTTGCTATGGACTGGTTGATATGGATCAGGCCTGTCTCTGCGAACGCTGCAGTTATGTGTGTTGTGTTTGGTAAGTGACAGTGATCGATCGATACTGCACTTGGGTGGGCTGGGCTGGGCTGGGCTGGGCGGAGGGGCTAAACGCAGGCGCTAGCAGGTATCTGGGCTGATCCCGCTGTGTTTTTGGGAACCCTAAACCGCTGGGGATGCTAGTATAGATCTGATCAGATACTATACCACTAAGGGGGGTGTATGCTTTGCGCGTGGGTGTTAGCGTTACTGGCACTAACCTAACACTGCCTGGGGCGACGCAGACCCTCTCTGGCGCTAAAACCTAATTGATCTCACCCGCCGGGCGATCAGGGGGGTTAAACCTTTATTGGGTTATATACGGCGGGTGCCCTGATGCTATAAAAAGCAAACTAATCAACCAGCGTCACCCGTAACCTTTATATGGTGATCACTGGTGAAAGGGTTAACTAGGGGCAATCAGGGGGTTAAAACCTTTATTAGGTTAAATATGGGGGTACCTGACACTATATAAAAACCTGACGGGTAACCTAAATAACTAAATAACTTACTGGCTAACCAGTGACACCAGTGACGCTTATACGGCGATCACTGGTGAAAGGGTTAACTCTAGGGGCAATCAGGGGGTTAAAATAATATATGGGGGTACCTGACACTAATAAAAACCTGCGGCGAACCTAAGAAAAAATAACTGCCTATCTAAAACACCAGCGACACGAATACAGCGATCGGAAAAACAATCGCTTAGTGACGCTGAAGTTAGGGGGTGAAAGGGTTACCTGGGGGGTGATCAAGGGGTTAAACCTTTATTAGGGGGGGGGTTAGGGGGCTACCCTGGACCTAAATGGGCCTAATCCTAACTGCCCTGCAACTTTTTACAATCACAGATGACACTAAATGCAGTGATCAGTAAAATAAATGATCACTGCAATCAGTGACACTGTGATTGGGGGCTTTGGGGTGACCTGGGGGGTGATCTGGGGGTGACTGGGGGGTGAAATGTGTGCCTATGTGTACCTACGTGTCAGTGGACTGTTGGTGCACTAACCTGCTTCTTCTGTCCTCGGCGCCGGGAACGAAAAGACCGCAGCGAGGGAGATGACATCACTTCCTTCAGCCTGTATTTACATTTCAGGCAGGAGGAAGCAATTTCATTCGCCGGGAGCGATCGCGAGGGGGGGGGGCGGAATCGAGCGGCCGCCCCCTCATGCCTGATCGCTCCCGAACACTTAACGGCCGCTCACTGCAGTGAAGGGGGGTCCGGATGGACCCCCCAACTGCACAAAGGCGATCACGTAGATCTACGTGATTCTGCCTGTCTGTGCCATTCTGCTGACGTAAATCGGCGGTGGGCGGTCGTTAAGTGGTTAAAGAATGTCTTGGGATTTTTTTACTCTCCTCCGCTATGTGCCTTTCATGTTCTATCTTAGCCACCCTGATTGCACCCATACGATTCTTGTTGCATTCTTTGTAATGTTAGAATGCTGTTGATGATCCCTCAGCCTTGTATTTTTTGAAGGCCTTCCCCTTTGCTTTTATATGCATTTTTACGTTGGAGTTAAGCCACCCGGGACTTTTATTAGCTCTTTAAATGTATTCCCCATTGGGATTCACTGACCAATGCCCTTATTTAATATGCTCTTAAAGCATACAAATTTTTCCTCCGTGTTCTTTGTACCTAATATGTTATCCCAATTTATATCTTCTAGCAAGGATCGTAGTTTAGGGAAGTTGGTTCTTTTGAAATTCAGTGTCTTTGTATTCCCCTTAAGCCCTGTACACACGATCGGATTTCCTATGGATCCTAAATGAAATCCGATGAAGCTGACTTCCATCAGTCTTGCCTACACACTATCAGTCAAAAATCCAACTGTCCCAAATGCTGTGACGTAAAACACTCCGACAAGCCGAGAAAAATGAAGTTTGATGCTTCTGAGCATGCGTCGACTTGATTCTGAGCATGCGTGGGTTTTTTGTTCGATGGAGTTCCACACAGACGATCGGAATTTGCTATCGTTTTTTTTCCATCGGATAAATTTAAAACATGTTCTATTTTTTCTCACCGGTGGAAAAAAGACCAATGGGGCCCATACATGATCAGTTTGTCCGATGAGAAAACTCCATCGGACTGTTTTCATCTGTAAAACCGATCGTGTGTACACGGCATCATGTTTCCTATTTGTGTGAAAACAAATTGACCTAGGATCGCTGTTTCCTAAATTGCCCCATACTTCCACATCCGTGATCAGGTCTGTATTGTTGGTATTCAGTAGGTCTAGTAACGCTTTGTTTGTAGTTGGTGCATTTACCATCTGACCCATGAAATTGTCCTGCAAGACATTTAGGAACTGGCGAACCTTAGATGAATGCGTGGTTCCTTTCACCCAGTCTATGTCTGGATAATTAAAATCCCCCATTATAATGACACTTCCCATTCTTGCTAATCCAAATTGTGATAGGAGGTCCGCCTCCACTTCCTCCTCCCCTTGGTTAGGGGGCATATAGCATTCTCCCAGTATATCTTTTCCCTTGGTTACCTCCCTTTGTAGTTCTACCCATAAGGATTCCACCTCCTCCCTTGCTCCCTTAGTGATGTCATCTCTCACATTCACTTGTACATAATTTTTGATATACAGGCATACCCCTCCCCCTTTTTTACCCTCTCTAACCCTGCAATATAGGGAATACCCTTGAATGATTGCCAGCCAATCATGATAGCTGTCGAACCAAGTCTCCGTAATTCCTACAAAATCGAAATCTTCCGCGTACAACAGTAGCTCTAGTTCTCCCATCTTGTCCGCCAGACTTCTGGCATTGGTGAACATGCCACGTAGTTTAGACTAGTCGCATACTATCTCCTTATTGGGTGCTCTGGGGTTGCAAATAGGACTTGTTACTATACTTACCTTGGGTTTACGTGCTTTAGTCAACCTATGACTAATGCCCTCAATACTACCCTCTAGAATATGTTTTGCGCTGACTATCTCTACCTCTGGACCCTCCCCCCATCACCTAGTTTTAATCTTCACTTGCAGCAGATCTGCACCTTCCCTGTTTAGGTGCAGCCTGTCCCTTCTATAGAGCTGGTAACCGACTGAGCAGTTGCCCCAGTTCTCCACGAACCCAAACCCCTCTGTTCTACACCAGCTCCTCAGCCACTTGTTTACTTGCCTAATCTCCCTCTGCCTTTCTGGTGTGGCTCGAGGTACCGGTTTATTTGTGAGAATACTACCTTGGAGGTCCTTTTCCTCAATTTAGCTCCTAAGTCCCTAAAATCGTTTTTAGGACACTCCATCTTCCTCTGACTTTGTCATTGGTGCCAACGGGCACCATGACAGCCGGGTCTTCCCCAGCCCCTCCCAGTAATCTGTCCACCAGATCCGTGATGTGCCAAACCCGAGTGTCCGGTAGACAACATACAGTTTGGCGCTTCAGGTCTTTGTGATAGATTGCCCTCTCTGTCCTTCTAAGAATTGAGTCCCCTATCACCAGAATCTGTCTTTCCTTTCTTTCCCACACTCAAGTGATGATAGTGTTCCTTCATTTTTATATTATTTAATAACCTTTTTAATTATTTATAGCTTCTCTAACTGTGGACATTAGGGATGAGCTTCGAGTTCGAGTCAAACTCATGTTCGACTCGAACATTGCCTGTTCGCCCGTTCGCCGAACAGCGAACAAATTGGGGTGTTCGCGGCAAATTTGAAAAGTCTATGGGAGAAATCTAAAGTGCTAATTATAAAGGCTTATATGCAAGTTATTGTCATAAAAAGTGTTTGGGGACCTGGGTCCTGCCCCAGGGAACATGTATCAATGCAAAAAAAAGTTTTAAAAACTGCCGTTTTTTTGGGAGCAGTGATTTTAATAATGCTTAAAGTGAAACAATAAAAGTGAAAATATTCCTTTAAATTTCGTACATGGGGGGTGTGTATAATATGCATGTAAAGTCGCGCATGTTTCCCGTGCTTAGAACTGTCCCTGCACAAAATGTCATTTCTGAAGGAAAAAAAGTCATTTATAACTCACTCGCGAGTCGCGGCCAGGGATGAGCCGAACACCCCCTGTTCGGTTCGCACCAGAACCTGCGAACAGACAGAATGTTCGCGCGAACTTTAGAACCCTATTAAATACAATGGACTCGAACGTTCGAAATCTAAAGTGCTAATTATAAAGGCTAATATGCAAGTTATTGTCCTAAAAAGTGTTTGGGGACCTGGGTCCTGCCATAGGGGACATGTATCAATGCAAAAAAAGGTTTAAAAAATAGACGTTTTTACGGGAGCAGTGATTTTAATAATGCTTAAAATGAAAAAATAAAAGTGAAATATTCCTTTAAATTTCGTACCTGGGGGGTGTGTATGATATGCATGTAAAGTGGCGCATGTTTCCCGTGCTTAGAACTGTCCCTGCATAAAATGTCATTTTTGAAGGAAAAAAAGTCATTTAAAACTCACTCGCGGCTATAATGAATTGTCGGCTTTTATCAATACATAGAAAAGTCATTGATAAAAATTAAAAAAAAGCGTGGGGGTTCCCCCAAATTCAATTACCAGGCCCTTTAGGTCTGGAATGGATATTAAGGGGAACCCCGCCGCAAATTTTTAAAAAAATGGCGTGGGGTTCCCCCTAAATATCCATACCAGGCCCTTGAGATCTGGCATGGATTTTAAGGGGAACTCCACCCCAAATTAAAAAAAAAATGGTGTGGAGTCCCCCCAAAAATCCATACCAGACCCTTATCCGAGCACGTAACCTGGCCGGCCGCAGGGGAAGAGGGGGGGACGAGAGAGCGGCCCCCCTCCCTCCTGAACCGTACCAGGCCATATGCCCTCAACATGGGGAGGATGTCCCCATGTTGATGGGGACGAGGGCCTCATCCCCACAACCCTTGCCCGGTGGTTGTGGGGGTCTGCGGGTGGGGGCTTATCGGAATCTGGAAGACCCCTTTAACAAAGGGGACCCCCAGATCCCGGCCCCCCCTATGTGAATTGGTAAGGGGTACATTGTACCCCTACCATTTCACGAAGAAAGCGTAAAAAAATGTAAAAAAAACCCACACAAACACCCTGAAAAAGTCCTTTATTAAAAAAAATAAAAAAAATAAAACATTCCAGCGATGAAATCCAGTGTCCCGCGGCGATCCCGATATCCAGCGCTGTCCGTCATTGGTTTTGCCTGAGCGGACCTGATGGGGAACTTCCTCCTCAGTGTTTTAAATGTATAGACCCGCCCCTTCTAAAGTTCCCCATCAGGTCCGCTCAGCGGACCAGATGCGGAACATGAGAAGGGGCGGGTCTATACATGTATTACCAAAGTGAGAGAAGTTCCCCATCAGGTCCGCCCCCTCGGTATGTCGGACCCGCCTACATCATTGGCTTGAGCGGGGAACTTCCTTCACTGTGTAATATAAATTTACACAGTGAAGGAAGTTCCCCGCTCAGGCCAATGACGTAGGCGGGGTCCGACATACCGAGGGGGCGGACCTGATGGGGAACTTCCTTCACTGCGTAATACATGTATAGAGTCTATAGCAGTGAAGGGGTCTATAGACTCTATACATGTATTACGCAGTGAACGAAGTTCCCCATCAGGTCCGCCCCCTCGGTATGTCGGACCCGCCTACGTCATTGGCTTGAGCGGGGAACTTCCTTCACTGTGTAATTTAAATTTACACAGTGAAGGAAGTTCCCCACTCAAGCCAATGACGTAGGCGGGTGCGACATACCGAGGGGACGGACCTGATGGGGAACTTCTCTCACTTTGGTAATACATGTATAGACCCGCCCCTTCTCATGTTCCGCATCTGGTCCGCTGAGACATCGGGATCGCCGCGGGACACTGGATTTCATCGCTGGAATGTTTTTTGTTTTTTTTTTAATAAAGGACTTTTTCAAGGTGTTTGTGTGTTTTTTTTTTAATTTTACGCTTTCTTCGTGAAATGGTAGGGGTACAATGTACCCCTTACCAATTCACATAGGGGGGGCGGGATCTGGGGGTCCCCTTTGTTAAAGGGGTCTTCCAGATTCCGATAAGCCCCCCGCCGGCAGACCCCCACAACCACCGGGCAAGGGTTGTGGGGATGAGGCCCTTGTCCCCATCAACATGGGGACATCCTCCCCATGTTGAGGGCATGTGGCCTGGTACGGTTCAGGAGGGAGGGGGGGCCGCTCTATCGCCCCCCCCTCTTCCCCTGCGGCCGGCCAGGTTGCGTGCTCGGATAAGGGTCTGGTATGGATTTTTGGGGGGACTCCACGCCATTTTTTTTTTTATTTGGGGTGGAGTTCCCCTTAAAATCCATGCCAGATCTCAAGGGCCTGGTATGGATATTTCGGGGGAACCCCACGCCATTTTTTAAAAATTTGCTGCGGGGTTCCCCTTAATATCCATTCCAGACCTGAAGGGCCTGGTAATTGAATTTGGGGGAACCCCCATGCTTTTTTTTTTTTTTTTTTTTTTTATCAATGACTTTTGTATGTATTGCCGGGAGCCGACAATTCATTAATAGCCGCGAGTGAGTTTTAAATGACTTTTTTTCCTTCAAAAATGACACTTTGTGCAGGGACAGTTCTAAGCACGGGAAACATGCGCCACACCCCCCAGGTACGAAATTTAAAGGAATATTTCACTTTTATTGTTTCACTTTAAGCATTATTAAAATTACTGCTCCCGAAAAAACGGGCGTTTAAAAAAAAAAAAATTGCATTGATACATGTCCCCTGGGGCAGGACCCGGGTCCCCAAACACTTTTTAGGACAATAACTTGCATATTAGGCTTTATAATTAGCACTTTAGATTTCTCCCATAGACTTTTCGAATTTGCCGCGAACACCCCAATTTGTTCGCTGTTTGGCGAACGGGGCGAACAGGCAATGTTCGAGTCGAACATGAGTTTGACTCGAACTCGAAGCTCATCCCTAGTCGCGGCTATTAATGAATTGTCGGCTCCCGGCAATACATAGAAAAGTCATTGATAAAAAAGGAAAAAAAAGCATGGGGGTCCCCCCAAATTCAATTACCAGGCCCTTCAGGTCTGGTATAGATATTAAGGGGAACCCCGCCGCAAATAAAAAAAAAAAAGTGCAGTTCCCCCCAAATATCCATACAAGGCCCTTCAGATCTGGCATGGATTTTAAGGGGAACTCCACCCCAAATTAAAAAAAAAATGGCGTGGAGTCCCCCCAAAAATCCATACCAGACCCTTATCCGAGCACGCAACCTGGCAGGCCGCAGGAAAAGAGGGGGGGACGAGAGAGCGCCCCCCCCCTGAACCGTACCAGGCCACATACCCTCAACATGGGGAGGATGTCCCCATGTTGATGGGGACAAGGGCCTCATCCCCACAACCCTTGCCCGGTGGTTGTGGGGGTCTGCGGGCAGGGGGCTTATCGGAATCTGGAAGACCCCTTTAACAAAGGGGACCGCCAGATCCCGCCCCCCCTATGTGAATTGGTAAGGGGTACATTGTACCCCTACCATTTCACGAAGAAAGTGTAAAAAAATGTAAAAAAAAAAACACACAAACTTCCTTCACTGTGTAATTCATGAATAGACCCGCCCCTTCTCATGTTCCGCATCTGGTCCGCTTAGCCTTACACCTAGTCATTGGCTGAGCGGACCTGATGGGAAACTTTAGAAGGGGCGGGTCTATTCATGTATTACACAGTGAAGGAAGTTCCCCATCAGGTCCGCCTCCTCGTATGTCAGACCCCGCCTACGTCATTTGCCTGAGCGGACCTGATGGGGAACTTCCTTCACTGTGTAATACATGAATAGACCCGCCCCTTCTCACGTTCCGCATCTGGTCCGCTTAGCCTTACACCTATTCATCGGCTGAGCAGACCTGATGGGGAACTTTAGAAGGGGCGGGTCTTCCTATACTGCGGAGGAAGTTCCCCATCAGGTCCGCCCAGGCTCAGCCAATGGCGGACAGTGCTGGACATCGGATCGCCGCAGGACACTGGATTTCATCGCTGGAATGTTTTTTTTTTCTAATAAAGGACTTTTCCAAGGTTCCAATTCACATGGGAGGGGCGGGATCTGGGGGTCCCCTTTGTTAAAGGGGTCTTCCAGATTCCAATTAGCCCCCTGCCCGCAGACCCCCACAACCACGGGGCAAGGGTTGTGGGGATGAGGCCCTTGTCCCCATCAACATGAGGACATCCTCCCCATGTTGAGGTCATGTGGCCTGGTATGGTTCAGGAAGGGGGGGCGCTCTCTCGTCCCCCCCTCTTTTCCTGCGGCCTGCCAGGTTGCGTGCTCGGATAAGGGTCTGGTATGGATTTTTGGGGGGACTCCACGCCATTAAAAAAAAAAAATTGTGGTGGAGTTCCCCTTAAAATCCATGCCAGATCTGAAGGGCCTGGTATGGATATTTAGGGGGAACCGCACGCATTTTTTTTAAATTTGTGGCGGGGTTCCCCATAATATCTATACCAGACCTGAACTTTTTTTTGCATTGATACATGTCCCCTGGGGCAGAACCCGGGTCCCCAAACACTTTTTAGGACAATACCTTGCATATAAGCCTTTATAATTGGCACTTTAGATTTCGAACGTTCGAGTCCATTGTATTTAACCACTTAACAACCACCTGCCGACAAATAACGTCGACAAGGTGGTTGCTTAACTCTGGGAGGACGTTATATAACATCCTCCCAGAATCGCGCTCCCGCGCGCCCCCTGGGGTGCGCACACGGGAAACTCCGTGACCGCCGGGTCCTCTGGAGGACCCGGCGGATCACGAATCGCGGTAAATCGCCGCCGATAGCGGCCGTTTACCACGTGATCGCTCCGTCAAATGACGGAGCAATCACTTGTAAACAGACCGGCGTCATTTGATGACGCCGGTTCCTCCCTCCCCTCTCTGTACCGATCGGTACAGTGTGAGAGGAGAGGGGAGGGAGCGGATGGCAGCAGCAGCACTGTGGGCTGGATCTGTGACAATTGCAGTCACAGATCCAGCCATCCATCCATCCCTGCTCAGCCATCCCTGGTGCAATACCCTGCCAATACTCTGCAATACACCCTGCCAATACTCTGCAAAATACCCTGCGCAATACTCTGCAAAATACTCTGCAATACCCTGGTGCAATACTCTGCAATACCCTGGCGCAATACTCTGCAATACCCTGCGCAATACTCTGCAATACCCTGCGCAATACTCTGCAATACTCTGCAATACCCTGCGCAATACTCTGCAATACCCTGCAAAATACTCTGCAATACCCTGCAAAATACTCTGCAATACCCTGCGCAATACTCTGCAATACCCTGCACAATACTCTGCAATACCCTGCAAAATACTCTGCAATACCCTGCAAAATACTCTGCAATACCCTGCGCAATACCCTGCAAAATACTCTGCAATACCCTGCGCAATACTCTGCAATACCCTGCGCAATACTCTGCAATACCCTGCGCAATACTCTGCACAATACTTTGCAATACCCTGCGCAATACTCTGCAATACCCTGCGCAATACTCTGCAATACCCTGCACAATACTCTGCAAAATACTCTGCAATACCCTGCACAATACTCTGCAATACCCTGCGCAATACTCTGCAATACCCTGTGCAATACTCTGCAATACCCTGCGCAATACTCTGCAATACCCTGCGCAATACTCTGCAATACCCTGCACAATACTCTGCAATACCCTGCAATACCCTGTGCAATACCCCGTGCAATACCCTGCCATACTCCGCAATACCCTGCCATAGTCCGCAATACTCCTCAATGCCCTGCAATACTCCGCAATGCCCACTTCCCGCCCGCCGGCCGTCATATGACGTCCTTGACTTTGTGCGGGGATATCTGAATGATGGGAGCAGCTACAGGCATCATTCAGATATTAGCTTTTTCAGCCGGCGATTCCCTACACCATAAGAACAATCATAGCGGCTGTTCCGCTGCTTGATCATTCTTACGGGAGGCGAGAGGGGATGTCCCCCCCTCCCGCTGCCCTCCGATGCTTCTACCGACTCACCGCTACGATCAAAGCCAAGATTGTTTTTTTGTTTTTTTTTGTTTTTTCAGGCTTCCCAGCCTAGAGGTGAGATGTGGGGTCTTATTGACCTCATATCTCATTGTAAAGAGGACCTGTCATGCCATATTCCTATTACAAGGGATGTTTACGTTCCTTGTAATAGGTATAAAAGTGATCAAAAAAAATTTTGGGGCGGAAAAACATGTCAAACTAAAATAAATAAAGTAAAATGAACAATAAAAAAAATATATATTTTTTTTAAAGCGCCCCTGTCCCCGTGAGCTCGCATACAGAAGCGAACGCATACGTAAGTCCCGCCCACATATGAAAACGGTTTTCAAACCACACATGTGAGGTATCTCTGCGAACGTTAGAGCGAGAGCAATCATTTTGGCCCTAGACCTCCTCTGTAACTAAAATCATGTAACCAGTAAAAATATTTAAAGCGTCGCCTATGGGGATTTTTTTAAGTAGCGAAGTTTGGCGCCATTCCACGAGTGTGTGCAATTTTTAAGGGTGACATGTTAGGTATCTATTTACTCGGCGTAACTTCATCTTTCACATTATGCAAAAACATTGGGCTAACTTTACTGTTTTTTTTTTTTTTTAAGCACAAAACATTTTTTTTCCGTAAAAAAACGCGTTAAATAAATTGCTGCGCAAATATCGTGCGAGATAAAAAGTTGCAACAACCACCATTATATTCTCTAAGGTCTTTGCTAAAAAAACATATATAATGTTTTGGGGTTCTATGTAATTTTCTAGCAAATAAATGATGATTTTTACATGTAGGAGAGAAATGTCAGAATTGGCCTCGGTGCTCCAGAACGCCTGAAGGTGCTCCCTGCATGTTGGGCCTCTCTATGTGGCCACACTGTGTAAAAGTCTCACACATGTGGTATCGCCATACTCGGGAGGAATAGTAGAATGTGTTTTGGGGTGTAATTTGTGGAATGCATATGCTGTGTGTGAGAAATAACCTGCTAATATGACAATTTTGTGAAAAAAAAAAAAAGAGAAAAAAAAAATCTTGATTTTGCAAAGAATTGTGGGAAAAAATGACAACTTCAAAAAACTCACAATGCCTCTTTCTGAATACCTTGGAATGTCTTCTTTCCAAAAAGGGGTCATTTGGGGGGTATTTGTACTTTTCTGGCATGTTAGGGTCTCAAGAAATGAGATCGGCCGTCAGTACTTCAGGTGTGATCAATTTTCAGATATTGGCACCATAGCTTGTGGACTCTATAACTTTCACAAAGACCAAATAATATCCACCAATTTGTACTTATTTTTACCAAAGATATGTAGCAGTATAAATTTTGGCCAAAATTTATGAAGAAAAAATAGTAATTTGCAAAATTTTATAACAGAAACGAAAAAAAAATAATTTTTTTACAAAATTTTCAGTCTTTTTTCTCTTATAGCGCAAAAAATAAAAAACCCAACAGTGATTAAATACAACCAAAAGAAAGCTCTATTTGTGTGAAAAAAAGGACAAAAAATTTATATGGGTACAGTGTTGTATGACTGAGTAATTGTCATTCAAAATGTGAGAGCACCGAAAGCTGAAAATTGGTCTGGTTATTAAGGGGGTTTAAGTGCCCAGTGGTCAAGTGGTTAATAGGGTTCTAAAGTTCACACGAACATTCTGTCTGTTTGCAGGTTCTGGTGCGAACCGAACAGGGGGGTGTTCGGCTCATCCCTGGTGGACATGAGCCACATTGTTTTTATTATAAACGTATTGTACGTTAGTTTTATTTTAAACTTATTGCACAGTTTAATGTAAACTTGTTTACTTTAAACTGTGCAGAGGAATAAAACCAAAGCAATGCCTGGTAAACAGAAACTATATATTTAAGAGAACACTGCATATGATGCAATTAAAAATGCAAACGCTTTGTTCCAGATCCTTCCAAAATACTTTAAATTTGCTTGTCATAAGCAAAACACAAACACCCAGGTACACTACATTGTAATAAATTTACAACAGTTACTTAAGTTCAGCAGGGACTGGACGAATGTTAATCCACGTATGGCCACTACTTTTGCACAGAAGTCAATCTACTGATAGACTTACAGTGTGTTCGACCCCCAGGGCCGGCCCTACCATGGGACCCGATGGTACCATTGTACCAGGCGGCACTTTTAGGGGGGCGGCAAATTGCCGCCTGCCCGCCATCCCATTCCGCCCGTTCCTCTCCCCCACTCCACCTTTCACTGTGAAACAGCAGCAGCGGCATTGTAAAGAATACACTGTGCCTGCGGCTGCGGTGTGTGTTCTGGATTTAAAAAACTCCTTTCTGTCTCTTCCCCCTCCCTCCAGTCTCGTGCAGTGCGGGGTCCCTGTTATCTCCGACTCAACCTCCCCCCCCCCCCCCAATCACCAGTGCGGAGTGTTGTGAGAACTGGGGGGCGGAGCTCACTGTCTCCTGTCAGGCTGGCCAGAGGAAGGGAGGAGGTGAGCTGATTTTTTCTGGGAGAAGTTTTCTAGGGTGGATAGTAGTTGCTTTCAAGGTGGTTTTTTCTTCAGGAGATGCAGTGAAGGGTTAACAGAAGTTGACAGAAGAATCGGAGGAGATAGTGAGTTTGAGTGTGGGGGGGGGGGGGGGGGAGGGGAGGGGGGTCTGCAGCAGCCCGATCACATTTGACAGATCAATTCTAAGCATGAAAAGTCTGTGCAAACATCCTCCAATCCAATTGTTCAGACTAGATAATGTGAAGTCATTTATAACCATTCATGTAACCTGTATATATGTGGTGAGTTCACACCTCTGATTGTACAGACTCAGAGCCTGGATACCACAGGGTTATATGAATGGTCATACATTACCTTCACATTATCTGGGTATACAGAGTGCTGGGAGCTCCATTACATAGATCTGTAGTACTGTTGTATGATTTATTGTTGTATGTTTTTAGTGGATGAGTTTTTTTTTTATTATATACATCGCTATCTGACCACTTCTCAGCCCCCAACTCCCCCCAGCTTGCATCACCCCCCCAGACCACTTCATACAGACGTCACTCAGAGCTGCTTCCTACCCCCCCCCCCCATCATTTCATGGTCACTTTCCTTCCCCTATCTTCCCAACATCACTCCCTGGTCACCCCATAGACACAGCAAGAAATCCCTCCCCATTCTGCCACCGCCATACCCTCCAAAGTCCTCTCCTGTACCAACTGCACCCATCATACCCTCCGAACTCCTCCCCTGTACTAACTGCACCCATCATACCCTCCGAACTCCTCTCCTGTACCAACTGCACCCATCATACCCCCTGAACCCCTCCCCTGTACTAACCGCACCCATCATACCCTCCGAACTCCTCCCCTGTACTAACTGCACCCATCATACCCTCCGAACTCCTCTCCTGTACTAACTGCACCTATCATACCCTTCACACTCCTCTCCTGTACATACTGCCCCCCTCATACCCTCCAAACTCCTCTCCTGTACATACCGCCCCATCATACCCTCCACACTCCTCTCCTGTACAAACCGCCCCCCTCATACCCTCTCAACTCCTCTTCTATACATACTGCTCCATCATACCCTCCACACTTCTCTCTTATGCATACTGCCCCCATTATACCCTCTGCACTCCTCTCCTGTACATACTGCCCCCATCTTACCCTCTGCACTCCTCTTCTGCAGAACCCTGTGCATTCAGATGTAAAGGGGAACTCTGCAGATTCAGATCTAAAGGAGAACTCTGTTGACTCTGATATAAAGGGGGACTCTTGTGATTAACTCCATATGATTAGAAATTTTATTTAATCACAAAAATATATGTACAGGGTATACTAAATAAAAAAAAAATAGCTGTGCATTGCTTTGTACAGAGGTAATGAATTTAATGTACTACAAAAAAATATATATATTGGCGTGTGCTGCTAATGTGTTCGGGTTTGGCTTGACGAAAAGGTGGCAACCCTACTCTGCACTGTGAGGCAAATTGTCGCTAACCCGTTCCGCCCGCTCCGCTGTGAGGCAAATTGACGCCCGCCCGCCAGCCAGCCCGCTCCGCTCCCCGCGCGCTCCATTCACCTGGGCGTTGGGCCAAGGTGAATGGAGCATGCGGGCAGAACAGAGGAACAGTCAGCGGGCGGGACAGTCAGCAAGTGAGCGGGCTTGCTGGCCAAACAGCGGGCGGGGGAGCAGAGAGATGACATCATCTCTCACTGCCCGCCCTGCATCACTGCAGTTCCGCCCCCACTGTGCGGGCAGCAGAGAGATTACATTAGCTCTCTGCTGCCTGCCTTTACTCTGGGACACAGCAAGTGACAATCTGCAACGTGTGGCAGGTGACGTTTGTGGCAAGTGACAATCCGCAATGTGTGGCAGGTGACGTTGTGGCAAGTGACAATCTGCAACGTGTGGCAGGTGACGTTGTGACAAGTGACAATCCACTATGTGTGGCCGGTGACATCGCGGCCGCCGGCTACGCACAGGTCCTTTTATACTCCTATATACATGTATAGAGCCATGACAGGTCCTCTTTATACTCCTACATACATGTATAGAGCCATGGCAGGTCCTCTTTATACTTCTATATACATGTATATAGCCATGACAGGTCCTCTTTATACTCCTACATACATGTATAGAGCCATGACAGGTCCTCTTTATACTCCTACATACATGTATAGAGCCATGACAGGTCCTCTTTATATTTCTATAAACCGTATTTTTCCGTGGATAAGACGCTATTTTTTCCTAAAATAATAGCCTGTAAATCGAACAGCGTCTTATACACGGTTGGTCAGCCTGGGAGACATCCGCGAAGGTGCGTCGCGGCCCATAGCTTGTCAAGTGGCTTTCTCCAATCACGAGCCGTATGTTACTGACGTCAGCTAAAGCTGGGGGTGGAGGTGGAGAGTGAGCAGATGCGATCCTGTTGGAAGTGGAGATGCACAGATGCAACAGGGACCGGAGTGTTCTGGGACCAAGATGTCAGAAAATAATAAAAGTAAGTGATTGTCTTACTCTGCCAAATCAAACCAAATGTAGCCAGCTATGCAAAAAAGAGCGTGGGAATAGAGCTGCAGAGAAACAGTTTGGACTTGCCTCCGCAGAGTGTATGATAGACAGTGGAGAAAACAGGAAGAACAACCCCTGCATAATATACTAGTATTTAAACGTTACCTGCGGTAATTACTAAATAAAAATGTGTTCTGTTTTACCTATGTGTAAAATATTGATTTCTTAATTTTGGGTTGGAAAAGTGGGGGGCGTCTTGTACATGGGGGCGTCTTATAGACGGGGAAAATACAGTACATGTATAGAGCCATGACAGGTCCTCATTATACTTCTATATACATGTATAGAGCCATGGAAGGTCCTCTTTATACTCCTATATACATGAATAGAGCCATAACAGGTCCTTTTTATAGAGCCATGACAGGTCCACTTTAGTTATCATGATATAAAATGATGGATGTGGGGGCATTTTGGTGGGCGTGATTTATTTTATTTTTTTTGGGGGGGGGGGGGCAGCATTTCATTCTTGGTACCAGGCAGCACAATGTCTTCGGCCGGCACTGTCGACCCCCCTAAGTAAAAAATCTCATTGGTTTCTATAGATTACAGCTCCATTTTATTGCAAATCAGTTCACCTTTTATCCACTATAAGAACATTATTACTGTTTGCACTACATTGTATTTGTAGGTAACAGATCCTTCATTTAGATTGTGACCAAAGATATTCAAAAGCTGTGCAGACATTGCCATCTAGCGGCCTTTTATGATTTACCACACTTACTAGTAAAAATTGACCCACCATTGTTGCCATGTTGCAGACTAGCCATAATCTCAGTGAATAATAACACACAAGGATCAACACAAACGATGAACAGAGTGCAGCAATATATTGCCATGTCAGACTTGTCCAGGACAAGGTCGAATTTAAACTACACGCTCTGTAAACGCATTTTCAGAAACGTGGCAAAATTCTCCTTCTGCTTGTGGTGGCATTATTTTTTATTGGCGCCCCGAACGCAGTGCAATTTTGCCACATTTGTCGAAGGCCCTGCCCTTAGGGTGACCATGTGTCCCGGATTGCCCGGGACAGTCCCGCATTTTGCAGGTCTGTCCCGGGCACCTTCATTTCAGGACAATATAGTGTCCCGGAATGAAACTGACACAGCTACCCCCCCGGGCCAATCTGATGCCCCCAAAAAAGGCCGCCACATCACTGCTTTACTCACTTACAGTACTTGCCCTGGCCGGGAATGCCTGGAGGAGCACAATCCCTGCCCCCTGCTTGTGATTGGAGAAATCATAAATCCCGCCTCTTGTGTCCAATCACTGTGCTGTGATTCGTTACAGCACAAGCTGATTTTTGGGAAGGGGAGGTGTCCCTGAATGGTAATTTGGAGATGTGGTCACCCTACCTGCCCTACCATACCTTTTCAATGTTCTCAAATGCCTAGGTGGTGGACAGTGCTTTCCTGTCCAGTACAAAAAATGGTTTTCTTTGTTAAAGATGCCTAAATGAGGTCCCTTCAATGATATCCTCTGCTCCTACCTGTGCTAAGGATGCTCAGGAAGGCAGAATGGTGAAGTGGAAGAAAAAATGCAAGCAGGATTGCATGTTCCAACTTGGGACGTGTGAATGGGGTCTAAATATTATAGAAAGGAGAGATGAATGAAACAAAAGCCCATCATGATAGGGAGATAAAAGCTTAAAGTGTTTGTTACGCCAACATTTCATATTCTTGAAGTATATTGTTCTCTTTGCACTGCTTCCTATGAAATACCTGGTGATTCTGCCAGCCCCCCTATTGCAAACTGACCACACTAGGCATTAGAGTACATTTTTCCCATTGTGGTCAGTTTTCTGGCTGTGCATATATACGTGATCCCTGCTCCTGGCAGATACAGCAGCAATCAGTCTTCAGGTCCAGGCCAATGATTTTTGGCCTGGACCTGCTGAATGGTTTCCCGAACACAGATCAGCCTGTGCCTGTGTTTACAAAACACAGACACAGGAATTTATGTGATCTTCCTTCCTCTAGCCCTTTTTGGTTCCAGTAAGAGAAGAGATTAGTCAAAATGAGCACTAGAAGCACGCTTACACAGTAAAACACCTATTTAGGCACATTTAACCCATTGATCACCCCCCAGTTAACCCTTTCACTGCCCTGTCAACAGCATCATTATTACAGATTTTTTTGACTGGTTACTGTATTACTGTCATGGGCAACTTTCAAATAGCATTAGTTAACGTCCCTCCTAGAAAGCGTCAGATTTCCTGCCACACTATTGCCATCACATTAAACCCTTCAATTGCCAGCAACACTATCACAAACACACTATAAACCTCCTTTACTAGTATAGTGTGTGAACGAATCAGTATCTTTGATCAGATCAGAACTTCACTAGCATCATCAATAGTATGGTGTCCCCAAAAACACAGCATTATTATGATCAGCCCGACACCTGCCAGCATCTGCGTTTAACCCCCCTGCCCTCCCCCCAACAAGTGCAGTGTCAGTAGCAGGGGTGTACCTAGAGCATTTGGCACCCGGGGCGGATCCTATATCTCGCACCCCCACATTAAAATGTAAAAACACCCCACAGTGCCCCCTGCATACCTCTGCATCCTTCAATACCTTTTTGTCACTACTGTGTACCCCCTCTCCACAACTGCACCTCTGGACCCTTTAGGCCCCTTTCACACATGCGGACCATATGTCCGCTTTTTCATCCATGCGTTTACGGAGGAAAAAGGGACATACATTGGTCCCTATGAGATAGCGGGTGTCAGCGGATGAACATCTGCTGACACCCGATCTCGTCCGTGTCCGCAATCCTCCGATTCTGCAGACGGAGGAAAATCCTTTTTTTCAATTCGTCTGCAGAGCGGATCAGATGAACACGGACAGACGGTCCGTGTTCATCCGATCCCCCCATAGGGGAGAGCGGAGATCTGACAGGGCGGTGCCTGCACAGTGTGCGGGGACCGCCCTGTCATCCGCTGTCTCAGCGGGGATCAGCGGAGCGATCCCCACTGAGCAAGCGGAGGTTCACGGGGCGGATCATCACGGATCCTTCCCGTGTGAAAGGGGCCTAACATTACACAGCCCCCTGCACCCCTTTACATTACCCAGCACCCTGCCCTTCTGGACCCCTTTACATTACACAGCACCCTGCCCTTCTGGACCCCTTTACATTACACAGCACCCTGCCCTTCTGGACCCCTTTAAATTACACAGCACCCTGCATCTCTGGGCCCCTTTACATTACACAGCCCCCTGCACCTCTGGGCCCCTTTACATTACACAGCCCTCTGCACCTCTGGACCCCTTTACATTACACAGCCCCCTGCACCTCTGGGCCCCTTTACATTACACAGCCCTCTGCACCCCTTTACATTACACAGCACCTTGCACCTCTGGGCCCCTTTACATTACACAGCCCCCTGCACCTCTGGGCCCCTTTACATTACACAGCACCCTGCACCTCTGTACCCCTTTGCATTACACAGCACCCTGCATCTCTGGACCCCTTTACATTACACAGCACCCTGCCCTTCTGGACCCCTTTACATTACACAGCACCCTGCCCTTCTGGACCCCTTTATGTTACACAGCACCATGCACCTCTGGGCTCCTTTACATTACACAGCCCCCTGCACCTCTGGACCCCTTTACATTACACAGCACCCTGCGCCTCTGGACCCCTTTACATTACACAGCACCCTGCCCTTCTGGACCCCTTTACATTACACAGCACCCTGCCCTTCTGGACCCCTTTACATTACACAGCACCCTGCCCTTCTGGACCCCTTTACATTACACAGCACCCTGCCCTTCTGGACCCCTTTAAATTACACAGCACCCTGCATCTCTGGGCCCCTTTACATTACACAGCCCCCTGCACCTCTGGGCCCCTTTACATTACACAGCCCTCTGCACCCCTTTACATTACACAGCACCTTGCACCTCTGGGCCCCTTTACATTACACAGCCCCTTGCGCCTCTGGGCCCCTTTACATTACACAGCACCCTGCACCTCTGTACCCCTTTGCATTACACAGCACCCTGCATCTCTGGACCCCTTTACATTACGCAGCACCCTGCCCTTCTGGACCCCTTTACATTACACAGCACCCTGCCCTTCTGGACCCCTTTATGTTACACAGCACCATGCACCTCTGGGCTCCTTTACATTACACAGCCCCCTGCACCTCTGGACCCCTTTACGTTACACAGCCCCCTGCACCCCTTTACATTACACAGCACCCTGCGCCTCTGGACCCCTTTACATTACACAGCACCCTGCACCTCTGGACCCCTTTACATTACACAGCACCCTGCACCTCTGGACCCCTTTACATCACACAGCACCCTGCACCTCTGGGCCCCTTTACATTACACAGCACCCTGCACCTTTGGCCCCTTTTACATTACACAGCACCCTGCACCTCTGGACCCCTTTACATCACACAGCACTGGACCTGAATGTTACACAGACCCCCTTCAGTGTAGCCCCCCGTTCAGTGCAGACCCTCTCTTCAGTGTAGCCCCCCCTTCAGTGCAGACCCCCTTTAGTGTAGCCCATTGTTCAGTGCAGACCCCTCTTGAGTGTAGCCCCCTGTTAAGTGCAGACCCCCGTTCAGTGCAGACCCCCCGTTCAGTGCAGACCCCCTTCAGTGCAGCCCCCATTCAGTGCAGCCCCCTGTTCAGTGCAGACCCCCCTTCAGTGTACCCCCCTGTTCAGTGCAGACCCCCCTTCAGTTTAGCCCCCTGTTCTGTGTAGCCCCCCCTTCAGTGTAGCCCCCCTTCAGTGTAGCCCCCCCCCCTTCAGTGTAGCCCCCTGTTCAGTGCAGCCCCCCAATCAGTGCAGCCCCCCAATCAGTGTAGCCCCCGTTCAGTGCAGCCCCCGTTCAGTGTAGCTCCCCATTCAGTGTAGCCCCCCATTCAGTGCAGACCACCTCCCCATTCAGTACCTCAGATCAGCGCGGCGGCATATGCACAGCAGGGCCCCCCCCCCCGTGTACACATAAACAGAGAGGATGGGGAGGCGGCTTCACTACGCTGCTCGGCTGTACCTGTGTGACATCCGAAATCACACAGACAGACAGCCTGTGGCTGTGAGAGGAGGGGATGGTAGGTGCAGCGGTGTCACTCTGCACCCCCCGCACACCCCCTCCCCCTTGCATCGCCGATTCGCCACTATAGCTCGCCTCGCCTCTCCCTGCCTGTGCCGCTGCGGGGCTGCCTAAACCTGCGGCACTACCACCACTTCAATCGCGGAGGGGGTGCCGGCCTGACATGCCCCAGTGTGTGGTACCCGTGGCGGCACGCCCCCCCCCCCCCCGCCCTCCACTTAGTACGCCTCTGGTCAGTAGATAACTGTAACTTCTGTTACATTGCACATAAAACCACAGCGTTAGCAAGATCAGGCCTGACCTCTGCTAGCACTAGCAGATAAAATTTTTTTGTAGTGGTTCAAGCAGTCGACGACAGGCCTGACAGCTAGGTGCTTATTTTTCCATGAGTTGCACTAGGTACCTGTAAATTTAATGGCCAAAGTGTCCAAACAAAGGTACTCTAGTGAAGAGGCCTACAGGATCTTGAGCAGTGGCGGCTGGTGCTCAAAATTTTTGGGGGGTGCAAACAAACTGAAAAAAAAAAATCATAAATTGCAGCCACTGTGCCCATCAAATGCAGCCACTGTGCCCATCAAATGCAGCCACTGTGCCCATCAAACGCAGCCACTGTGCCCATCAATTGCCGCCAATTTGCCCCATCAAACGCCACCAGTTTGCCCCCTCAAATGATGCCAGTTCCCCTCAAATGCAGCCAGTTTCCCCATCAAATTCAGACAGTTTCCCCTCAAATGCAGCCAGTTTGCCCCCCCCCCCTGCCAGGCACTTACCTTTCTCGGGTCACCCCCCATCCTCCTCCACGCTCCCTCCGAGTCCTCGATGTCTTCTCCCATCCTCTATGTCATCTCTGCTATGATTGGACGCCTGATAGGTGTCCAATCACAGCGCCTGTCGCTTCAGCCAATCGAGTGACCGGTAACCAGACCTGGCTGAAATGCGGGTCAGTGTTAGGGAAGCGATTCCCTAACACAGCACTGTTTAAACAGGGAACGCACAGCAGTGCGCCCGCTGTTTAACAATTTGGAAGCCTATTAGAGCCCACAGACTCTATTTAGGAAGCCTATTAGAGCCTATGGCTCTAATTAGGCACTTCCAAAACACACCCGCTGCTGTAATTCAGATGGCCGGCACTCAACAGCGGGCCGGATATCTGAATAGTGAGCAGCAGCGGCGACAATAGATAGATTCATGCAATGCATGAATCTATCTATTGGAGATTGACGGGTGCAGGAGAGAGGGGGTGGCGCTCCTGCGCCCACTATGGATGCACCACCACTGATTTTGAGTATGTCAGATGTGAATGAAGGGGAGTCCTCACTGACAGAATTAGGCTCAGAATATGAACCTGTAGAGAGCAGCAGCACCCCAATAGGTAGCTCAGACGATGGAGAAGAGGTCCCTGCTAAGGTCAGGCGTACCCAATCTAGCGCCTAGATTGCTGAGATGGTAGAATTGCATGATGATCCTCATATGCAGCAGAGTGCCAGTACTAGTGCCGCACTACCTTTCTATGAGATCGCATGCACCAGTGGCCTAGTACATCCAGGCTTTTTACATCCTATCACTGCAGTATCACTTGGTGATGTGGCGAGTCCCATAATTGCAGTCCAAGCTGATGCAGTGGCTAGCACAAGAAGCGTCCCGCAGCCACCAAGAAGCCACCAATATTTCAAAAACAGGCCCGTAGAGCCTATAGTGTCCTTACAGATGTGCTTGCAAGTCCTAATTGGCTTCCCACAGATTCTGCAGCACCTGTACTTCCCCCACTCACTGCCCAAATCAGAATTCAGGTGGAAACAGCAAATTTAACAACACCCCTTTTTTTTTAACTGTTTTTCTCAGAAGATCTGCATTGTGGACCAAAGCAATTTATATGCAGAGCAGTGCATCGCTGCCAACCCAAATCCAAACCTTGCCAGACTATTTGCATTGAAATCTATCACGATTTCTGACTTTACATTTTTTTTGGACCTAACCCTCCACATTTGCATTACAAAAAAGTTGCAGTCATATTGGTCAACAGATCTGATTCATCATACGCTCCTGTTCTCTGCTGCCATAAAAAAACACAAAAATACCAGCGCTTAAGATGTATATACAGACATTCACCATAAACCAGGATGCGGACACTTGAGAAAGGAGCGTGCATGCACTGTTTGAGAGCTGCGCATGCTCTGAAACGCGTTGTGGTTCTCTGGACAACCCGATCCAGCTGACGTCAGACGCTTTCTCTCGGACTGATCGCCACCATGTCCCGCTGCCATCCCTCACCACGGACAAACCAGCTCGCACTTTGGCCACTTGCGGCTGCTACAGCTGGGACTTAGGGCATCCGCGGAGAAGCGTCACAGACCCTGGATCCAGCATGAACACTCATTACACTGGAGTACACCTGAGCTTACCTTAATGTAAGTGTTGGATATGATTTGTTTTATCTAACAATAAACCTGTTTTACTAAGAGGCGTTTTTCTATTTTTCTTTTTTTCTGCTGCCATGTCCAGGGGTAGATATGAGAATATAATGCAATTTATGAATTTTAACAACAAAAATCTGTCTTCCTCTGGGCGACCCTGAATATGATTGGCTCCACAAAATTTGGCCCTTCGTAAATCACGTTAACTAGAAAATTACAGATGTGCATACTCTTCAACGAAACATGCGTAGATGAGTCCCTCATTATATTCCTGGTCACATTGCATTCAAACTGTATATCTCCTCAGCAAGTGTGCCATATCTGGGGTCAAAATTGATAAGCTCTGTGAGAGGGAAACAGGCTATACATGTAATTTTCATATTTAGAAGGGAACAGATAGTCATGTGAAGCCCCCCAACTGCCCAGACTACATTGGAAGCAGTGGCAAAATAATTTGAGACTTGGTGTCACCCTTGTTCTGTAAGTGGTACCACTTGTATGTGGACAATTATTATGCAAGCGTGCCTTTTTTAGACACTTATTAGATCTTGGAATTGGCTTATGTGGCACTGTGTGACCTAATCGCCGGGGCTTCCCCCAACGGCTTGTATATGCCCGACTTATGCCGCGTACACATGATCGAAAAATCCGAGAAGAAAACCGTGGATTTTATTCCGACGGAATCTTGGCTCAAATTTGTCTTGCGTACACACGGTCACACCAAATTCCAACCGTCAAGAAAGCAGTGATGTACAACAATACAACGAGCCGAGAAAAATGAAGTTCAATGATTCCGAGCATGTGTCGAATTGATTCCGAGCATGTGTGGGTTTTTTTGCGCGTCGGAATTGCATACAGACGATCGGAATTTCCGAGCAGGACTTTTCTGGTCGGAAAATTTGAGAACCAGCTCTCAAATTTTTCTTGGCGGAAATTCCGACAGAAAAATTCCGATGGAGCCTACACACGGTCGGAATTTCTGACCAAAAGCTCACATCGGACTTTTCTTGTCGGAATTTCCGATCGTGTGTACATGGCATTAGACAGAGGGAGAAAGCCTGCTTGTGGAATAATGAATTGCTTGCACTGAAGTGGAAGGACAAATGGGATGTTTTCATCCTGTCTTCTATTCACGCAGACACAACAGTCCAAATTTGCACGGTATATGGTGTTATTGAGAAGGCTGTCTGTGTCCACGAATATAACCTTAACAAGGGAGAGGTGGACTTCAACGACCAGATGATGAATATGTACTAAGTGTCCCGTAAAGCCAGACCCTGGTACAAAAAATTGTCTGTATATTTTTTTCAATTGGCTCTGTATAACGTTTTTGTGCTTTACAAAGCAATAGGATGAGGTGGATACTTCCTAAAATTTCAGGAAGACATCATCACAGCTCTTTTGTATCCAGAAGGTGCTGTGGCCCAAACCCCCAATCCAGCTGCATGAAAGGCATTTTTCTGATGCCATTCCTGGTACACCAACCCAAAACTTACCCCAAAAAAGATGTTGTACCTGTAGCAGACATGGAATTAGACTTGACACACGTTTTTTTAATCCCCCCTGTCTAGGCCAACCTGGTCTCTGCCTCAAGGACTGCTTTGTCACTACCAGACACTAGTGGGTACAGCACGGCACAGTCTAGGGCCCACAATTTACACAGATGTTAGATAATTAGGAAACTAGCTATTGCATTTTGAGAGACACTAAAATCACATGCTGGAAAGTTTATGGTTATAGTTAGGTTACAAAAAAAGTAAGAAAAGTAAAAAAAAATTAAAAAGTAAAGTTTTATTGAGGTAATGTTCTGTTGATACTGTGTTTTATTGTTAACCATTGTTGTTTGCTTTGCAGGAACCCATTCAGCTGCAGCACTGATCTGACAGCAGCAAGGTGTGCTTTCAGAATACATGCTTGGAGCACTGCAGGAAGAGATTTCTCATTTGCAATTCAAAATAATATCGTATATGCCCAATCATTAGGGCCTGAGGTGGTCAGTGGGCGGATCGCTTCTATGCTTCAGCATATATAGTTTTCTCTTTTTTTTTTCTTGAGATTTCTTCATCTACATTAATCGATGTGAATGGAGAAATCGGTTAGGGTCTTTTTTTTTCGTTCAGCCCGTGGCTGCATGAAAAAAAAGTACATTATATAGGTAAATCCGATTGCCTCTCGGGGGATCAGGAAGGAATTGTTTCCCCTGCTGTAGCAAATTGGATCATCCAACCGACCGCAATGGGTACATCCCAATTGTTGTTGCCACTATAGTTCTTGGCTTAAGTCCGTACCATACAGCCAACTGCTTTGCATTAGAAGGAACTGCATGATTTTAGCCTATTTCCATGTACAGGCTGACACCCTCAAAACTATGTTTGTAGAAAGGGGGTACCTCCCGACGGCCATTGATGATGAGATCAATAGAGTTTCCTTACTCAATTGAAGCTCCTTGATTGTTGAACAACCTAAACGAGTACCGTATCCTAAATTTAAATGGTCCTTTATTACTCAATTTTCTTGTACAAAGGTTTTTATTAAAGATTCACATCAATAAAAAGAATACAAAAGAGAAAAAAAAAAAAATGGAACTGGACACAATGAAAATGTGCAATTATTACAACAGTATATTGCATGGGGATGCTCCCGGATTCCGTGCTAAAAACTATAAGACCTACTGGATTATACCAAGAGTATGGGTAGCAGGGCATTCAGGAGAGACCAATGAGTCCTGAATCTTGGTATAATGATGTGGCCCTGAAGCTAACTGAAATACATATTGTCGCTCTAGATCGGTTTTGAAACAAACAATATCTTGTGAGCGCATTAAACTGGACAACCATCTAGGGGAATGGTGTTGTTCCCCGATGAAAACAACAAAAGCAAATAAAAACAAAAATAAAGTAAAATCTTAAGAAGGGAAAGGGGAATGTGTCCTGTCAGGTAACCAGTCCCAGCAGGGTCTGCCCCGTATCCTGGGGAGACCCAAAGGTAGAATAAGAAGAAAGTTGAGAAAGAGCGCCAGGAGGGAAGAGTTCAGGAAGAATTCAGAAGATAAAGGAGAAGAAAGGGGTGATGTGAGCCCTTAGTGTAGAGAAGGAGAGGAGGTTGAAATATAGAGAGGAACCAGAGAAAGAAGGGAAATGAGAGGGGAAGGGAAAAGGGAGGGGGGCCCCGGGGTGGGGGGAACAGAGGCTTGTCACAGGGAGAGGAGTGTTGTATCAAATCACGAAGGGCGGATATGAGTCACCCAGGGTTGCCATATCTGGAGGAACTTAGCGTGGGTGTCTGTCAACACGGCAGTAAGTTTCTCATTCACCATAATGTCGTTCACACTGTTTTTAACTTTTTCAAAGCTGAGGGCCGGGGTTTTCCAAGCACGTACTATGGTCAGTTTAGTTGCAGTAAAGATGTGTGCGGCCAATAGACGTTCAGGACACAGAAGTATCTCAATGGGTTTGCACAATAGGGCCTCAAAAGGGTCCCTCTTTATAGTGGCGTTGAAAAGATTACGAAGTAACGCATACACTCTGATCCACAGTCTGCGTACCCTGGGGCAGGACCACCAGATGTGCGCCATTGTGCCCTCCTGTGAGCACCCTCGAAAGCATAGAGGGGAATAAGACGGGATAAAGCTCGCTAATCTGGCCGGGGTGTAGTACCACCTATAAAAGACCTTGTAGGCATTTTCCAAGAAGAGGACATTCTTCGAGCATTTGGTTAGCACCGTGGTCATTTTTCGCCAGTCATCCGGCTCTAGTTGTTTCCCAAGTTCAGCCTCCCATTGGCAATGATAAGGTCTCAGTGGTGGTTTCCTGGAGCTTATAATAGCCGTATATATGAGCGATATCATGCCCGAGGATTGAGGACGCGATCTACATAAACTTTCAAAAGGTGTCATAGCATAGGGAGTAGGTTGGGATTTTATTAATTTTTGGAGAAAGTGTCGGAGTTGCATATAGCTATAATGTTCCTTTAGGGGGATATCGTGTGAAGAGCGTAGAGCAGCGAATGGGACAATTTTGGTCGGAGTAAGCAGAGACTGAACGTCCACAAAATCGTGGTCGGTCCACCAAGCAAACCGCGAGGGGTTATCACATCCCGGCGGGAACAACGGGCAGCGAAGGAGTCGGAGTAAAGGAAGATGGGGAGAAATCAGGCCTGCTGAGAACTTAACTGAGTCCCATAACCGTAGGGAATGAGTCAAGCATGGACCTACGGTAGATGGGCGGTGAGCCTTGGGGAGCCAAGGAAGAGAGGCCAGGGAAGCCGGGTGGGAGTCCACCAGATCAATGACGGCCCACAGTGGCAATTGTTGTTTCTCGTGGAGAAGAGCGAGTGGGGCGATACCAGCCGCTGTATAGTAGGCTTGCAGGTTCGGGACCGAAAGGCCTCCATCTATTCTACGTGCGTAGAGCACTTGCCGTTTGATCCTGGGCTTTGTCTTGCCCCAGATGAATTGCATGATCTTGCGTTGGTGAATTCGGAGGATATGGGAGGGTATCCGGACCGGTAAAACCCGAAAGTAATAAAGCAGTTTTGGGAGGTAGGCCATGCGTACTGTCGCTATTCTGCCGAACCAGGATAATGGAAGAGTGGACCAAGAATCGAGCATGTTTGTCAATTTCCGTAATAGTGAGGGGTAATTGGCTTGATATAGACCCAAGTAACTAGGAGTAAGTTTGACCCCCAAGTAGGGTAACGAATTGGTCCATTGGAAGGAAAAAGCCGCCTTCAATGATTCCAACTCTGAGGGCTGAAGATTGATTGACATGGCTTTGGATTTAGCCGGGTTGACAGATAGACCCGATAACGTGGCGAAGGTATCTAAAAGGGACATCAAATTGGGGAGGGAGATTCTGGGTTTAGTGAGCGACAATAAAATGTCGTCGGCAAATAGGGATAGTTTATGCGAGGTCCCCGCCACTTCCACCCCAGTTATGTCGACATGCGATCGAATGGCCTCCGCCAAGGGTTCCAGTGCCAAGATAAATAGAAGAGGAGAGAGTGGACACCCTTGGCCGGTTCCCCTTTTTATGGGGAAGGTGGGCGACTCGTGACTGTAGTATCGCACCTTAGCTTGGGGGGAATCATAAATGGCTGAGATCCAGCTCATAAAGGAGGTACCAAAGCCATAGTGACCTAGAACCTGTGTCAAATAGGGCTAAGACAAGGTGTCAAAGGCTTTATTGACATCCAAAGACAGAAACATGGTTTCCAAAGACCTATCATGCGCTATTTGTTGGATTTGAAGGAGCCTCCTAATAGCATCCCCTGCCTGTCTACGGGGGACAAAGCCCACCTGCTCTTTTTTTATCAAACGCGGGAGAAATGAGTTCAGGCGGTTGGCCAGGATCTTCGTCAGGATTTTTATGTCAATATTTATTAAGGAAATTGGGCGGAAAATGGCCCAAGAAGAGTGGTCCCTGTCTGGCTTGGGAATCATTACAATATTGGCGGTCAGCAGATCTGGAGTAAATGAGTGGCCGTCTTTTATCGAATTATACATAGCCGCTAAATGTGGGGCAGGACCTCTGCAAATTTCCGGTAGTACAGGGCTGTGAAGCCGTCAGGGCCCGGTCTCTTGCCTATTAGACATGTGCATTCGTTTTCGTCCGAATGCATTTTCGTCCGAATTTCAGGTATTTTCGTTATCGTTTTAACAAACGAAAACGAAAATGCAGAATCCGAAAACCGAAAGATCCGACATAAAAAAATGCTTAATTTTCGTTTTCGTTGCAACAACAGTTCGATATAGATAGGAGATTCGACATGAGGCTGACAATAACAATCTGTGTCCATCGAACCTGTGGTCGAATGTGCCTAACCTTAACTCTATTAGTCCAAGATTATTCTACATAGAGAGAAAAGATTTGACATTATAGAGAGAAAAGATTCAACATTATAGAGAGAAAAGATTCGACATAGAGAGAAAAGATCACTGCTGGAATTGGGTGGGGGAAGTAAAATAAAAAAATTATGATGATGAATGTTATTGGCTGATTCTAACCAAAGAGGAGGAGCAGTAAAATAGCTAGAACTAACTCGGCAAATTCGAAAAATCTATGGGAGAAATCTAAAGTGCTAATTATAAAGGCTTATATGGAAGTTATTGTCCTAAAAAGTGTTTGGAGACCTGGTCCTGTCCCAGGGGACATGTATCAATGCAAAAAGAAGTTTTAAAAACGGCCGTTTTTTCGGGAGCAGTGATTTTAATAATGCTTAAAATGAAAAAATAAAAGTGAAATATTCCTTTAAATTTCGTACCTGGGGGGTGTGTATGATATGCATGTGAAGTGGCGCATGTTTCCCGTGCTTAGAACTGTCCCTGCAAAAAATGTCATTTTTGAAAGAAAAAAAGTCATTTAAAACTGACTCGCGGCTATTAATGAATTGTCGGCTCCCGGCAATACATACAAAAGTCATTGATAAAAAATAAAAAAAAAGCGTGGGGGTTCCCCAGAATTCAATTACCAGGCCCTTCAGGTCTGGAATGGATATTAAGGGGAACCCCGCCGCAAATTAAAAAAAAATTTGACGTGGGGTTCCCCCAAATATCCATTCCAGGCCCTTCAGATCTGGCATGGATTTTAAGGGGAACTCCACCCCAAATTTAAAAAAAAATATGGCGTGGAGTCCCCCTAAAAATCCATACCAGACCCCTTATCCGAGCACGCAACCTGGCTGGCCACAGGGGAAAAGGGGGGGACGAGAGAGCGGCCCCCCTCCCTCCTGAACCGTACCAGGCCACATGCCCTCAACATGGGGAGGATGTCCCCATGTTGATGGGGACAAGGGCCTCATCCCCACAACCCTTGCCCGGTGGTTGTGGGGGTCTGCGGGCGGGGGGCTTATCGGAATCTGGAAGACCCCTTTAACAAAGGGGACCCCCAGATCCCGCCCCCCCCTATGTGAATTGGTAAGGGGTACATTGTACCCCTACCATTTCATGAAGAAAGCGTAAAAAAATGTTTAAAAAAACACACAAACACCTTGAAAAAGTCCTTTATTTAAAAAAAAACAAAAAACATTCCAGCGGTGAAATCCAGTGTCCCGCGGCGATCCCGATGTCCAGCGCTGTCCTTCATTGGTTGTGCCTGAGCAGACCTGATGGGGAACTCCCTCTCAGTATTTTAAATGTATAGACCCGCCCCTTCTGAAGTTCCCCATCAGGTCCGCTCAGCGGACCAGATGCGGAACATGAGAAGGGGCGGGTCTATACATGTATTACCAAAGTGAGAGCAGTTCCCCATCAGGTCCGCCCCCTCGGTATGTCGGACCCGCCTACGTCATTGGCTTGAGCGGGGAACTTCCTTCACTGTGTAATTTACCGAGTAGGCGGACCTGATGGGGAACTGCTCTCACTGTGGTAATACATGTATAGACCCGCCCCTTCTCATGTTCCGCATCTGGTCCGCTGAGCGGACCTGATGGGGAACTTTAGAAGGGGCGGGTCTATACATTTAAAACACTGAGTTGGAGTTCCCCATCAGGTCTGCTCAGGCACAACCAATGAAGGACAGCGCTGGACATCGGGATCGCCGCGGGACACTGGATTTCACCGCTGGAATGTTTTTTTGTTTTTTTTTTAAATAAAGGACTTTTTCAAGGTGTTTGTGTGTTTTTTTAAACATTTTTTTACGCTTTCTTCGTGAAATGGTAGGGGTACAATGTACCCCTTACCAATTCACATGGGGGGGCCGGGATCTGGGGGTTCCCTTTGTTAAAGGGGTCTTCCAGATTCCGATAAGCCCCCCGCCTGCAGACCCCCACAACCACCGGGCAAGGGTTGTGGGGATGAGGCCCTTGTCCCCATCAACATGAGGACATCCTCCCCATGTTGAGGGCATGTGGCCTGGTACGGTTCAGGAGGGAGGGGGGGCCGCTCTCTCGTCCCCCCCTCTTCCCCTGCGGCCGGCCAGGTTGCGTGCTCGGATAAGGGGTCTAGTATGGATTTTTAGGGGGACTCCATGCCATTTTTTTTTAAATTTGGGGTGGAGTTCCCCTTAAAATCCATGCCAGATCTGAAGGGCCTGGAATGGATATTTGGGGGAACCCCACGTCAATTTTTTTTTTAAATTTGCGGCGGGGTTCCCCTTAATATCCATTCCAGACCTGAAGGGCCTGGTAATTGAATTCTGGGGAACCCCCACGCTTTTTTTTTTTTTTTTATCAATGACTTTTGTATGTATTGCCGGGAGCCGACAATTCATTAATAGCCGCGTGTCAGTTTTAAATGACTTTTTTTCTTTCAAAAATGACATTTTTTGCAGGGACAGTTCTAAGCACGGGAAACATGCGCCACTTTCCATGCATATCATACACACCCCCCAGGTACAAAATTTAAAGGAATATTTCACTTTTATTTTTTCATTTTAAGCATTATTAAAATCACTGCTCCCGAAAAAACGTCCGTTTTTAAAACTTTTTTTTGCATTGATACATGTCCCCTGGGGCAGGACCCAGGTCCCCAAACACTTTTAAGGACAATAACTTGCATATTAGCCTTTATAATTAACACTTTAGATTTCGAACGTTCGAGTCCATTGTATTTAATAGGGTTCTAAAGTTCACACTAACATTTTGTCTGTTCGCAGGTTCTGGTGCGAACCGAACAGGGGGGTGTTCGGCTCATCCCTGTTGACTAGTAATAGTAATTAAAAAATATAATTATTACTAGTCATACAATAGAATTCATCTATAGCTTGTAGGCGGAACATTCGACCGGAAATTTATGATTGCAGCGTCGTACAGTTTCGATGCTTCGTTGAATCTTCTTTGAACATTCGACAGACACCATAAGCCTTCAATGACAGATTCGACCTTAATTAATTCAGATTTTCGGACGAATGCAATTTCTAATGAAAAACGAAATAAATAAAAACGAATTTCGGGAGTAACTAAATAAATTTATTTTTCTAACGAAAACGAAATTCCGAAACGAAATATTTCAGTGTGCACATGTCTATTGCCTATCTTTAATTATTTGATGCATTGGAGAACTTCTGATACCTGCACGTCTCTGTCCATGACAGATCTGTGAGTGGCAGACAGGGAAGCTAAGGGCAAATCCTTCAGGAAGTGAGTCAGGCCGTCGGTAGAAGCTTGGGTAGGGGCAGAATAAAGTTTGGTGAGACGGTGGCGAAATTCGTCCAGGACCCGACGCGGGTTGCCCGTAAGGATATTGTGGCGGGTGCGTAAGGCTATAGGGGCGAATTTCGGGGTGAAAGTGCGCAATCTATTGGCTAGCATCGCTGTGGGCTTATTTGCCTTAGCGTACCACTTCTGACGAGCCCAGCGTAGGGTGCGTTCTGCATCATCCGTTACACATAAATCCAGGTCCGATCGGGCTGCGTCTAAAAGTTTACGATTGGTCGGAGTAGGATCCTGTTTAAAGGCCGTGGAGAGGGCCTCCAGGTTATGCTCAAGTCTACGCCGGGTTTGGGTTCGCTCTTTTTTGCGCTTTGACGCTATACGAATAACGTGGCCCCGGAGGACCGCTTTATATGCTTCCCAAAGGGTCACCGGAGAGGAGATCGTCCCTGTATTCAATTTAAAGTAGTCTATCGATGCTTTGTGAATCTCAGTAAGGATCGGCTCAAATGACAAAAGGGAGTCATTCATGACCCAAGGAGCGCGCTGTGGTTTGCTTAGCAAGGAGTGGCAAATAGTCAGAATTGGGTCGTGGTCTGACCAGGGTTTTGCTAGAATAAAGACTGCGTCAATCAGGGTTAGATGCTGCCGTAACACAAACATGTGGTCAATCCTGGAGTGTGAGTGATGGGGATGGGAATAGTGGGTGTAATCCCTACCAAGGGGATGGAGCTCCCGCCAGATGTCGACTAGGTCGTGATTGTGTAGGGTTCGTAAAAAGGTTTTTGCGGCTGGGGAGGGGACCCTATGGTCCGATGGGTAATTATCCAGGGAGGGGTTTAGCGAGACATTAGAGTCACCTGCCAACAGGAGGATGCCCCTCTGGTGATCCCTTAACAGGGCACAGACATGTGTCAGAAAGGGGCCTGGGTTAACATTTGGGGCGTAATACGTCATGATAGTTACCTCATTGTCCTGAACTGAACCTTGCAGGAGAAGGTATCTGCCGTCCGGGTCAGCAATTTGTTTACTGCAAATAAATGGGACGGATTTTCTTATGGCTATGAGAACCCCTTTCTGTTTAGTAGGACCGCTTGCTAAGTAAACTTGAGGATAATTTGCATCGAAATATTTGGGGCAAGAGGAGGCGGAGAAATGGGTCTCCTGTAGGCATGCTATGTCAATATTGTGTTGCTTAAGGAATTTGAAAGCCTTGACCCGTTTTTGAGGCGAGTTCATGCCCTGAACATTCAGGGACAGCCAGCGGAGGGTCATTGGATCAAACACATGAAGCAGTATAGTACTCTGTTCCCGCACCCCGGGGTTATAGGAGAAGGGAAGGAAGGAAGGAGGGGGGGAAAGACCCGGGAGGAGAGAGGAAAACAGAAAGAAAAGAGGAGAGATAGAAAAGATGAGAAAACCGAGGAAGGCTCGGCGTAGAACATATGCCATACGCGTAAATGTAGCGTAACGTGGGTTATAAAACCCACTACGGGTTGGGAGCCCGGCCAAGAAGAACCTCTTAGCCAGGTGCCAACACATGGGGGTAGCAGTGGTCCGTCGGAACCACCGGTCTGTGATGAAAACAGTACAAACATTTTAAACATTTTTTTTGTTTGACATAGGATCTGGATGATGAAACCTGAAAAAAAAAGTCATCAAAATGAGGAAGCTACAGACAGTGACAATAAGGCAACCACTGTACAACATTAACAAATTGGAGTGTAGGATGGAGATCCCTCGATCCCCCCGAGGGAACAGCCATCAGACCATTCCCCCAAGGGGGTCAGGCAGGACCATACATACCAAACACCATCCCAGCCCCGCCAGTCCAGAATTAAGGGCTGGAGAGCCGCAACAGAGCAATGTATCGAGTGATCAATAAGCAAAAAGATAAACATGTGCCCCCACTCAACTTGACCTGCAACCCCCCCACCCCCCAGCAACCCACGAGACCCCTAAAGAAGACAAAAAACAAACAAACAAACAAAGGGCTACAGGTAGCAGCCCAAACCACATGGGTACTCATGGATGCGGCAGGGTGGGGGAGGCAGGTTGATGCCGAAGTTCTGCCTGGTCCCCTAAGGGGGGTAGAGTACGCCCCGGGCCGCCATCTCACAAGCGGGGCAGCCTATCCTGGGGCGACCCCCGCCGACCAGGTATCAGAAACCAATGTTAAGAAAAATATGGTGAGGGAACTACTTCAAAAACATGTCACTCTGGTTCCCATATAAAAACAACCAGTAGTTCAAGGGGAACTGGGCAGCACGAACTCAGATGAGCAAAAAAAAAGCTGAAATGAATAAAATAATTAACTTAGCTTCGTCATCCGTTGTTAGATAGATGGAAACGTTGCGCTTGCAGGTCACGGAGCGCCTGGGAGCCAGATTGGGACTTTTGGGATGCTTGAGAAGATTGACGAGGAGGCTTGGAGGGTCCCGGCCTGGAGGGTCCGGGCCTAGCGGTCTTGGGTGGGGCATCAGGCTGAGACGGAGGAAGGTCCAGCTGTAGTTCCTGGAAATGGCGTTTCAGGTCCGAAGGAGAGGTGGCTTAGAATTGGCGGCCTAGGTGGGAGAAGGAGAGCCTAAATGGGAACCCCCATCTATATTTGATTTCATGAGCTTGTAAGACTTGGAGGTAGGGTTTGAGATTTCGACGTCTGGCGATAGTGACCGGAGAGAGGTCTGCGAATAGCTGGAGGGTGTTACCCTGGAAGGAGAGGTTCTGTCGCTCTCTTGCAGCTTGTAAAAGTCTCTCTTTGGTCCGGTAGTAGTGGAACTTGATGATGATATCCCTCGGGGGTCCTTCAGAGGGTTTTGGAGCCAGGGATCTGTGGATACGGTCAAACTCCAATCTTTCCACCGGAAGTTCTGGGGCCAGTTCTTGGAAAAATGCGGTAGCTGTACCCTGCAGGTCAGTAATTACCTCAGGGATGCCACGGATACGAAGGTTGTCCCTCCGGGCCCTATTTTCTGCGTCCTCCAACTTGTCTCTGAGGGCTTCCAGCTCCCCGGACATTTTGTCCACCTCCTCCTCATGGCCTTCCAGCACAGTGGTTGCCAAGTCCATGCGGTGCTCTAGTTGATTAGTGCGGTGGCCTATCTCTTTAAGGCCTCGCACCAAGTCAGAGGAAAGCTTGTGGGATGCTATTGTGATTTCATCTCTGACAATGGCGCGGAATTTGGCCAGCATGTCCTCTGATTCCACAGGGGGGGGACTCACCCGGTCCGTGGGGAATAGATGCAGGCTATCCACAGGGGACTCCGGGCCTGCAGCAGAAAGCTGGGTCTCGTCGTCAGGCTCCGGAGGATCGGGCGCCATCTTGGATCTTCCTCTGCCTGACGCTGGGGAGAGCTTGTTATGCTGCCGGCTCTTAGGGGGCTTTTTTGCCGACCTACGCATCACCGCCGGGAGCCTGAGATGTTCCGGAGGCTCCGGAGCTCCGTATGCAGCGTCCTCTCTGTGCCTATGTCGGATTAGGCCGGTGGTTACGTTCCGACGGCGCGGAGCAGTGGAGTCAGGCGGCCATCTCCGTTGCTCGCGCGCATGCGCCCCCCTTTATTACTCAATTTTCAATACAGCATAAACAAATAAAGAATATTTTATATCGCCATTGGAAAGTACTCAAGAATGACCCATTATTGGGCCCGATACTCCCTGAGAAAGCAGGCATTATATACAGAGGAGCTCCGCCCCTTAGGAACCAAATTGCTCCTAATGTGGCTGACCCTCCTGTTAGACCCACTTTTTTTCCAAACTGAAGGGGTACTATCCTTGTAGGAAGTGTAATGTCTGCATGCATAACATGATAGGGCGGAGAAAAACAGAGAGGTTTACATCTACCACCACCTCCACTGTCTATCACATGAAGCACTTCACCACTTGCACGACCCGGTTTATTGTGTACCTTATTACATGTCCATGTAATAAGCAATATGCAGGACGTACAATCAGAAATTTCTCCATCAGAGTCAATGAATATATTGCAGGTATAAAGAAGGGCCGCACCAATCACAGCGTACCCAGGCACTACCTGCAATCCCACAATAGGGATCCCTCTGGAACAAAATTTCAAGTAATTGATCAGTTTATCCCACATTGGAGGTGGGAATCTTGCACCAGGGGTGTTTCTCAATTAGAAACCTTCTGGCTATACCAGCTTTGATGTTATTCTCCATTAGAGTTGAATATCGACTGGGACATCAACTCATTTATTAATAAATCCTAGGTTTTAATTCGAGTTTCTGTTTGACCTAGAAGTAGGATCTATGATCATTTTTTGGCTGGGGTTTTATATGTCCACATGGCACTTATTCCTTTATCCCTGAGGGACGTTGAAGCCAGGACATACATATTATACTCATTGGTTGGGATATTCCAGTTATGATGTTCATACCTGCTCTGATCGCGAGTTTAGCTTTTATTTTAGTTCTTTAGTATTATGCCTCTGTGTATAATTGTTATTTTGTATTCATGTCATGCTTGTTTTATTATTCATCTGGTATGATCTATATTGTTCGCATTCTATTCTTTGCATACTGTCCGCCTTTCCAGCTTGTAGATTCCCATATTTGGTTGGCATGGCGACACGTTTTGTTTTCATAAACAGGGACTGTCACATGACATATTTGTTTGTGTAGACGTCTGCACTAGTACGGAGCGGAACGCCGCTGTATCCCTCTATCATGTGAGCTACACAACGCTCAGTTGGAATGCGAGGCTTGGAACGCACACGTCATTATACACGGTGCGTGATGACGTGCTTCCAAGGCTGCGTGATGACGTGCTTCCAAGGCTGCCTGATGACGCATTGTGGACGTCACACTCCTCTGATTGGCTCCAATGACCAAGGGGGGAGTAACAAGCTGGAATGTGGCAATTTTGAAGATGTGATTGGTCATTCCCGAAGGAGGGCTGTGCATACACCAGCTGAGACGGGTCTGAATCAACCATATCCTACTATATAATGGCGTGGTATCTCATAAGCAGGTTTATGCCCCAGTTGATGCACATTCATGTGAAACATGTCGGGTACATAGCTTGCTTCAAGCTCTACATACTACGCCCTGTTTGAACTTTTTCTCTGATCACTTTTACAAGCATTTTTACGACGCCTGTACTATTTTACTATATTTTTATTGGAATAAATATATCCTTTTTTACATCAAACCATTGGATTTATCTGCACTATGTGGAGGCCTTTTTTATAATTTTTTTCCATGATCTCTATCTGTGATCAGATTTCTGAAGTTACGCTGTTTTGGAATCTGTGACATCACAACCCTCAACATCTATCTTGTCTGGTGGGGACATATGAAGCAGTCCTTCACAGGAGCTCCAGCCTGCATCAGTCGTTGCCTTTCTGACCCACCGCCGCTGGCGTGTGTGTCCACGATATGGGGTAAGAGTATTTGATCTCCCTTCCCTGGTGTTGGAGTCACTACCCTGGGTGTCGTGTCTGCTGAATACTCCCCATATCCACAGGAATGTTAACACCCTACTGTTCTATATTGGATTTGGAACACCGAATGCTCACATGAACTTATATTCAATGTTAATTTCCCCTTGATCTTTTTGATATATAGCACTGTCATATGGACTATTGTAACGGGTGGGCCCGTGGAACCCAGTAGTTCTTAGAAAGTATGAGCCAGAAAATAATGGACATTGAGAATATGTCTTGGATTGCTTTAAAATGGGTCTGTAATATTAATCCACAATATTCCCCAGGATATCTGTAAAGAACTATTTACTGGTTATTGATTCTGAACACAACAGGTTAATTGAAAGATGTTAATGTCATCACTTCCAACCACCTGGCTGCCTGTGTAATGTACATTGAGTTCAGGCTAACTTCTAAAGATCTTTTCATTGTGGATTGTGATAATTAACTCTGTAATTGTGTGTATTGTAAATTAGCAGACAGACAGTCTGGGAAACGTAAAGGTCATGCATAGTAGTAATTTAAGCTGTAAAGGGATTAGCTAACGAACTCACCTGTTGTCTGCTAAGAGATGTCAGAATAATGTGTATTGGGGGCTCGTTATGTAACCATTGTGTGATGTTGTGGGTGGAGTTGGGCCATTGTTCATTAGGTTTTCATTGTGGATTGTGATAATTAACTCTGTAAATGTGTGTATTGTAAATTAGCAGACAGACAGTCTGGGAAACGTAAAGGTCATGCATAGTAGTAATTTAAGCTGTAAAGGGATTAGCTAACTAACTCACCTGTTGTCTGCTAAGAGATGTCAGAATAATGTGTATTGGGGGCTCGTTATGTAACCATTGTGTGATGTTGTGGGTGGAGTTGGGCCATTGTTCATTAGGTTAATGCAGTATCATTTTGGTGTATAAAAGAGCCTGCTCTCAATAAAGATTGTCAGACCTGCTGGAAACCTAACAACAGAGCTGTGTCTCGTTATTAGGGGGGAATTATCATTATGGATCTCGTTCGCCTGACTATGGAGTGTCAGTAGCTGCCTTATGTTCGGAAAGGGAATATCCTAAACGGTGTTAACCCCTTTCATACTTGGGGTGTCGTTACAACTATAAACATATTTACATATATCTGTTTGTATTATTTGTAGCACTGCATTTATGCATGTTCTTCATTTCGTATTTATTCACATATTCAATTTAGGGGCTCTGGTTCCCTGTCTGGGATGTGAATACAGAGTTTATCTCACTAACCTTGTATGTGTTGTCATACACTGACACATGATCTTTATTAGATATATTTTCTTCCCACTGTCACGATTGTGAGATTGGATTTATCTCACAGCGCAGCATCTGTTTCGTTTCATATATAAACTTATCTCCTATCACTTTAGCCTGTTCCAGGTAAACATTATGGCTGGTGCAATTTCTTCTGAGTCGTATCAGTTGTCCCTTCGGAATAGTCACAAGCCATGGGTCATAATGACAAACCAGAATGTTTACCTGGAACAGGCTAAAGTGATATACAAGTTTATATACAAAGGCTATAATGAAGTGTAGCACTACCCTCGAAGGAGCTGCTGGTTTTGTTTGGGTCTACGTTCTGCCTATTAAACCCAAAATTTGGCTTGAACGCTCCCTTGGCACAACTGAACCACACAATGATTGTGGAACCCACTGTTGACTGGGAACCACAATGATATCACACAAAAGTAAAATGGTACATAAAATTGTTACCTTGTATAACCACTCGTCCAGCAGGGTAACAGAGAACTCCACACAGTATTCTGTTTAACCAAAGATCAAGTTTACTCAATGGTAAAAAAGGTAGCAGATTTAAACAGAGGTGCAGTTGACTTATGCAGGGCCCTGCAAAGTCAATGATATATCTATACACAGCCAGGTCCATAAATATTGGGACATTGACACAATTCTAATCTTTTTGGCTCTCTACACCACCACAATGGATTTGAAATTAAACGAGCAAGGTGTGCTTTATATGCAGACTTTCAGCTTTAATTTGAGGGTATTTACATCCAAATCAGGTGAATTGTGTAGGAATTACAACAGTTTGTATATGCGCCTCCCACTTTATAAGGGACCAAAAGTAATGGGACAGAATAACAATCATAAATCAAACTTTCATTTTTTAATACTTGGTTGCAAATCCTTTGCAGTCAATTACAGCCTGAAGTCTGGAACTCATAGACATCACGAGACGCTGAGTTTCATCCCTGGTGATGCTCTGCCAGGCCTCTACTGCAACTGTCTTCAGTTTCTGCTTGTTCTTGGGCATTTTCCCTTCAGTTTTGTCTTCAGCAAGTGAAATGCATGCTCAATTGGATTCAGGTCAGGTGATTGACTTGGCCATTGCATAATATTCCACGTCTTTCCCTTAAAAAACTCTTTGGTTGCTTTCGCAGTATGCTTCAGGTCATTGTCCATCTGCATTGTGAAGCGCCGTCCAATGAGTTCTGAAGCATTTGGCTGAATATGAGCAGATAATATTGCCCGAAACACTTCAGAATTCATCCGGCTGCTTTTGTCAGCAGTCACATCATCAATAAATACAAGAGAACCAGCTCCATTGGCAGCCATACATGCCCACACCATGACACTACCACCACCATGCTTTACTGGTGAGGTGATATGCTTTGGATCATGAGCAGTTCCTTTCCTTCTCCGTACTCTTCTCTTCCCATCACTCTGGTACAAGTTGATCTTGGTCTCATCTGTCCATAGGATGTTGTTCCAGAACTGTGAAGGCCTTTTTAGATGTTGTTTGGCAAACTCTAATCTGGCATTCCTGTTTTTGAGGCTCACCAATGGTTTACATCTTGTGGCGAACCCTCTGGTGAAGTCTTCTCTTGATTGTTAACTTTGACACACATACACCTACCTCCTGGAGAGTGTTCTTGATCTGGCCAACTATTGTGAATGGTGTTTTCTTCACCAGGGAAAGAGTTCTTCGGTGCGTTCTTTCTTTTTAAGGATGTTCCAAACAATTGATTTGGCCACACCTAATTTTTTTGCTATCTCTCTTATGGGTTTGTTTTGTTTTTTCAGCCTAATGATGGCTTGCTTCACTGATAGTGACAGCTCTTTGGATCTCATATTGAGAGTTGACAGCAACAGATTCCAAATGCAAATAGCACACTTGAAATGAACTCTGGACCTTTTATCTGCTCCTTGTAAATGGGATAATGAGGGAATAACACACCCCTGGTCATGGAACAGCTGAGCAGCCAATTATCCCATTACTTTTGGTCCCTTAAAAACTGTTGTAATTCCTACACCGTTCACCTGATTTAGAAGTAAATACCCTCAAATTAAAGCTGAAAGTCTGCAGTTAAAGCACATCTTGTTCATTTCATGTTAAATTCATTGTGGTGGTGTATAGAGCCAAAAAGATTAGAATTGTGTCAATGTCCCAATATTTATGGACCTGACTGTATGTCAATAGCAAAACACAGCATAGTTACATAGTTACATAGTTACATAGTTAGTCAGGTTGAAAAAAGACACAAGTCCATCCAGTTCAACCATAAAAAATAAAAAAAATATATCATACAATCCCATATACCCAATTCTATACCCACAGTTGATCCAGAGGAAGGCAAAAAACCCCAGCAGAGCATGATCCAATTTGCTACAGCAGGGGAAAAAATTCCTTCCTGATCCCCCGAGAGGCAATCGGATATTCCCCGGATCAACTTTACCTATAAACGTCAGTACCCAGTTATATTATGTACATTTAAGAAAGAATCCAGGCCCTTCTTAAAGCAATCTACTGAGCTGGCCAGAACCACCTCTGCAGGGAGTCTATTCCACATTTTCACAGCTCTTACTGTGAAAAAACCTTTCCGTATTTGGAGGTGAAATCTCTTTTCCTCTAGACGCAAAGAGTGCCCCCTTGTCCTCTGTGTTGACCGTAAAGTGAATAACTGAACACCAAGTTCACTATATGGACCCCTTATATATTTGTACATGTTGATCATATCCCCCCTTAATCTCCTCTTCTCAAGAGTGAATAAATTCAGTTCCTCTAATCTTTCCTCATAGCTGAGCTCCTCCATCCCTCTTATCAGTTTGGTTGCCCTTCTCTGCACTTTCTCCAGTTCCCCAATATCCTTTTTGAGAACTGGGGCCCAAAACTGAACTGCATATTCCAGATGAGGTCTTACTAATGATTTGAACATGGGGCAAAATGATATCTCTCTCTCTGGAGACCATACCTCTCTTAATACAAGAAAGGACTTTGCTCGCTTTGGAAACCGCAGCTTGGCATTGCATGGCATTATTGAGCTTATGATCTACCAAAACCCCCAGATCCTTCTCCACTACGGATCCCCCCAGTTGTACTCCCCCTAGTATGTATGATGCATTCATATTCTTAGCCCCCAAGTGCATAACTTTACATTTATCAACATTAAACCTCATCTGCCACATAGTCGCCCAATTAGACAGAGCATTGAGGTCGGCTTGTAAATTGGCGACATCCTGTAAGGACGTTATTCCACTGCATAGCTTGGTGTCATCTGCAAAGACAGAAATGTTACTTTTGATCTCAGACCCAATATCATTTATAAACATATTAAAAAGTAAGGGTCCCAGCACTGAACCTTGGGGTACACCACTGATAACCTTGGACCATTCAGAGTAAGAATCATTAACCACTACTCTCTGAATTCTGTCTTTTAGCCAGTTTTCTCTCCATTTACAAACTGATATTTCCAATCCTGTAGACTTTACCTTGCACATGAGCCGTGTGTGGGGAACTGTATCGAACGCTTTTGCAAAATCCAAGTATACCACGTCCACAGCCACCCCTCTATCCAAGGTCTTACTTACCTCTTCATAAAAAGAAATCAGGTTTGTTTGACAACTTCTGTCTTTCATGAATCCATGCTGTCTGTTGCTTAAATAGTTTTTTTCTAGCAAGAACTCATCTATGTGGTCTTTTATTAATCTCTCCAGTATTTTCCCAACTATAGAAGTTAAACTAACAGGTCTATAGTTACTTGGTAAAGACTTAATTCCCTTTTTAAATATAGGCACCACATTGGCCCTGCGCCAATCCAGTGGTACTATTCCTGTCATTAATGAGTCCCTAAAAATTAAATACAATGGCTTTGAAATTACAGAGCTCAATTCTTTTAGGATCTGTGGGTGCATGCCATCTGGTCCAGGTGCTTTATCCACCTTTATTCCATCTAAATATTTCTGGACCATATCACTTTTGAGCCATTGTGGATTTGGGGCTGTGTCACTACCACCCCCATTTTGGACATGAGCTCCCCCATGCTCCTTTGTATACACAGAACTGAAGAAAATATTTAATAAATTAGCCTTCTCTTTGTCCCCAGTCACCCACTCTAGATTATTTTGTAAAGGGCCTACATGCTCAGACTTGACCTTTTTACTATTAATATATTTGAATAATTTTTTGGGGTTTGTCCTACTATCTTTTGCAATCTGTCGTTCATTTTGAATTTTTGCATCCTTGATTTCCTTTTTACATATCCTGTTATATTCTTTGTAACATTTAAATGACACTAGTGTTCCCTCATTTTTATATTTTTTAAAAGCTCTTTTCTTATAGTTTATAGCTTTTTTAACTTTGGCAGTGAGCCACATAGGTTTTATTTTTAGCCTTTTAAACTTATTGCCCATGGGAATATACTTTGCAGTGAGTTCACAAACAGTCTTTTTGAAGAATTCCCATTTCTGTTCTGTGCCCATTGATGCCAATATTCCTTCCCAGTCTAAGTCCTGGAGAGCAGCGCTCATCCTTGGAAAATTTGCTCTCTTGAAATTAAGTGTTTTTATCTTTCCTGTATGTGATTTTTGCTTACAACTAACATCAAATGAAATCATGTTATGGTCACTGCTACCCAGGTGTTCCTTTATCTGAACATTAGTAATACGCTCTGCATGGTTTGAGATTACCAGGTCCAACAGAGCATCATTCCTAGTTGGGGCCTCAATAAACTGGACCATAAAATTGTCCTGCAATAGGTTTATAAATTTTTGCCCTTTAACTGTCCCAGCAGTTCCATTACTCCAGTCAATTTCTGGGTAGTTAAAATCCCCCATTATTATCACTGTCCCAGCCCTTGCAGCCCTTTCCATCTGTGCAAGGAGCTGAGTCTCTAACTCCTCATTAACATTGGGTGGTCTATAACAAACTCCAATGATTAGCTTTGAACTACGCACATCTGTATGCAGTTCCACCCATAATGCTTCAGACTCATCACACTCTCCATCCACCAGGTCCTCTTTCACACTCGCTTTTAGATCACTTCTCACATAGAGACAGACCCCTCCACCCTTCCTTTTTACCCTGTCTTTCCGAAAGAGTGCATAGCCAGGAATATTAATAGCCCAGTCATGAGAGGAATGAAGCCAAGTTTCAGCAATACCGATTACATCATAGCTCTCCTCATGCACCAGAGCTTCCAACTCACCTATTTTGCTTGGCAGACTTCTGGCGTTGGTGAACAGACACTTTAATGCATTAATATATTTTGACCGGTCACATACTATCCTCTTGGGTGTTCCCAGATTGCAACTAGGACTTGCTACTATACTTACCTTGGGTTTATGTGCTTTGGTTACCCTACCACTAATGCCCCTAATACTACCCTCTAGAATATGTTCCCCGCTGACTCTCACTATCTCTGGACCCTCCCCCCCCGTCGCCTAGTTTAAAAACCCCTCTAACTTTTTGGCCATCCTTATTCCCAGCTGATCTGCACAGCATTAATGCACACTTCTTTGATAAGCAAACTACCTATGCTCGCGAGCTCCCCCTTTACAATATTACACCCGGGTCCCGTCACTAACAGTTCTAGTCAGACCTGACTAATTTCAGTGTACAGTTCCTTCAATAGTAGGAGTCTTCGCTATCAAACGTTGGTGCACATAATATTTGTAATCCACAGGGTGATTAAAAGAAAGCAAACTGAACTTCCACAATGTTTATGGATGTGAAACTCTCTGGCGGTGCGAACACTAACTTTAAAATATGCGGCCACCGCGAGATGCTCAATGGCCCTCCGTGTGACGCACCACTCTAATAATGGCGGGCCTTCAATAATTCACAGGCCTACACAGCAGTTAATGAAATCCAGGCAGGTGCCCTCTCACCAAAATAGGCCTCTGGTACGCTCATCTGTCGGTGTCTCGATCCGCTGTCTCTCCGCAACTTGCAGTCTCTGGTTCCTCGCACCGCCACACTGGATGTCGGTAGATGGACGACTCCTGTCTCTGGGAAATGAGAGCTGGACACACGCAAGAGGATCCCTCCTTAGGCTGAGTGTTCCTACTCGATCACTGTAGGCCAGGCTTCAGGCCTAGACGCTTCGACGGCAGACCTCAACACAGGCCCCCTCCTTGAGGGAAGGCAAGGTCCAGAGAGAGAGAATGTAACTCCTCCCTTCCTTTAAATAACCTCTCCCAGCAGGCTGTGCGGTGATGCAGTGCACCCTGGTAGCACAGCTGCACTGTGGGTAGTGTAGTCTGATTCACAATGCATTGTGTTAATATCATTGAAGAGAATAGGTTATTGCAATATAACAAACTGAACACCGGAGGGAGCTAAGTTCCTTCTTAATTGTCAAACTGTAGTCTATATCTACATTGCAAAGTGGAACCTTGCTACAGAAGATTTTATAAATGAGAAAATTCAGGCAGTGTATCAAACACCACAGAACCAGTTAATTCAAGATAAAGAGAAGAAGTCGGTAAAGTATCAAGAAATCCCCATAATTATGAATTTTAACATCCAACATAGACAAGTGGAACATATTATAAAAAAGCATTGGCCACTTTTAATGGCTGATAGATAATTGCAAACCATTTTACAGAAAAAAAAACACATTTTACCTACAGGCGGGCACCAACTTTAAGATATGTAATAGTAAGAAATGTCCCAGATCCTCCGAAAAAAATTAAAAATTTACTTTTTATCAAGGAAAAGGGTTCTTTCTATGCAGGAGATGTTATGCATGTAGAAATACAAACCTGAATGGTCAAAAGTGTACTAAGTTTGTGTCTACAAGTACAAAAAAAGAATACCAAATAAATAACTTTATTTCGTGCAGGACTGAAGGGGTAGTCTACATATTGCAGTGCTCTTGCTCACTACAGTATATAGGAAGGACTAAACGCCCCATGTGGAAACGTATACAGGAACATATACAAAACATCAGGAATGGCTTCCCCAAACACAGCGTTTCTCGCCATTTTGCATCTTGTCATAATAAAGACCCCACATGCCTCAAATTTTGGGCAATTGATAAATACAAACCCCACTGGAGGGGCGGTAATAAAGTAAGAGAACTAAGCAAATGCGAATCCAGATGGATATATGAGATGTGTACTCTTGCCCCCAGGGGGTTAAATATTGACTTTGATCTAAATTGTTTTATCTCTGATTTTTAACATATTTTTAACATATATTTTAATAGTTTTTAATATCCTGTATTTTAGACAAGTATTTATTTTAACAGTAATTCCTGTATTAGATCACTAGATGGAACCAAATAACCCTGTGTGTTCATCTCTATGGGAATGCATAATATTAGGATTAACTATATGAAGGAGCTTACCAGGATTATAAGGATTTAAAAAATTTTTATTCAGGGAACACATTTATCATTGCGGTAATTTTGATTTTACATTTTAAATATTGTTTTGCTAATATGTAGTTGTATAATAAAGGAATATTACTAAAATGCGCTAAACGGCATGATGATAAAATTTCCTCTGATTTGTCACTATGGCAACCAACACGCTGGCTTGAGAATAAATGGACAGCCCGCTCGTCACATGGCTACCATTGAAAAAGTCACGTGACATGTGACGCAACGCGTCGGGAGGGGCCATAGTGATGACATCTATCGTGTCCCAGCATAGTAGATGCAGATTGAGGAGTTTGCTACATTGCATCTGATCGTTTCTATACAGGCGCGATTGTTGTATGACCAAATGTGAGTCAAACTTTTAAACACTCCAGACCTTGTGATGAAGTTTTAATAAATTGCGCTATGATACTATCTCTCTTGTTTCGATTCATTTGAGTATTGCTTTTAAGGAGAAATCAAAGAGGAACTAATGAGAGATCACCTGACTGCTAATCACCATATGGAATGTAGACAGGTTTGTCCTAATTAAGGTACATATTAGTAATAAGAACCTGTGTGATTTCAAGTGACGGGCTAACCAATTTAACAAGCTTGTGGGCACTTTGGATTCGTTTTATCTTGGACATTTTTGCACAGAGTATTTTGCTTATCATTAGTTGTGTTTTTATACACAATTATAGAATTGTTTATAATCAATATGTGTTTTTTAATAGGAGGTTGATTTTAGCACACCATCACACATTAACCCACACTTTCAGTTTGTGGCCTTGCCATTCGGGTTGGCTACCGCACCACAAGTGTTTACAAAGGTTCTGGCTCCGCTTCTGGCAACACTAAGGGCCCAGGGTATAGCGGTAATGGCATACTTAGAAGACCTGCTACTGATAGATCAGTCCATAGCATGGTTAGACCAAAGTGTGGTCAGCACGGTCAAGTATCTGGAACATCTAGGTTGGATTGTCAATTTAGAGAAATCATCCTTAAGACCAGTAAAAAGGCTGGAGTACTTGGGTCTGGTTATAGACACAGCCCACAAAAGAGTGTTTTTACCTCAGGCAAAGGTCAGCGCTGTAAGAGATCTGGTTCACGTGGTCAGGACAAGGGAGGGCCCTTCCATCCGCCTTTGCATGAGGCTGTTGGGGAACATGGTAGCTTCATTTGAAGCAGTCCCCTATGCCCAGTTCCATTCAAGACCATTGCAAAACAGTATCCTGTCTGCTTGGAGCAAGAAAAGCCATGATTTGGATTGTCCAATGTACTTGGCTCCAAACGTTCGCCAGAGTCTCAATTGGTGGTTGAGAGCCAAAAATTTGCAGAAGGGGAAAACCTTCATACCAGTTACGTGGAGGATAGTAACGACTGATGCCAGCCTCTTCGGCTGGGGAGCAGTCCTGGAAGAGGACACTATCCAGGGGAAGTGCTCAGAATCCGAGAAGACCTTGCCCATCAACATTCTGGAGATTCGGGCAGCGTGTCTGGCACTAAAGGCCTCGACGGGCAGATTACGGAATTGTCCTGTAAGAATTCAATCCATGAAATGCCACAGCAGTGGCCTATATCAATCACCAAGGCGGCACCAGAAGTTGCGCAGCCCAGAAAGAGGTGAACCATATTCTGGCTTGGGCAGAAGAGCATGTGCATTGCCTATCTGCGGTTTTTATTCCGTGAGTAGAGAATTGGCAGGCAGATTTCTTGAGCCGCCAACAATTGTTCCCGGGAGAATGGTCTCTGCATCCCGACATCTTTCTGGCCATATGCCAGAAATGGGGTACCCGGGGCGTAAACCTATTGGCATCCAGGTTCAACAAGAAGTTGGACAACTTTGTATTAAGGACAAAGGATCCGCTCGCTTGTGGGACAGATGCTTTAATGACTCCTTGGAATCAGTTCTCACTGATTTATGCATTCCCTCCAATTCAGTTGCTGCCGCAAATTCTACGCAGGATCAAGGTGGAACGAAAGCTGGTAATCCTAGTTGCCCCGGCATGACCCAGGAGATCCTGGTATGCGAAGATCATAAGGATGGTAGTAGGGGATCCTTGGACGCTTCCATCTCGGCCGGGTCTGCTTTCGCAAGGGCCAGTGTTCCATCCTGCCTTACAAACGCTAAATTTGATGGTTTGGTTATTGAAGCCCACATTCTAAGAAATAGGGGGCTTTCAGGTTCAGTAGTAACTACCCTGATTAATGCAAAGAAGCCGGCCTCTAGGGCCATTTACTATAGGGTCTGGAAGGCCTATGTTTCCTAGTGTGAAAGCAAAGGATGGCATCCTCGCAGGTATGTCATAGGTAGAGTTCTCGCTTTCCTACAGTTAGGAGTGGAAATTAATCTAGCCTTGAGTACTATCAAGGGTCAAGTCTTGGCCTTGTCAGTATTTTTCCAAAAGCCACTTGCCTCACATTCTTTAGTCCGGGCTTTTATACAAGGAGTAATGCGGATAAATCCCCCTGGTTAAGTCGCCCTTGTGCCCATGGGATTTGAATCTAGTCTTGTCGGCTTTACAAGGACCCCCTTTTGAGCCAATGCGCCATGTGCCTTTTGTCCTTGTGACAAAGAAATTTGTATTATTGGTTGTGGTAACCTCCGCAAGAAGAGTTTCAGAGTTGGCAGATTTCTCTTGTAAAGAGCCATACTTGGTTATTCCTAAGGATGAGGTGGTGTTACGTCCCCGTCCGTCCTTTTTACCTAAGGTAGTATCAAGTTTTCATATGAACCAGGATGTTTCCCTACCTTCATTTTTTCCAGAACCCTGTTCTGCAGAAGAAGAATTATTTCATCCTCTCGATGTAGTGAGAGCGGTTAAGGTCTATCTGGAGGCAATTGCTCAGATACGAAAGACTGGTGCTTTGTTTGTGCTGCCAGAAATCCCCAGGAGAGGGCAGGCAGCGTCAAAATTGACCTATTCTAGATGGATTTGTCAGGTTATTATTCAGGCTTATGATTTAAAGGGGAAGATCCCGCCTTTTCAACCTAGAGCGCACGCTACCAGGGCAGTAAGTGCCTCATGGGCAGTGCATCACCAAGCCTCCATGGCTCAGTTTTGCAAAGCCGCAACATGGACGTCGGTACAAATTCTACCAGGTGGATGTAGGTCAGCAAGAGGATGCTGCCTTTGGGCACAGTGTACTGCAGGCAGCAGTATAGGTCCTCACGTCTGATGGCAGTCTGCTTTATTTTTGGGTCTCCCTCCCCTCAGATGGCATTGCTTTGGGACATCCCACATAGTATTATTTTTGTGTCTCCCTCCCCTCAGATGGCATTGCTTTGGGACATCCCACATAGTAATGACTATGGTGCTCTGTGTCCTGTAATGTACGATAAAGAAAATAGGATTTTTATAACAGCTTACCTGTAAAATCCTTTTATTGGAAGTACATCACGGGACACAGATGTCCCTCCCCTCTTTTTGGGATATTTATATATATCTTGCTTTGCTCCAAAAATGTAGGTACTGCCAGTATGGGAGGGGTTATATAGAGGGGGACTTCCTGTCTTTGATTATGCCAGTGTCCAATCACCTAAAGGTGGCGTATAACCCACATAGTAAGGACTATGGTGCTATGTGTCCCGTGATGTACTTCCAAGAAAAGGATTTTACAGGTAAGCTGTTATAAAAATCCTATTTTTATTCACACTATAATAATTTGATTCTCCCTTGATACGTTATCAACAGTTGGGAGATCATTTGCTGGCGCCTTCATTTTCCTTGGGATGACATAGAGCGTGGCTTCTTGCAAGCCCCTTTGGGCTGATTTCCCTCCTCTGGGGGAGGTGAGACAGCCATGAGGTCCGCCAGATCATCCAATGGATTTAAATTTACTGGTTGTGAGGCCATTCATCCCAGTACTAAATATAGCTTTGTTATACACATGTAAACTAATGCATGATGAAAAAATGTGTTCTGTTGAAAGTTTAAATATTGAATGCATTTGTTTTAGAGAAAACTATCCCCCAGAAGAAGGCCATGACTGAATAGGTCGAAACGTGTCAGTTTTTTTGACATGGCAATCACTTTAATGTAATGCTATGTATCTACATGTTTGCATAGCTGTATTCTGGTATATGTAATTTGCCTCAGGACCAGAGCTAATTTTTTTAATGTGTAACATCAACATGTGATTTAAATCGATTTGCTTAATAAATACTTTTTTATACACCTATTGACTATGTCATTTTGCTGCTAAAGACCATCTTGGGGGAACATTTGGCTATAAGATAATTGCCAAGACCCTGAAACTGAGCTGCAGCACAGTGGCCAAGACCATACAGCGGTTTAACAGGACAGGTTCCATTCAGAACAGACCTCACCATGGTCGACCAAAGTTGAGTGCACGTGCTCAGCGTCATATCCAGAGGTTGTCTTTGGGAAATAGGCATATGAGTGCTGCCAGTATTGCTGCAGAGGTTGAAGGAGTGGGGGGTCAGCCTGTCCGTGCTCAGACCAAACGCCACACACTGCATCAAATAAGTCTGCATGGCTGTCGTACCAGAAGGAAGCCTCTTCTACAGATGATGCACAAGAAAGCCCACAAACAGTTTGCTGAAGATAAGCAGACTAAGGACATGGACTACTGGAACCATGTCCTGTGGTCTAATAAGACCAAGATAAACTTATTTGGTTCAGATGGTGTCAAGCGTGTATGGTAGCAACTAAGTGAGGATTACAAAGACAAGTGTGTCTTGCCTACAGTCAGGCATGTTGGTGGGAGTGTCATGGTCTGGGGCTGCATGAGTGCTGCCGGCACTAGGGAGCGACAGTTTATTGAGGGAACCATGAATGCCAACATGTACTGTGACATACGGAAGCAGAGCATGATCCCTTCCCTTTCGGTGACTGGGCCGCAGGGCAGTATTCCAACATGATAGCGACCCCAAACACACCTCCAAGACGACCACTGCCCTGGCAAAGAAGCTGAGGGTAACGGTGGTGGACTGGCCAAGCATGTCTCCAGACCTAAACCCTATTGAGTATCTGTGGGGCATCTTCAAATGGAAGGTGGAGGAGTGCAAGGTTGCTAACATCCACCAACTCCGTGATGTCATCATGGAGGAGTGGAAAAGGACTCCAGTGGCAACCTGTGAAGCTTGGATGAACTCCATGCCCAAGAGGGTTAAAGCAGTGCTGGAAAATAATGGTGGCCACACAAAATATTGACACTTTGGGCCCAATTTGGACATTTTCACTTAGGGTGTACTCAGTTTTGTTGCCAGCAGTTTAGACATTAATGGCTGTGTAGAAAATACAAAATATAGAAAAAAGTTGCGCTGCTGAGTGAACTAGTAAAAATATGGCTGCCAGCATCAGCAAATAGACATATTGCAAAAAATAACACATAAAAAAAAAATGCAGCGCCTGGATTGTGTAAAAAGGCCCAAACACATGTAAGGATATGGGCATGTAATAAACAGTGAATATGTACCACCAATGAAGGCCAAAGTGAATCCATTTGTGTGCACATAAAATTAAACCATCACATGTGCATGTAAACTCATATGTGAATACAATCATATGCAATAAGGTAATATTAAAGTCCAATAAAGGTGCCCAGTGCATATACTGGAAACAAGGAAAGAAAATGTGTAACAAAACTTCAGTGCATTGTCCCCATTAAAGGAATCCAAAAAGCTTCCAGTTCATAGGTAGCATATGTTCACAGATCTGCAACACCCAGGGACGTGACTCCAACACCAGGGATGGGGGAAAGAAATGGATACTCTTACCCCTGAGTGTGGACACACACACCAGCGGTGGTGGGTCAATCAAGCAGAAGGTATGGATGTAGACTCCTTTGGACACGTCCTCACAGAACAGCAGCAGATGGGGTAAGCACAAGAACTCCAATCTCTCCAGAGTGATAACACAGAGCTCCAATGCATCAGCACATCAAAGATCGCGGTATCAACCATGTAAAAAGATGGAACAAAGGAGGCTTATAGTGCAGGATCAGATGGTAAGATAAAAATCGCATTTATTTGAAGGAGAGGGTCACGGAACATACATGGTTAAAAAATAAAAGATAAAATGATAGAGGCTTCCATGCAGAGGCTTACAAAATAGTGATCACAAGAAATGTATCAAAAATGCGGCGTAGCTATAAGGCAGGTTCATGTACCCGACATGTTTCGCATAAAAAATGCATCAACTGGGGCATGAGATGGCTGTGTGTTGAGTTATTTTGAGGGGACAGCAAATTGACACTATTATACAAGCTGTACACTCAGTACTTTACATTGTACAGTGTTTGTTGAGCCTTGCCCACCAGAGGGGATATGTGCCCTTTCTATGACAGATCCTCCCTAATTTGTTATCCCAGGAATCAGATCTCCTCTGCCCTCTCAACCTCCATCCCATCAGTCACCACCATCTCATAGCAACCTTCCTGTACTTTCCTAAAATCAACAATTTAGTTCATCTTAGCTACATTTAACTGTACGTTGGCCTCTCTGCAACAACCAACTAGGTTTTTAATATACTCACTATATGCAGACTCATCTGCAACTTTTAGCACGGGGTCCACCTTGAAGCGGGAAATACAATCATACGTGTATAAAGTAAACAAAAATGGGCTAAGCACAAATCCTTGATGCACTCCTGTACTAAGGGACAGTGTTGATGAGTAAAGATTTCCAACTTTTATCCTCTGGTGCAGGGGCAGACTGACAACTCATGGGGCCCCAGCTCAGCTGCGTAGAGGGGGGATTTAAATATCTACTGCAGCAAAGCCTGCATGATAGTTCCCAGCTTCTTTTTGTAGAAGCCGCTGGGCACTTCCAGGTTTAAAGATGGCTGCTGTGTGGCAGCCATATTTATGATGCAACCAGGGGCATTTTAAGAAGCAGTGAGCCTGTGTAAAAGATCATAATTTGGACCCCAAGAGCAGAGGAAAAAGAGTGGTGCGCGCAGCAGAATAAAATGGGTGTGGGTAGGGCCTGCTGGTTACATTCCAGATAGCAAGTAATTGTGCTGCAAGTTTGAAAATGACTTGCTAAGCTATTGCTAGACTTGCCAGGCTTCACAAGTTTGTTGCACAATTGCAGCAAGTCTGCATTGCATGACTCCAAATAAACTTTCTTTGCAAACATTCTGCAAGTCTACAACAAGTTCTGGTTCAGTTATGTTGTGTGATAATTATCCCACCACAGGGGTCACTGTGGCTGAATTTTCATCATTGCTCCCTGCTGTAGGAAAGGTGGTTCTGCACAGATGGCTAGATTGAATTGGTAAATGAGAACTGCTGCCCCTACAGATAGAACCACCTAGGTGGAGTATGAAAGTTATGGATTAAAGGGTAGGTGTGGCACTGTTCTTGAATCCTGGGATTTGAGTGCTCCAAAATCACTCTCTGGCCAATGACTTGTACAGGTCCTTCTCAAAAAATTAGCATATTGTGATAAAGTTCATTATTTTCTGTAATGTACTGATAAACATTAGACTTTCATATATTTTAGATTCATTACACACAACTGAAGTAGTTCAAGGCTTTTCTTGTTTTAATATTGATGATTTTGGCATACAGCTCATGACAACTGTGAGGGGGTTGGCTCGGCAGCGGGTGTGTGTGACCCCCGGGATGGGCTCCCCACACAAAAACAGGCCCAGCAGACGGAGGTTGTGGTTTTCAAAATCAAAAAGGTGCGGTTTATTTTCTATTTACAGTGACAAAACACAGCAAAGCAAAAGAAACATAAACAAAATAAATCCTGGTCAATTTGACCTCTGACTAAACATACAGGTTTCCTAACTAACAACTGGGATCAGCCTAGTGCTGTCCTAGTCCCTAAGTCCCTGGTTTTAAATGTCCAAGCAAATAGCCACACAGGCTTTGTCTCACCGCACAGGGGTTCACTCTCCCTAGACAGTCCACACAGGTCTGGTTCCAGGCATGAGCTAACATCTAATGAAGCTGGGAGTTCTTATAGAGGCCTAAATGAGCTGACAAGCTTCAGCTGGTCTCATCAACTCCCTGTCTGCACGACGCCCAGCCCTCTCCCTAGAGGTATGAGTCATCCATGAGCCCACTAGCCTTAGCTGGGCTTATACAACTCTCCACCTAGTTGTATAAGTCAGCGTAAAGCCTGAATCTGGGCGAAATATATCTACCCCCCTGGATGCAACCAGGTGACTTTACCTTCCTGCTGTCACATACCCCCCCCCCTCTTGTTTTAACCTCGGGGTTGGAACACCAGCAATCAGGCATTCATGTACTCGAGACAAAGCATCCACATTCCCCATTTGAACGCCAGGGCGATGCTTTACTGTGAAGTTGAATTCCTGGAGGGCCAGGAACCACCTATTCACTCTTCTATTTGTTTCCTTGTTTTGAGCCATCCACTTTAACGGAGCGTGATCCGTAACCATGTCAAAGTGCCTACCTAGCAGGTAGTACCGAAGGGAATCTAGAGCCCACTTCACCGCTAAACACTCCTTTTCAACGGTGGCGTAATTTACCTCATGGGACTTCAATTTCCTGCTGAGGTAAATGACTGGGTGCTCTTCCCTGTTCCAGACCTGGGACAATACTGCTCCTAACCCCACATCTGACGCATCACTTTGTACGACAAAGTCTTTAGAGAAGTCGGGTGAGTACAACACTGGCTGGCTACATAAGGCTTGTTTCAAGAATTGGAATGCTGCCTCAGCCTCGGGGGTCCATTTAATCATGACCGACCCTTTCCCCTTCGTTAGGTTGGTTAGGGGCACAGCCTTAGAAGCAAAGTGGGGAATGAATCGCCGATAATACCCAGCGATTCCCAGAAAGGCTCGTACCTGCTTCTTGCTGTTGGGACGTGGCCAACTCTGGATGGCCTCGACTTTGTTGAGTTGGGGTTTTATTACTCCCCTCCCAATGGTGTACCCAAGATATTTGGCCTCCTCCTGCCCAATGGTACACTTCTTGGGGTTAGCCGTAAACCCCGCTTCCCGAACAGAGTCCAGGACTGCTTGCACTTTTGGCAGATGTGAGGCCCAATCTGTGCTATGGACAATTACGTCATCCAGGTAAGCCGCAGCATACTTCCGATGGGGCCTCAGCATCTGGTCCATTTTCCGCTGGAATGTGGCCGGCGCATTCTGTAACCCGAACGGCATTCTTTTATATTGGAACGCCCCGTCTGGGGTTACAAATGCGGTTTTCTCTTTGGCCAATTTGGCCAGGGGGATTTGCCAATACCCTTTTGTGAGGTCAAGAGTCGTCATGTATCGGGCTGTTCCCAGCCGGTCGATCAACTCATCTATACGTGGCATGGGGTAGGTGTCAAATTTTGTAACTTTGTTCAACTGACGAAAATCGTTACAAAATCGCCAGCTCCCATCCGGTTTAGGCACCAACACAATGGGACTAGACCAATCACTTTGGGACTCCTCTATCACCCCTAAGTTCAGCATTTTCTGTACTTCCTCCCGTATTGCCTCCCGTCGGGCCTCTGGGATCCGATAGGGTTTTAACTTCACCCTTTCACCGGGCGGGGTAATGATGTCATGCTCTACCCCAAATGTTTGTCCCGGCAGCTCAGAGAATACCTCCTTGTTGCGAAGCACAAACTCCTTAACCTCCTGTTGTTGGGGTTGTGACAAGGTGGCTGCTATTCCAACCTCAGGAATCACGCAACCAGTTTGAGCTGGTGACCAAGTGTCTGCGACTAGGGACTCTCTATCCCTCCAGGCTTTCAACAGATTAACGTGATAGATCTGTTCGGGCTTTCGCCTTCCTGGTTGTCTGACCTTGTAATTCACTTCGCTCACTTTTTCCATTATCTCGTAGGGGCCTTGCCATTTGGCAAGGAATTTACTTTCAACCGTAGGGACAAGTACCAGTATCCTATCCCCCGGGGAAAAGGTACGGGTCTTGGCTCCACGGTTGTACACTCTCTGCTGTGCTAACTGCGCTTGGGCCAAATGTTCCTTCACGATGGGCATTACCTGTGCAATTCGGTCTTGCATCAGGGCGACATGCTCAATCACACTCCTGTGGGGAGAACTCTCACTTTCCCAAGTTTCCTTGGCAATATCCAACAGCCCTCTTGGGTGTCTCCCATACAGTAACTCAAAGGGGGAGAATCCCGTAGAGGATTGGGGCACCTCCCTAATAGCAAACATCAGATAAGGAAGTAGACAGTCCCAATCCTTTCCATCTCTATCCACCACTTTCTTCAACATTTGTTTTAGGGTTTTGTTGAATCTTTCAACCAGCCCATCGGTCTGGGGGTGATACACAGATGTACGTAATTGCGTCACTTTGAACAATTTACACAGCTCCTTCATAACCCGGGACATAAAGGGTGTACCTTGGTCCGTAAGCAGTTCTTTACAAATACCCACCCGGCTAAACACAAGAGATAGCTCTTTGGCTATGGTTTTGGCTGAGGTATTTCGGAGAGGGATCGCTTCTGGATAACGGGTGGCATAGTCCATTATAACTAATATGTACTGGTGCCCCCTAGCGGACTTGATTATAGGACCTACCAAATCCATGGCGATCCTCTCAAACGGGACCTCAATGATGGGTAGAGGGACCAGCGGGCTACGGAAATGTGGCATCGGGGCCGACCTCTGACACACAGGGCAGGAGGAACAATAATTTTCTATGTCCTTCATCACCCCCGGCCAATAGAATCTCTGTAATACCCTCTCTCGGGTTTTCTCTGTCCCCAGATGACCTCCAAGAATGTGCCCATGGGCCAACTCCAACACCAACTTCCTGTAAGGTTTGGGCACCACAAGCTGCTCAACGGTTTCTTCTGCCCTTTTTGCCACCCGATACAGTAGGTCCTTCTCTACGCTGAAGTATGGGTAAGTGCAGGTATTATCTGGGTTCACTAACTCGCCATCTATTTTCACTACGTTTTCCCGTGCCTTTATTAGGGCGGGGTCTTTCAACTGTTCTGTGGCAAAGTTTTCCCTGTGAACCTCAAGATCAGAAAACTCCACAGACGGTAGGTTTTCGTCTGAGGAGGTGGGCTCCTCTCCAGTTTCTTGAGTCTCCCCTGCCAATACTGATAAGGGAAATTCCGGAGAGTCCTCACCACTCTCAGGGGAGTTCTGGCTATCACATTCCTGGTACATAGGGGCACCAGTGGGGGGCTCAGGATCATCCCACAGTTCCCAGAACTTCGGAAAATCCCTTCCCACAATGGCGTCATACGGTAACTGAGATACTAAGCCCACTGGATGAGAGAGGGTACCTTTGGGGGTCTTGAAACACACTGTAGTCACTGGATACTCTCGGGTGTCCCCATGCACACAAATAACAGCTACCTTGCTATTCCCAGAGACCTCTGTTTTAACTAACTCAGCCTTTATCAGGGTCACAAGGCTACCTGAATCCAGCAATACCACAACATTTCTACCATTAACACACATTTTGCATAAATGTTTCTCAGTTCCTCAAATGGCAGTGCATGCGACTGTCGCACACAGCGACTGACGTCTGCCCGTCAGAAAGTCACACTGCATGGGTTCCTCCACAACCGGGCAATTGGCTGCAATATGTCCCGCTTGCCGGCAGCGGTAGCAAACGATCCTTCTTGCCGCCTCTTGAGCCGCTGATTTCCCAGGCTGTTCTCGCCAAACTTGGGGTAGAGCTCCCACCCTCTCACTCTCTCCACCCTTACCCCTTGGAATCCTCTTATCCGCCCCTGGGGATGGTCTGGTCTTAGGGTGGAAAGTCCGAGTGTCTCTGGAAGAGGCCGTCAGGTTCTCTGTAGCCAAGTATTTCTCCACACGATCCACAAGACCATCGGCCGTCTCTGGGTCTCCATGGCTTACCCACTTTTGGATGGCAGTAGGAAGAGCTCTCAAAAACCGATCCATTACAACACGTTCCACAATCTTTGGTGCGGACAAAGTCTCTGGCTGTAGCCACTTTCTGCTCAGGTGAATGAGATCATACATTTGAGACCTGGGGGGTTTTCCAAGCTGGAAAGTCCAGTTATGCACACGCTGAGCCCGGACAGCCTGGGTGACACCCAGCCTTGCCAATATCTCAGCTTTTAGCATCACATAGTCTTTTGCTTGGTCAGGCTCTAGGTCATAGTAAGCCTTCTGCGATTCACCAGTTAACAGAGGAGCCACCAGTCCAGCCCACTGCTCCTCAGGCCACTTTTCTCTTTCAGCAGTCCTTTCAAATGTGGTCAAAAATACCTCTGGATCATCCTCTCCAGTCATTTTTGTCAATAAACGACTCACCCCAAAGGACGCGGTATTAGTGGGACGGCTTTCCTCACTGGTCTGCGGACGTTGCTGCATTACTGCTTCCATTTGTTGTAGTCTCTGCTCTTGCTTCTGTAACAGGTCTATGAAGCGGGCCTCAGATTGCTGCTGGGCTTGTTGCTGAGCTTCCAGACTCTGTTGGTGAGCTTGCTGCTGGGCTTGCTGCTGGGCTGCGAAGTTCTGTTGTTGAGCTGCAAGGCTCTTTTGCAAACCTGCATTTGTCTGCTGTTGATTGGCATTTGCTAGAGCCAGCTGCTTCAGTATCTCCTCCATGCTGGCTTAAAAAAAACTGCCACTGGTTCTCCACCAACTGTGAGGGGGTTGGCTCGGCAGCGGGTGTGTGTGACCCCCGGGATGGGCTCCCCACACAAAAACAGGCCCAGCAGACGGAGGTTGTGGTTTTCAAAATCAAAAAGGTGCGGTTTATTTTCTATTTACAGTGACAAAACACAGCAAAGCAAAAGAAACATAAACAAAATAAATCCTGGTCAATTTGACCTCTGACTAAACATACAGGTTTCCTAACTAACAACTGGGATCAGCCTAGTGCTGTCCTAGTCCCTAAGTCCCTGGTTTTAAATGTCCAAGCAAATAGCCACACAGGCTTTGTCTCACCGCACAGGGGTTCACTCTCCCTAGACAGTCCACACAGGTCTGGTTCCAGGCATGAGCTAACATCTAATGAAGCTGGGAGTTCTTATAGAGGCCTAAATGAGCTGACAAGCTTCAGCTGGTCTCATCAACTCCCTGTCTGCACGACGCCCAGCCCTCTCCCTAGAGGTATGAGTCATCCATGAGCCCACTAGCCTTAGCTGGGCTTATACAACTCTCCACCTAGTTGTATAAGTCAGCGTAAAGCCTGAATCTGGGCGAAATATATCTACCCCCTGGATGCAACCAGGTGACTTTACCTTCCTGCTGTCACACAACCCAAAAATCCTATCTCAAAAAATTAGCATATTTCATCCGACCAATAAAAGAAAAGTGTTTTTAATACAAAAAAAGTCAACCTTCAAATAATTATGTTCAGTTATGCACTCAATACTTGGTCGGGAATCCTTTTGCAGAAATGACTGCTTCAATGCGGCGTGGCATGGAGGCAACCAGCCTGTGGCACTGCTGAGGTGTTATGGAGGCCCAGGATGCTTCGATAGCGGCCTTAAGCTCATCCAGAGTGTTGGGTCTTGCGTCTCTCAACTTTCTCTTCCCAATATCCCACAGATTCTCTATGGGGTTCAGGTCAGGAGAGTTGGCAGGCCAATTGAGCACAGTAATACCATGGTCAGTAAACCATTTACCAGTGGTTTTGGCACTGTGAGCAGGTGCCAGGTCGTGCTGAAAAATGAAATCTTCATCTCCATAAAGCTTTTCAGCAGATGGAAGCATGAAGTGCTCCAAAATCTCCTGATAGCTAGCTGCATTGACCCTGCCCTTGATAAAACACAGTGGACCAACACCAGCAGCTGACATGGCACCCCAGACCATCACTGACTGTGGGTACTTGACACTGGACTTCAGGCATTTTGGCATTTCCCTCTCCCCAGTTTTCCTCCAGACTCTGGCACCTTGATTTCCGAATGACATGCAAAATTTGCGTTCATCCGAAAAAAGTACTTTGGACCACTGAGCAACAGTCCAGTGCTGCTTCTCTGTAGCCCAGGTCAGGCGCTTCTGCCGCTGTTTCTGGTTCAAAAGTGGCTTGACCTGGGGAATGCGGCACCTGTAGCCCATTTCCTGCACACGCCTGTTCACGGTGGCTCTGGATGTTTCTACTCCAGACTCAGTCCACTGCTTCCGCAGGTCCTCCAAGGTCTGGAATCGGTCCTTCTCCACAATTTTCTTCAGGGTCCGGTCACCTCTTCTCGTTGTGCAGCGTTTTCTGCCACACTTTTTCCTTCCCACAGACTTCCCACTGAGGTGCCTTGATACAGCATTCTGGGAACAGCCTATTCGTTCAGAAATTTCTTTCTGTGTCTTACCCTCTTGCTTGAGGGTGTCATTGATGGCCTTCTGGACAGCAGTCAGGTCGGCAGTCTTACCCATGATTGCGGTTTTGAGTAATGAACCAGGCTGGGAGTTTTTAAAAGCCTCAGGAATCTTTTGCAGGTGTTTAGAGTTAATTAGTTGATTCAGATGATTAGGTTAATAGCTCGTTTAGAGAACCTTTTCATGATATGCTAATTTTTTGAGATAGGATTTTTGGGTTGTCATGAGCTGTATGCCAAAATCATCAATATTAAAACAAGAAAAGCCTTGAACTACTTCAGTTGTGTGTAATGAATCTAAAATATATGAAAGTCTAATGTTTATCAGTACATTACAGAAAATAATGAACTTTATCACAATATGCTATTTTTTTGAGAAGGACCTGTATATATAAACAGACTTATGTGCAATAATTATAACTTGACTGGTGCTAAAACATAATTCATATGCATATTGTGCAAACAGTGCAATCATGAGAAAAGTGACAAGTGCTAAAATTGATGCGCACAATCCTAATATAAAATGTCCAAAGTGACTGGCGCTCTTCAATCGTATGTGTCCTTTATGCTGAAATAAAATTAATATAATGCCCCCCCCCCCAATATTTGGGGGCGCTATATGGAAATTTAGGGGCAGTCTGAGCCAGTAGTTGGGCTCAGACCAATTATAGTTCAAATTGTTTGCTCTGCTCTGGGTGTGATACTGTCCGGCAGTGTTATTCTCCTTTGCCTGCAGGTGTCACTGTCACCATCGGCACAGGCTGGATCACGGTGGTATCACAGCACCTTGAGTGTCCTCTCTAGGCAGCCTGCAGTGGGCGTGGTCTACCCACTGTGCATGCTGGGAGAGGGTACAAAAGGGGCAGACGCCATTTGGCGTGAGGCGATTCCAAGGGGACCCCAAGGCGTTCAAGGGGACCTCTGGTCCAGTAAGCGTGCCTCGTGGCCCACATGGCACAAGGTGCTTGGGTGTGTTTAGGCCTCGGGCACCTTTAGCCCGAGGCTCTGCTGCTGGATCGTAGGCCCAGCTCTCCTAACAAGGGCCTACAATTCGGAGAAGGACTCCAGGCTGCCCGTTTGTAAGGGGACCCATCTTTAGGAAAGGAGTTCCAGGGGAAGATCAGTCCCGGCGGAGATAGCGACGGTACTGCTGTCTCAGGGAGAGGCCTGGAGGCCTGCCTAAAGGGGATCCATCATCTCTGACATCCGTTCTCCATCTCTTATAGGAGCAATACCCACTCAGGCTTGAGTGGCGACGAATATATATAAATATATTTGGGATCTAAGTGTTGCGTGCCTGAACCTTCCCTGTCATCTCCACCAGAAGAAGAAAAAGAATAATGCCTTGCTGATTAGGTTTTACTTGTGTGTGGAGATTGGCCTTATTCCTGAATACACTGGTGTACCTAGACAACGGAGCTGAAGGATCCACTCGTGGGAGGTAACTCGTTGCAGACCCAGAGGTAATTAAACAGTGGATTTTCTTACCTAACAAAGTGTGGATCCGGCGTAGCACCAGGGGAAGAGTAAAGAGGGAAGTGCAAAAACCCACCCTGGGAGCTACATTAATATATACATTCCTTATTAGGGATGAGCCGAACACCCCCCGGTTCGGTTCGCACCAGAACCTGCGAACGGACCGAAAGTTCGCGTGAACTTTAGAACCCTATTAAATACAATGGACGTGAACGTTCGAAATCTAAAGTGCTAATTATAACGGCTAATATGCATGTTATTGTCCTAAAAAGGGTTTGGGGACCCGGGTTCTGCCCCAGGGAACATGTATCAATGCAAAAAGAAGTTTTAAAAACAGCCGTTTTTTCGGGAGCAGTCATTTTAATGATGCATAAAGTGAAAAAAAAAAAAAGTGAAATATTCCTTTAAATATCGTACCTGGGGGTGTCTAAAGTATGCCTGTGAAGTGACACGTGTTTCCTGTGTTTAGAACTGTCCCTGCACAAAATTACATTTCTAAAAGGAAAAAAACCCATTTAAAACTGCTTGCGACTTTAATGTCATGTCTTGTCCTGGCAATATGGATGAAAATCTTTGAGAAAAATGGCATGGCTACCCCATCACCCCCCCCCCCCCCTACCCTAGCCCATTACCAGCCCCTTTGGGTCTTGTATGGATATTAAAGGGAACCCCGCACATAAAATAAAAAAGGCCCTATATACTCTGAACAGCAGTATACAGGCGGTGCAAAAAAGACAGGGACTATAGGTTTGTTCTTAAGTAGAATCTGTTTGTAATTTTGAACAGGTACATTGTTTAAGTGTAGCTTCAGCCCAAAAATATATTTTTAAGCTTTTTGGAAAACATAGGTAAGGGTTATCACCCCTGTAACATTTGTTTTGCTGTCTGTGCACCTGTTCAGAAGATTTCACCTCACTTTCCGTCCCAATGACAAATGTTTTTGGAAAAGTGTGGTTTTTATTAAAACAAGGATTGGTGATAAAGCATCAGTAGAGAGGAGACACCTTTTTCCCATATTAACTCTTACAGGAGAGAATTTCCCTTACTAGGGGTAGATTTCCTCTCAATTCCCTTTGTCTCCTTCCGTTTGCAAGTAGGAGTCGTTTGTAAATTGGATGTTTGAAAGTAGGGGCCTGCCGTATATGCTCTGCTGAAATTTGCCCCTTAGATGTTGGTGTTGCCACAACACTGTGAGCCCTCACAGTTACTCTTGGTGGGCGCTGGAACGCCCTGCTGTGAACTATTATATCAGGAATTGTAATTACATACCATTGTTGAACAGTGGTAGGAAAAATTGGGCCTTTGGTGGTGGTGCTGGTGCTACAACACTGTCAGCCCTCACAGTTACTCTTGGTGGGCGCATGAATGGGCCCTACTGTTAATTATTAGATCAAGAATTGTAATTGCATGCCCCTGTTGAAGAGGGGAAGAAAAATTGGGCCTGTGGTGGTGGTGGTGGTGGTGTTGCCACAACACTGTAAGCCCTCACAGTTACTCTTGGTGGGCGCAGGAATGGGCCCTGCTGTGAATTATTAGATCAAGAATTGTAATTACATGCCCCTGTTGAACAGGGGCAGAAAAATTGGGCCTTAGGCACTGGTGCCACAACACTGCAACCCCTCACAGATACTGTACTTGGAGCACAGCAATGAGCCCTGTTGCAAAGTATTGCATCAAAAATTGTAATTACACGCCCCTGTTAAACAGGGGCTGAAAAATTGCGCCTTAGGCACTGGTGCCACAACACTGCAACCCCTCACAGATACTGTACTTGGAGCACAGCAATGAGCCCTGTTGCAAAGTATTGCATCAAAAATAGTAATTACACGCCCCTGTTAAACAGGGGCTGAAAAATTGGGCCTTAGGCACTGGTGGCGGCACCCAGAAACAAAAATGTTCTTCCAAGCTATCATCAGGAATCGTATCATTGAGGAGGAGGAGGATAGTCAGTCAACATAACAGGACAGTCACTCAGCATCAGCATAGGCAGTCTTGAAGGGATGTGACATTTTAAAATAAATTATTCTGTTTATATCAGCTTCAGGTGCTTGGTAGCTGGTGGTGATCCAAGACTGGTTCATCTTTATGAAGGTCAGTCGATCAACCGAGTTGGTGGACAGGCGCACCCTGTGATCCGTGACAAAGCCTCCAGCAGCACTGAATGTGTGTTCCGAAAGAACGCTGGATGCAGGACAGGCCAGTAGCTCAATTGCATACTGTGCAAGCTCTGGCCAGTGATCCATCCTCAAGACCCAGTAAGCCAGAGGATTTTCCGTGGGAAAGGTGTCCAAGTCTGACCTTGCCCCTAGGTATTCCTGCACCATGTATATCAGACGCTGGCGATGGTTGCTGGAACCGATCATACCTTGGGGCTGCGGACTAAAAAATTGTCTGAACGCATCGGTCAGACGGCCACCTTCCCCACCGCTCCTTCTTTGACTGGCCGAAGCCTCAGCAACTCGTTGTCCAGGACCAGGAGTTTGTAACCTCCCAGTCTCTGGGAACGCGTTGCACAGACCTTTCTGCAAGGCCTCCCGGAGATGTCTCATCCTCTGCTCCCTCTGCGACGGTAAGATAAGGTCCGCAACCTTACCCTTGTACCGTGGATCAAGGAGAGTGGCCAGCCAGTAATGGTCCCTCTCCTTGATCCGAAGAATACGAGGATCCTTCCGCAGACTTTGCAGGATCAGGGAGGCCATGCAGCGTAGGTTAGCTGAGGCATTCGGTCCGGAGTCCTCTGGGTCACTAAGAACGACATGATCCGCAGCCACCTCCTCCCAGCCACGTACAAGTCCACGGGTTTCTTGGGACTTTAAATCATCCCTAAAAGACTGCTGCTGTTGATGCTGTGTGCCAGGCTCCACCTGCATGCTGACACAATCCTCCTCCTCCTCGTCATCTTCCTGTGCGATGGGTGGGACAGAAGGAACACTGTCTGGGTAAAGGGGGCCTTGAGAGGCAAGGAAGTCCTCCTTTTCCTGCCTCTGTTCTGCCTCAAGTGTCCTGTCCGTTATTCCACGCAGCGTATGCTCCAACAGGTGGACAAGAGGTACAGTGTCACTGATGCATGCACTGTCACTGCTCACCATCCTTGTGGCCTCCTCAAATGGTGCCAGGACAGTGCATGCATCCCTGATCATGCCCCACTGGCGTGGTGAAAAAAAACCGAACTCCCCTGACCCTGTCCTGGTGCCGTAGTCGCATAGGTACTCATTGATGGCCCTCTGCTGCGTTTGCAGCCGCTGCAGCATGGCCAACGTTGAGTTCCACCTGGTGGGCATGTCACATATAAGGCGGTTCTTGGGCAGGTTTAACTCCTTTTGCAGCTCAGCCAGCTGAGCACTGGCATTATATGATCTGCGGAAATGCACACAGACTTTCCTGGCCTGCCTCAGGACATCCTGTAAGCCCGGGTACCTGCCCAAGAACCGCTGTACCACCAGGTTAAGGACGTGAGCCACACAGGGCACATGGGTCAGTTGTCCCTGTCGGAGGGCGGAGAGGAGGTTGGTGCCATTGTCGCAAACCACCATTCCTGGCTTAAGCTGGCGTGGCGTCAACCACCTCTCGGCCTGCCCCTGCAGAGCTGACAGAACCTCTGCCCCAGTGTGGCTCCTGTCCCCCAAACAGACCAGCGCAAGCACGGCATGGCATCTTTTTGCCTGCGTAATTGCGTAGCCCCTTGAACGCCTACGGAGCACCGCTGGTTCCGAGGACAAAGCACAGGAAGAGGCCAAGGAGGAAGAAGAAGAGGAGGGGGTGGAGGAGAGAGGTGTGTCACAACCAGTAGTAGCATTTTGGAGGCATGGCAGCGGAACAACCTCCAACACTACTGCACCTTGTCCTGCATCCTTCCCAGCTGCCAAAAGAGTGACCCAATGGGCCGTGAAAGAAAGGTATCTTCCCTGTCCATGCCTGCTGGACCATGAGTCAGCGGTAATATGCACCTTACCGCTGACCGCCCTGTCCAGTGAGGCATGGACATTGCCTTCCACATGCTGGTAGAGAGCCGGAATCGCCTTCCGTGAGAAAAAGTGGCGTTTGGGAACCTGCCACTGAGGAACCGCACATTGCACAAACTCACGGAAGGGGGCCCGAGTCTACCACCTGAAAAGGCAGCAGTTGAAGTGCTAGCAATTTAGCCAAGCTAGCATTCAACCGCTGGGCATGTGGATGGCTGGGAGTGAACTTCTTTCGACGGTCCAGCAGCTGGGGCAGGGAAATTTGCCTGCTACAATCGGACGTCGGTGTACTGCTAGCAGAGTGCCCGCAAGTACTTGGCTGTAACACACCTAATTCTACACCTTCATTCCTCTCAGTGCAGGTTTCATAGAGGACTGAAGTTATAGTGGGGTTGGAGATCCCAGCTGATGAGGAGCAAGGAGAGGTCCGCTTTGTTCTTTGGTGTGGGTCTTCAAGGTACGCATGCCAATGAGCTGCGTGGCAGGTCAACATATGTCTGGTCAAGCATGTGGTGCCCAAGCGGCTGATGTTTTGGCCACGCGAGATACGCTTGAGACATATGTTGCAAATAGCAGCGGTGCGATCTGATGCACTCGACTCAAAAAAGGCCCACACCAAAGAACTTTTGGAATAACGAGCAGAGGCAGCGCCCTGCACAGGCGGAGCTCTGCGGTGTGATTCAGTTGGTGCGCTGCCCTTACGCTGGCCCCCGGAGGGCATCCTGCCTCGTTGGAGATGTGCCTCCTCCTCATCCTCCTCCTCCTCCTCTCTCCTATCAGGTACCCACGTGGAGTCAGTGACCTCATCATCCCCTCCCTCCTCATCACTGGAGCCAATCTGGCAGTATGCTGCAGCTGCTGGAACATGACTACCAGATTTCTGTCCTTCTTGAGCTTCCCCTCTCTCTGCGCTCACGCTACTGCCTTCCTCTAGCTGGGTATCATCATCAGACCCTTCAAAACGCTGGGCATCCTCCTGGAGCATGTACCCAACACTGTGCTTAAACAGTTCGGGGGACTCCTCAGGAGGACATGGTGGGTCTAGGGAAGGAGTGACTGATGATGACATTGATACGAGGAAAGAGGACGCTTTGGCAGCTGCTTTGCCAGTACCCTGAGCCTGGGTGAGAGAGGATGAGGAGGATGAGGAGGGCTTGGTCATCCACTCTACCAAGTCTTCGGCATGATGCGGCTCAACACGTCCAGCTGCCGAAAATAAGGACAAGCGTGTCCCATGGCCACGTGCTGATGACGATGCACCGCGTCCACGACCAGCATTGTTGTCTCTAGACACAGAGCCTGCTTGCCCTCTTTTATTGGCTCCTGACTGTCTGCCTCTTCTTGTTGGCCTTCCAGACATAGTAATGGACTGCAGGGAGATGGGAAAACCAGGAATTGGAGTAGTGTATATTGTGCTGGAGGCACACAACACCCACTAACTCCTGCAGATGCCTTTATTAGAGAACACCAGCAATAAAGGGTAGATACAGGTGTATACTGTGCTGTGCTAGAGGCACACAACACCTACTAACTCCTGCAGATGCCTTTATTAGAGAACACCAGCAATAAAGGGTAGATACAGGTGTATGCTGTGCTGGAGGGACACAACACCCACTAACTCCTGCAGATGCCTTTATTAGAGAACACCAGCAATAAAGGGTAGATACAGTTGTATACTCTGCTGTGCCCCTCTATGTGCCCCAGCATCCTGCTCTGTGCCCCTCTATGTGCCCCAGCATCCTGCTCTGTGCCACTATATGTGCCCCAGTATCCTGCTCTGTGCCCCTATATGTGCCCCAGCATCCTGCTCTGTGCCCCTCTATGTGCCCTAGCATCCTGCTCTCTGTCCCTCTATGTGCCACAGCATCATGCTCTGTGCCCCAAAGCCCTGAATGCTTCCCCATGCCCTATAGTCTGCCCATACCCTGCTCTCTGCCCCATGCCCTGATGTCTGCTCATGCCCTGCTGTCTGCCCCCATGCCTTGCTCTTTTCCCCCATGCTTTGATGTGTGCCCCCATGCCCTGCTGAATGCCCCATGCTCTGCTCTGTGCCCCCATGCCCTGATATCTACCCCATGCCCTGATGTCTGCCCCACGCCCTGCTCTGTGCCCCATGCCCAGCTGTCTGCCCCATGCCCTGCTGTCTGCCCCCATGCCCTGCTGTCTGCCCCCATGCCCTGCTGCCTGCCCCCATGCCCTGCTGTGTGCCCCCATGATGTGCCCTGTGATGTGTCCCATGACCTACTGTGTGCACTGTGATATGCCCTACTGTGTGCCCCATGATGTGCTCTAATGTGTGCAATTGTGGTGTGCCCCATGATTTGTCATACTCTGTGCCCTATGCCCTACTATGTGCCCCACTGAGTGCCCAATTCCATCCTGTGGGCCTTGTGATGTGTCCTGAGCCCTACTGTATGCCCCATGATGTGCCCTGTACCCTTCTGTGTGCCATATGATGTGCCCTGCTGTGTGCCCCTTGATGCATCATTCAGTGCCCCATAGTGTGCATCATACTGTGCCCTATATGTTACCTCTTGCTCCATGTAATATCCCCTGCTGTGCCCAATAATGTATCCTCTTGCCCCCATGTAATATGCCCTGCTATGCCTCATAATGTGCCCTGCTGTGCCCCATAATATGAGATTTTATACTTCCTAATTTGCTCTGCTGTGCCCCTAATGTGCCCTCATGCCCCCATGTAATATGCCCTGCTGTGTCCCATTATGTGCCCTCTTGTCCCCATGTAATATGCCCCATAATGTGCTCTGTTGTGCCCCATAATGTGCCCTCATGCCCCTATGTAATATACTCTGCTGCACCCCATAATGTGCCCTCCTGCCACATGTAATGTTCCATGCTGTGCCCCTCTGCCTCCCCCCATGTAATGTGCCCTATTATGTTCCCTGCTGCCCCCCCATGTAATGTGTCCTACTGTGCCCCCCCAACCTGTAATGTTCCCTGGTGTGCCCCATAATGTGCCCTGCTGCTCTCCATGTAGTGTGCCCTCCTGCCCTCCACACACACATATTGTGTCCTCCTGACCCCATGTGCTATGACCTGCTGACTTCTATACTTTGCCATGATTCCCCTATGCTCTGCTCTGCTGCCCCCTGTGTACTGTGCTTGCTTGACATCCAATGCTCTGCCCTGCTGCCCCCTGTGCACTGTTTATCTCAGGTTCAACCTAGAATTGAGGCGTCCATGCAGTGCAAGCTGGGGCTTTGTGTGGGTGTGGCTAGAGTGTGGGCGGGGACACAGGGGGCCCCATGATCTCCTGTTGCCCGGGGGCCCCATGAGTTGTCAGTCCGCTCCTGCTTGTATCTCCTACCCAAGCCCCACTGAAGGTGGAACAGATGGTGGCTAGGATCAGGAGAAACACGAGTGCCTGGGAATGTTGCTTGTAGAACCTGCGGTGGAAGTAGTAGGCTTGGTGGTACCAGCAGGACAGCAGGTGAAAAGCTGGGGTGGAACTCAGAAGATCAGCGGATGTTAAAGAGGAACTCCAACCAACTTGCAGGTTTAGGCTTGGTGGCTTGTCAGTACTTCCTGTGGTCAGGAGACAGGAGAGCACTGGACACAGGAGAGCTGAGAAGATAGAGAGCCTGCGCAGGTTTCCAGAGGCTGCGTCAGAGCCGGGCAGACGATGAAAGCAGAGTCGTGGAGATAGCCGGGTTCGGTAACAGGCGGGCTGCAGAGTACAAAGCATAAGCAGGAGGAAGGTCAGGTGCAGGCCGGAGTCAGGTACCAGTAATTAAGTAAATCAGAGTCCAGAAGCAGAGTCAGATGAAGCCGGGATCAGTAACAGGTATCAAGCAGGTAATAAGCAGGGTTCAGAGGATCAGGACACAGCTGAAGACCAGTCAGCACTTGTAGAGAGAGTCAAAGCACCCTTTAAATAAGCCGTCTGGTGCCAACTGGCGTTAGGGACGTGTTCCTGCACGTGCACGCCATTCGTTGCGCACGCCAGACGTAAATCAGCAGTTCTCTTACAGGCTCACCTTCATAAAAATTAATCAGTCTTGGATCACCAGCTACCAAGCACCTGATGCTGATGTAACCGAATAATTTTTTTATGAATGTGAGATCCCTTCAAGACTGCCTATGCTGATGCTGAGTGACTATCCTGTTATGCTGAGTGTGACGGATCTCAGATACCCCAGGTGGGCACATCCGCCAGACCTGTGTCTCCTGTCCTCCAAACGCACCTGCAGCCTGTGTGACGGACTGGGGTTTATATGGTCACAAAACAGACACCCCAAAGCAAAGTACATACTCATTTTTTTTTTTTTTATTTCTAGCAAAGAAATACCTTCCAGCTATTCTATCAAGAACCAGTAGATGGCAGAGAAGGTACACAAACAGAGTTTATATAAGGCCACCCACCATGTGACTGGAGTCAAACGATTTCCAGCCATAAAACCCAGTGGTCCTGTCTTATGCTGTTGTGTGATTCTTTGCAGGTATGTACTCTAAATCATTCCTAATCTGCATTAAACTATGATAGAAAGATTCTTAAACATCTGTAGCAGATGCAGGGAAAGTTACAGCAGACTGTATGTTATAGTTTTACTGCTATTAGAAGTTAGAACAGCATGTGGGAGAAACAAGTGAAAAGGACATAAAAACATGGAAATACTGCATTAGTCAGAACAAATGTCTATTAGAAGCACTAAACCACACAAGTTCCATAAAGTTAGAAGAGCACATGTTGAAAACTGATATTCTTAAGAAAAACCTATATGTAAAGCTATGCATTGCTTCATGTGCACCATCTAGTGGTTAAAAAAGAGAACTACCGAAATAATGTTTGTATTAAAGCATGGCATTGGCAATACCATTATTGCACAGTTAAAGTGTACATCATCATCTATAACACGGAATAACAGGAATATATATGTTATTAAAATATAACAATGTTTTTTGTGTAACTACGTTTTAAAATACTTCAGTTAAAATCTGTATTATATATTGTTAATAGTTATAAACATGTGATTATAAAAATGTAAAAGATGTATTGTTATGTAAAAGTAAAACGATTTCCAGCCATAAAACCCAGTGGTCCTGTCTTATGCTGTTGTGTGATTCTTTGCAGTCCACGCCAAGCTGATCACCTTATCTCATCACGTCTACAATTATCGGCTCTCTTAATTCACATTTTGAGGCCGGTAACATTTTGGGGGCTTGTGCCGGGATTCGTTGTGTTACCAGTGAGAGGGAAGCGCGAGACAAGCGTGAGCCTACTACAGAGCTACAAGGAGAGTCATGAGTGTCGTCTGCCTTGTGAGTGGAAGTCTTCAGAGTGCAACAGATATGGTGTCTCCTCGTCGTGCGCTGATGTGGGATATCCGGAAACAACTTCATCTACTTCGTGAAGAACAGCTGCATAGCCTCGCTATTACGCTGGAAGATGAAAGAGATGTGGACGTTCCATCAGTGACTGGTACCAATGAAATGGAACTCGTTGAATTTATTGAAGACTACTTGAGAAGTGATCAGCTGGAGAAGTTAGAAGATCAAGGCATGTCTTACCTACTCATCATCCAAGACAAGATCAATGAACTAAAACTTAACAAGGAAAGTACACCAACTGTGGATATTGCAACCGCTGCAAAAAAAATAAGTAGTGGGACTGCAAGGACTGAACAGGTATCGGAGGTGGTGAGATTAACTGACGTTGTTGCTTTATTGCCACGTAGAGAATTCAAAATGCATGGTGGTGTAATTTCAGATCATGGTTCGGACATGAGTTACAGTAGCGCGTGCAGGCAAATTGACGAGGGTCTAACAGAAAAATTCCCTGAATCTGAAATTATGCGCACCGTGTTGAGAATAATTAAACCTGGTCATTTTAAAGATATGTTGACTGACAAAGATGATCTTACTGTTGCTGAATTGAAAAGGTTTTTATAGTCACATATGAGAGAACGAAGTGGTAATGAGTTATTTCAGGACCTTAGCAATGCTACCCAGCAAGAAAGAGAAACAGCACAACAATTTGTTTACAGGCTAGTGGGGTTAAAACAAAAAGTTCTGTCCACATCACAACATGATAGGCGAGAGCTTAACTATGACAAAAAACTGGTGCAAGGCATATTCCTTCATACACTGTATCAGGGACTAAACGAAAAAAATTCTAATGTTAGACGAGATATCAAGCCTTACGTGTCTGATTTGACAGTAACGGATGACTTTATCATAGAGCAGGTCACCAGATCAGTTGATGAGGAAACAGAAAGACAGAGACGCTTAAACAGTGCACCTAAACATAAACCTCTTACTGTTCATTCATCACAGACACCAGGTAATAGTGAAAAAGACACCTTGCAAAAGAGAGTTGAGAAAGATGCTAGAGCAAATCACACTGCATTAACGGAACTAACAATACAGGTTTCTGCTCTCACAAAGAACCTGGAAAAGATGATGAAGCAAACTCCTGTTTTTGGAAACCAAAGGACTAAGCCACTAACCAATGTTCAAGTTCCAGATACAGCTCACTGCAAACCCAGGTGTGATGATTGCATTAAACGAGAGAGTCAGAACTGCTACCACTGTTTCTACTGTGGTTGGACAGGACACAGAGCGGTTGATTGCTTGAAGAAAAGAAGGCAGTCGGGAAACGACAGACGGTCACTGGGAAGGGACAACCAGTGACCACCTCAAATGATCTGTCCCGTGTGAAGGTAAACAGGGTATTCACCCACCGGTCAACTAGAACACTCCCAAAAGAGAAGGGATTCTCCAAACAACACGTAGCAGATAATAGGAGGGGGGCGTGTCCGGACGCGAAGCTGAGAAGACGTGTTGGTACTGTGCTCCACATATCCAGAAACAATCCTTCCCCATCCTTTTATTATTTTAACCCAGAGACACTTCCAACTACCTATATCCACCCATGGACACGTACTGAGGCAGTGCCTGTCGATATTGCGGAGGTAATCCGGCTATTACTGCATTTAGCCTGCATCTGGCTCCACACTGCTGAGGCCCGCCGCCATCTTGAGGCCTGTGAAGCCTCATATGCCCCTGAGCCAGCGTGACGTGTATACCGGTGGGATTGCACTCTCCAGGCTTGTCCAACAGCCGCTGCATGCACGGAGGACACTGGGCAGCGACACAGCGGGAGCGATCACTGGAGGACTGCTCCTACATCCTGGGTGGGAACCGGCGCCATATTGCGGCCTGCTGACCCGGCTGAAGCCGCCCCCTCAGGTACTGTGACTCCCTGGCCCCTCCACCGTCCCTCGCCCTCACCCCCGAGCTCATCCCTGTGCTGCCACCTCCATCATACCTGCTGGGAACTGTCCCCTATCCGGTGTAGCGAATCCGCGGCCCGAGCGGAGTGGAGCTCCTGCGCCACTCTCAGGAAAGTCCCCGGCTTCGGCCTACTCCCGGAATGCGGCGGCCATCTTGCTACACCCAGGAGCTTAAAACTCCTCACAATCCCAGCTCTTCTGCTGCCCAGCTCCAAATTCTTTTACAACACAGTGGCCTGCTCTTAAATCCCCTCCCCACGGTCATTGCAGAGGTGCCCTTCTCAATAGGCAAGTGACCATAGCAAGAGGTCGGCGGACATTTTGCTACACCCTGAAACTTTTTCACAGCCTCTTTACCTCTCCCCAATTTAACCTCCACAACTCCCTTGGTATATGGGTGACTTATTTCAAAAGGCCATTCCCCCTGCTTCATTTGCGCCACCTACACGACCCCTCCAGGGCAGCTAGCCTACGCATGGCGCTAAAAGGAAGCGCTTGAACTGACCTCCGTCTAGCTATCGGCCTCGCAGCAACAAGCAATGCCATCCAAAGGCTCTTCCTCCCGCTCAAAATTAGGTAAACGTTCTGCAAAACTGCATCAAACCAGTGTGGGGACCATTAAAAAATTCCTAGCCGCGGAACGAGAAAGCCCCAGCTCTAGGTTCAACAAAACCAGAGCCTCAAGATCGCTTATCTCTCCAGCCTCTCACGCCGCCTCTGCCCGCGAGAGTTCGCCAGCCTCTTCTTGCGGCTCGGAAATAATGGAGGAGCCCGGGTCCCCAACGGGTTCTGATATGTCTTCCTTAATGAATGAACTTAAAAAGGAGATGGCGGGTATGTTTCACAGTATGGAAAAATCCATCAAAAAGGAGATTTCCGCGGTCAGAGCGGATGTGGCGCACTTACTCGTCAGAATAGAGGAAACAGAACAGCGTCAAGACTCACATGAGGTTGCTATCAAAGAATTGCAGGAAACCGTCACTCAATTAGCATATGCAAATAGGGCCTCACTATACAAACTCGAAGATCTCGAGAATCGCAACCGCAGAAATAATTTGCGTATACGCGGACTGCCAGAAGCAACCAGGGATAATGACCTAGAACCCTCGGTCCGAGGTATCCTTAATACTATACTGGGTAATCCTGCTACGGATCCTCTGCGATTCGACAGAGTGCACCGCGCTCTGAGACCCCGCAATTTCTCGTCTGACCAACCTAGAGATGTGATTTGCCGTCTCCATTATTTCGAAGACAAAAACGCCATCATGACCAAAATGCGGAACACCCCTAACATTGACTTTGACGGTGCTATTCTTAACATCTTTCCGGATCTTTCTAAGGAGACTCTTGATCGCCGTCGGGCGTTGAAGCCCCTCTTGGAGCAACTAAGGGGTGATGGAACTAACTACCGATGGGGTTTTCCCGCATGCTTAATTGCTACTAAGAATGGCCGCTCCTCCACATTGCGGTTCCATGAGGATCTTCCCACCTTTCTTCAGGACCTAAACTTACCGCGCGTGGAGCTGCCAGGCTGGCAGAACCCCATACCCATTTTCTCTGCTCCCCAATCCTCCCAGTGGCGGAAAACCCCAGCCAAGCAAAGGCGTGCTCCTACTCCATGTTCATCTCAGAAGAATGGTTGAGGTCCTCTCCTGAATACAATCATCCCTCTTGATAGCTCTCCTCCTTATCTGGATGACAATCTGCACTTCAATTTCAATTACTTCTCTCCCATACAAAAAGTTTGTCCTACCTTGCTAAATTCTCTTAGATATACTCCTAGAGAACCGTTATTATGTTCACATTAGGTCTGTTAGTTACTCTGATGTTTGGAGAGTGTTACATCCATGTTCTGACCATTGCTTGTCTATTACAAATGTTAATTTCCCTTTTTTATTTTTTTTATTTTATAGGCCGATAGCTGATGGAGCTTAATGCTCCAATTGATGCCCTCACAAAGGCGTTTGCTCCCTGCCCCTATTCTCTTGGGGTTGATGGGAGTTGGTAGTCTTTACTTTCTCCTTGTTAATTCCCTTTGGGAAACCTTTTTGACTGCCTGCTCCCCTCATCTCCACTGGGAACACCGCAGATTTCTGCATGACTATTCTTGCAATCCCATTCGTTCTTCCGATTGTTCTAAGGTTTTTCATACGTTTTTCTCCTTTTTCTTTTCCTCTTCTCCTACCCTTCTGGATTCTCCTTGCCCCCCTCCTTTTGTCCCTCTCCCTCTTCCCCCTCTGTATTACTGGCATACATGGTTATATAAAGTAGTGTTCTGCCTCCCGCTGATGACATGGCTAACTTAAAGCTCCTTTCTTATAATGTAAGAGGCCTCAGTGTGCCCGCAAAGAGACATCAAGTGTTGCGAGAATTAAGGAGCTCCGCATGTTCTATTGCTTTCCTTCAGGAAACCTATTTGACTCATATTACCTCGGTGAAATTATACTCGCAACACTTTCCTCAATGGTACTATAGTCTATCAGACACTAACAAGGCCAAAGGGGTGGCCATTGGAATTAGCAGAGGTACTTCATTTTGTTTTACTGACATGTTAGCAGACGATCATGGTCGCTTTCTTTTTGTTAAAGGTTATATTGGCAATACTCGCTGTACCCTAGCCAATGTTTATTGTCCCAATCGAAATCAGCCTACTTATCTCACTCAAACCCTCACAAAACTTTCACAATTCACTGAGGGAATGTTAGTCCTTGCGGGGGACATAAATATGCCTTTAGATCCCACTATAGATACTTCCCATGGCCGTTCTAGTATCCCATTTAAAAGATTAGCACAAGTGAAAAAAAAACTACTAGATCTACAACTTATGGACGCTTGGCGTCTCCTGCACCCTAAAGGACGAGACTACTCCCACTTTTCAAAAACCCACAACTCATACTCCAGAATAGACAACATTTTCCTAGACCACTTCCACCTTCCCCTCCTGAGCTCAGCTGACATAGGGAAGGCTACCCTCTCTGATCATGCACCTGTTTCTGTCTGCTTGACCGTGCCCGATTTACCTCCTCGCCCCAATAGCTGGAAGCTTAATGACTCTCTCATCACTAACTCAACAGAGGTTTCCATCCTCTCTACTACTTTATCCCAATACTTTATAGAAAACTCCCCCTCAGACACCTCCCCTTCTGTTCTATGGGAGGCACACAAGGCCTTAATGAGAGGTAGCCTTATTGAATTGGGTGCAAGGAGAAAGAGAGAACATGGTCAACAGCTTAAACAGGTCCTGCAACAAATTGCTGAATTAGATAAAAAACACAAACTTTCGTTGCACGCCTCACACCTCGAAGCGCTCACCCTTAAAAGAGAAGAACTTAAAACTCTCCTCGCCCTAGAAACTAAGCGGAAATTTCACTACGTATCTCAGAAAGTATATGAATGGGGTAACAAACCTGGTAAACAATTGGCTAGATCCCTTATGGCAAAAAAAACTTCATCCTTTATACCCAAAATCAAATTGCCATCAGGAGACCTAGTGCACACTACCCCGCAAATTTCAAAGGCCTTCAGGGAATTTTACGCTGATTTATACAATGTGGAGGGAGGTTTGGCTTCTCTATCACTACCAGAAAAACGTAAGCGTATCCTCAAATATCTTAAGGACGCCAGCCTCCCAAAACTGTCAAAATCGTCCCTTAATGACCTAGAAGCAGATTTCTCAGTAGAAGAATTCCAATGCGCGCTAAAATCCTCTCCTTCCGGCAAGGCTCCTGGCCCAGACGGTTTCCCCCTTTTATATTATAAGACCTTCAGTGACATTTTACTCCCCCATCTCACAACTTATGCAAATTCAATTTCCCACAAATCTGGCCTCCGTCCGGAATCCCTATCTGCCCACATCACCGTTATTCCCAAACCTGACAAGGACCCCACACTATGCGGTAGCTATAGGCCCATATCTCTCCTAAACGTCGACACCAAATTGTATGCCAAGGTAATGGCAAATAGACTGCTCCCCCTTCTTCCTAAGTGGGTCTCAGCTGACCAAACTGGGTTCATTCCTAATAGAGAGGCCAGAGATAACTCTCTCCGCACTCTGTCCTTGATCCACCATGTCCGCAGGTGCTCCCAGTCCACCCTCCTTCTCTCTACTGATGCGGAGAAAGCGTTTGATAGGGTGGACTGGGACTACCTTAAAACTACCCTTAGGTACTTTGGCCTTGGCCCCAAAATGTTCCATCGTATTTCCTCTCTCTACTCTAACCCTACCGCGCAAATACGTATAAACGGCTCCTTGAGCGACCCCTTCACTTTACATAACGGAACCAGACAGGGCTGCCCTCTATCTCCTCTCTTATTTGCCATTTCCCTTGAACCCTTCCTAGCTACCATTAGACACAATAGGAATATTCATGGCATCCAAGTCGGTGATAGGCTCCATAAATATGCAGCATACGCTGACGATATTTTGTTTTACATTCAACAACCGCGCATTTCCCTGCCGAATTTAATGTCCGAATTCTCCACCTTCCAAACCTTATCTAACTTCAAAATCAATCTAGCTAAGTCTGAAATTTTAAACATCACAGTACCCCAATCAATAGCTGATCAATTGAAACCCTTATTCCCCTTTCGATGGGAATCCTCACGAATGAAATATCTAGGCATATACCTTACCCCTCGCCTACATTCCCTTTTTAGGCATAATTACATCCCTCTCCTTAATAATATCAGAGCAGATCTCAGGAAATGGTCTTCCCTCTCACACTCATGGCTAGGCAAGGTTAATATAATCAAGATGAACATACTCCCCCGCATCCTCTTCATTCTTCAAATGATCCCCTTGCAGGTCCCCATAGGCTTCTTTACTCTTCTGCAGACCATGGTCGCTCGCTTTGTTTGGAGGGACGGTCACCCCAGGATCTCTCGGGAAGTTCTCTACAGGGCCAAGTGTTCTGGGGGGCTGTCCCTTCCTAATTTTAAAGCCTATTATAATGCTATTATTCTGTCACGTATAGCAGACTGGAAGTATGCCATTGCTTTTAAACTTTGGGTACAATTGGAATATTCCTTAAGTGATTCAGATCTCTCCACGGCCCCGTGGATCCCACGCCCTTCTAGAAACCGCTCGCACAACACATCGCCTCTCACCACGTCCTCATTGGACGTTTGGGATGGTCTCCATAGAAAATTTGCGTGGTCTTATGACTCCCCACTAACCCCCCTGCTACATTATAAATACTTTATGCCAGGCTTCTTTGACCCAGGATTTAAATCCTGGTCGCCCAGTGGCCCTCTCCAGCTATATCATGTACTATCCTCCAACACCCTTAAACCTTTGCCAGAAATTTTGGGGCATAAACCAATTACATTTATGGACACATGGAGATATAATCAACTGAAATGCTTCCTTCAAACTCTCCCCCAACCATTACGGGGCATCCAAGACCTAAATGGTATTGAACAGCTTTTTCTCCATAAGGACCCCCCTATACACAGCATCTCCCAGTTCTACAAAGCGCTCATAAATTTGCAGAGTCCTGCGTACCCAAACTACCTGCCCAGATGGGAGACTGATCTGGATGCTACTATCACAGACAAGACTAAAGACAAAATTCTCCAACTTACCCATGTCTCCTCTCTGGCTTCTTCCATGGCTGAGTCTAACTTTAAACTTCTTACTAGATGGCACCACACGCCTGTTAAACTTCACCGCATGTTCCCTGTTAACTCCCCGCTATGCTGGAGGAATTGTGGTCAAAATGCCACTCATGCCCACATATGGTGGTTTTGCCCCCTTATTCGCCCCTACTGGACTGAAGTACTAGACCTGATTCACCAAGTCACCACAGTTAGATTACCTATGGATCCGTGGATAGTCCTCTTTCACGCTACCTCGATGTCCATAGGAAGATATAAACGTACACTCACGCCACATCTCCTCAATACTGCTAAAGCTCTCATACCTACCCTCTGGGGCCAACCCACAACTCCATCCATAAAGACCTGGATACAAAAAGTTTCAGAAGTATGTCTCATGGAGGAACTCACCCACATTGCGAGAGACACTACTAAACAGCATAACCTAACCTGGGCACCCTGGTCCTCCTTCCTCTCCACCCAATACTACAAAGACATCATCTCCTCTTCCCCTTGAGCTGCCCAAGCTTCTTACATAGCTTAACCACTATTCCTGGTACCGTTTTTGTTACATTTATATTGGCTGTGGAGGCACTAACCTCCCCCTAAGATCTTCCTGCTGTAAACGTATTTGATATTTGCTCATTGCTACTGCCAAGTATGCCAGCCTCCCCTCTCCCCTTCCTGCTCCCCCCTCCCTTGCCCCCTCTCTCCTAGCCCCCCCTTTTTTTTCACCTTTTTTCTTTTCTTCCTCCTTTTTCCTCCTCTCTTCTATATTTGTTAATTGACTTGTTGTTTATTTCATTGTACTTGGGTTACTCAAGATGTTTTCATTCTACAACGGGTTGACTCTCCTTTGTTTTCTAACCCGAAGTACCATTTTCTTTGTATCTGTTTCTATTGTTGTATCTACATAGCTTCTCAATAAAAAATATATTAAACAAAAAAAAAAACAACACGTAGCACAATTAATTGGAGGAAAATGCCTACTGTCATGCCAGATGAATGGTGTTCCGGTTGACATGTTGATGGACACAGGAGCTCAGGTCAGCATTGTCGGGAAGGCATGGTTAGAAAAGTTTCTACCCAGCGTCTCCATTAGGCACATACAAGATTTACTTTGTGATGACAACTTATCTATTACAGCTGCAAATGGTTCTATCATTCCATTCATTGGATGGATTGAAGTCTGCCTGGAATTCGAAAGTAGTGGACATGGAAACTCAGCCATCTATGTGCCAATGCTGGTGAGTGACTGCTGTAATGGCAATCCAATTTTCGGGTTTAATGTGATCGAAGAATTGATCAGAGAAAACTGTGACCGACCAAACAGCACCCAAAACCTGACTATCTTGCTGAGTGAAGCTATGAAAGTAAGACAGAGTGTAGCGAATAACATTGTCAATGCTGTCAGTAAAGCAACTGACCCAGGAGAAATATCCGATAGTCGTATGGTCAAAGTGGGGAAGAAGGGACTCCAGATTAACCACTTAACGACCGCCCACTGTAAATATACGTCGGCAGAATGGCACCGACAGGCACAATCACGTATATATACGTGATTGCCTTTGTATAGTTGCCGATCGGACCCCCCTTCTTTACAGTGAGCGGTCGTTTTACCTTCGGGAGCGATCCGGCATGAGGGGACGGCCGTTCGATTCCGGCCACCCCCTCTCGATCGCTCCCGGCGAATGAGAGAGCTTCCCCTGCCTGCCAGGAAGGAGGAAGTGATGTCATCTCTCCTGGGGCGCTCACATATACCGAGCGCCGTACAGGAGAAGATGCCAGGTTAGTACACACAACACTACACTGACACCAGGACACATAGGCACATAAATCGCCCCCCCAGGCCCCCCCAGACACCCCCAGATCACCCCCCAGCCCCCCCCAGCCCCCAGTCACAGTGTCACTGATTGCAGTGACCATTTATTTAGTGATCACTGCAATCAGTGACATTTGTAACTGTAAAAGTGTCACCAAAGTTTAGTCTTAGGTCCAGTGTAGCCCCCTAACCCCCCCTAATAAAGGTTTAACCCCCTGATCACCCCCCAGATAACCCTTTCACCCCCTATCACCACTGTCACTAAGCAATCATTTTTCTGATCGATGTCTTAGCGTCGGTGATGCTGATCGGTAGCCAGTAATTTTTTTTAGGTTCGCCGCAGGTTTTTATAGCGTCGGGTACCCCCATATATTACCTAATAAAGGTTTAACTCCCTTGATCGCCCCCCAGGTAACCCTTTCACCCCCTATCACCACTGTCACTAAGTTATAATTTTTCTGATCGATGTCTTAGCGTCGGCGATGCTGATCGGTAGCCAGTATTTTTTTTTAGGTTCGCCGCAGGTTTTTATAGCGTCGGGTACCCCCATATATTACCTAATAAAGGTTTAACCCCCTTGATCACCCCCCAGGTAACCCTTTCACCCCCTAGCACCGCCGTGGCTATGCGATCATTTTTCTGATCGATGTCTTAGCGTCGGTGATGCTGATCGGTAGCCAGTAATTTTCTTTAGGTTCGCCGCAGGTTTTTATAGCGTCGGGTACCCCCATATATTACCTAATAAAGGTTTAACCCCCTTGATCGCCCCCCAGGTAACCCTTTCACCCCCTATCACCACTGTCACTAAGTTATAATTTTTCTGATCGATGTCTTAGCGTCGGCGATGCTGATCGGTAGCCAGTAATTTTTTTTAGGTTCGCCGCAGGTTTTTATAGCGTCGGGTACCCCCATATATTACCTAATAAAGGTTTAACCCCCTTGATCACCCCCCAGGTAACCCTTTCACCCCCTAGCACCGCCGTGGCTATGCGATCATTTTTCTGATCGATGTCTTAGCGTCGGTGATGCTGATCGGTAGCCAGTAATTTTCTTTAGGTTCGCCGCAGGTTTTTATAGCGTCGGGTACCCCCATATATTACCTAATAAAGGTTTAACCCCCTTGATCGCCCCCCCAGGTAACCCTTTCACCCCCTATCACCACTGTCACTAAGCGATAATATTTCTGATCGATGTCTTAGCGTCGGCGATGCTGATCGGTAGCCAGTAATTTTTTTTAGGTTCGCCGCAGGTTTTCATAGCGTCGGGTACCCCCATATATTACCTAATAAAGGTGTAACCCCCTTGATCACCCCCCAGGTAACCCTTTCACCCCCTAGCACCGCCGTCACTATGCGATCATTTTTCTGATCTATGTCTTAGCGTCTGTGATGCTGATCGGTAGCCAGTAATTTTTTTTAGGTTCGCCGCAGGTTTTTATAGCGTCAGGTACCCCCATATATTATCTAATAAAGGTTTAACCCCCTGATCGCCCCCCAGGTAACCCTTTCACCCCCTATCACCACTGTCGCTAAGCAATCGTTTTTATGATCGTTGTCTTAGTGTCGGTGATGCCGATAGGTAGCCAGTAATTTTTTTTTAGGTTCACCGTCAGGTTTTTATATAGCGTCAGGTACCCCCATATATTACCATAATAAAGGTTTTAACCCCCTAATTGCCCCTAGTTAACCCTTTCACCAGTGATCATCATATAAGTGTTACGGGTGACGCTGGTTAGTTAGTTTGCTTTTTATAGTGTCAGGGCACCCGCCGTATATAACCCAATAAAGGTTTAACCCCCTGATCGCCCGGCGGGTGATATCAGTTAGGTTTTAGCGTCAGAGAGGGTCTGCGTCACACCCCAGGCAGCGTCAGGTTAGTGCCAGTAGCGCTAACACCCACGCGTGAAGCATACACCCCCCTTAGTGGTATAGTATCTGATCAGCTCAATATCTGATCTGATCAGATCTATACTAGCGTCCCCAGCAGTTTAGGGTTCCCAAAAACGCAGTGTTAGCGGGATCAGCCCAGATACCTGCTAGCACCTGCGTTTTGCCCCTCCGTCCAGCCCAGGCCACCGAAGTGCAGTATCGATCGATCACTGTCACTTGCAAAACACAACACACATAACTGCAGCGTTCGCAGAGACAGGCCTGATCCCTGCGACTCCAGTGCTGTAGGAGGTAATTTCACCACCACAGTTAAAAAAAAAAAAGCATATATGCCGAAGCATTGGGGCAGCAGGAGCGGAGGAGCGATTTTGCTCCTAATGCCGCGTACATACGGTCGAAATTCCGACGGAGGCTTGCCCGTGGAAAAGTCTGACCATGTGTACGCGGCATTACTTTTGCGAGAAGATGCCCCCATGCTTCGGCATATATAAATGGTGCGTGTATGCCCATCATTAGAAGTGGGTGGATGAAGGGCGGTATTCTAATGGTGGGCATACCCACCGATCAATCTTTTTTTTTCGTTCAGCCAACAGGCTGCATGAAAAAAAAGATTACAATACATGTCCAACAAGGACCAGCAACGTACTGGTATGTTGCTGGACTTTGAATGTTTATACCAGAATGATGCCTGCGGGTTTAGGTATCATCTTGGTATCATTCTTTTCAGCCAGCGGCCGGCTTTCATGTAAAAGCAATCCTAGTGGCTAATTAGCCTCTGGACTGCTTTTACAAGCAGTGGGAGGGAATGTCCCCCCCCGAATATAAAAAGCGCCATTGGGAAATTGGGAAAGCATTTTATCACACCGATCTTGGTGTGGTCAGATGCTTTGAGGGCAGAGGAAAGATCTAGGGTCCAATAGACCCCAGTTTTTTCAAAAAAGAGTACCTGTCATTACCTATTGCTATCATAGGGGATATTTACATTCCCTGAGATAACAATAAAAGTGATAAAAATAAATAAATATGGAAGCAACAGTTTAAAAATAAAATAAAAAAGCAAAATTAATAATAAAAAAATAAAAAAAGCACCCCTGTCCTGCCCTGCTCTTGCCCAATGGCGAACGCAAGCTTCGGTCTGGCGTCATATGTAAACAGCAATTGCACCATGCATGTGAGGTATCACCGCGAAGGTCAGATCGAGGGCAGTAATTTTAGCAGTAGACCTCCTCTGTAAATCTAACGGGGTAACCTGTAAATGCTTTTAAAGGCTTTTAAAAATGTATGTAGTTTGTCGCCAATGCGCGTTTGTGCGAAATTTTAAAGCATGTCGTGTTTGGTATCTATGTACTCGGCCTAAGAACATCTTTTTTATTTCATCAAACATTTGGGCAATATAGTGTGTTTTAGTGCATTAAAATTAAAAAAAAGTGTATTTTTTCCCCATAAAATGCGTTTGAAAAATCGCTGCGCAAATACTGTGTAGAAAAAAAAATGCAACACCCACCATTTTATTCTGTAGGGCCTTTGCTTTAAAAATATATATAATGTTTGGGGGTTCAACATAATTTTCTTGCAAAAAAAAATATGTTTTCATGTAAACAAAAAGTGTCAAAAAGGGCTTTGTCTTCAAGTGGTTAGAAGAGTGGATGTAAGCTTCCTAATGTTGTGTATAAAATGCCAGAACAGTTCAAAACCCCCCCAAATGACCCAATTTTGGAAAGTAGACACCCCAAGCTATATACTGAGAGGCATGTCGAGTCCATGGAATATTTTATATGTTGACACAAGTTGCGGAAAAAATAATTTATTTTTTTTTTTTTTTGCACAAAGTTGTCACTAAATGATATATTGCTCAAACATGCCATGGGCATATGTGGAATTACACCCCAAAATACATTCTGTTGCTTCTCCTGAGTACGGGGATACCACATGTGTGAGACTTTTTGGGAGCCTAGCCGCGTACGGGACCCCAAAAACCAAGCACCGCCTTCAGGCTTTCTAAGGGTGTCAATTTTTGATTTCACTTCTCACTGCCTATCACAGTTTCGGAGGCCATGGAATGCCCGGATGGCACAAAACCCCCCCAAATGACCCCATTTTGGAAAGTAGACACCCCAAGCTATTTGCTGAGAGGTATTGTGAGTATTTTGCAGATCTCGCTTTTTGTCACAAAGTTTTGAAAATTGAAAAAAAAAGAAAAAAAAAAAAAATGTTCTTTCTTCATTTTCAAAAACAAATGAGAGCTGTAAAATACTCACCATGCCTCTCAGCAAACAGCTTGGGGTGTCTACTTTCCAAAATGGGGTCATTTGGGGGGGTTTTGTGCTATTTTGGCATTTTATGGCCTTCAAAACTGTGATAGGTAGTGAGGAGTGAAATCAAAAATTTGCGCCCTTAGAAATCCTGGAGGCGGTGCTTGGTTTCCGGGGTCCCGTACGTGGCTAGGCTCCTAAAAAGTCCCACACATGTGGTATCCCCGTACTCAGGAGAAGCAGCAGACTGTATTTTGGGGTGCAATTCCACATATAACCATGGCATGTGTGAGCAATATATCATTTAGTGACAACTTTTTGTAATTTTTTCTTTTTTTTTTTTTTGGCATTATTCAATCACTTGGGACAAAAACAAAAATATTCAATGGGCTCAACAGGCCTCTCAGCAATTTCCTTGGGGTGTCTACTTTCTAAAATGGGGTCATTTGGGGGGGTTTTGTGCTATTTTGGCATTTTATGGCCTTCAAAACTGTGATAGGTAGTGAGGCGTGAAATCAAAAATTTGCGCCCTTAGAAATCCTGAAGGCGGTGCTTGGTTTCCGGGGTCCCGTACGTGGCTAGGCTCCTAAAAAGTCCCACACATGTGGTATCCCCGTACTCAGGAGAAGCAGCAGAATGTATTTTGGGGTGCAATTCCACATATAACCATGGCATGTGTGAGCAATATATAATTTAGTGACAACTTTTTGTAATTTTTTTTTTATTTTTATTTTTTGTCATTATTCAATCACTTGGGACAAAAAAAAAAATATTCAATGGGCTCAACATGCCTCTCAGCAATTTCCTTGGGGTGTCTACTTTCTAAAATGGGGTCATTTGGGGGGGTTTTGTACTGCCCTGTCATTTTAGCACCTCAAGAATTGAGATAGGCAGTCATAAATTAAAAGCTGTGTAAATTCCAGAAAATGTACCCTAGTTTGTAAACGCTATAACTTTTGCGCAAACCGATAAATATACGCTTATTGACATTTTTTTTACTAAAGACATGTGGCTGAATACATTTTGGCCTAAATGTATGACTAAAATTGAGTTTATTCGATTTTTCTTATAACAAAAAGTAGAAAATATCATTTTTTTTTCAAAATTTTCGGTCTTTTTCCGTTTATATCGCAAAAAATAAAAATCGCAGAGGCAATCAAATACCATTAAAAGAAAGCTCTATTTGTGGGAAGAAAAGGACGCAAATTTCGTTTGGGTACAACATTGCATGTCCGCACAATTTACAGTTAAAGCAGCGCAGTGCAAAATTCTGAATTCACCTCTGGTCCTCTAGCTACCAAATGGTCCGGGGCTTAAGTGGTTAAAGGAGGCGAGATCTGTGAAGTCAAATGCAGAATTAGAGCATGGCCAAAAGGAGGAATCATGCCATTTGAACCACTTCCAGAATATCCAGTTGAGGAAGGACTTGAACTATTTCCTTCAGTGGTAGATGTGCCAAGTGGGTTCTCTAAACTGGTGAAGATACCTATACTGAACCGTGCTCAACATGACATCTACCTTCCGCCCAGAACAGTATTGGGTACCATTTCTCCAGCAGCTGAAATTCTACCATTGTCTCCAAACAAAGACGATGGAAAGGGAATTGACCAGAAGAAAAGGGTGTTTCATGTAAACCAGTTGAATCTAGTGGACACTGGAAATCAGCTATCCACTAACAAATCTGTTAAGTGGCACCCACCTGTCAATTTGGAAGATCTCTCAGAAGAAGAACAGGAGATAGCGAGACAAATGTTATATGACGAATCAGATGTCTTTGCTCGAGATGAGGGAGACATAGGATGCATTCCTAACCTGAAATTGAGGATAAATCTGAAAGATGAAACTCCTGTCCAGAAACGCTACAATTCAATACCGAAACCCCTATACAAGGAAGTGAAAGAATATATCCAAAACCTTCTTGACCGAGGTTGGGTAACAAAATCTTCTTCCGCATACTCATCACCGGTTGTCTGTGTTCGAAAGGACAGTAGCCTACGACTATGTGTTGACTTTAGGGAGTTAAACCGAAAGACTATCCCAGATAGACATCCACTACCCAGAATACAAGATCTGCTGGATAGCTTAGGAGGATTTACATGGTTCTCAATCCTGGACCAGGGTAGTGTGTATCATCAAGGCTTTGTGCATGAAGACTCCAGACATCTGACGGCTTTTAGCACCCCCTGGGGACTCCTGGAGTGGAATCGTATTCCGTTCGGATTAACTAATGCCCCAGCAGCTTTTCAGAGATGCATGGAAAATGTACTAGAGGGCATCAGAGACAAATGTTGTTCTCCATACCTGGATGACGTACTTTGCTACTCCAAAACTTTTCAGGAGCATGTCAATGATATTAGGCAAGTGCGAATGCGCGAGCATGGTATCAAACTTAGACCGCAGAAGTGTGAACTCTTTAAACGACAGATTCGATACCTTGGACGAATGGTGTCAGAAGAAGGCATAAAAATTGACCCAAAAGATCTTGAAGCGGTATTACATTTGAAAAGGAAAGAACCAAAAACAGTGGGAGGAGTCAGATCTTTGTTAGGATTCCTGAGCTACTACAGGTCCTTCATTCAAGATTTCTCTCGACTTGCTAAACCACTGTATGAACTTTTGCAGAACACTGAGAAAGAATCTGCTACATCCATTACCAAAAACAATCAAGGGAAACCTACAAAGAAAAATGGGAACAAAACACGAGTGCCATCTAAAACACTGATTCAATGGACACCCAAACATCAAGCTGTAGTATCCAGACTGGTGGACATGCTAACCAATCCACCAATACTAGCATACCCTGATTTTGACCTACTCTTCGTATTACACACTGATGCTTCCAATGAAGGCCTAGGTGCTGTACTGTACCAACGACAAGCAGAAAAACTTTGTGTTATCGGGTTTGGCTCCAGAACATTGACTCCAGCAGAGCGCAATTACCATGTTCACTCTGGTAAACTTGAGTTTTTAGCTCTCAAGTGGGCAGTCTGTGACAAATTCAGAGATTACTTGTACTATGCTCCAACATTCACAGTCTACACAGACAACAACCCATTGACATATGTATTGAGTACTGCCAGACTGAATGCTGTGGGTCATCGCTGGGTTGGCGAGTTGGCCGATTTCCACTTCTATATCAAGTACAGGCCAGGTAAACAGAATGCAGACGCGGATACACTGTCACGATTTCCGGTGGAACTCACAAAGAATTTGAGTGAGTACACAGAGCTTGTACCATCTGAGGTTGTGTCAGCTATGTGGCAAGGGAGCAAAGCTGTCGACGAAGAAGAGGCACTATGGGTGGCTTCATTGAATTTTCACTCAGAAAGTGATGTGGCCGAAGAATTGCTGAAAGGACAGACAATTTGCCCAATGACTCAGGAGAATATCAGAGCATTACAACAAGAGGATACCAACATTAGAGAAGTTGTCTGGCTTAAGGAGAATGACTGGATTCCAAACCACAAAGAAAAGGAGAGTATGACCAGTAAAACAAGACGTTTGATACATGAATGGAACAAACTCAGAGTTGATGAAGGAATCCTCTACCGACACGCTGGAACCCGAAAACAGCTAGTCCTACCAGAAAAGCTAAAACCATTGGTCTTAAAAAATCTTCATGATGACATGGGTCACATTGGTACTGACAAGGTAACCCACCTAGCACGTGAACGATTTTACTGGCCATTTATGCAAAGAGACATTGATGAATATGTGCTGAAGAAGTGCAACTGCATCAAACAAAAGCGTCCAAATATCACCGAAAGAGCACCTATGGGTTTGATTACTACCAGTTCACCCTTGGAGTTAGTATCCATTGATTATCTTCACTTGGAAAAAAGCAAAGGAGGATATGAGTATATACTTGTAATAGTTGACCACTTTACACGCTTTGCACAAGCGTATCCCACTAAGAACAAATCTGGAAAAACGGCGGCAGAAAAGATCTTTCAAGATTTCATACCACGTTTTGGCTATCCAGAGAAACTCCACCATGACCAAGGAAGAGAATTTGAAAACAACTTGTTTCAGACATTGCAAGGATTGGCAGGGATTTCTCATTCAAGAACTACTCCGTACCATCCACAGGGTAACCCAGTGGAGAGACTGAACCGTACTTTGTTACAGATGCTTCGCACCTTAGAGGAAGAGAAAAAGTCAGATTGGAAAGAATATCTTCCACATATGGTTCATGCATACAATTGCACCAGGCATGAAGCTACAGGATACTCGCCATTCTTTCTATTGTATGGAAGATCTCCTTGTTTGCCTATTGACCTAATGCTCAACCTAAATTTGGAAAAGGAATCAGAAAGTCAACCAACATTTACTCAAAAATGGGCATCCAGAATGCAAGAAGCTTACAAAATCGCATCCGAGAATAGCCAAAAATCATCTGCTAAAGGGAAGAAGTACTATGACAAGAAGATAAAAGGAGCACCTCTTCAACCGGGTGATAGGGTCTTAGTACAAAATCTCTCTGAAAGAGGAGGACCTGGTAAACTTTGTTCATACTGGGAAGAATCAGTACACAAAGTGGTAGAAAGAATCAAAGATGGGCCTGTGTACAAAATTCAGCCTGAAAGTGGTAAAAAGACTATTCGAGTGCTGCACAGAAATCTTTTACTACCAGTAAATGACCTACCAATTGAAGGACACATTCCAAGAGTACCACTGAAACAAAGACAATCAAGTAACAGAAAGGAGACCAGAATGGATGTGGACCAAGAGGAGGAATGTTCAGATGAAGAAAGATGGTATTATCCTTATATACCAGAGACTACAGAAAGTCATGATCGTGTTGTGTCTCAAAAAAACTCTCAAAACGTACAGAAAATCCCTTTAAGAGTTTCTGCAGAAGAGTTCTATCCTACAACTACCACACCCAATCTTGAACAAGAACAAAATGATGGAACATTAGTTGGTGACCAAATCTGGGCTACAGACATGGTGAGACTAGACACTGCAGAATTACCCTCATTAAGTCAAGATTTACCTGTGAGCCAAGATATGCAAATGGAGAATGATGTTGATGGAGATGACTCAACTCCTGTCAGAAGATCTACCAGACAAGCTAAGCCTAAAGAGATCTTTACATATGACACACTAGGTCAGCCAAGATACATACCAAGTCAGATTCACACCGTACAAACTCCTACAATGCTAGCTACTCCCATGACATGCCAGGTAGTTAACATAGCTCCTTGGTGGCAACAAGTACCTATCTGGGTTACTTAAATCACTAAACAGTGTTCAGATAACCATTGAGTTAAATGTCGGGAGCCATTAACTGAAGGAGGGGAGAGTGTGACGGACTGGGGTTTATATGGTCACAAAACAGACACCCCAAAGCAAAGTACATACTCATTTTATTTTATTTTATTTCTAGCAAAGAAATACCTTCCTGCTATTCTATCAAGAACCAGTAGATGGCAGAGAAGGTACACAAACAGAGTTTATATAAGGCCACCCACCATGTGACTGGAGTCAAACGATTTCCAGCCATAAAACCCAGTGGTCCTGTCTTATGCTGTTGTGTGATTCTTTGCAGGTATGTTCTCTAAATAGTTCCTAATCTGCATTAAACTATGATAGAAAGATTCTTAAACATCTGTAGCAGATGCAGGGAAAGTTACAGCAGACTGTATGTTATAGTTTTACTGCTATTAGAAGGTAGAACAGCATGTGGGAGAAACAAGTGAAAAGGACATAAAAACATGAAAATACTGCATTAGTCAGAACAAATGTCTATTAGAAGCACTAAACCGTTCTAAATAAGTATATTGAAACTTGGTTTATACAAGTTCCATAAAGTTAGAAGAGCACATGTTGAAAACTGATATTCTTAAGAAAAACCTATATGTAAAGCTATGTGTAGCGGGGTGTTCCCCTTTAATGCAGAGAGACAAGAAGTTCCAGGTGAGAGGTGAGTCGGGAGGAAGTAAAGAGACATTATGGAAGTGAAAGTAAAGGAGAGAGAGACTACATCTCCCAGTACATCTTGCAGCACCCAGGGTGCATTGCTCCAGAACAGAGACTGCTGGGGCAGACTTTATAAAGGGGAGGCAGAGTTTTGGTCGGCCTCTTTGGACCCCCCCTCTCCTAGCAAGAGGATGTCTGTGCTGAACTGCTGTGTGCACAAGGCCTGAAGCCTGGGCCGTGTGCTCCTTTCCAAAGAGCCCTCTGCCAGCCTAGCAGAGCCTTAGAGACATCTAATCCTCCTTGCTGCAGTACACCAGAAGGATTGAAGACTTGGATGTCGGTGGATTCCTGTTCCTAGATGAATCGATGGAGGAAAGGGACTTGGACTTGTCCAGGTGGTGAGAGCTGTTTAAAGACAGATACTTTATCTTTACTATTCGTTGGGATTACAAAGTTGTTCTTCAAGTGCACCACCAAGAGATTGCTAGCGAATATTGTTTCACTGAACTTCCATTTAGATCAGTCAGGCCTGACTGCATAGGTAGACATTGCTGGGTGTTAGTCTACCCATGAGGGGAAGTAGCTGTAAAAGGGCAGCGCTAGAGTTGCATAGCAATACTTTATTATTCTGATTACTCTGTTTATCTTTATTACTGTTTATTGCAGGGATCTGCAACTTGTTATACTGTTGTTTATTACTTGCCCATTAGCCTCAGTAAAATATCTGGGTAAAGTACATTTGGTGTCAGTTCCGCTTACTTTAATAGGAGTTTTAAAATATATTCTGTGTATGTTTGTTATAGGACTGCATCACCAACAGTTGCGATCACGCGGTCCTATCTCTCTATCACCAGCTGTGCCACGGGAGGTTAGAGCCGATTGCCGGGGGTTGACAGCGGTGCACTGCAGGGCCCAAATCAATATCAGCGGCTCTCTTAACTGGGGGTAGCGCTACACGTGGGGGCTCGAGTCCGGGATCCTTGTACGTTGCATGCTGCAATCAAGCCGGTCAGAAGTACCAGCATGGACCCGCTGGCAATGTCACAGTGGTGCGCAGCGATTGGCGCCGATCCAACCGCGGCGGTAGTCATTGTACTCCCGGGGGAAAAATGGAAGGAAGAGGAGATAAAACAGCTCGTATTGTAACTGTCTCCGAGCCACAAAGCATGGGTGATGGATTTTAGGCCAGATCCAGTGATCTCGTTTACATACGCACTGGTAGAATGGAAAAACAAAATCCCAGAGCATTTTAAAAGTCAGAGTATACAAGCCATAGATAATCAGATCTATCACTTGATACATACGCTGCCAGTGAAGGAAGAATGGTTTCAGACACCAAGGCCATCACTCCCACAATTATCTCCACCACTATCCCCTAAAGCAGAACTTAAGGAACTATTAAGCCCGGGATCACCGCTGGCCGCTATAGGGCCTGAATTGTTGAATGCTCTAGGAGACCTTGTAATTAAGTGCCAGAAAAGCAGTACGGTGCATGTGGAGGCCGGTTACCGGAAGATTAGCACCTTCTCAGGGAAGCTCCCCGTCCCTGCGGGGGAGGAAGATTTTGACACTTGGGTGGAACAGGCATTGCAGGCAGTAGAAGCATGGGAGGTGCCTGAGGCACAGAAGAGACAGCGAGTCTTAGAAAGTCTGAAAGGTGCCGGGGCAGAAGCGGTGAAGAGCTTCCGGTTTGGAAATGAAAACTGTACAGCTCAAGATTGCCTGGCCATGCTGCAGGAAGAGTTTGGTCAGCTGGAGAAGGTGTCAGAGATGATTTATCAAATTGAACACACTCTCCAGCAGCCGAATGAGAAACTGTCAGAATATGTTAGAAGGCTGAACAGGCAGTTATGCAAGATTGTACTGAAGAAGGGAATGCTGCCCAAAGATGCAGATAAAGCACGCATGAAGCAGATCATGAGGGGAGCGCGGCGCTCAGACCCGGTCTGGCTGCACCTGAAAACCTCAGGAGGAGGAATGTCACTAACCTACTCTGATCTAACAAAAAATATTAGGGACGAAGAGGCGCTGCAGGAAGATCAGCAGGTGGCCAAGGCGAATGTCACACCTGTACCAGTGTTGGTCCATTTGGTCAAGAGCCCAGAAAGAGATGCGGAGGTTGACACTCTGAAATCGCAAATGGCCCAAGTGTTGGAGATGCTGACCTCTTTGATGGAGAAAGATCAGAGAAGACGAGAGAAACCAAGCCCAAGAAAGGAGTTGTTCCCGAACACCTCAGCACCGGCCTCCCTACAGGACCAAGAAGAGGTGATTTGCTATAACTGCGGAGGGAGTGGCCACTTTGCTAACGTATGCTCCAGCCCAAAGAAGAAGAGAACAGATAATTGCAAGCCGGCGGGAAACTCCAAAGGGCCCCGGTGAAGGAGTCAACCGGGTGCCCATCATCTTCAGTGCGCTCCAAACTAAAAAAAAAGGCCAAGAATGGAGGAGACAAAACTCCTAAGAGGAGGTATAGTACACCCCCACCAAGATGTACCCCAGAGGGAGGGGGCAAGACCCCTCAGTGGAAGTACAGCTCCCCAAAGAAGGAACATCCACCTAAAAGGAACAATAACATCCCTCAGCGGGTTTGTGCCCCCATTGAGAGGGAGAAAGTCAATGCATGCCAGGCTCAGGAAAAATTAAAGTCCAAAAGAAGCAGGGCAAGGGTCGAAAGCCAAAAAAAAGAGGTGACCCCAGTCCGGCCATACCCAAAGGAACTGGTGGGCCCGTCTCCTACTGTGCCCATTCAAGTGGAAGGAGTCTATACTAAAGCTCTTTTGGACACCGGAGCACAGGTGACTTTACTATACCGGGACTTCTATGATAGGCACTTGAGTCATCTGCCTATCCAGAAGATAGAAGAGCTGGAGATATGGGGTCTTGGAACCCAGAGTTTCCCTTATGATGGGTACCTGCCCATAAAGATGACTTTCGACCCATCCGTGGCTGGGAAGGCTGAAGTGTTTGACACCCTGGCAGTTGTGTGTCCCCGGCCGCCTGGAGCCAGCAAGATTTCCCTGATCATTGGGACAAACACGGATCTAGTCAGGAGACTCCTGACCCCTCTAGTGAAAGAGAGAAACCATTCAGCCACCAAAATCCATCCCATGCTAAAGACGGCCTACCAACGACTGGTCTTAGAGCAGAAGACCCCGGGAGAGGGGATAGGGAAGGTGTGGAGACTTGGCAGAGAAGGAGTAGTGCTACAGCCCGGAGAAGTAACCTGTCTTAGGGCCACTGTGAAGCTTTCGTGGGAACAACCTGGCCCCTTTGTCATGCTGGAATCAGACCCAAGGGAAGAGTCCTCAGGCCTGGAAGTCATACCAGAAGTGATTTCGTTCAAGGCCCTGAAGAAGGCCCATGGCAGAGTTCCGGTGAGTGTTAGGAACACTACGGGAGGACCCATGGAGATCCCTGCCAGAGTGTTGCTTGGTCAGGTGAGCCCTGCTGCCCCGGTCACTTGGTCCGAAGTCAAGGGGACGGGTGACGGAGGAGATGTTTGGGAGAAACTGTCCGTGGAAAACCCGAACCTACCCAGGGCTTGGAAAGAAAGAGCCAAGGCCCAGCTGACCAGGTGGGAGAAGATCTTTTCTGAAGATGAATTCGATGTGGGGTGTGCAAGAAGTGCCACCCATCGGATCCGCCTCCAAGAAGATAAGCCCTTCCGAGAGAGGGTCAGGCGGGTCCCCCTGGCAGATCTGGAGGATCTGAGGGAACAACTTGTAGAACTAAAGAAGACTGGTGTGATCCGGGAGTCTAGAAGTCCCTATGCCTCCCCAATCGTGGTGGTCAGAAAGAAGAATGGGTCGTTGAGGCTTTGTATCGATTACAGGACTCTCAACAGGAGAACCATCCCTGACCAATACACCACGCCAAGGATAGAAGATGCCCTACAAAGTTTGTCTGGAGCCAAATGGTTCAGTGTGATGGACCTCAAGAGTGGGTACTATCAAATCCCTATGCACCCAGAAGACAGGGAGAAGACAGCCTTCATAACCCCGGTGGGATTCTTCGAATTCAATAGGATGCCTCAGGGTCTGTCTGGAGCTCCTGCTACCTTTCAACGCCTTATGGAGAAGACTGTTGGAGACATGAATCTTATAGAAGTCCTTGTGTACTTGGACGATGTCATTGTCTTTGGAAGAACCTTGGAAGAACATGAAGCCAGGTTGGAGAAAGTATTGAGAAGACTCAGCGAAGAGGGACTTAAGCTTTCCCCCGAGAAGTGTCGGTTCTACCAGTCTTCTGTGAACTATCTGGGGCACATAGTGTCTGAAGAAGGGGTGGCCACAGATCCTGAGAAGTTGGAAGCAGTCACTTCCTGGCCACGACCCACCACAGTAACAGAGCTCAGATCCTTCCTGGGGTTCTGCTCCTATTATAGGAGGTTTGTGGAGGGGTTTGCTCGGATTGCCCGCCCGTTGAATGAATTGCTAAAGGCAGAAGGGGAAGAGGATGACTCAGGGCCCAGGAGGCCTGGTGAGTCAGTTCAAGATCAGTGGAACCCAAGGTGTGACGAGGCCTTTCATGCTCTGAAGAGGAGCTTAACCACTGCCCCAGTCCTGGCCTACGCCGACCCTACCAGACCTTATGAATTACATGTGGATGCCAGCCATGAGGGTCTAGGTGGTGTACTCTACCAAGAACATGAAGGACAACTGCGACCAGTGGCCTATGTGAGCAGGAGCCTGACCCCCTCAGAAAAGAATTACCCCACTCATAAGCTGGAATTCCTGGCCCTCAAATGGGCGGTAGTAGACAAGCTAAAAGACTACTTGTATGGGGCAGAGTTTACTGTGAAGACAGACAACAACCCCCTGACCTACCTCTTCACCACTGCGAAACTAGATGCCACCGGACACAGGTGGTTGGCCGCATTGTCTGGATTCAACTTCAGTCTGAAGTACAGACCAGGAGCCGGAAATAGGGATGCAGATGCCCTGTCCCGGAGGTCTCATGCCACGACAAATGACTGGGAAGATTGGACCCAAGTGGCACCGGACGGGGTGCGGGCCCTTTGTCAAGGGGCTGAATTCCAAGCCAGAGGGGGCTCCAGAGCAGAAGAAATAGGGGTTACCATGGTAGGAGTCCCCAAACACTATTGTGGGGTAACTCAACTGGAGGAAGACAACCTACCGAGACTGTCCAAGAAGGAGTTGAGGTGTGACCAATTGGAAGACCCCATGGGGAGATTGGTCCTCGAAGCCCTGGAGAATCAGGATCCCAACAAATTCCTACATCACCCCTCAAAGGAGGCTCGCCTGTTGAGGAAGGAATTGGACAGGCTACAGGTACATCAGGGAGTGGTCTACCGAAGGGGCCCCTCTGATGACTCAGAAGATAAGTGGCAGTTATTCCTTCCAGAGAAGCACCGAGAGACTTTACTAATTGCCCTGCATGACCATCATGGTCACCTAGGGGCAGAAAGGACCTTCCAGCTTGTCAGAGATCGGTTCTATTGGCCCTGCATGAGGGCAGAAGTAGAAGAGTATTGCCATTCCTGTGCACGATGCATTCAGAGAAAGACCCTACCCCATCAAGCTGCCCCAATGGGCCACTTACAGAGTCAAGGCCCAATGGATCTGGTATGCATTGACTTTCTCTGCCTCGAACCCGACCTGAGTGGATTGGGGAATGTTCTGGTAATAACCGACCATTTCACCCGCTATGCTCAAGCTTTCCCAACCAAAGACCAGAAGGCATCCACCGTGGCCAAGATACTTATGGAGAAGTATTTTGTCCATTACGGACTACCACAGAGACTCCACTCAGATCAAGGAAGGGACTTTGAGAGTCGGTTGATCCGAAGACTTTTGGATTCATTAGGAATAAAGAAGACCAGAACCACGCCTTACCACCCACAAGGAGATGCTCAGCCGGAGAGATTTAACCGGACCCTGCTCAACATGTTGGGAACCTTAGAAACAGAGAAGAAGCAACACTGGAGTCAGCACATATCAGCCCTAGTACATGCCTATAACTGTACCACAAGTGACGCCACTGGCTACTCCCCTTATCGACTTATGTTTGGGAGAGAAGCAAGGCTACCTGTGGACCTGGCCTTTGGCACTTCTATAGACAATACCTCAGCTACATCCCACAAGGGATACGTGGACAGACTTAGACGTAGCTTGCAGGTGGCCTATGAACAAGCCCAGGCGGCTTCGGATCAAAGGGGGGCCCGCAACAAGAGAAATTTTGATCTGAAGGTTCGAGTGCAAGATCTGCAGCCCGGGGACCGAGTACTGCTACGCAATCTGGGGGTCCCTGGAAAACACAAGCTTGCCGACAGGTGGAGATCTGAGCCCTATGTTGTCTGTAGGAAGTTGCCCGGTTTGCCTGTCTACAAACTAAAGCCAGAAGGAAAGGTGGGTCCACTGAAGACGTGGCATCGGAACCACCTGCTCCCACTTGCTGAGGCAGTCAGAATACCTCCCGTGAGAGACTCCCCTGAACCGGCCTCTATCCTGGATATTCCTAGGCCGAACACTCGGTCCCAGACCTCTCGAGCCAAAGATGGGGAGGCCTCCCAATTGAGTACAGAAGAAGGTGGAGAACTGGACTGGCTGTGGCCTCCCTCGACTCTGGGAACGTCCGCCATAGATCTCCCAAATGGAGGGGATACCCCAGATGCAACGCTGAATCCGGAGGCTACTGAATTCATACCCTTCAGTCCCTCAGCTGATTACTGGGAAGATGTTCCTGACACTTGCGCAGAGGAGGACTCTAGAGATTCCATACGTCAGTCGACTTCTGAATCAGAGGTTCCAAAACCAGCAATGTTACCTGAACTTACTCCTGAAGAAGAGCCTGTGGTGCCAGAGTCAGAAGCACCAAGAGAGCAGAGGGCTCGCAGAGTCATCAGGCCTCCCAAGAAACTAACTTACCCCCAAATGGGGACGAGCTCAGAGGACTCTGTTGTAACGGCTAGGAGAAGTGTTGAACAACCTGATCCTTCCACCGTCCATTTGGTGGAGGGCAACCCCAGCTCACTCTCTGGCACAGTTAGGCAGGCCACTCATGGTAGTGTGACCTGTGGGCAAGAGAGTTCCATCCCAAAGTTTTGGTGGGAATTCCCTATGCCAACATCATGCTCGACATTGTCCAAAATGGTAAACAGTATTTGTTGAAGTTTATCTTTGGGGACCAAAGAGTTCAAGTGGGGGGAGTGTGTAGCGGGGTGTTCCCCTTTAATGCAGAGAGACAAGAAGTTCCAGGTGAGAGGTGAGTCGGGAGGAAGTAAAGAGACATTATGGAAGTGAAAGTAAAGGAGAGAGAGACTACATCTCCCAGTACATCTTGCAGCACCCAGGGTGCATTGCTCCAGAACAGAGACTGCTGGGGCAGACTTTATAAAGGGGAGGCGGAGTTTTGGTCGGCCTCTTTGGACCCCCCCTCTCCTAGCAAGAGGATGTCTGTGCTGAACTGCTGTGTGCACAAGGCCTAAAGCCTGGGCCGTGTGCTCCTTTCCAAAGAGCCCTCTGCCAGCCTAGCAGAGCCTTAGAGACATCTAATCCTCCTTGCTGCAGTACACCAGAAGGATTGAAGACTTGGATGTCGGTGGATTCCTGTTCCTAGACGAATCGATGGAGGAAAGGGACTTGGACTTGTCCAGGTGGTGAGAGCTGTTTAAAGACAGATACTTTATCTTTACTATTCGTTGGGATTACAAAGTTGTTCTTCAAGTGCACCACCAAGAGATTGCTAGCGAATATTGTTTCACTGAACTTCCATTTAGATCAGTCAGGCCTGACTGCATAGGTAGACATTGCTGGGTGTTAGTCTACCCATGAGGGGAAGTAGCTGTAAAAGGGCAGCGCTAGAGTTGCATAGCAATACTTTATTATTCTGATTACTCTGTTTATCTTTATTACTGTTTATTGCAGGGATCTGCAACTTGTTATACTGTTGTTTATTACTTGCCCATTAGCCTCAGTAAAATATCTGGGTAAAGTACATTTGGTGTCAGTTCCGCTTACTTTAATAGGAGTTTTAAAGTATATTCTGTGTATGTTTGTTATAGGACTGCATCACCAACAGTTGCGATCACGCGGTCCTATCTCTCTATCACCAGCTGTGCCACGGGAGGTTAGAGCCGATTGCCGGGGGTTGACAGCGGTGCACTGCAGGGCCCAAATCAATATCAGCGGCTCTCTTAACTGGGGGTAGCGCTACATATGCATTGCTTCATGTGCACCATCTAGTGGTTAAAAAAGAGAACTACCGAAATTATGTTTGTATTAAAGCATGGCATTGGCAATACCATTATTGCACAGTTAAAGTGTACATCATCATCTATAACACGGAATAACAGGAATATATATGTTATTACAATATAACAATGTTTTTTGTGTAACTACGTTTTAAAATACTTCAGTTAAAATCTGTATTATATATTGTTAATAGTTATAAACATGTGATTATAAAAATGTAAAAGATGTATTGTTATGTAAAAGTAAAACGATTTCCAGCCATAAAACCCAGTGGTCCTGTCTTATGCTGTTGTGTGATTCTTTGCAGTCCACGCCAAGCTGATCACCTTATCTCATCACGTCTACAATTATCGGCTCTCTTAATTCACATTTTGAGGCCGGTAACACCTGCCGATTTGCCATAACCAGCCCTTAACCCCTCAATCATGAGACAATCCATACAGGTGTTGAGGGTTAAACATGCAGAGCATCAACCGTTTATTAAATCCAAAACATACACTTTTACACACAGTTAGAGACACTCCCCTTAGCCTTGTCATAGAGGGGGGTAGGGGACAAGGAAGAACCAATGGGAACTGAACATTGAAACAGAGACTACAGTTAAACATATAGGGATTATGGTAAGCAGGCAGCCCTTCAATACACATCCCCTGCGGAGAGATGTCTGCAGTCCAGACCATTGTGCCATGAACCAACACAATTAAACACAGCAACAAGAGGGGGGGCGGATGGGGGAGAAGGGAGGTAGCATTACATTACATTATCTCAATGCCAGCTTTCCTCAAGTCTCTGCCTCTTCTGGGCCATAATCTGTGGGTAAGCGGCCAGCCCACAGTCCCTTCCAAAACACACAGTGACAGTGGGTTCTGTCACATTTCTCCCCTTTTAAAAACAGACTAACCAGGTTCCTGACCCCCAACTGGTCTGGACCTGCGTTAGTCACAAACTTCCACCCCAGGCAACCAGGATACGGAAAAGTATGTCTCTGGCGCTGGGGAGCAAAATTGCACATACGGTCTCCCGTGAATAAAAACAGCCGCTGCAGAGTGGGAACAGCTGTCCGCACTCCCGTGATCCGGGACTGGGTTGCAGGTATTGGGGGTAGCTGAATAATCCTCTGCCCCAATGCCAGCGCTTCAACTGGTAGGGAGCGTAGGCTGGTAGTGCTATGCATTTGGGGAGGAAAACGTACTTGCTTTTCTCCTGGTGTAGTTACCAGCCGCTGAGGAGGTATCTTGCAGGGACAATCTCCCGGACACTCCATCTCTTTTTCTGATGCTGGGCAGAAGCCAACAGCGCTCTGCCCCGTAGACAGCGCTTCTGCTAGGGGGACATATACAACGGTAGAGTTCAGCCACTGGAGAGGGGGAGGGTTTTCTCCCCTCCTGGTTCTGTGACCAGCTGCTGAGGCGACTTCTGACAGGGGCTGTCTCCCAAACCCTCCAAAAACCTACTGAGGGCTGGGCCGGGGCCAGCGGCACACTGCCATGCAGCCAGCGCTTCTGCTGGGGGATAAACACTGGGGTAGTGTCCAAGTGCTGGGCAACCAGCTCACTGAGTTCATCCCTTGGACTCCCTGGATCTAACTCTGAGGGTGGGCAGAGGCCAGCGGCACTCTTCCCCGTAGCCAGCGCTTCTGCTGGGGGGATTAACACTGGGGTAGTGTCCAAGTGCTGGGGAACCAGCTCACTGAGGTCATCCCTCGGACTCCCTGGATCCAACTCTGAGGGTGGGCAGAGGCCAGCGGCACTCTGCCCTGCAGCCAGCGCTTCTGCTGGGGGGATGAACATTGGGGTAGTGTCCAATTGCTGGGGAGGGAGAATTGCTTCCTCCACTCCCGGTGGGGATAACTGCTGTTGTAGAAATGGCTCACGAAGATCATATCTCAGACTCTCCGGATCCAACTCTTTTTCTGATGCTGGGCAGAGACCAGCGGAACTCTGCCCTGTAGCCAGCGCTTCTGTTGGGGCACCGGATGCGATACTCTGGCCTTGCTGCTGATCGCCATTTACCGGCCTTCCAGCGCCCATCTCAACTCCCCCTTCTGAGACCTTTATGCTATTAGCTTGTCTCTCTGCTTGGGGAACCTCCGGTGCATTCCGGCATTCTAGCACTCGCAGTGCCCTCTGTATCATCGCTGCTTCTTCCATTGCGGTTAGGATGGGAAAACGTAGGGGCACCCCTGGCCCCATTTGCTCTGCATCTTTGTGACTGTTCGCTATTTCTCCAGGACAGTCCCAGGCAACGGGAGCCATGCCAGGCTGCTGATCACCGTCAAACAGCCGTTTGTAGGCAATCTCGAGCTCCCATTCCTGCTCAACCAGGAACTCCAATTCCTCCAGGTCACACGCCTCTTAGGGGAGGTCCAGCACCTCATCTCGGTAGTCCAGGATGTTTTCCAGCCGCCACTCCTCATCGCTCCCAAAGTCTGGGTCTCTGTACATTTTTTGATGGAGCAGCCCCACGCCGCCGTAGCCAACGCCTTCTGTCGGGCTGCCATCTGCTGTACCTGGCCACAGTTGAGCCGCGAACCACCGGAGGGCTCTGTAGCTGGCGTCCAGCCTCATCTCCTCCTGGACCAATCTTCCGAGCTCCGTCTTCCACTCATCTCGCGGTCGTTCCCTCAGGAACACCTCTCGCGCATGGTACTGCGTCCAGTACATCTCTGTGGAAGAGGGAAGGATCTTCCCCTGATGGTGCCGCTCGTGGCTTAGCGTTTCATGCCAGAGTTCCCAGCGGATCACATCCCCCCAGCCGAGCATGGTGCGCTCTGTCGCTGGTCCCCGATGTTGCTTCTGTATGCCTTGCAGCCTCCTCCTGAACTCCGCTCTTATGCTGGCTGGTCCCTGTATTGTTCCTCGGCGGGTGCCCAGATCTTGAATCCTGGTGGTGGTTTGGATGTCCCGGACTGCAGGAGACATCCCAACGCTGCCAACACTGTGACGGATCTCAGATACCCCAGGTGGGCACATCCGCCAGACCTGTGTCTCCTGTCCTCCAAACGCACCTGCAGCCTGCATATTCGCCATAACCAGCCCTTAACCCCTCAATCACGAGACAATCCACACAGGTGTTGAGGGTTAAACATGCAGAGCATCAACCGTTTATTAAATCCAAAACATACACATTTACACACAGTTAGGGACACTCCCCTTAGCCTTGTCATAGGGGGGGGTAGGGGACAAGGAAGAACCAATGGGAACTGAACATTGAAACAGAGACTACAGTTAAACATAAAGGGATTATGGTAAGCAGGCAGCCCTTCGATACACATCCCCTGCGGAGAGATGTCTGCAGTCCAGACCATTGTCTATGTGCCATGAACCAACACAATTAAACACAGCAACAAGAGGGGGGGCGGATGGGGGAGAAGGGATGTAGCATTACATTACATTATCTCAATGCCAGCTTTCCCCAAGTCTCTGTCTCTTCTGGGCCATAATCTGTGGGTAAGCGGCCAGCCCAGAGTCCCTTCCAAAACACACAGTGACAGTGGGTTCTGTCACACTGAGTGACTATCCTATTCCTCCTCAATGTTCATGTTGATATTTTTGGTTCTGGGCACCAGCACCAGTGCCTAAAGCCCAATTTTCTGCCCCTGTTTAACAGGGGCGTGTATAATTGAAATTTTTGCAGCAGGGCTCATTCCTGCACTCAAATAGAGTATCTGTGAGGGGTTGCAGTGTTGTGGCATCAGCACCAGTGCCTAAGGCCCAATTTTTCTGCCGCTGTCTAACAGGGGCGTGTAATTCCAATTTTTGATCTAATATTTCACAGCAGGGCCCGTTCCTGCGCCCACCAAGAGTAACTGTGAGGACTTACAGTGTTGTGGCACCAGCACTACCACCACCACCAAAGGCCCAATTTTTCAGTCTCTGTTTAACATGCCGTTTTTCTCAATGATTTTCATCCATATTGCCGGGACCCGACATTACAGCCGCAAGTAGTTTTAAATGACTTTTATTCCTTTAGACTGTCATTTTGTGCAAGGAAACACGTGCCACTTCACAGGCATACTATTGACACCTCCCAGGTACGATATTTAAATGAATATTTCACTTTTATTTTTTCACTGTAAGCATCATTAAAATCACTGCTCCCGAAAAAACATTAGCTTTTATAACTTTTTTTTGCATTGATACATGTCCCCTGGGGAAGGACCCGGTCCCCAAACCCGGACAATAACTTGCATATTTGCCTTTAAAGTTTGCACTTTTGATTTCACGCGTTCGAGTCCTATAGACTTGAAACAATATTCAAAAGTTTGCGCAAACTTTCGGTCCGTTCGCATGTTTTGGATGCAAACCGAACCGGGGGGTGTTCGGCTCATCCCTACTCTCCATATGGGAAGGGTTATATAGGGGAGGAACTGGCCTTGTAATTAGGGTTGCCAGTGTCCAATCACTTGATGGTGACTATTTAACCCACTAAGTAATTATCTAATGCCACGTACACATGACCGTTTTTCATGACAAGAAAAATGCCATTTTTTAATTTGGTCATTAAAAGCGATCATGTGTAGGCTCCAGAGCATTTTTCGCTACGTGAAAAATGGGCATTAAAAATTTGGAACATGCTCTAATTTTTCTCGTCGTTTTTCACGTTGTCGTTTTTCTCGTCGTGAAAAATGGCCGTGTGTAGGCTTTAACGACGTGAAAAAAACATGCATGCTCAGAAGTTATGAGACGGGAGCGCTCGTTCTGGAAAAACTAGCGTTCATAATGGAGATAGCACATTCGTCATGCTGTAACGGAATGAAGAGCACGAGGCTGAAAAGCGTGAATCGTCTCTCACCAAACTCTACTAACACAAGGATCAGCAAAAGCAGCCCAAAGGGTGGCGCCATCTGAATTGAACTTCCCCTTTATAGTGCCATTGTACGTGTTGTACGTCATCGCGCTTTGCTCGGGCATTTTTTTTTTCACGATAGTGTGTAGGCAAGGCAGGCTTGAGAAGAATCATGTCGAGAAAAACTTTGTTTTTTTCAATGACATTAAAAACCGTGTGTACGCGGCATAAGTCTCTGTGTCCCGTGATGTACTCTCAAGAAAAGGATTTTACAGTTAAACTGTTTTAAAAAATCCTATTTTTGTTTGATTGATGGCAAGATGCCTTTTTTCTTCTGTTTGGGAATATCCTGTGGATTAAACATGATGTTTTCCTAAAGAAACTGTGAGTTTGTCCCTGCATTGAGTCTGATCCCCTACAGTATACATACATTTTCCTGGTCAACAAGCCTCTGAAGTGTTCGCAAGTATCACAATATGATGTAACAGTACTTCACATTTAAAGCGTAAGTTTATTATACCAATCAGAGGAGCAGAAATCCAACCATAAGGCCCAGCATTTGTAGAATTTTGGATATGTGTTGGCACATCGATACCTCCATTCCTCTGCCTCCATAATATTATGCATTTTCAGCAGCCATTCCTTAATGGTAGATGCTGCTGAGGATTTACAATGGAAAGGAATAAGGCACTTAACCGCATTGAGGAGGTGAGGCATCAAAGAACGTTTATAGGACCCTACTGATTTGACGGTGAAGTAAATTATGCAATAATGTACAAAAAAGGGTCCCGTGCGAGTTTGATGCAAATTCAACCATACGATTTGTATGGCTGAAATCGCACCGCTAAGAGATCGCATGTGATGTGCACTTGCAGTGCGGTGCGGATCACATGCGAACTCTGACATCGCAGCAGTGTGAACCTAGCCCAAAAAGGGTCCTGTGCGAGTTTGATCTATGTACGATGCGAATTCAGCTCTATGGTGGCCACGAATCGCGGCAAAATCGCATCTGTGAAATCGCGGTAAAATCGCGCGATTTTGAAGTCGCAGTAGTGTGAACCGGCCCTAAGAGAGAGAGAGAGACAGAGAGGAGAGCTCTTTGGTTGCAACAGCTCTTTTTACAAACCTCAGCCACACCTCATTCAAACCCCCCTATTGCCAGCCCCACTCGGTTTTGGACGAATCAGAGTGTTCACAGGGCAGTCTTTCTCAACAGATTATATTACTGACCGTCCTTTCGTAATTGGCCTCTGGGGGCAGAATTGCCCATATCATCTCCAGGAGCCCTGGGCCGTCTTCCTTTAAAACCATGGAACTACATGAGCCTGGCTGACCTTGGGAATAGGAAACAGATATGTCGAAACTCCAGAAATATTATATTAACTCATGTTGCCTTCCAACATATGCTGCTTTGCGCCTAAGGGGCGCATATCACCCTCCTTCAGACGTGGCTCCAATTGAGCAGTCCATAACTGTCTTAACGCGTGTCGCTCCCCAACATGTGTTTCCGAACCAGTACATATGGAACAGTCCTTAGCTGTCTTAACGTGTTGCGTTTTCCAACATGTGCTTCAGAAACAGCTCCTATGGAACAGTCCATAACGGTCTTAACGTGCTATGCTTCCCAACACGTGCCGCTTTGCTACTGGGTGACACACCAACATTATTCTTCCATGACAGCTTCCATGTCACTATTCTGTGTCTTCTGTATCTTGTCCATTCACTCACCATTCACCAGTACACACTCAAAGCAGCATATTAACCAGCTTTCAGATATAGAGTCTTGAGGAGGGCCTTTCTTGCCCACATTACTAACCTAAAATACACATATATCACACTATACCATAACATAAATCCACTCATTATTATAATATATGTATATATATATATATATATATATATATATATTGTGACAGCAGGAAGGAAAAAGTCACCTGGTTGCATCCAGGGGGGTAGATATATTTCGCCCAGATTCAGGCTTTACGCCGACTTATACAACTAGGTGGAGAGTTGTATAAGCCCAGCTGAGGCTAGTGGGCTCATGGATGACTCATACCTCTAGGGAGAGTGTGGGGCGTCGTGCAGACAGGGAGTTGATGAGACCAGCTGAAGCTTGTCAGCTCATTTAGGCCTCTATAAGAACTCCCAGCTTCATTAGGTGTTTGCTCATGCCTGGAACCAGACCTGTGTGGACTGTCTAGGGAGAGTGAACCCCTGTGCGGTGAGACAAAGCCTGTGTGGCTATTTGCTTGGACATTTAAAACCAGGGACTTAGGGACTAGGACAGCACTAGGCTGATCCCAGTTGTTAGTTAGGAAACCTGTATGTTTAGTCAGAGGTCAAGTTGACCAGGATTTATTTTGTTTATGTTTCTTTTGCTTTGCTGTGTTTTGTCACTGTAAAATAGAAAATAAACCGCACCTTTTTGATTTTGAAAACCACAACCTCCGTTTGCTGGGCCTGTTTTTTGTGTGGGGAGCCCATCCCGGGGGTCACACACACCCACTGCCGAGCTAACCCCCTCACAGTTGGTGGAGAACCAGTGGCAGTTTTTTTTTAAGCCAGCATGGAGGAGATACTGAAACAGCTGGCTCTAGCAAATGCCAATCAACAACAGACAAATGCAGGTTTGCAAAGGAGCCTTGCAGCCCAGCAGCAAGCTCATCAACAGAGCCTTGCAGCTCAGCAACAAGCCCAGCAGCAATCTGAGGCCCGCTTCATAGACCTGTTACAGAAGCAAGAGCAGAGACTACAACAAATGGAAGCAGTAATGCAGCAACGTCCGCAGACCAGTGAGGAAAGCCGTCCCACTAATACCGCGTCCTTTGGGGTGAGTCGTTTATTGACAAAAATGACTGGAGAGGATGATCCAGAGGTATTTTTGACCACATTTGAAAGGACCGCTGAAAGAGAAAAGTGGCCTGAGGAGCAGTGGGCTGGACTGGTGGCTCCTCTGTTAACTGGTGAATCGCAGAAAGCTTACTATGACCTAGAGCCTAACCAAGCAAAAGACTATGTGATGCTAAAAGCTGAAATTTTGGCAAGGCTGGGTGTCACCCAGGCTGTCCGGGCTCAGCGTGTGCATAACTGGACTTTCCAGCTTGGAAAACCCCCCAGGTCTCAAATGTATGATCTCATTCACCTGAGCAGAAAGTGGCTACAGCCAGAGACTTTGTCCGCACCAAAGATTGTGGAACGTGTTGTAATGGATCGGTTTTTGAGAGCTCTTCCTACTGCCATCCAAAAGTGGGTAAGCCATGGAGACCCAGAGACAACCGATGGTCTTGTGGATCGTGTGGAGAAATACTTGGCTACAGAGAACCTGACGGCCTCTTCCAGAGACACTCGGACTTTCCACCCTAAGACCAGACCATCCCCAGGGGCGGATAAGAGGATTCCAAGGGGTGAGGGTGTAGAGAATGAGAGGGTGGGAGCTCTACCCCAAGTTTGGCGAGAACAGCCTGGGAAATCAGCGGCTCAAGAGGCGGCAAGAAGGATCGTTTGCTACCGCTGCCGGCAAGCGGGACATATTGCAGCCAATTGCCCGGTTATGGAGGAACCCATGCAGTGTGACTTTCTGACGGGCAGACGTCAGTCGCTGTGTGCAACAGTCGCATGCACTGCCATTCGAGGAACTGAGAAACATTTATGCAAAATGTGTGTTAATGGTAGAAATGTTGTGGTATTGCTGGATTCAGGTAGCCTTGTGACCCTGATAAAGGCTGAGTTAGTTAAAACAGAGGTCTTTGGGAATAGCAAGGTAGCTGTTATTTGTGTGCATGGGGACACCCGAGAGTATCCAGTGACTACAGTGTGTTTCGAGACCCCCAAAGGTACCCTCTCTCATCCAGTGGGCTTAGTATCTCAGTTACCGCATGACGCCATTGTGGGAAGGGATTTTCCGAAGTTCTGGGAACTGTGGGATGATCCTGAGCCCCCCACTGGTGCCCCTATGTACCAGGATTGTGATAGCCAGAACTCCCCTGAGAGTGGTGAGGACTCTCCGGAATTTCCCTTATCAGTATTGGCAGGGGAGACTCAAGAAACTGGAGAGGAGCCCACCTCCTCAGACGAAAACCTACCGTCTGTGGAGTTTTCTGATCTTGAGGTTCACAGGGAAAACTTTGCCACAGAACAGTTGAAAGACCCCGCCCTAATAAAGGCACGGGAAAACGTAGTGAAAATAGATGGCAAGTTAGTGAACCCAGATAATACCTGCACTTACCCATACTTCAGCGTAGAGAAGGACCTACTGTATCGGGTGGCAAAAAGGGCAGAAGAAACCGTTGAGCAGCTTGTGGTGCCCAAACCTTACAGGAAGTTGGTGTTGGAGTTGGCCCATGGGCACATTCTTGGAGGTCATCTGGGGACAGAGAAAACCCGAGAGAGGGTATTACAGAGATTCTATTGGCCGGGGGTGATGAAGGACATAGAAAATTATTGTTCCTCCTGCCCTGTGTGTCAGAGGTCGGCCCCGATGCCACATTTCCGTAGCCCGCTGGTCCCTCTACCCATCATTGAGGTCCCGTTTGAGAGGATCGCCATGGATTTGGTAGGGCCTATAATCAAGTCCGCTAGGGGGCACCAGTACATATTAGTTATAATGGACTATGCCACCCGTTATCCAGAAGCGATCCCTCTCCGAAATACCTCGGCCAAAACCATAGCCAAAGAGCTATCTCTTGTGTTTAGCCGGGTGGGTATTTGTAAAGAACTGCTTACGGACCAAGGTACACCCTTTATGTCCTGGGTTATGAAGGAGCTGTGTAAATTGTTCAAAGTGACGCAATTACGTACATCTGTGTATCACCCCCAAACCGATGGGCTGGTTGAAAGATTCAACAAAACCCTAAAACAAATGTTGAAGAAAGTGGTGGATAGAGATGGAAAGGATTGGGACTGTCTACTTCCTTATCTGATGTTTGCTATTAGGGAGGTGCCCCAATCCTCTACGGGATTCTCCCCCTTTGAGTTACTGTATGGGAGACACCCAAGAGGGCTGTTGGATATTGCCAAGGAAACTTGGGAAAGTGAGAGTTCTCCCCACATGAGTGTGACTGAGCATGTCGCCCTGATGCAAGACCGAATTGCACAGGTAATGCCCATCGTGAAGGAACATTTGGCCCAAGCGCAGTTAGCACAGCAGAGAGTGTACAACCGTGGAGCCAAGACCCGTACCTTTTCCCCGGGGGATAGGATACTGGTACTTGTCCCTACGGTTGAAAGTAAATTCCTTGCCAAATGGCAAGGCCCCTATGAGATAATGGAAAAAGTGAGCGAAGTGAATTACAAGGTCAGACAACCAGGAAGGCGAAAGCCCGAACAGATCTATCACGTTAATCTGTTGAAAGCCTGGAGGGATAGAGAGTCCCTAGTCGCAGACACTTGGTCACCAGCTCAAACTGGTTGCGTGATTCCTGAGGTTGGAATAGCAGCCACCTTGTCACAACCCCAACAACAGGAGGTTAAGGAGTTTGTGCTTCGCAACAAGGAGGTATTCTCTGAGCTGCCGGGACAAACATCTGGGGTAGAGCATGACATCATTACCCCGCCCGGTGAAAGGGTGAAGTTAAAACCCTATCGGATCCCAGAGGCCCGACGGGAGGCAATACGGGAGGAAGTACAGAAAATGCTGAACTTAGGGGTGATAGAGGAGTCCCAAAGTGATTGGTCTAGTCCCATTGTGTTGGTGCCTAAACCGGATGGGAGCTGGCGATTTTGTAACGATTTTCGTCAGTTGAACAAAGTTACAAAATTTGACACCTACCCCATGCCACGTATAGATGAGTTGATCGACCGGCTGGGAACAGCCCGATACATGACGACTCTTGACCTCACAAAAGGGTATTGGCAAATCCCCCTGGCCAAGTCGGCCAAAGAGAAAACCGCATTTGTAACCCCAGACGGGGCGTTCCAATACAAAAGAATGCCGTTCGGGTTACAGAATGCGCCGGCCACATTCCAGCGGAAAATGGACCAGATGCTGAGGCCCCATCGGAAGTATGCTGCGGCTTACCTGGATGACGTACTTGTCCATAGCACAGATTGGGCCTCACATCTGCCAAAAGTGCAAGCAGTCCTGGACTCTGTTCGGGAAGCGGGGTTTACGGCTAACCCCAAGAAGTGTACCATTGGGCAGGAGGAGGCCAAATATCTTGGGTACACCATTGGGAGGGGAGTAATAAAACCCCAACTCAACAAAGTCGAGGCCATCCAGAGTTGGCCACGTCCCAACAGCAAGAAGCAGGTACGAGCCTTTCTGGGAATCGCTGGGTATTATCGGCGATTCATTCCCCACTTTGCTTCTAAGGCTGTGCCCCTAACCAACCTGGCGAAGGGGAAAGGGTCGGTCATGATTAAATGGACCCCCGAGGCTGAGGCAGCATTCCAATTCTTGAAACAAGCCTTATGTAGCCAGCCAGTGTTGTACTCACCCAACTTCTCTAAAGACTTTGTCGTACAAAGTGATGCGTCAGATGTGGGGTTAGGAGCAGTATTGTCCCAGGTCTGGAACGGGGAAGAGCACCCAGTCATTTACCTCAGCAGGAAGTTGAAGTCCCATGAGGTAAATTACGCCACCGTTGAAAAGGAGTGTTTAGCGGTGAAGTGGGCTCTAGATTCCCTTCGGTACTACCTGCTAGGTAGGCACTTTGACATGGTTACGGATCACGCTCCGTTAAAGTGGATGGCTCAAAACAAGGAAACAAATAGAAGAGTGAATAGGTGGTTCCTGGCCCTCCAGGAATTCAACTTCACAGTAAAGCATCGCCCTGGCGTTCAAATGGGGAATGTGGATGCTTTGTCTCGAGTACATGAATGCCTGATTGCTGGTGTTCCAACCCCGAGGTTAAAACAAGAGGGGGGGTATGTGACAGCAGGAAGGTAAAGTCACCTGGTTGCATCCAGGGGGGTAGATATATTTCGCCCAGATTCAGGCTTTACGCCGACTTATACAACTAGGTGGAGAGTTGTATAAGCCCAGCTGAGGCTAGTGGGCTCATGGATGACTCATACCTCTAGGGAGAGTGTGGGGCGTCGTGCAGACAGGGAGTTGATGAGACCAGCTGAAGCTTGTCAGCTCATTTAGGCCTCTATAAGAACTCCCAGCTTCATTAGGTGTTTGCTCATGCCTGGAACCAGACCTGTGTGGACTGTCTAGGGAGAGTGAACCCCTGTGCGGTGAGACAAAGCCTGTGTGGCTATTTGCTTGGACATTTAAAACCAGGGACTTAGGGACTAGGACAGCACTAGGCTGATCCCAGTTGTTAGTTAGGAAACCTGTATGTTTAGTCAGAGGTCAAGTTGACCAGGATTTATTTTGTTTATGTTTCTTTTGCTTTGCTGTGTTTTGTCACTGTAAAATAGAAAATAAACCGCACCTTTTTGATTTTGAAAACCACAACCTCCGTTTGCTGGGCCTGTTTTTTGTGTGGGGAGCCCATCCCGGGGGTCACACACACCCGCTGCCGAGCTAACCCCCTCACAATATATATATATATATATATATGCGTGACCCATCCAATTTTGCCTCCCGCTCCCAACCTCCTATGACTCTTTACTGTAGATACGGGTCGGGATTAGGCAGGCTTGCTCATAGTGGTCGTTCCTACAGCAGCTTGACATATCTGCGGTAAGGATGAGCTTCAAGTTTGAGTCAAACTCATGTTCGACTCGAACATTGCCTGTTCGCCCGTTCGCCGAACAGCGAACAATTTGGGGTGTTCGCAGCAAATTCAAAAAGCCGTGGAACACCCTGCAAAAGTCTATGGGAGAAATCTAAAGTGCTAATTTTAAAGGCTTATATGCAAGTTATTGTCATAAAAACTGTTTGGGGACCCGGGTCCTGCCCCAGGGGACATGAATCAATACAAAAAAAGTTTTAAAAACTGCAGTTTTTTTCGGGAGCAGTGATTTTAATAATGCTTAAAGTGAAACAATAAAAGTGAAATAATCCTTTAAATTTCGTACCTAGGGTGTGTGTATAGTATGCCTGTAAAGTAGCGCTTGTTTCCCGTACTTAGAACTGTCCCTGCACAAATTGTAATTTCTGAAGGAAAAAAAGTCATTTAAAAGCACTCGTGGCTATAATGAATTGTCAGAGAAAAGTCATTGATAAAAATAAAAAATAAAAAAATGCGTGGGGGTCCCCCCCAAATTCAATTACCAGCCCCTTCAGGTCTGGTATGGATATTAAGGGGAACCCTGCGTCAAATAAAAAAAAAAAATGACGTGGTATGGATTTTTAGGGGAACTCCACGCCAAATAAAAAAAATGGCGTGGAGTTCCCCCCAAAAATCCATACCAGACCCTTTATCCGAGCACGCAACCTGGCAGGCCGCAGGAAAAGAGGGGGGGGGCGAGAGAGCGCCCCCCCTGAACCATACCAGGCGGGATCCCGCCTACGTCATTGGCTATTCCCCGGCAAGCGGGGAAAGCTGGGGCTTACCCTATGATGTGACCCCGCCTACCTGAGCGGACCTGATGGGGAACTTCCTCCGCAGTGTAATAAATGAATAGACCCACCCTTCTCACATTCCCCATCAGGTCTGCTCAGCCAATGACATAGCGGGCGGGGTCACCTTCACTGGGTGTAAGGCTGAGTGGACCTGAAGGGGAACGTGAGAAGGGGCGGGTCTATTCATTTATTACACTGCGGAGGAAGTTTTCGATTAGGTCCGCTCAGGTAGGCGGGGTCTGACGTATGAGGGGGCGGGGTTACCCGTCACATAATAGGGTAAGCCCCAGCTTTCCCGCTTGCCGGGGAATAGCCAATGACTTAGGCGGGATCCCGCCTGGTATGGTTCAGGAGGGGGGGCGCTCTCTCGTCCCCCCTCTTTTCCTGCGGCCTGCCAGGTTGCGTGCTCGGATAAAGGGTCTGGTATGGATTTTTGGGGGGAACTCTACGCCATTTTTCTTTATTTGGCGTGGAGTTCCCCTTAAAATCCATACCAGACCTGAAGGGTCTGGTATGGATATTTGGGGGAACCCTGTGTCATTTTTTTTTTAAATTTGACGCAGGGTTTCCCTTAATATCCATACCAGACCTGAAGGGCGCCGACAATTCATTATAGCCACGAGTGCTTTTAAATGAATTTATTTCCTTCAGAAATGACACTTTGTGCAGGGACAGTTCCAAGCATGGGAAACAAGCACTGCTTTACAGGCATACTATACCCCCCCCCCCCCCCAACCCAGGTACGAAATTTAAAGGAATATTTCACTTTTATTGTTTCACTTTAAGCATTATTAAAATCACTGCTCCCAAAAAAACTTCAATTTTTTAACTTTTTTTGCATTGATACATGTCCCCTGGTCCCCAAACCCTTTTTAGGACAATAACTTGCATATTAGCCTCGATAATTAGCACTTTTGATTTCAAACGTTCGAGTCCATTGTATTTAATAGGGTTCTAAAGTTTGCGCAAACTTTAGGTCTGTTCGCAGGTTCTGGTGCGAACCGAACGGGGGGGGGGGGGGGGGGGGGTTTGGCTCATCCCTAGTCTGCGGTACTTCAGGGCTCTGAATTGGCAGCAAAGTCTCTAACTTGTACGATGAGACCTTACCATCAATTTGTCTCTCAGCTTGCATAGATAAGTGGGAGACCCTTCTATATAAGTTTTGAGTCTAACAACACATATAAATCTGAAACAATGACAAAACCCACAAAATTCCATCCCTGTGCCTGGATTTCAGTGACCATGCCCAGGGTATATCATGACCTCTACCTACTGTTAGGTTCAAGAAACACCCTAGTTCCATGACTAATGTTACATCGGCATCCTTTAGGACAAACAAAAATCTTCCCAAATAATACCCAGGTGCTTCCTTACCAGCAATGATTTCTCCATCCAGAACACAGAGTGGAATATCTTCCCAACATATCTCATTCACCACCGTGTATTGACCTGGCATACAAAGGACATCATGGTCATGCAGAGGGAAATATCAACCTGCCCCCAGCTTCCGTACTCTCTGATTACATGTGGGTAACTTAGCCTCAAATGCAATAAGGTAGATTTCCCAGTCAGTAAGCCCACTGATGCCACCAACTATACAGACAGAGTCTGCACTTCTGTATATGGGATCATACAGCATAACATCTTTCACAATCCAAACTAGTACAGCCCATCCAGGCATTCGACCACCACTTTGGATTAGTGTAAGCGACGTGTTTTGGCAAAGTCTTACTGAGCGGTGATGCTAACTCATCAGGCCATTGCCCCTTATACAGAGACTGTACATTCAGCTTTATATTGGTAGATAACTCCGCCTGCCCGTGCGTGCACGCCAGAGCCAATGACATACCCCGGTAGCCAGCATTTATTCCCTTTATTTAACGGAGCATGCCCCTGTCACTGGCATTACCCATGCAGGGTTTATTACAACCTCTCAGGTGAGACATCAACTAGGTGTATCTCCCACATGTCCAGTAACCAAGAGATTCTCTATAGGACTGCTAAGATTGAGACACCGCCCCTACGAGGAAGTTTTCACTCCATTGATGTGTCCCCTGGCACCTGGCACCCCCTAGTCTGGTCAACAGACACCTTATTATACATACCGTATTTATTGGCGTATAACACGCACAGGCGTATAACACGCACCCTAACTTTAAGAGGGAAGTTTCAGGAAAAAAACTTTCCACAGCCCCCTGCGTATAACACGCAGGCACAGTTTACCCTCTATTTTCAGGGTAAAAAAGTGAGTGTTATACGCCAATAAATACAGTAAGTGCCAGCCTCCTAGGTACCTGCACCATATTCAGTTATGTCAATACATGTCACACCTTAAAAAAACACACTTCTTCTTTCAATTCCTCCTTCCATAAAAAAAAAAAAAAACATTTTACGTTTCCTGTTCTGAAGGATTGGATAGGTTATATTCCTTCCCCAACCTCCAACCCATTGCATTTGTATTCATAGTCCGTTTGCATTCATAAATGTCAGGAGAGACTTCGGCAAAATGTTTCACAAGTCTCGTTGCTGGGCAAAGTCTTTCAGATTCAGTATTAGTGCTAAACTGTCCATAAGAAAAAGAAACCTTATATTTCAAGTATCAATCTGAATCCATTGTTTGTCTCTTCTCAGCTGAACGTTTATCAAAACAAATTTGCGGTGTGGAATGGCACAGACAAACTGCCAACCATATGAACATCTTTCATCTCTGTTCCAGAACCCTCTCCAATCTCGCTCCACCAGGACTCTGGAAGTGAAAAACAAGAGCAGAATCAAATTCTTATCCATAATATCTACTCGCTTGCTATATTTAATTGTAGCGGGGTCTCCGTTGATGTCCCATGGACTACGTTACCCAGAACCCCGTTTGGCACTCAGGGTGCATTGGGCTGCCGCAGAGACTCATGGGTGGGGTATAAAAGGGAAGGGCGAGGCTAAGACAGGCCTCTTTGGACACCGCACGGCTGGCAAGAGGACTTCCTGTGCGGACCTGCTGTGAGTGCAAGGCCCGAGGCCTGGGCCTTGCGCACTTCCAGAGAGAGAGCCTTCCACCTCGCTGCGGAGCCTGTGCGGCTGCAGACATCTACCTGCTACAGGAACGTCAGTGGACCGGAGACCAGGCGGAGGCAGATCCTGTGTGCGTGGACACAGCGGTGGGAGTCCCGGACTGGGATCGAGTCCGGAGGCGTGAGAGAGCACCTGCTCACAACTTTACCTGAGTACTTTGTTAGGCCTATTGACCGCCTTGGCCATTGGAGTATACCTTCCTTCTTTACCTGTTAGGAGACTAGTTGGAGGACTGAGTTACATAGTCTCCGGGAAGTTGTCCACATTACCTTAGACCTTGTTGGATTACAAATATTGTTCCTGTATGTGCACCACCAATCATCTGGCATGCGAAGATTCCTTCAGGAAAGACTGAACTTTAACTGGGTCAGGCCTGACTGGGAGTGATAATATTGCTGGGCGCCATACTGCTAACCGGGATTCAAGCTAAATGTTAGTATGTGTTAGAACTAATTGCGCACTATAGTTAATGAGTGCTAGTATTACAGCAGGGCTCTGCATGCATGTGTTATAAGTGATATTGATTGTTACTTTTTCTTTACCTACAAGTAAACCTTTTATAGTTTATCAATCTGGTATTGGAGTCCATTAATATATTTCTTAAATATATATGAAAGGTATTGGGGAATTGTTCATAAACTGGTATAGACAGGGCCGGCCCTACCATGGGACCCGATGGTACCTCGGTCCCAGGCGGCACTTTTAGGGGGCGGCAAATTGCCGCCTGCCAGCCCGCTCCGCTGCACATGTGCCTGGGTTTCCACCCGTCAGAAACCCAGGCACACATACCTGTCCTGCGGCAGCCGAATCCCTGGCTAGAGGGGCACGATCATCCAGTTCACAATCACACTACTGCCTCGGTGCGCTCTGTGTTTGAGCCGAGCTCAGCTCAGCAATTGGCAGAGGCGGGTGTCCTGTGATTGGCTAAGCAGGTCATGTGCGGACATGAGGCTCTGTGATTCGCCTGGAGGAGCTCCCTTGTATCCTGATGGTGAACACAGGACGGGAGCCTGCTCCTAATCATGTGATCACAACTGTGAAGACCCGCCCCAGTACTGCTTCTCCTGGAGCCTGGAGGAGCTGGACTGTGTCTGTGGATAATCGCGCCTGCCCTGCATGCTCCTAACTCGCTGTGTGTCACTGTCTCCTGAGGTCCGTCTCTGTCAGCCCCCCTCTCTTTAATGTCAGCCCCCCCTCCTCAATGTCACCTGCACCCCCTCCTCAATGTCAGCCGCCCCCCCTCCTCAACTGCCCCCCCTCAAGGTCAGCCGCCCCCCCTCCTCAATGTCAGCTGCCCTCCCTCCTCAATGTCAGCTGCCCTCCCTCCTCAATGTCAGCCACGCCCCCTCCTCAATGTCACCTGCCCCCCTCCTCAATATCACCTCCCCCCCTCCTCAATATCAGCCGCCCCCCCTCCTCAATATCAGCCACCCCCCTCCTCAATGTCAGCCGCCCCCCCTCCTCAATGTCAGCCGCCCCCCCTCCTCAATGTCAGCCGCCCCCCCTCCTCAATGTCAGCCACCCCCCCGTCCTCAATGTCAGCCTCCCCCCCACCTCCTCAATGTCAGCCGCCCCCCCTCTTTAATGTCAGACGCGCCCCCTCCTCAATGTCACCTGCCCCCCCTCCTCAATGTCAGCCGCCCCCCCTCCTCAATATCAGCCGCCCCCCCTCCTCAATGTCAGCCGCCCCCCCCTCCTCAATGTCAGCCGCCTCCCCTCCTCAATGTCAGCCACCCCCCCCGTCCTCAATGTCAGCCACCTCCCCATCCTCAATGTCAGAAGACCCCCCCTCCTCTATGTCAGCAGACCCCCCCCTCTTCTCTGACAGCAGACCCCCCTCTTCTCTGTCAGATCCCCCTCTTCTCTGTCATCTCTCTCCTGCCTGCCTTCACTCTGGGACACAGCAAATGGCAATCCACTACATGTGGCAGGTGAAGTGGCAAGTGACAATCTGCTACGTGTGGCAGGTGACGTTGTGGCAAGTGACAATCCGCAATGTGTGGCAAGTGACAATCTGCAATGTGTGGCAGGTGGCGTCGTAGCAAGTGACAATCCGCTACGTGTGTCAGGTGACGTTGTGGCAAGTGGCAATCCGCTACGTGTGGCAAGTGACAATTCGCAATGTGTGACGTCGTGGCAAGTGACAATCCGCTACGTGTGTCAGGTGACGTTGTGGCAAGTGGCAATCCGCAACGTGTGGCAAGTGACAACCCGCAATGTGTGGCAGGTGGCGTCGTGGCAAGTGACAACCCGCAATGTGTGGCAGGTGGCGTCGTGGCAAGTGACAACCCGCAATGTGTGGCAAGTGACAACCCGCAATGTGTGGCAGGTGGCGTCGTGGCAAGTGACAATCTGCAATGTGTGACGTCGTGGCAAGTGACAATCCGCAACTGGTGGCAGGTGACGGTGGCAAGTGACACGCTCAGGCTCCCACTGATTCTGCATTATGGTGAGTTGAACTATTTTATATATTATATAACAATGTAATAATAGAAATTACGCACTTCACTAATTTTGTTTTGCGATACGGCACTGCGTCGATTTAACTGACAATTGTGCGGTCGTGCGACGCTGTACCCAAACAAAATTTACGTCCTTTGTTTCCCACAAATAGAGCTTTCTGTTGGTGGTATTTCTTCATCAGTTTAGGCCAATACGTATTCTTCTACATATGTTTGGTAAAAAAAAAAAAACGCAATAAGTGTATATTGATTAGTTTGCGCAAAAGTTATAGCGTCTACAAAATAGGGGATAGATTTATGGCATTTTTATTATTATTATTATTATTATAAATTTTTTACTAGTAATGGCGGTGATTTGCGATTTTCAGTGAGACTGCGACATTGCGGTGAACAGATCGGACACTTTTGACACATTTTTGGGACCAGTGACATTTATACAGCGATTTGTGCTATAAAAATGCACTGATTACTGTGTAAATGTCACTGGTGTGGAAGGGGTTAAATGTGTTACCTGGGAGGTGTTTCTAACTGGGGGTGATGGGACTGACTGGAGGAGGAGAGAGATCTCTGTTCCTAATCACTAGGAACAGCAGATCTGTCTCTCCTCCCCTGTCAGAATGGGGATCTGTCTGTTTACATTGACAAATCCCTGTTCTGGCTCTCTGTGGAGCGATCGCGGGTGGCCGGCTGACATCGGGGCCACACACAGGTCCTTTTATACTCCTACATACATGTATAGAGCCATGACAGGTCCTCTTTATTTTCCTAAATACATGTATAAAGCCATGACAGGTCCTTTTTACACCCCTATACACATGTATAGAGCCATGACCGGTCCTCTTCATACTTATATATACATGTATAGAGCTATGACCGGTCCTCTTTATACTCCTATACGTGAATACAGCCATAACAGGTCCTTTTTATATTCCTATACATGAATAGAGCCATGACAGGTCCTCTTTATATTCCTATACATGAATAGAGCCATGACAGGTCCTCTTTATACTCCTACATACATGTATAGAGCCATGACAGGTCCTCTTTATACTCCTACATACATGTATAGAGCCATGACAGGTCCTCTTTATACTCCTACATACATGTATAGAGCCATGACAGATCCTCTTAAGTTATCATGATATAAAATTATATCCTTTTGGTGGGCGTTATTTTTTTTTTTGGGGGGGGGGGCAGCATTTAATTCTTGGTACCAGGCAGCACAATGTCTTAGGCCGGCACTGGGTATAGAGCTATACAAAAGTACCACCCCTAGACTAGCCGTGCCAGAGAAGGGCTGAGTAGATTGCCGGGGATTGGCTGTGCCGTGTACAGGGCCCAAAACAAAACCAGCGGCTCCCTTAGTTTGGGGGTATCGCTACATACTTATAGTTCCTTCCTTTGGAACACAGGAATTTAGTATTCCTGGCTTCTAAAACTGAACAAATTATCAAAACTACCATGATTCCTTTAGGATGAACCCACTCTAAAATGGATCCTCATGGTACGAGAAAAAATAAAAACAATTAACCTGAACCTTGCTTTTTAAAAATTCTAATTTTAAACACTAAAAAACAATGAATTCATCTATACTTTAAGACTTATGCACTAACTCCCCTTTCAGGTGGACAAAGCCAAAACCTTTTGGAACTTTTTACACCTGAATGCAAAGAAAAAAAAACAAAAGAAAAAAAAATACAACTCCAGCAGCTAAAATCTTGTCTAAGCCCTGGTTCACACTGGTGCGTTTCGACATGCGATTTGGCATGTCAAATCGCATGTCAAAACGGCGGTATTTGCCGCAAATTGCCAGCAATAGAACCGTCCTAGCAGAAAAAAAGGGAGCCGCTCAGGTGTGGGAATCCTCCAATCACCTCCTCCCAGCAGCCAAGGGTGCAGACAATGCTACTAACAGCAAACAGGAACAAAAAAGTCTTCTGGACTGCAGCACTCCAAAGATAAAAGCCTTTATTAAAATAGGAAATACAAAATGCACACTGTACAACGGTACACAGGTCAAAAAAATCTGGCTAACATGTTTCGCACTGTGCTAGTGCTTATTCATTTTTTTTGACCTGTGTACCGTTGTACAGTGTGCATTTTGGATTTCCTATTTTAATAAAGGCTTTTATCTTTGGAGTGCTGCAGTCCAGAAGACTTTTTTGTTCCTGTTTGCTAATAGAACTGTCCTAATCGGTGTGACGCCGCATCTGCGGCGCTGCACCGATTTCAAAAAGTAGTTTCTGTACTACTTTTTGCGATTTCGGGCCGCGATTTACATTGACATCTGTGCAGAAACCTGCACAGATGTCTTTGTAATTGCGGCTGAAATCGGGACTGCCAGCGAGAGTGAAATCGTGCAAGCTCAGCTGAACTCGCACGGCTTCACTCCTGCAGCCCAGTGTGAACCTGGGCTTAGACAAAATGTATTCAGCTGCTAATTGAGGACATAGTCAATGACCCCCCTTTCAGGTGGACTAAACCTAAAAAGTTTTCCACCTGAACAAAACAAAAATAAAATATATGACTAAACAAATAACAAAAAATAAAAAATAAAAATAAAATAAAAAAAATCTAAAATAGAAAAATTACAAAACTGAAAGTAAAAAAAAGTTAATAAAAATGTAAAAAGTTAAAAAAATTGTTAAAAAAAAAATTACAAAAAAAAGTTTTTAAAAAAAAAAAATTAGAAAAAAAATAAAAAAAATAAAATAATGTAAAAAATAAAAATTGAAGAAGAAAAAAAATTGAGAAAAAAAATAAAGAATAAAGAAATAACAACAAAAAAATAGATTTTTTTTCTACAAAAATTGATAAAACAATTACCAAAAATTTTACAAATTTATAGAAAAATTCAAAATAAAAGTATTTTTTTTTTTTAAATAACAAAAGGATCAATGTGATTAGTATGCCCAGAAGCACAAGACTCGCCAGATGATGGTGATATTAGTGGTGTTTGTGGTTGCTCTCTATACACATCCACACAGTACAACTCAGCCTGAGGTGTGAGGAGGGAGCGCATTCTGGCTATCGATGGCTTAAGCTTTATTTATTTTTAATGTCCTTTAGCTTTCAGGTCTGTTGTGGCTGGCTGCTACTCCCGCTGATCAATTCCTGTCTGTATTGGCCGGTTAAAGAAATCAGGTGTCATATTCACTACCCATTTTTTCCTAGTTATAATAATGAATCAGATTGGATTTGCTGTTGCTGCTATATTAAAGCCAATCAATAATATAACAGTAAAAAAATGCATTACACATACAAATAATGTCCTGCCAGTATGTGGTGTCACAGATTCTGTATGTGGAATTCGTTCTGTTTCATAACACCACATATAGTTACAAAGGTTTATAGTTAGTCAGGTTGAAAAAAAATCACTAACCCATCTAGTTCAACTGACAGAAAAGAAAAACACATACATAATCCTATACGCACAGTTGATCCAGTAGAAGGCAAAAAACCCAATGAAGTCTGATTCAATTAGCTCCAGTGAGGGAAAAAAAACCCTGCTGATCCCCCAGGAAAAAAAATGGATATTCCCTGGGTCAACTACCCCTGATGTTATTGCCTCTAAATGTTAGTATTCAGTTATATTTGTTTGCATTTAGAAATGCATCCAGTTTTATTTTAAAACCGTTGTAGCACTACCCCCTAAGGAACTGCTTGGTAATTTGGGCTCTCTGTTCTGCACCACAACTCCAAGAACAACCCTTAGCCCCTCTGACACACCTAGTTGAATGAAAGTCGCTGAAAACACATATAAGAACATGAGTATAAATACCTTGTAACATGCCTGTAAGTTATAAAAGGAAATAGACTCAAGACTGTTTAGTGGCAAATTAAGTCAAGATATTGTTACAGGTTGGAATAAATGGTGGTTTGAGCATAAATAAACACACAAATGGTAGATTCAGACACAGTCCCCTAGATAGTATAATCACTATCCCGAGGTAACTTAGAATAGAGTTCCATACCACCAGACTGGGATTAACTCATGAATCAGCAAAGCCAACAATAAACAGTGCATATAAACATTAACTGGAATGTGAATAAAAATACTATAACTAGTCTATGGATGTGGTGCAATGTCCCCTAAAATGTATCTCTTAGCATATGAAATAGGTGACAGTCTCTGTGTAACAGCTGCACAGGGACATCCTTTAATCCTAACTCTTTAGCCAGCTAGTGTTGGGCCCTAGTTGTACCGTTGGTACACATGAGAATAGTGCCAGTCGAGCCCGTGGCTCACAGTCCTCCTGTGCTCCTGTGACACTGCATGTGGAAGCTCCCACCCGCTCTTGCACTCTGCAAGTGCTCCAACATTTTTCACGCAAGTTTTTAGTGTTGTTTTATACTTATATACAGAATAAATTCCTAAGCTGTTTAAAGGATCGGCTTGGCGCTTCTCTCTCCTCCTTTTGTTTTTCTACGTGTAGCGGCCTCACCCCATCTCCTTTGTCTAGGGGTATGTCACCTGTCGGGTGAGATGCGCTACGGCCCATGTCCTCCCCATAGCTGTGGGTGAGGTGAAGGCCAGTACCAGATATTTCCTCGGGCCTATGTGCTTTTGTATAGAATCAAGTCCCGCTGTGTCAACACTTCCCTCTGCTCCCATTAACCAGAGTTCCACACACCGATCACAGTCCAACTCTTGTTTTATTGTATATCTCACAATAAACAGTGCTTCAGTAGCCAACTGGTTGCGACTTGATAACATTTTGATACGGGGAATGAGCAGGTCGAGGCACTAGCCTGATTATCAGCTAAACCACTGCGATCTCGCCAGCGGTTACTATAGCATTAGCTAGAAAGGATTTAGAACTTGAGAGTCTCTACCAGCAACTCAAGAGAACGTAGATAGGAGTACCTTCGCTGCGTTGTGGCCCCTGTCAGGGGAAGATGTCCCTCCAAGGGAGTTACCAGAGGCCCATCCGTCACTGGGTTGATGCTGCTCCAGACTCTCCGAATGGGTAACCTCCCCGGCCTCCTCACCTCAGACATGGTCCCCATCCACCTTAGGGACCCTCGGACTTCTCCACCCTCGCGGGACCCAGTCGAAGTCACTGGACCCCAGGCCTCCTAGTTTAGTACCTCACCCCAGGCTGAAGGTGCCTGGGATGGACTCCAACTCCATTCCGGTCAGGCCTAGGGCGCCTGGGCCGGAATCCGGAACCTCCCGCACCCAGGCCTAAGGTGCCTGGGCGCGTGAAGAAGATCCTCCTGAAGACCTTGTGGTTAGGGCGTCTCCCCCTTTTATCTCCTCCCATCGACACCACGGCAGGTTCCCCGCCCTCGCCGTACCATCTCCAGAAAGGGTCAAAAAGGGTAGCACTGTGACGGCCAATCTACCTTGAGCCTCCAGGTACCCCGCCACCCAGAGGCCAAGGAGATTATTACACCGTCCAATCCTCCACGAACACAAATGGTCCACTATTCCCATACTTACACACCTGAGTGTCCCACCTAAATTTAGAGACCCCGCTACATACGCCATAATGAAGTCTTAATTTTCTGGAAAACTTTCATGCCTTCTCTCCTGTACAGCCCTCAGGTCAGTGATGAGGAACATCTGCTCTCCTGATGAAGCTCCACGCTGAGAAGTGCATTGAGAGATAACCTCATATTTGCTTATAACCCAATGGTACCTCAGAGGACACTATCCGGTGCTCGTTCCAACCTTTTTTTACGCAGGTTTTTACTGTTGTTTTATACGTATATACTGAATAAATTCCTAAGCTGTTTAAAGGATTGGCTTGGCGCTTCTCTCTCCTCCTTCTGCTTTCCTTTTGTTCACAGTGATCAGGTTCCCCAGCCCACGCCTGAAGCAGCCTCGCTCCCTTTACAACCTACATTGAGAGACTTTTTTAGAGACTAATTTTTAGGGGTTCATCCCCCAGAACTTTCAATCCACTCACCATTCACATGGTTGCACCTTTATGTATCAGCATGCAGATGTATACCTTTTCATTTAACCCCTTCCCTACCGCCCATAGTCATATGACGTCCACAGATGGGATCTCCCATCCTGGGTGGATGTCATATGACGTCCTCGGCTTTGTGGGGGGATATCTGAATGATGCCTGCAGCTAGAGGCATCATTCAGATATCCTTTTCTTGTGCCGGCGATTCTGCGCACCATAAGAACGATCATAGCGGCGGTTCCACCGATTGATCGTTCTTATAGGCGGCGGGAGGGGACACACCCCCCCTCCCGCCGCCATCCGGTGCTTCTCCGGGCTCTCCCGTGCGATCGGGACCCGGAGAGAATCGTCCGGCGCCGGTGGTGGGTCACATGACGAGCATAGAGATGACTGGTGACCAGATGGTCTCCAGTCATCTCTATGATCGTCGGAGGCCCGGGCGTGATGTGATGACGTCACGCCCAGGTCCTCAGATGTAAACAAAGCCGCCATTGCGGCTAGTAAGTGTAGCGGGGTGTTCCCCTTTAATGCAGAGAGATAAGAAGTTCCAGGTGAGAGGTGAGTCGGGAGGAAGTAAAGAGACATTACTGGAAGTGAAAGCAGAGGAGAGAAAGAGACTACATCTCCCAGTACATCTTGCAGCACCCAGGGTGCATTGCTCCAGAACAGAGACTGCTGGGGCAGACTTTATAAAGGGGAGGCGGAGTTTTGGTCGCTCTCTTTGGACCCCCCTCTCCTAGCAAGAGGATGTCTGTGCTGAACTGCTGTGTGCACAAGGCCTGAAGCCCGGGCCGTGTGCTCCTTTCCAAAGAGCCCTCTGCCAGCCTAGCAGAGCCTTAGAGACATCTAATCCTCCTTGCTGCAGTACACCAGAAGGATTGAAGACTTGGATGTCGGTGGATTCCTGTTCCTAGACGAATCGATGGAGGAAAGGGACTTGGACTTGTCCAGGTGGTGAGAGCTGTTTAAAGACAGATACTTTATCTTTACTATTCGTTGGGATTACAAAGTTGTTCTTCAAGTGCACCACCGAGAGATTGCTAGCGAATATTGTTTCACTGAACTTCCATTTAGATCAGTCAGGCCTGACTGCATAGGTAGACATTGCTGGGTGTTAGTCTACCCATGAGGGGAAGTAGCTGTAAAAGGGCAGCGCTAGAGTTGCATAGCAATACTTTATTATTCTGATTACTCTGTTTATCTTTATTACTGTTTATTGCAGGGATCTGCAACTTGTTATACTGTTGTTTATTACTTGCCCATTAGCCTCAGTAAAATATCTGGGTAAAGTACATTTGGTGTCAGTTCCGCTTACTTTAATAGGAGTTTTAAAGTATATTCTGTGTATGTTTGTTATAGGACTGCGTCACCAACAGTTGTGATCACGCGGTCCTATCTCTCTATCACCAGCTGTGCCACGGGAGGTTAGAGCCGATTGCCGGGGGTTGACAGCGGTGCACTGCACGGCCCAAATCAATATCAGCGGCTCTCTTAACTGGGGGTAGCGCTATACGTGGGGGCTCGTCCGGGATCCTTGTACGTTGCAAGCTGCAATCAAGCCGGTCAGAAGTACCAGCATGGACCCGCTGGCAATGTCACAGTGGTGCGCAGCGATTGGCGCCGATCCAACCGCGGCAGTAGTCATTGTACTCCCGGGGGAAAGATGGAAGGAAGAGGAGATAAAACAGCTCGTATTGTTACTGTCTCCGAGCCACAAAGCATGGGTGATGGATTTTAGGCCAGATCCAGTGATCTCGTTTACATACGCACTGGTAGAATGGAAAAACGAAATCCCAGAGCATTTTAAAAGTCAGAGTATACAAGCCATAGATAATCAGATCTATCACTTGATACATATGCTGCCAGTGAAGGAAGAATGGTTTCAGACACCAAAGCCATCACTCCCACAATTATCTCCACCACTATCCCCTAAAGCAGAAAAGCTTAAGGAACTATTAAGCCCGGGATCACCGCTGGCCGCTATAGGGCCTGAATTGTTGAATGCTCTAGGAGACCTTGTAATTAAGTGCCAGAAAAGCAGTACGGTGCATGTGGAGGCCGGTTACCGGAAGCTTAGCACCTTCTCAGGGAAGCTCCCCGTCCCTGCGGGGGAGGAAGATTTTGACACTTGGGTGGAACAGGCATTGCAGGCAGTAGAAGCATGGGAGGCGCCTGAGGCACAGAAGAGACAGCGAGTCTTAGAAAGTCTGAAAGGTGCCGCGGCAGAAGCGGTGAAGAGCTTCCGGTTTGGAAATGAAAACTGTACAGCTCAAGATTGCCTGGCCATGCTGCAGGAAGAGTTTGGTCAGCTGGAGAAGGTGTCAGAGATGATTTATCAAATTGAACACACTCTCCAGCAGCCGAATGAGAAACTGTCAGAATATGTTAGAAGGCTGAACAGGCAGTTATGCAAGATTGTACTGAAGAAGGGAATGCTGCCCAAAGATGCAGATGAAGCACGCATGAAGCAGATCATGAGGGGAGCGCGGCGCTCAGACCCGGTCTGGCTGCACCTGAAAACCTCAGGAGTAGGGATGAGCCGAACACCCCCGGGTTCGGTTCGCACCAGAACCTTCGAACGGACCGAAAGTTCGCGCGAATTTTCGAACCCTATTCGTTATAATGGACGCGAACGTTCGAAATCAAAATTGCTAATTACAACGGCCAATATGCATGTTAATGTCATAAAACAGGTTTGGGGACCCGGGTCCTGCCCCAGGGGACATATATCAATGCAAAAAGAAATTTTAAAAACTAAAGTTTTTTCGGGAGCAGTCATTTTAATGATGCATAAAGTGAAAAAAAAAAAAGTGAAATTTTCCTTTAAATATGGTACCTGGGGGGTGTCTAAAGTATGCCTGTGAAGTGGCATGTGTTTCCCGTGTTTAGAACTGTCCTTGCACAAAATGACATTTGTAAAGGAAAAAAAGAAGCCATTTAAAACCACTTGCGGCTTTAATGTCATGTCTTGTCCTGGCCGCCATATGGCTGAAAATCCTTGAGAAAAATGGCATGGCTACCCCATCACCCCCCCCACCCCAGCCCCTTTGGGTCTTGTATGGATACTAAGGGGGACCCCGCACCCAAAATAAAACCCTATACCTACAACCCTATATACTCTGAACAGCAGTATATAGGTGGTGCAAACAAGACATGGACTGTAGGTTTGTTCTTAAGTAGAATCTGAACAGGTACATTATGAAGTGTAGCTACATCCCAAAAAAATCAATTTTTAAGCTTTTTGGAGAACATAGGGAGGGGTTATCACCCCTGTAACATTTGCTGTCTTTGCACATCTGTTCAGAACATGTCACCTCACTTTCCGTCCCAATGACAAATGTTTTTGGAAAAGTGGGGTTTTAATTGAAACAAGGATTGGTGATAAAGCATCAGTAGAGAGGAGATACCTTTTTCCCAAATTAAATCTAACAGGATAGAATTTTCCTTCCTAGGGGTAGATTTCCTCTCACTTCCTGTTTTCTCTTGCCGTTTGCAAGTAGGAGTCGTTTGTAAGTTGGATGTTTGAAAGTAGGGGCCTGCCGTATATACTCTGCAGAAATTTGCCCTATTAGATGTTGGTGTAGCCACAAGACTGGTGGGCACAGGAATGGGCCCTGCTGTGAGTTAATAGATCAAGATTTGTACTTGCATGCACCTGTTGAACCGGGCAGAAAAATTGGGCCTTTGGTGGTGGTGGTGGTGGTGGACGGTGTTGCCACAAGACTGTAAGCCCTCACAGTTACTCTTGGTGGGTGCAGGAATGGGCCCTGCTGTGAGTTATTAGATCAAGATTTGTAATTGCATGCACCTGTTGAACAGGGCAGAAAAATTGGGCCTTTGGTGGTGGTGGTGGTGGTGGACGGTGTTGCCACAAGACTGTAGGCCCTCATAGTTACTCTTGGTGGGCGCAGGAATGGGCCCTGCTGTGAACTATTAGATCAAGATTTGTAATTACACGCCCCTGTTAAACAGGGGCTGAAAAATTATGCCTTAGGCATTGGTGCTGGTGCCACAACACTGCAACCCCTCACAGATACTGTACTTGGAGCACAGCAGTCACACCTGTTGCGAAGCATCTTTTTAAAAAATTGTAATTACACGCCCCTGTTATACAGGGGCTGAAAAATTGTGCCTTAGGCACTGGTGCTGGTGCCACAACACTGCAACCCCTCACAGATACTGTACTCTGAGCACAGCAATGAGACCTGTTGCAAAGCATTGCCTAAAAATTGTAATTACACGCCCCAACAGGGGCTGAAAAATTGTGCCTTAGGCACTGGTGCTGGTGCCACAACACTGCAACCCCTCACAGATACTGTACTCTGAGCACAGCAGTCAGACCTGTTGCGAAGCATCTTTTTAAAAAATTGTAATTACACGCCCCTGTTATACAGGGGCTGAAAAATTGTGCCTTAGGCACTGGTGTGGTGGCATGGATCATTGAGGAGGAGGAAGAGGATAGTCAGTGAACATAACAGGACAGTCACTCAGCATCAGCATAGGCAGTCTTGAAGGGATGTGACATTATAAATTATTCCGTTATATCCGCTTCAGGTGTCTGGTAGCTGGTGGTGATCCAAGACTGATTCATTTTTATGAAGGTCAGTCGATCAACCGAGTCGGTGGACAGGCGCACCCTATGATCGGTGACAAATCCTCCAGCAGCACTGAATGTGCGTTCGGAAAGAACGCTGGATGCAGGACAGGCCAGTAGCTCAATTGCATACTGTGCAAGCTCTGGCCAGTGATCCATCCTCAGGACCCAGTAAGCCAGAGGATTTTCGGTGGGAAAGGTGTCCAAGTCTGACCTTGCCCCTAGGTATTCCTGCACCATGTATATCAGACGCTGGCGATGGTTGCTGGAACCGATCATACCTTGGGGCTGCGGACTAAAAAATTGTCTGAACGCATCGGTCAGACGTCCACCTTCCCCACCGCTCCTTCTGCTACTGACCGAAGCCTCAGCAACTCGTCGTCCAGGACCAGGAGTTTGTAACCTCCCAGTTTCTGGGAACGCGTTGCACAGACCTTTCTGCAAGGCCTCCCTGAGATGTCTCATCCTCTGCTCCCTCTGCGATGGCAAGATAAGGTCCGCAACCTTACCCTTGTACCGTGGATCAAGGAGAGTGGCCAGCCAGTAATGGTCACTCTCCTTGATCCGAAGAACACGAGGATCCTTCCGCAGGCTTTGCAGGATCAGGGAGGCCATGCAGCGTAGGTTAGCTGAGGCATTCGGTCCGGAGTCTTCTGGGTCACTGAGGATGACATGATCGCCAGCCACCTCCTCCCAGCCACGTACAAGTCCACTGGTTTGTTGGGACTGTACATCATCCCTAAAAGACTGCTGCTGCTGATGCTGAGTGCCAGGCTCCACCTCCATGCTCACACAATCCTCCTCCTCCTCCTCCTCCTCCTCTTCCTGTGTGATGGGTGGGACAGAAGGAACATTGTCTGGATAAAGGGGGCCTTGAGAGACAAGGAAGTCCTCCTCTTCCTGCCTCTGTACTGCCTCAAGTGCCCTGTCCATTATCCCACGCAGCGTATGCTCCAACAGGTGGACAAGAGGTACAGTGTCACTGATGCATGCACTGTCACTGCTCACCATCCTCGTGGCCTCCTCAAATGGTGAGAGGACAGTGCATGCATCCCTGATCATGCTCCACTGGCGTGGGGAAAAAAAGCCAAGCTCCCCTGACCCTGTCCTGGTGCCGTAGTCGCAAAGGTACTCATTGATGGCCCTCTGCTGCGTGTGCAGTCGCTGCAGCATGGCCAACGTTGAGTTCCACCTGGTGGGCATGTCACATATTAGGCGGTTCTTGGGCAGGTTCAGCTCCTTTTGCAGCTCAGTCAGCCGAGCACTGGCATTATAAGATCGGCGGAAATGCACACAGACTTTCCTGGCCTGCCTCAGGACATCCTGTAAGCCTGGGAACCTGCCCAAGAACCGCTGCACCACCAGGTTGAGGACGTGAGCCATACAGGGCACATGGGTGAGCTGCCCCTGTCGCAGGGCGGAGAGGAGGTTGGTGCCATTATCAGAAACGACCATTCCTGGCTTAAGCTGGCGTGGCGTCAACCACCTCTCGGCCTGCCCCTGCAGAGCTGCCAGAACCTCTGGCCCAGTGTGGCTCCTGTCCCCCAAACACACCAGCGCAAGCACGGCATGGCATCTTTTTGCCTGCGTACTCGCGTAGCCCCTTGTACGCCTACGGAGCACCGCTGGTTCCGAGGACAGAGCACTCGAAGAGGACATGGAGGAAGAAGAAGAGGAGGGGGTGGAGGAGAGAGGTGTGTCACAACCAGTAGTAGCATTTTGGAGGCGTGGTGGCGGAACAACCTCCAACACTACTGCACCTTGTCCTGCATCCCTCCCAGCTGCCAATAGAGTGACCCAATGGGCCGTGAAAGAAAGATAACGTCCCTGTCCATGCCTGCTGGACCATGAGTCAGCGGTAATATGCACCTTACCGCTGACCGCCCTGTCCAGCGAGGCATGGACATTGCCTTCCACATGCCAGTAGAGAGACGGAATCGCCTTCCGTGAGAAAAAGTGGCGTTTGGGAACCTGCCACTGAGGAACCGCACATTGAACAAACTCACGGAAGGGGGCCGAGTCTATCAACTGAAAAGGCAGCAGTTGAAGTGCTAGCAATTTAGCCAAGCTAGCATTCAACCGCTGGGCATGTGGATGGCTGGGAGTATACTTCTTTCGACGGTCCAGCAGCTGGGGCAGGGAAATTTGCCTGCTACAATCGGACGTCGGTGTACTGCAAGTACTTGGTTGTGACACACCTAATTCTACACCTTCAGTCCTCTCAGAGCAGCTTTCAGAGAGGACTGAAGATATAGTGGGGATGGAGATCCCAGCTGATGAGGAGCAAGGAGAGGTCCGCTTTGTTCTTTGGTGTGGGTCTTTTATGTGTGCTTGCCAACGAGCTGCATGGCAGGTCGACATATGTCTGCTCATGCTTGTGGTGCCCAAGCGGCTGATGTTTTGGCCACGCGAGATACGCTTGAGACAAATATTGCAAATAGCAGTGGTGCGATCTGATGCACTCGTCTCAAAAAAGGCCCACACCAAAGAACTTTTGTGATAATGTGCAGAGGCAGCGCCCTGCACAGGCGGAGCTCTGCGGTGTGGTACAGTTGCTGTGCTGGCCTCTAGCTGGCCTCCAGGGGGCATCCTGCCTCGTTGGACATGTGACGCTGCATCCTCCTCCTCCTCCTCCTCTCTCCCTTCAGGCACCCACGTGGAGTCAGTGACCTCATCATCCCCTCCCTCTTCACCACTAGAGCAAACCTGGCAGTAAGCTGCAGCTGGTGGAACACTACTGCCAGATTGCTGTCCTTCAGCATCCCCTCTCTCTGCGCGCACACTACTGACTTCCTCAAGCTGGGTATCATCATCCGAGCCTTCGAATCGTTGGGCATCCTCCTGGAGCATGTACCCAACACTGTGCTCAAACAGTTCGGGGGACTCCTCAGGAGGACATGGTGGGTCTAGGGAAGGGGTGGCTGATGATGCCATTGAGTACGCGTTGGCAGCTGCTCTGCCAGTACCCTGAGCCTGGGTGAGAGAGGATGAGGAGGATGAGGAGGGCTTGGTCATCCATTCTACCAAGCCTTCGGCATGATGCGGCTCCACATGTCCAGCTGCCGAAAACAAAGACAAGCGTGTCCCATGGCCACGTGCTGATGACGATGCACGACCACGTCCACGGCCAGCACTGTTGTCTCTAGAAACAGAGCCTGCCTGCCCTGTGTTCTTGCCTCGGCACGCTCTGCCTCTCCTTGGCGGTCTTCCAGCCATTGTAGTCGGTAGTGTATATAGTATAAAAAATAGAACTCCTATGTGTGCTCACAACACACTGTAGGTCCTATGGGTGCTGACACTAACACACTATAGGTACTATGTGTGCTGCTGACAAGAAAATATAGGAGCTCTGTTTGCTGCCACTAACACACTAGAAGTCCTATTGGTGCTTCTGAGATGAAAATATAGGAGCTCTGTGTGATGCCACTAACACACTAGAAGTCCTATGGGTGCTGCTGAGAAGAAAATATAGGAGCTCTGTGTGATGCCACTAACACACTAGAAGTCCTATGGGTGCTTCTGAGATGAAAATATAGGAACTCTGTGTGATACCACTAACACACTAGAAGTCCTATGGGTGCTTCTGAGAAGAAAATATAGGAGCTCTGTTTGCTGCCACTAACACACTAGAAGTCCTATGGGTGCTGCTGAGAAGAAAATATAGGAGCTCTGTGTGATGCCACTAACACACTAGAAGTCCTATGGGTGCTTCTGAGATGAAAATATAGGAGCTCTGTGTGATGCCACTAACACACTAGAAGTCCTATGGGTGCTGCTGAGAAGAAAATATAGGAGCTATGTGTGATGCCACTAACACACTAGAAGTCCTATGGGTGCTTCTGAGATGAAAATATAGGAGCTCTGTGTGATGCCACTAACACACTAGAAGTCCTATGGGTGCTTCTGAGATGAAAATATAGGAGCTCTGTTTGCTGCCACTAACACACTAGAAGTCCTATGGGTGCTGCTGAGAAGAAAATATAGGAGCTCTGTGTGATGCCACTAACACACTAGAAGTCCTATGGGTGCTTCTGAGATGAAAATATAGGAGCTCTGTGTGATGCCACTAACACACTAGAAGTCCTATGGGTGCTGCTGAGAAGAAAATATAGGAGCTATGTGTGATGCCACTAACACACTAGAAGTCCTATGGGTGCTTCTGAGATGAAAATATAGGAGCTCTGTGTGATGCCACTAACACACTAGAAGTCCTATGGGTGCTGCTGAGAAGAAAATATAGGAGCTCTGTTTGCTGCCACTAACACACTAGAAGTCCTATGGGTGCTGCTGAGAAGAAAATATAGGAGCTCTGTGTGATGCCACTAACACACTAGAAGTCCTATGGGTGCTTCTGAGATGAAAATATAGGAGCTCTGTGTGATGCCACTAACACACTAGAAGTCCTATGGGTGCTGCTGAGAAGAAAATATAGGAGCTCTGTGTGATGCCACTAACACACTAGAAGTTCTATGGGTGCTTCTGAGATGAAAATATAGGAACTCTGTGTGATGCCACTAACACACTAGAAGTCCTATGGGTGCTGCTGAGAAGAAAATATAGGAGCTCTGTTTGCTGCCACTAACACACTAGAAGTCCTATGGGTGCTTCTGAGAAGAAAATATAGGAGCTCTGTGTGATGCCACTAACACACTAGAAGTCCTATGGGTGCTGCTGAGAAGAAAATATAGGAGCTCTGTTTGCTGCCACTAACACACTAGAAGTCCTATGGGTGCTGCTGAGAAGAAAATATAGGAGCTCTGTGTGATGCCACTAACACACTAGAAGTCCTATGGGTGCTTCTGAGATGAAAATATAGGAACTCTGTGTGATGCCACTAACACACTAGAAGTCCTATGGGTGCTGCTGAGAAGAAAATATAGGAGCTCTGTTTGCTGCCACTAACACACTAGAAGTCCTATGGGTGCTGCTGAGAAGAAAATATAGGAGCTCTGTGTGATGCCACTAACACACTAGAAGTCCTATGGGTGCTTCTGAGATGAAAATATAGGAGCTCTGTGTGATGCCACTAACACACTAGAAGTCCTATGGGTGCTGCTGAGAAGAAAATATAGGAGCTATGTGTGATGCCACTAACACACTAGAAGTCCTATGGGTGCTTCTGAGATGAAAATATAGGAGCTCTGTGTGATGCCACTAACACACTAGAAGTCCTATGGGTGCTGCTGAGAAGAAAATATAGGAGCTCTGTTTGCTGCCACTAACACACTAGAAGTCCTATGGGTGCTGCTGAGAAGAAAATATAGGAGCTCTGTGTGATGCCACTAACACACTAGAAGTCCTATGGGTGCTTCTGAGATGAAAATATAGGAGCTCTGTGTGATGCCACTAACACACTAGAAGTCCTATGGGTGCTGCTGAGAAGAAAATATAGGAGCTCTGTGTGATGCCACTAACACACTAGAAGTCCTATGGGTGCTTCTGAGATGAAAATATAGGAACTCTGTGTGATGCCACTAACACATTAGAAGTCCTATGGGTGCTGCTGAGAAGAAAATATAGGAGCTCTGTTTGCTGCCACTAACACACTAGAAGTCCTATGGGTGCTGCTGAGAAGAAAATATAGGAGCTCTGTGTGATGCCACTAACACACTAGAAGTCCTATGGGTGCTGCTGAGAAGAAAATATAGGAGCTCTGTTTGCTGCCACTAACACACTAGAAGTCCTATGGGTGCTTCTGAGATGAAAATATAGGAGCTCTGTGTGATGCCACTAACACACTAGAAGTCCTATGGGTGCTGCTGAGAAGAAAATATAGGAGCTCTGTTTGCTGCCACTAACACACTAGAAGTCCTATGGGTGCTGCTGAGAAGAAAATATAGGAGCTCTGTGTGATGCCACTAACACACTAGAAGTCCTATGGGTGCTGCTGAGAAGAAAATATAGGAGCTCTGTTTGCTGCCACTAACACACTAGAAGTCCTATGGGTGCTGCTGAGAAGAAAATATAGGAGCTCTGTGTGATGCCACTAACACACTAGAAGTCCTATGGGTGCTTCTGAGATGAAAATATAGGAGCTCTGTGTGATGCCACTAACACACTAGAAGTCCTATGGGTGCTGCTGAGAAGAAAATATAGGAGCTCTGTGTGATGCCACTAACACACTAGAAGTCCTATGGGTGCTTCTGAGATGAAAATATAGGAACTCTGTGTGATGCCACTAACACACTAGAAGTCCTATGGGTGCTGCTGAGAAGAAAATATAGGAGCTCTGTTTGCTGCCACTAACACACTAGAAGTCCTATGGGTGCTTCTGAGAAGAAAATATAGGAGCTCTGTGTGATGCCACTAACACACTAGAAGTCCTATGGGTGCTTCTGAGATGAAAATATAGGAACTCTGTGTGATGCCACTAACACATTAGAAGTCCTATGGGTGCTGCTAAGAAGAAAATATAGGAGCTCTGTTTGCTGCCACTAACACACTAGAAGTCCTATGGGTGCTTCTGAGAAGAAAATATAGGAGCTCTGTGTGATGCCACTAACACACTAGAAGTCCTATGGGTGCTTCTGAGATGAAAATATAGGAACTCTGTGTGATGCCACTAACACATTAGAAGTCCTATGGGTGCTGCTGAGAAGAAAATATAGGAGCTCTGTTTGCTGCCACTAACACACTAGAAGTCCTATGGGTGCTGCTGAGAAGAAAATATAGGAGCTCTGTGTGATGCCACTAACACACTAGAAGTCCTATGGGTGCTGCTGAGAAGAAAATATAGGAGCTCTGTTTGCTGCCACTAACACACTAGAAGTCCTATGGGTGCTGCTGAGAAGAAAATATAGGAGCTCTGTTTGCTGCCACTAACACACTAGAAGTCCTATGGGTGCTGCTGAGATGAAAATATAGGAACTCTGTGTGATGCCACTAACACACTAGAAGTCCTATGGGTGCTGCTGAGAAGAAAATATAGGAGCTCTGTTTGCTGCCACTAACACACTAGAAGTCCTATGGGTGCTGCTGAGAAGAAAATATAGGAGCTCTGTTTGCTGCCACTAACACACTAGAAGTCCTATGGGTGCTGTTGGGGTGCAATGCTGTGCTAACAGCACTGCGGTTGGTACTACTGCAATACTGTACTAACAGTAAGCACGCACCAGACTAATCCCCAGCAGCAGCTAATAACACGCTAACTGTGCAATCAGCAGCAATGGACGATCAATGACTTAGGTAGCAATGGTTTAGCAAAGAAATAGCCAATGGTTTAGCAAAGAAGAGCAAATCTTTCAGTATCAAGCAAAGACAGAATCAGCAGACTGATCTCTCCTAAAGCCGGAACTCATGTGACCGGGGCCGATGGCGTGGCGGCCTTTTAAATGGTGGGGCATGTACTAAAGCCCCTGAGCTGTAATTGGCTACAGGCGTCCTGCCTGTAGCCAATTATTGCTCTCCGAGTTTCGGGCGCTGTGATTGGCCAAGCATGCGGGGTCACAGTGCATGCTTGGCCAATCATCAGCCAGCAATGCACTGCGCCGGCCGCGCCGGCCGCAATGCATTGCGGGGCCGCTCGCATCACACGAATGTGATGCGAACGGCCCAAATAGTTCTGGGCTCGACGAGCGAGCGAACGCCCGGTGCTCGATTCGAACATGGGTTCGAATCGAGCACCGGGCCCATCCCTACTCAGGAGGAGGAATGTCACTAACCTACTCTGATCTAATAAAAATTATTAGGGACGAAGAGGCGCTGCAGGAAGATCAGCAGGTGGCCAAGGCGAATGTCACACCTGTACCAGTGTTGGTCCATTCGGTCAAGAGCCCAGAAAGAGATGCGGAGGTTGACACTCTGAAATCGCAAATGGCCCAAGTGTTGGAGATGCTGACCTCTTTGATGGAGAAAGATCAGAGAAGACGAGAGAAACCAAGCCCAAGAAAGGAGTTGTTCCCGAACACCTCAGCACCTGCCTCCCTACAGGACCGAGAAGAGGTGATTTGCTATAACTGCGGAGGGAGTGGCCACTTTGCTAACGTATGCTCCAGCCCAAAGAAGAAGAGAACAGATAATTGCAAGCCGGCGGGAAACTCCAAAGGGCCCCGGTGAAGGAGTCAACCGGGTGCCCATCATCTTCAGTGCGCTCCAAACTAAAAAAAAAGGCCAAGAATGGAGGAGACAAAACTCATAGGAGGAGGTATAGTACACCCCCACCAAGATGTACCCCAGAGGGAGGGGGCAAGACCCCTCAGTGGAAGTACAGCACCCCAAAGAAGGAACATCCACCTAAAAGGAACAATAACATCCCGCAGCGGGTTTGTGCCCCCATTGAGAGGGAGAAAGTCAATGCATGCCAGGCTCAGGAAAAATTTAAGTCCAAAAGGAGCAGAGCAAGGGTCTAAAGCCAAAAAAAAGAGGTGACCCCAGTCCGGCCATACCCAAAGGAACTGGTGGGCCCGTCTCCTACTGTGCCCATTCAAGTGGAAGGAGTCTATACTAAAGATCTTTTGGACACCGGAGCACAGGTGACTTTACTATACCGGGACTTCTATGATAGGCACTTGAGTCATCTGCCTATCCAGAAGATAGAAGAGCTGGAGATATGGGGACTTGGAACCCAGAGTTTCCCTTATGATGGGTACCTGCCCATAAAGATGACTTTCGACCCATCCGTGGCTGGGAAGGCTGAAGTGTTTGACACCCTGGCAGTTGTGTGTCCCCGGCCGCCTGGAGCCAGCAAGATTTCCCTGATCATTGGGACAAACACGGATCTAGTCAGGAGACTCCTGACCCCTCTAGTGAAAGAGAGAAACCATTCAACCACCAAAATCCATCCCATGCTAAAGACGGCCTACCAACAACTGGTCTTAGAGCAGAAGACCCCGGGAGAGGGGATAGGGAAGGTGTGGAGACTTGGCAGAGAAGGAGTAGTGCTACAGCCCGGAGAAGTAATCTGTCTTAGGGCCACTGTGAAGCTTTCGTGGGAACAACCTGGCCCCTTTGTCATGCTGGAATCAGACCCAAGGGAAGAGTCCTCAGGCCTGGAAGTGATACCAGAAGTGATTCCGTTCAAGGCCCTGAAGAAGGCCCATGGCAGAGTTCCAGTGAGTGTTAGGAACACTACGGGAGGACCCATGGAGATCCCTGCCAGAGTGTTGCTTGGTCAGGTGAGCCCTGCTGCCCCGGTCACTTGGTCCGAAGTCAAGGGGACGGGTGACGGAGGAGATGTTTGGGAGAAACTGTCCGTGGAAAACCCGAACCTACCCAGGGCTTGGAAAGAAAGAGCCAAGGCCCAGCTGACCAGGTGGGAGAAGATCTTTTCCGAGGATGAATTCGATGTGGGGTGTGCAGGAAGTGCCACCCATCGGATCCGCCTCCAAGAAGATAAGCCCTTCCGAGAGAGGGTCAGGCGGGTCCCCCTGGCAGATCTGGAGGATCTGAGGGAACAACTTGTAGAACTAAAGAAGACTGGTGTGATCCGGGAGTCTAGAAGTCCCTATGCCTCCCCAATCGTGGTGGTCAGAAAGAAGAATGGGTCGTTGAGGCTTTGTATCGATTACAGGACTCTCAACAGGAGAACCATCCCTGACCAATACACCACGCCAAGGATAGAAGATGCCCTACAAAGTTTGTCTGGAGCCAAATGGTTCAGTGTGATGGACCTCAAGAGTGGGTACTATCAAATCCCTATGCACCCAGAAGACAGGGAGAAGACAGCCTTCATAACCCCGGTGGGATTCTTCGAATTCAATAGGATGCCTCAGGGTCTGTCTGGAGCTCCTGCTACCTTTCAACGCCTTATGGAGAAGACTGTTGGAGACATGAATCTTATAGAAGTCCTTGTGTACTTGGACGATGTCATTGTCTTTGGAAGAACCTTGGAAGAACATGAAGCCAGGTTGGAGAAAGTATTGAGAAGACTCAGCGAAGAGGGACTTAAGCTTTCCCCCGAGAAGTGTCAGTTCTACCAGTCTTCTGTGAACTATCTGGGGCACATAGTGTCTGAAGAAGGGGTGGCCACAGATCCTGAGAAGTTGGAAGCAGTCACTTCCTGGCCACGACCCACCACAGTAACAGAGCTCAGATCCTTCCTGGGGTTCTGCTCCTATTATAGGAGGTTTGTGGAGGGGTTTGCTCGGATTGCCCGCCCGTTGAATGAATTGCTAAAGGCAGAAGGGGAAGAGGATGACTCAGGGCCCAGGAGGCCTGGTGAGTCAGTTCAAGATCAGTGGAACCCAAGGTGTGAAGAGGCCTTTCATGCTCTGAAGAGGAGCTTAACCACTGCCCCAGTCCTGGCCTACGCCGACCCTACCAGACCTTATGAATTACATGTGGATGCCAGCCATGAGGGTCTAGGTGGTGTACTCTACCAAGAACATGAAGGACAACTGCGACCAGTGGCCTATGTGAGCAGGAGCCTGACCCCCTCAGAAAAGAATTTCCCCACTCATAAGCTGGAATTCCTGGCCCTCAAATGGGCGGTAGTAGACAAGCTAAAAGACTACTTGTATGGGGCAGAGTTTACTGTGAAGACAGACAACAACCCCCTGACCTACCTCTTCACCACCGCAAAACTAGATGCCACCGGACACAGGTGGTTGGCCTCATTGTCTGGATTCAACTTCAGTCTGAAGTACAGACCAGGAGCCGGAAATAGGGATGCAGATGCCCTGTCCCGGAGGTCTCATGCCACGACAAATGACTGGGAAGATTGGACCCAAGTGGCACCGGACGGGGTGCGGGCCCTTTTTCAAGGGGCTGAATTCCAAGCCAGAGGAGGCTCCAGAGCAGAAGAAATAGGGGTTACCATGGTAGGAGTCCCCAAACACTATTGTGGGGTAACTCAACTGGAGGAAGACAACCTACCGAGACTGTCCAAGAAGTAGTTGAGGTGTGACCAATTGGAAGACCCCATGGGGAGATTGGTCCTCGAAGCCCTGGAGAATCAGGATCCCAACAAATTCCTACATCACCCCTCAAAGGAGGCTCGCCTGTTGAGGAAGGAATTGGACAGGCTACAGGTACATCAGGGAGTGGTCTACCGAAGGGGCCCCTCTGATGACTCAGAAGATAAGTGGCAGTTATTTCTTCCAGAGAAGCACCGAGAGACTGTACTAATTGCCCTGCATGACCATCATGGTCACCTAGGGGCAGAAAGGACCTTCCAGCTTGTCAGAAATCGGTTCTATTGGCCCTGCATGAGGGCAGAAGTAGACGAGTATTGCCATTCCTGTGCACGATGCATTCAGAGAAAGACCCTACCCCATCAAGCTGCCCCAATGGGCCACTTACAGAGTCAAGGCCCAATGGATCTGGTATGCATTGACTTTCTCTGCCTCGAACCCGACCTGAGTGGATTGGGGAATGTTCTGGTAATAACCGACCATTTCACCCGCTATGCTCAAGCTTTCCCAACCAAAGACCAGAAGGCATCCACCGTGGCCAAGATACTTATGGAGAAGTATTTTGTCCATTACGGACTACCACAGAGACTCCACTCAGATCAAGGAAGGGACTTTGAGAGTCGGTTGATCCGAAGACTTTTGGATTCATTAAGAATAAAGAAGACCAGAACCACGCCTTACCACCCACAAGGAGATGCTCAGCCGGAGAGATTTAACCGGACCCTGCTCAACATGTTGGGAACCTTAGAAACAGAGAAGAAGCAACACTGGAGTCAGCACATATCAGCCCTAGTACATGCCTATAACTGTACCACAAGTGACGCCACTGGCTACTCCCCTTATCGACTTATGTTTGGGAGAGAAGCAAGGCTACCTGTGGACCTGGCCTTTGGCACTTCTATAGACAATACCTCAGCTACATCCCACAAGGGATACGTGGACAGACTTAGACGTAGCTTGCAGGTGGCCTATGAACAAGCCCAGGCGGCTTCGGATCAAAGGGGGGCCCGCAACAAGAGAAATTTTGATCTGAAGGTTCGAGTGCAAGATCTGCAGCCCGGGGACCGAGTACTGCTACGCAATCTGGGGGTCCCTGGAAAACACAAGCTTGCCGACAGGTGGAGATCTGAGCCCTATGTTGTCTGTAGGAAGTTGCCCGGTTTGCCTGTCTACAAACTAAAGCCAGAAGGAAAGGTGGGTCCACTGAAGACGTGGCATCGGAACCCCCTGCTCCCACTTGCTGAGGCAGTCAGAATACCTCCCGTGAGAGACTCCCCTGAACCGGCCTCTATCCTGGATATTCCTAGGCCGAACACTCGGTCCCAGACCTCTCGAGCCAAAGATGGGGAGGCCTCCCAATTGAGTACAGAAGAAGGTGGAGAACTGGACTGGCTGTGGCCTCCCTCGACTCTGGGAACGTCCGCCATAGATCTCCCAAATGGAGGGGATACCCCAGATGCAACGCTGAATCCGGAGGCTACTGAATTCATACCCTTCAGTCCCTCAGCTGATTACTGGGAAGATGTTCCTGACACTTGCGCAGAGGAGGACTCTAGAGATTCCATACGTCAGTCGACTTCTGAATCAGAGGTTCCAGAACCAGCAATGTTACCTGAACTTACTCCTGAAGAAGAGCCTGTGGTGCCAGAGTCAGAAGCACCAAGAGAGCAGAGGGCTCGCAGAGTCGTCAGGCCTCCCAAGAAACTAACTTACCCCCAAATGGGGACGAGCTCAGAGGACTCTGTTGTAACGGCTAGGAGAAGTGTTGAACAACCTGATCCTTCCACCGTCCATTTGGTGGAGGGCAACCCCAGCTCACTCTCTGGCACAGTTAGGCAGGCCACTCATGGTAGTGTGACCTGTGGGCAAGAGAGTTCCATCCCAAAGTTTTGGTGGGAATTCCCTATGCCAACATCATGCTCGACATTGTCCAAAATGGTAAACAGTATTTGTTGAAGTTTATCTTTGGGGACCAAAGAGTTCAAGTGGGGGGAGTGTGTAGCGGGGTGTTCCCCTTTAATGCAGAGAGATAAGAAGTTCCAGGTGAGAGGTGAGTCGGGAGGAAGTAAAGAGACATTACTGGAAGTGAAAGCAGAGGAGAGAAAGAGACTACATCTCCCAGTACATCTTGCAGCACCCAGGGTGCATTGCTCCAGAACAGAGACTGCTGGGGCAGACTTTATAAAGGGGAGGCGGAGTTTTGGTCGCTCTCTTTGGACCCCCCTCTCCTAGCAAGAGGATGTCTGTGCTGAACTGCTGTGTGCACAAGGCCTGAAGCCCGGGCCGTGTGCTCCTTTCCAAAGAGCCCTCTGCCAGCCTAGCAGAGCCTTAGAGACATCTAATCCTCCTTGCTGCAGTACACCAGAAGGATTGAAGACTTGGATGTCGGTGGATTCCTGTTCCTAGACGAATCGATGGAGGAAAGGGACTTGGACTTGTCCAGGTGGTGAGAGCTGTTTAAAGACAGATACTTTATCTTTACTATTCGTTGGGATTACAAAGTTGTTCTTCAAGTGCACCACCGAGAGATTGCTAGCGAATATTGTTTCACTGAACTTCCATTTAGATCAGTCAGGCCTGACTGCATAGGTAGACATTGCTGGGTGTTAGTCTACCCATGAGGGGAAGTAGCTGTAAAAGGGCAGCGCTAGAGTTGCATAGCAATACTTTATTATTCTGATTACTCTGTTTATCTTTATTACTGTTTATTGCAGGGATCTGCAACTTGTTATACTGTTGTTTATTACTTGCCCATTAGCCTCAGTAAAATATCTGGGTAAAGTACATTTGGTGTCAGTTCCGCTTACTTTAATAGGAGTTTTAAAGTATATTCTGTGTATGTTTGTTATAGGACTGCGTCACCAACAGTTGCGATCACGCGGTCCTATCTCTCTATCACCAGCTGTGCCACGGGAGGTTAGAGCCGATTGCCGGGGGTTGACAGCGGTGCACTGCAGGGCCCAAATCAATATCAGCGGCTCTCTTAACTGGGGGTAGCGCTATATAAGTATGAGATCAGTGAAAAAATTTTCACTGATTTCATGCTTTCCAGCCTGGAGGAGAGATGTGGGGTCTTATTGACCCCGCATCTCTCAATCAAGAGGACCTGTCACACACAATCCTATTACAAGGGATGTTTACATTCCTTGTAATAGGAATAAAAGTGATAAAAAAAAGTAAAATAAGTGTTAAAAAAAAAAAGAATAAAAAAAAAAAAAAAAGAATCAAAAAAAAAAAATTTAAACGCCCCTGTCCCCGGTAGCTCGCGATCAGAAGCGAACGCACACGTAAGTCCCGCCCACAAATGTAAACGCCGTTCAAACCACATATGTGAGGTATTGCCGCGTGCGTTAGAGCACGTGCAATAATTCTAGCACTAGACCTCCTCTGTAACTCTAACCTGGTAGCCTGTAAAAAAAATTAAAGCGTCACCTATGGAGATTTTTAAGTACCGAAGTTTGGCGACATTCCATGAGTGTGCGCAATTTTAAAGCGTGACATGTTAGGTATCTATTTACTCGGCGTAACATCATCTTTCATATTTTCCCCAAAAATTGGGCTAACTTTACTGTTTTGTTATTTTTTAATTCATGAAACCATTTTTTTCCCAAAAAAAAGGCGTTCGAAAAATTATTGCACAAATACCGTGCAAGAAAAAAAGTTGCAATGACCGTCATTTTATTCCCTAGGGTGTCTGCTAAAAAAACATATATAATGTTTGGGGGTTCTGAGTAGTTTTCTAGCAAAAGAATGATGATTTGTATCGGCTGCGTTTTTTAAAAAGGAGTGTGGTACAGTTTTGTTCACTGGTTCAGGTGCAATTCAGGTGCAAATTTTTACTTGAAATCGCACCTGAACCGGACTAAAAATCGCACAGGACTCTTTTTAAAAACATAAGTACCGCATATACTCGAATATAAGCCGAATTTTTCAGCACATTTTTTTGTGCTGAAAATGCCCCCCTCGGCTTATACTCAAGTCACCTTTTTGCGCCTGATCTCCCGGATGTTGGGGACCCGGTACTGGCCGGCTGTAGGTCTCCTGGACCCCAAACTTTGCACACATGTAGCCCCACTTATCCTCTACAATTGTGCAAAGTTTGTTGTCCGGGGGACCTACGGCGGGGGAGCACTGATTTTTCAAAGCCGGGAACCATTTCCATAGACTACCATGTTAAACGTCAGTCTAGTCATGGGCACAGTGAGTCAATAAGTTTTCCCATTTTTTTGTGGTAAAATTAGGTGCCTCGGCTTATATTCGGGTCGGCTTACACTCGAGTATATACGGTAGGTTAATAGAAATGTAAAGTATAGTGTTTTTTTGCATATCTTCTAAAAAAAAAAGAAAAAAAGAATAGTTTAAATACTGTATGTTACTTGTTCAGTTCAAGTGTTAAACCATATATATATATATATATATATATATATATATATATATATATATATATGATAGTTCTGTGTATCTATTGACTTTCCAATTTTCAGAACAAAGTTGTGTGTAGTGTTTGTGCCTGTGTGAATGCTGATGGAAACTGTATATTGTGTATGAAATGAGAAATATAGACTGTATGTGATTAGATTGTTTGGGGGCATTGTTATTGATGGCCGCTGCATTGAGCCATAAGCCATGTGCTTTAGTGGGGGAGGGGCAGCCAGCATCTATCAGTTACAATGGTGGAAGTTGGTAACTCTCTGTAAATAGCATGCAGGAGTTTTGTGCTGGAGGGGCTACGCCCTGAGAGATAATCTGATGTACAAGCAACAATATACTGTATGTGTGTAGTGTTGTGATTTTTTGCCTTTGTATGGGACAAAGACACATGTCCCCATAAGTGAAAAAATCTTTTTAAGTAAAGGGTTGGGTTTTTGAGTTGAAAGTTCCCACCGCATATCCAAGTGGCCAGGCATTGCTAGAAGGCAGACAATAGTATGTCTGTGCGATGGCTTGTTATGGAAACTGATGCCACTGTGTGTGTGTGTGTGTGTGAACTTTAGGTAGAGAAAAGTGTTGAATAATGTTGCGCATGTAACTTACATTTATTGAATGTGCTGTTTAGTGGCCAAAGGGTTTTTAAAATGTTTTAGTGGTCATGTGGTGTCTCAGGTGTGAGGCTTTGTGGAGATGGCATGAGCCTTGTGGAGTGTAGCTGACTCAAGACACAAAGGGTTCAGTGGATTTTGATGGTCATTTAGAAAAGTTTTAATGTTTGTCAGTGTTTGCGGAGATGTTTTGGCTAGTAGTAAAGAGATGCTGGTTTTGGCGGGAAAAAGTAATGGCGCCATTCTTGGCTTTTGTTGTTGGCCATGTGGTTTGTCTGCCATCTTGAAGCGCAGTGTTTCCTTAGCCTGTGGGTGTCCTATGGGGGGAACGCACAGCCACGTTTCTTTTGGGTGTGATATCATGTGACCATGCTGTGGCATTCGTCGGCTATTTTGCTGGTGGAATTTCTCAGTTTTTGATGTTTGGTGCGAATTGAGTAGTGAGGACTTTTCTTTGTTGGAATCTGGAGGCCATTTTTGTTTTTCCTTGTGTGGGGGAACCCATGTGGTGTTCATTGTAATGTCCCATGCTGGTTTTGGCGGGAAAAATTGCATGCGTTAATGGCGCCATTTTTGTTGTTGTCCATGATGTGTGCGGTGGTCATCCACCATTTTGTTGTCCTGGCTTGTCGGCCATCTTGAGAGACGTTTACAGTTTGAGATAGGAAGTTCCGGGTTGGCAAACACAGCGCCTGGATGCTATATTAACATTTGTTGATTGGCGCAGTTTTTCGCCTGTTTTATGCGTTTACAGTTTGACCTGTGCACTACTGGGGAGAGTAGTGAGACACCAGGGTGACATACTGAGAGGCTGTTTTTGTTTAATGTTGAATTCGCTGGTTTAAATTGTTTTTCTAAGCATCGCCTTTTGAGTTGAGTAGAGTGGCATCTTGATATAGCGCGGTCTTACCCCGAGGGGTCCTGACGCGCTTGCGGACACATGCACATGCTGGTGCCCATTTATGGATGGGATCTGGTTGACCTACCAGCATGTCTTTGGAGTGTGGGAGGAAGCCAACGCAGACACAGGGAGAACATGCAAACTCCATGCAGATGGTGTTAGGATGGGGATTTTTCTGTTTTCATTTAAGTGAATGTAAGCTATTGCAGGGTTAGCTGACTGATATGAGCAGCAGTTTTTGTATCGGATTTCGTTTTTAAGTGAAAGCTCCACTTTACACTGAATTTTGATAGATTGTAAGACTAACAGAATTTTTGTACGGTGGTGTGTGTTTTTATGTTTAAATATTTGGGAGTTTCCTAGAAGGCAATTCATATGTTTTGAAGCTTGTACTGTATAGCCATCTGTTGGCAGGAGTTTGTATTTGAGTCTCAACTTGTGGTTTGACTTCCAGGGGATGTGTGGGTCGAGAGGGGAGATTCCCTCCCATTTGCAAAAGGGGGGTTTATTCCATCATTTCCTTGACAATGTTTTTTTTTTTAATTGTTAAAATATATATATATGATTTTTAACCATGGATTTTTTTGGAGTCTTGATAGACACGGCGATCTGGCTGGGCTCCCTCTCCCTCTTCCTGAACAAATGATATGTAAATAAACCAGTTGTTTTTTTTTAAGTAGCTGAGCATGCAACAAAGTTTCTTTTCAGCATTTATGTATGAGGGAAGTTGGTGGGAGGAGCTTGGGGTTGTCTGAAAGGTTGGCCAATGAGATTTGTGTTTGGAAGGAAAATGGAAAGCATTTTGGCGTTTAAAAGTGTTTTATATTTTGTTCCAGTTTTGTACTGTAATACAGTTTTGGGTGGAGAGCAAACAGGGGGCATCACCATTATTGTAACATCTGGATACAGAGAGAAGCCACATTGTTCTGCAGGTGGTAAACGGGCGTAAGTGTTCTGTGTGGTTTAGTCTGGCGACGCAGTGTATGGGTGTATAGCGCAAAACGTTTGTGTATGCATGCACTGTGAGGGGTAGAGGCCTAATTCGGGGGTTGATCTGTGGCTGTTGCTGTAGTTTCAAAAGTGTTGGGACAACAAGCCATAGAGTTGACGCCTCGGTTAGGGTTTCTAGTTGGGGGACTGGACCAGATAGTGGTTGTAGTTTTTCAATCCACCGTATGAAAAGACAACGGGCGGTGCTCTCCGAAATGGGTGCAACAGTTTAACCTGGACGCAGGTTTAAGACGATAAGCCAATTCGAATCGCCAGGGACACAAGGAGGTCTGTGCAAGGGAAGGAATGGAGGCTTCCCACAGTCAGACGGTCACACGGTGCACGAAGCCTAGTTTTGGGGCAAAGGCCTTTGAACCCCAAAAAGATTAACATAGGTGGTCCAAGGATACTATTTTGGGTATCCCTCTGGAGTGGATGTAGTTCAGCTGCGGCTTCAGAAATCTGTAATGATGAGTGTGTTGATGTAGGTGTAGTACACGTTTTTGTGATTCTCAGAGGAGGAACGGTGGTTAAATTCTCATGCCCGTTTGTTTGAACTTTGTATCGCTGGTCCATGCAAGGTTCTCGAGCTGCTCTCATGTTTGTCCCATTGTATTTTTTTCTATTGCTGAAAGAGTGAAGGGAGAATTCTGTCTGTTTTTGTTTTTTAATTTTTGGTTTTGGAAACTATGAAGTATCTCCCCCACATTTGTATCGGAATGTTTGTATGTAGTAACGTGAATATGTTCGAACTTACCGTGGCGATCTTCCGATGCTTCGCAGCTGTTGTATTTTTGTAGGAACGGGAAAAGTAAGGGTTACAGAGGGTTTTGTTTGAATCGGTTTTGAAAGTATGCCATTGACAATTTACCAATGTACAGGAATGTCATTATTGTTTACCATTCTTTGCAGGTTAAATATGAAGGATAGAGTAATGATTTTGCTTATAAGTATTTTTCAGGTCCAAGGAGTTTGTACACAGAGAGCAGGTGTATGTAGACAGCTGTACATATGGATAAATATGAGTCTAAGGAGGTAAAAGTATCATAAGCTATTTGATTGTTTCTTTTTTCCTGCACCACGTATTTCTTCCTTCAGTCTGTAATGAGGAAGAAAATGGGGGGAGAAGTGATAAATGTAAGAATGACAGTTTTTTTCAAACAAATAATGTTAACCTCTGTAATTCTAACCAAGTTTGTGCCAAGACTGTCTTTCTTTGATAGAATTTGAAACCGCAAGCAGCAGTCTGGTGAAGTAGGTTCCTATCTCAGATGCTAAGAACCTTTTGTCAATGGTTCCAGGTATTGTAAGCCACGCACAGGTTATGCAGTGACCACAGCCCCGATGTCTGGGTTATTGTCATATGAGGGTTGTTTGGAGGTCAATCAAAACCAGAGTTGTACTTTCCTCATTAGCTGTCACTTATATTCTCGGCTGATGGGGTGGGTGCGATCGCTGTGACATGAACTTCAATACGTCCACCACAGGGTTCACGAGTCCCTCCTGGACCCTGACACAATAACCAGTTTACATTCTTTCCAACCAGGTGACTGGGTCGTTGTAAAGAAGCTTGAGGGATGAGACCACGCCAGCCACTGCAAGGCCACTTTAATAAAGGCCTCAACCACACCAAAGAACTGAGTAGTATCTTCGTTTATTTATATATTTTTGTTGTTTAGTAAATATTAGCAAGGGTAACGATGAAAAGCATCCCAAGTTATTATTTAAAGTGCATTTCCTGACTAGCTCAGAAAGCGAACAGGACCGATTGCTGGGTCTGTTCTGAGTCTCCACCGAGTTTTAGTCCCCAGCGATGACAGCGGTACATGCCATTTATGATGTTATTATGGGTATGAGGAGTTTTTGACAGACTGGTGAAGACTCCAAACAGACACTTGTCAATGGAATCTAATGATGCATTTTTAGAGGGTAAAATTGGTTAGTTTTAATAGCTCTGCCTCTTGTCGGTTTGGGTATCTAGGCAGCCCACAAGTGTGTTTGAACTTTAGTTTGGTGTTTATGTGGATCTGCAGCTTATAAGGTAATTCCCCCAATGCAAGAGGTTCATGTGTGATGGTGAAGCTGTCCCAGCATCTTATGACACGGCCGATCGCGAGGATCTGATGGCGCAAGAAATTAAGAATGGCAGGGACAGCTAGAAGGGAATTGTTCACCAACCCCGACCAGGTCTGGGCATGGTGTCCTGGATGTACAAGGTGGGGGGGGCTCGAGCTTGGGATACGATTGAACAATTCTCATCCGTTAAGGATAGGGTTCTTCATGTAACTGTTGAAGCCAGAACTATAGCTAGTGAAGGTTGGGAGTCCTTTTACGGGTCTGGGAATCTTTGGGGATCTAATTTTTATTTTACAGCGGATCGTGGTTAAAGGAAGTGGGAATATATATACTCATGTCGTTTTTATTTCTATTCTTTCTATGTCGTGACGAGGTGCTCCTGTTGCCTGATTTGACGCGTGACCAGAGTTTCCTTGATGAGACGCCCCGAAGCCGGACCCACATACAAGACACAGAGGATCACAGATGGATCAGCGATTACTACAGCTCACCATGTCGTGTCCTCCTTTATAAGTCATGCCCCTGAAGAACAGAGTCTACATGTCAAGCCGTGTTTTTTTCCTTTTTATGGACTGTAAGGACTGATTTCCAGGTGTAAGAAGCAGATCAAGTTTCATCGATGGACATGGGGTGCATATGACAAAAAAGAGAGGACTGTTGTAGAGATTTTTATGAAGATGCATTTAATATGTATTGTCATTGTGTCACCCAGTGTTAATACTTCCGCAACCCGCTCTAAAGAGCTGACTGGGGCAGTCTGAGGCTGATTGAACCCCGTCTGGTAGGGGAAAACGTCTTGAGGTTGGAGTGTGGTGTTTGCAGCGTGCGGATATGCTCGCCGACGGGGGCCCTCTGTGCATTAGCATGGATGATCGTTGAGGAGGGGCTATGCTCGCTCTGCAACGACATCATTGGTTACAGGCGGATGTGCGCTCTTGTCTCTGCTATGTCTGATCAGCATGGTCGGGATTCGTAGCGCACGCCTGCAGATAGCCTCCCTTCCACAAGTGATAATAATATTATCAGAGTATGCGCTGTTCTCTGGAATAGCGCAAAATAAGGATTCTTATCAGCGGTAATATGAGAGCTTATGATTGTTTCATAGTCAGAGAGAACGTCCATGTTTTAAAGCAATACGGCTTCGTTTGCTGGGAGCATGCACGCTTTCCCTGCCTGGACACGCCCATAAGACTTTAGCCATCAGTGTATTCATGTATTGTATGTATTTAAATAACCCTGTTGGAAAGAATGTCCTTGTATGGTCATTTCCTGTGTGGAGGAGACATCCTGTGATGTCCCCTCCCATGGAGGAGGTGATTGGTTGCTGCAGCCAATCACCTCCTGTCTGTAAGATCTTTTGAGTTTAATAAAGGCCTTTGATGAGGCGTCGGTTTGGGACTCTATGCTGGGAGGCTGAGATGAGAACATAGCTGTGTGGTGATGCTGCTTTCTTGGGATAAATGGAGACGGATGAATGGTGAGTGAAACTTAGCTAAGGATAGCATTATTGCAAAAGGATGAAATCTGAAATGTGTGCTTATTTAGCACAGGAAATATAGGCTGTGTGCTCTGTATACAAGCTATATTTCCATGACAGTTAATATATATATATATATATATATATATATATATATATATATATATATATATATATATAGTGAGAGTACAGTTCCCTGTCCTGGTAATTGTCACCCAGGATTCTCAAATAGGCAGGTTGAGGGGCTCCGGGGTTATTTAATTTGGAGGAATCCATTTCATCAGTTTCCTCCAAAGTTTGTAAAATCCTATTGAGGGACCTGGAGCCTGGAGATTCCATAGCGATATGGGTGGGATGGAATCTCCAATCCTGGGACCGGGTTTTGGAAACAGCCAGGAGTCTGGCTGGTTGATTGAGCAGGTGGGTCCTGGGCTTATAGCAGAGTCAGGACTAGGGTTCTGGGCCCCACCCTCCCAAGGAGTCCAGGCATGCAAGGGCGAAGCATGCATTTCTGCATGCTATAGTCAGAGGGCCCAAAGCTGTGGGCTGAGCAGCATGGAAGCTGAGAGGAGGTACAGTGATTGTACGGGAACTTTGGTACATGGCCAAGAGGGCTGAAGCGTAAAGCCTAAGCGGCAGTATTGCTGAAGAGAGACAGGTGGCTTGGTATTTTCCGTTGATTATTACTTTACTGCTGTAGCAACTTGAAACCCCCTGCGTGGGAATTCTGGATGGACTTTTTTTTTCCCTTTCTTTAATAAAAGTGGGCCAACAAGCCCTTAAAAAGCACAACTGGCGTGGACTCTGCTCACTGGTATGCTCTACACAGAAGCTAAATATCCCCCAATGCCACAATATATATATATATATACTGTATATATTACATGGCACCAGGGATGGGCCCTGGAGAGTAGATATGTCACCATTGTTTGTGAAGGTGAAGCAACTTTTGAGTACTCAGGATTTAGCCACCTGTGAGAGGACGGTCAATAAGGTCATGTGGAGCAGGAAATAGTTTGAAAGGGCTGTGGGCTGCTGCTTTTCAGTAATGTTGCTCGACTTCTGTGACCTTTTCTGGACTTTAGGAGCAGACAAAACCCTTTTGTGGGGCAGGTATACGCTGGTGTTGAGCTGAAATTTGGTGTTATGCCAGATAATATGGACTGTTGTGCTTGTGTTGCTGAAGATAAGCTGTTTTTTTGCCCTTATTGAAGAAATAAAAAGACTGGCTAGTGATCCAGAACCCTAAATATCACTATATACTGTATATCTACTGCATGGTATATACAGTATCTCCCAAAAGTACACCCCTCACATTTTTGTAAATATTTTATTATATCTTTTCATGTGACAACACTGAAGAAATGACACTTTGCTACAATGTAAAGTAGTGAGTGTACAGCTTGTATAACAGTATCAATTTGCCGTCCCCTCAAAATAACTCAACACGCAGCCATTAATGTGTAAACCGCTCGCAACAAAAGTGAGTAAAATTAATAATAAGTGATCCTCTGCGCTATTATGGGAAAAATTATACGTATCCAAATATCCTTGTGGAGAATTGCTGCAATCCAGGATAAATGCACTACTTCACAAGCATAAATAATATTAAAGTGATATTGCGCTATTCAATAGACATGTGCATTCGTTTTCGTCCGAATGCATTTTCGTCCGAATTTCAGCTATTTTCGTTATCGTTTTAACAAACGAAAACGAAAGCACAGAATCCGAAAACCGAAAGATCCGACATAAACAAATGCTTTATTTTCGTTTTCGTTGCTACAACAGTTCGATATAGATAGGAGATTCGACGTGACGCTGACAATAACAATCTGTGTCTATCGAACCTGTGGTCGAATGTGCCTAACCTTAACTCTATTAGTCCAAGATTATTCGACGTAGGAGAGAAAAGATTCGACATAGGAGAGAAAAGATTCGACATAGGAGAGAAAAGATTCGACATAGGAGAGAAAAGATTCGACATAGGAGAGAAAAGATTCGACATAGGAGAGAAAAGATTCGACATAGGAGAGAAAAGATTCGACATAGGAGAGAAAAGATTCGACATAGGAGAGAAAAGATTCGACATAGGAGAGAAAAGATTCGACATAGGAGAGAAAAGATTTGTTATTATAGAGAGAAAAGATTCGACATAGAGAGAAAAGATCACTGCTGGAATTGGGTGGGGGAAGTAAAATAAAAATAAAGTTGATGATGAATGTTATTGGCTGATTGTAACCAAAGAGGAGGAGCAGTAAAATAGCTAGAATGACGAAGATTCGACAAAGCATCGAAAGTTAGAAGATTCGACTGTGCAGCAAAACTGTACGACGCTGCAATCGTACATTTCCGGTCAAATGCATCCGCCCATAGGCTATAGAAGAATTCTAATGTTGGTTGACTAGTAAAAGTAATGAATAAATATAATTATTACTAGTCATACAACATTAGAATTCTTCTATAGCTTGTGGGCGGAACATTCGACCGGAAATGTATGATTGCAGCGTCGTACAGTTTCACTGCTCCGTCGAATCTTCTTTGAACATTCGACAGACACCATAAGCCTTCAATGACAGATTCAACCTTAATTAATTCAGATTTTCAGACGAATGCAATTTCTAACGAAAAACGAAATAAATAAAAACAAATTTCGGGAGTAACTAAATAAATTTATTTTTCGGACGAAAACGAAATTCCGAAACGAAATATTTCAGTGTGCACATGTCTACTATTCAATAAGTGTAAATCTACAAAATAAGAAAAAAAAAATCACAAACAACAGTGATAATTTGAATGTGTAAACAATAAACTTGTACTTTAAGCATTCAAATGATTGGAAAAATAGTCCTTTGATGTGATAAGCCCAAAGGGTCTTTCTGCTTCCACCAACACCTCAGTGCTCACAGAACTCTCACCTGAAAGGTATATGACATGAACCTTGGAATAGCCTCCAATATGGGTAAGACAGTCTATCCTTCCAGGGACTCCTCAGCTTATCCTCAGATATAGATTACGACTCCTCCTCTGCTGCCACTTCCACCAATGTCTTCTTTCCACTTCCTCCCAACCAAATATTTTATTGTATCTTTTCATGTGACAACACTGAAGAAATGACACTTTGCTACAATGTAAAGTAGTGAGTGTACAGCTTGTATAACAGTGTCTATTTGCTGTCCCCTTAAAATTACTCAACACAGCCATTAATGTCTAAACCGCTGGCAACAAAAGTGAGTACACCTCTAAGTGAAAATGTCAAAATTGGGTCCAATTAGCCATTTTCCCTCCCAGTGTCATGTGACTTGTTACAAGGTCTCAGGTGTGAATGAGGAGAAGGTGTATTAAATTTGGTGTTATTGCTCTCACTCTCTCATACTGGTCACTGGAATTTTAACATGGCACCTCATGGCAAAGAATTCTCTGAGGATCTGAAAAAAAGAATTCTTGCTCTACATAAAGATGGCCTAGGCTATAAGAATATTGCCAAGACCCTAAAACTGAGCTGCAGCACAGTGGCCAAGTCCATACAGCTGTTTAACAGGACATTTTCCACTCAGAACAGGCCTCGTCATGGTCGATCAAAGAAGTTGAGTGCACGTGCTCAGCGTCATATGCAGAGGTTGTCTTTGGGAAATAGACGTATGAGTGCTGCCAGCATTGCTGCAGAGGTTGAAGGGGTGGGGGGTCAGCCTGTCAGTGCTCAGACCATACGCTGCACACTGCATCAAATTGGTCTGCATGGCTGTCGTCCCAGATGGAAGCCTCTTCTAAAGATGATGCACAAGAAAGCCTGCAAACAGTTTGCTGAAGACAAGTAGACTAAGGACATTTATTACTGGAACCATGTCCTGTGGTCTAATGAGACCAAGATAAACATATTTGGTTCAGATGGTGTCAAGCGTGTGTCGCGGCAACCAGGTCAGGAGTACAAAGACAAGTGTGTCTTGCCTGCAGTCAATCATGGTGGTGGGAGTGTCATGGTTGGGGCTGCATGAGTGCTTCCAGGACTGGGGAGCTTGGTTCATTGAGAGAACTATGTACTGTGATATACTGAAGCAGAGCATGACCCCCTCACCTTCGGAGACTGGGACGCAGGGTAGTATTCCAACATGATAACAACCCCAAACATACCTCTAAGACGACCATTGCCTTGCTAAAGAACCTGAGGGTAAAGGTGATGGACTGGCCAAGCATGTCTCCAGACCTAAACCCTATTGAGCATCTGTGGGGCATCCTCAAATGGAAGGTGTAGGAGTGCACGGTCTCTAACATCAACCAGCTCCATGATGTCATGGAGGACTGGAAGAGGACTCCAGTGGCAACCTGTGAAGCTCTGAAGAACTCCATGCCTAATGCCGCGTACACACGATCGAGATTCACGGCGGTAAAAACACCGCCGTGAATCCCGGCCGGTAAACTGAGGAACGGCTTGTTCCCCTACACACGACCGTTTTTCCCGTCATTTTTTCTCTTGGTCGAGAAAAACGACCGTGTGTAGCTCCCCGGCAGTGTTTCCCTATGGGAAAACTGCCGCGGAAAAAAATGGCGTGAATCACGACGAGAAAAATTAGAACATGTTCTAATTTTTCTCGTCGTGATTAATGCCGTTTTTCTCGTCGGGAAAAATGACCAAAAGCCCACACGCGGTCGTTTTTCTCGTCAAAGAGAAAAAATTTCATTTTTCCCGATGAGAAAAATGGTCGTGTATACACGGCATTAGAGGGTTAAAGGCTAAGTTCATCCCTTTTTTTCCAAATTCCAGCTCCCCTATGTACCAATATGGCATTCATGTACTTTTTTTGTATAAATATCAAAGCTTTCCATAAAATCTACAGACGCGTACCTTACTTTCCTACATCAATGATTCCAAACTTATCTATTGCTTCAGTCCTTACAGACTGTAGGTTATGACACAGGAAGGAGTTGACCAGCTGATCTCATTAGCACACACCCTGCATCATACACCCTCCCATACCCAGGTGCAAGTTTTTTTTTAATGAAATGCAATCAATCAGTGATCATCCTTCTCACTAAATATACAATCAGATTGTATAGTGTATTGCCATCTTTATACAAGTACATAGACGGGAGTGGACAGAAACACTCAGCTGTCAAGCCCCGTTCACATCTCTGCATAGCGGAAACTTGCATTCCCACATGCGTTTTTTTTTGTCGAGGTAGGGAGGTGTTTTGGAGCATTTTCACTCATCACACATAGGGCAGTCCTCCCACCTGAATGGGCTGCCCTACATGCAGCAATCACCCCAAAGAAGCTTCAGAACTTTTTTTTACAGTGGAGCTTTTTGCGTTTTTTTACTGCAATTTTTGGTGCAGCACATTTTTGAAATGCAAGGAAATGCACAAATGTGAATGGAGCCTCATTGTTCTTGTGTTATCGCACCCATTTCACTTTCAGGACCCATTTACATCTAGCACAGTGGGAGCGCACATTTTGTATCTTGTTTTTCCTGTGACACACATAGGGCAGCCTGCTGATTTAAATGGGCTGTGCTATATGTGGCTTATGGGACATGTTGGCGTTTTGTGGGTTGCGTGTGCCATTCGTTTTTTCACATACCAAAATGTGTATTTGCTTTTATGTTTCGTGTGTTTTTAACTATTAATGGCACTAAAAGCGAAACTAGTAATTTTAGGTGTTTAACCACTTCAATACCCAGGCATAGTCATTTGACGTCCACAGATGGGATCTCCCATCCTGGGTGCACGTCATATGACGTCCTGGGCTTTGTGGGGGGGATATCTGAATGATGCCTGCAGCTAGAGGCATCATTCAGATATCCTTCTCTTCTGCTGGCGATTCTGTGCACAATAAGAACAATCATAGTGGCAGTTCCGCTGCTTGATCGTTCTTATAGGCGGCGGGAGGGGACAACCCCACCTCCCGCTGCCATCCGGTGCTTCTCCGGGCTCTCCCGTGCCATCGGGGGCCCGGAGAATGAATCGTCCAGCACCGGATGGGAAGCATAGAGATAGTCATCTCTATGACCATCGGAGGCCCGGGCGCGATGTGATGACGTCTCAGAAGTAAACAAAGACGCGATTGCAGCTAGTAAGCATGAGATCAGTGAAAAAATGTTCACGATCTCATGTTTTCCAGCCTGGAGGAGAGATGTGGGGTCTTTCTGATCCCGCATCTCTCCATAAAGAGGACATGTCACACACCATTCCTATTACAAGGGATGGTTTACATTCCTTGTAATAGGAATAAAAGTGATAAAAAAAAAAAAAAGTGCAAAAATAAAAAAGTTAAGTAAAAAAAATAAAAATAAAATGTAATTAAAAACGCCCCTGTCCCCGGTAGCTCGCAATCAGTAGCGAACGCACACGTAAGTCCCGCCCAGTAATTTTCTAGCAAAAGAATGATGATTTGAACATGTAGGAGAGAAGTGCCAGAATAGGCCCGGTATTGAGGTGATATAAAAGCCCTGTATTGAAGTGGTTAAAGGAGGCCATACACCATGGATATGCAATTAGCGGACCTCCAGCTGTTGCAAAACTACAAGTCCCATCATGCCTCTGCCTCTGGGTGTCCTGCTTGCTGCTGTCAGAGTCTCGTTATGCCTCATGGGACTTGCAATTTGGCAACAGCTGGAGGTCCGCTAATTGCATACCCCTGCCATACACTATGCAATCTGATTGTACAATTTCCTTTAGATCTGCCATAAATTATGTAGTGCAAGGGCCTGCCTGATTGGATGTAGAGTGAATGGCTAGATAGGTATTTCCTCCTATTATATATATAAATTTGTTAAATCTAAAGGAGAAAACCCATGTGGGAATGCAAGTTCCTGTTATGCAGAGTTGTGAACGGGGCTTGACAGTGTTTCTGTCCACTCCCTCCTATGTACTTGTATAAATATGGCCGTACACTATGCAATCTGATTGTGTATTTAGTGAGAAGGGTGATCACTGATTGATTTCATTTCATTTAAAAAACGTGCAGCTGGGAATGGGAGGGTGGATGATGCAGGGTGTGTGCTAATGAGGTCAGCTGGTTAACTCCTTCCTGTGTCATGACCTAAAGTCTGTAAGGACGTAATTCAGAAGCAATAGATACTGTCCTACATCAATGACTCTAAACGTAAGGTAAGTGTCTGTAGATTTTATGGAAAGCTTTGATATTTTTGCAAAAAAAAGTGCATGAATGCTATATTGGTGCATAGGGGAGCTGGAATTTAGGAGAACTTGGCCTTTATGGCAGTGCTGGAAAATAATGGTGGCCACACAAAATATTGATACTTTGGACCCAATTTGGACATTTTCACTTAGGGGTGTACTGACTTTTGTTGCCAGAAGTTTATACATTAATGGCTGTGTGTTGAGTTATTTTGAGGGGACAGCAAATTGACACTGTTGTACAAGCTGTGCACTCACTACTTTACATTGTAGCAAAAGTGTAATTTCTTTAGTGTTGTCACATGAAAAGATATAATAAAATATTTACAAAAATGGGAGGGGTGTACTCACTTTTGTGAGATACTGTATAATATATATTATTAACAATGTATGGAGATGCATGAACACTACACAAGTTCGAAATATATATATTTTTTTAAAACAGTTCTAAACTGAAAGACATTTTTTTTAAGTTGGAATTTACCACTCCACTAAGATTGTACCAACATGCACCAACATTGCTCTGGTTTTACTAAGGCCCCTTTCACACGGGACGGATCAGTCATGATCCGCCCCGTGAACCTACACTTGCTCAGTGGGGATCGCTCCGTTGATCCCCGCTGAGCCGGCAGATGACTGGGCGGTCCCCGCACACTGTGCAGGGACCGCCCTGTCAGATCTCCACTCTCCCCTATGGGGGATCGGATGAACACGGACCGTCTGTCCGTGTTCATCCGATCCGCTCTGCATACGATAGAAAAATAGAAATGTTTCTATCCTGAAAAACGGAGCATAGCGGACATGGGTAAGATCGGGTGTCAGCGGATGTTCATCCGCTGACATCCGCTATCCCATAGGGATACATGTATGTCCGTTTTTCATCCGAAAACGGATGGGTGAAAAACGGACATACGGTCCGCCCGTGTGAAAAGGGCCTAAGAAGGTGCATGTTTATAAAGCAGTATATGATCTGATTGTTGATCATTCTCTGCACATTCGCCCATTGGGTCATTTCTTATTGTTTACTGTTGTGTAAATGTGTTTACACATGTAGCACCCTGAAGTTTAGTCAGGGAGCTCCTCACAAATTTACATGCCAAGAGTAGTTATCTTGGTCGATTGATAGGGATCTATTTATTTCTCCCTAAGCTTGGCCTTGTTGCACTTTTCTCTTCTACCACTAGGTGGCCGGGTACTTGGTGGTACTAGAAACGAGAAGGGCAATCCAAGGTCAAGTTATGGGTATGTGGGTGTCCCAGCCAATGGGCAGGGGTTTTCTTTAATCCCTTGGCCTGCTGGGAGAGCCTATATATTTGGGTGAGGTCAGGTGATCTGTGTTCTGTGCCACCCGGACTGTCTGGGTGGACGTGTGTCTGCCCCGGGGCAGCTAGGCCAGAGATTGGGCCTATCTTCCCAGAGGCATCTGGCTGCCAGGCTGTGTGAGGGCATATCCAGATGTAAGAGGGCAGCACAGGGTTGGGACTGTGGCTTGTAGTCCAACCAAAAGTGATGGTTCTGCCGGCTGGAGAACCTGCCAGTGGTCGTGGGTAGAAGAGAAGCTGTCGCCACAAAGGGACCAATCACCTTTACCAGGGACCACAGTGAGTAACTAAAGCAAGTACCGGAATCATATTCTCACCGAAAGGGCACGGTGGAGATTCAGGAAACTTCAGGCTGTGATCAAGTCAGGGACCCAACCAGCGGAAGTGACACTTGCAGAGCAGCCTTGTTAGTCAAGTCAGGGACCGAGCTGGTCAGCAGGGGTGAAGCTTGAGAAGTATATAGAGTGCAAAGCTAGGGACCCAGCAGAGAAGCGTGGGTGACGCTTGAGGGGATACCACCGCAAACCTTGGAGGAGCTAAAGGGATTCATAGTCAATGAATCAGTGGGCCTAGTGAGAGACCAGGAGCTCAGTATTGAAGAACTGCAAGGAGCAGCTGCAGTGGAGCTGAAAGAACGAATACGTTGAGTTAGGAACTGTTAAAGGACTGTTACCATAGGAGACAGAAATTCTGCACGTGCAGAAGTGGCACCTTGCTGGGGCCTAGGCTTGTACGGCTGTCTTCCTATTGAAGTCTCGGAGTCTGCCAATCGAGTTTGCAACTATCTAAGGGTGTCCTGACCCTAGCCCCTCTTTCCCCTAAAATATATAAAAAGGACTGTCAAAAGAAATAAAACCTCTTTTACATCCAAGAAGTGTCTGGCGCCCAATGACTTTCAGCATCTTTGCACACACTATGGCTCACAACCCACCACATATTGAAGGATGTGAGCGATCTTTGGCCTTGGAGGTCCTCATTAGACCAAAAAAAGTTAAGACCTTGCTACACACACACACATTTTCTGAACAGAGTTACATTCAAAAGGTATTTGCCACAAAGCTGGCATTCATATTATTCAACAGGAAATCCATGGTTGCAGTAACATTTGCTGTATTTATAATATGGTTATAGCCATCTGGGATGCTCATATCGTATTCTGAAAACCTGAGTTTTTTAACAGCAGCTAAACAATTAGATTATGTACAGAATATACTATAATAGGTGTCCTTTTGTTTTACATAATTTTGCTACAAATATACCCTCAATGCAATGCACATAATTTAGAGACTACAATAATCACTAGGGGCGCCAATTAGGCCCATGGGTCTATTATAGGTGCAGGCTATGCCTAATTAAAAATTCTTTCACAAAGTATGTACAAAATCTGCATAGGTATAGTTGCAATAATATACCATTTTGGTGTTTTTATGGTTGGCCAAGTATACAATCATTATTTGTATGTCCAGGATGTGTAGCGGATTAGCACAATTAAGATGAATTCCTATTCCAGTCTTTATGTCAATGCCTCAACCGAGACTGAGGCCTCGTACACACGACCGATTTTCTCGGCAAGAACCAGCAAGAAACTTGCTGGCAGAGAGGTCTTGCCGAGTAAATCGGTCGTGTGTACGCTGCTATCGGGTTTCTCATCGAGAAAACCGACAAGAAACCTCGACGAGAAAATAGAGAACCTGCTCTCTATTTTCTCGTCGAGATTCTCGTCGGCATGTTTCTCGACGAGAAAAGTGAGTGTGTGTACACTTACCTGTCCGCCGGGAAACCCGTGCATGTTCGAAATGAATTTGACTCATGCGCGGTAGCTTCCAAGGCATACGTAGGGTATACCAAGATGGCAGCGACGGCATCGAATGTGACGAGCGCATGCTCGACGTAGTCGATGACGTCACCGCGTACACTCCTTTCAAAGAACCGCGGGTTCTTTGAAACGAGCGTGTGTACACTCGGCCGGGACAAGTTTCTTGTCCAAGAATCTCGTCGAAAAAAACGACATGTTTTTTTCAACGAGAATCTCGGCCGTGTGTACGAGGCCTCAGACTGCGCATCCAAATTGGTTTCCCCGGGTTTTTATCTTTAAATATCGTGACCTTCAGTGACCAGGTACGCTTCCTGAAGACGTAATCATGAAACGTACGTCGAGGCCGTACCTGGTCACGTTTCTTACGCTGCTTCCGGCCTGGTTGGTTGCCGGAAACAAGCAGGTGGAACGCACGCCATCCACGGAGGTGGATAGGATCCTAGCGGTTTCCCGCACAACAATTTCCTGACAAGCCAGCAGCCCCAGTGCCGGGTAGGCACTTTTAAATGTGAGTAGCCATTCGGCTTTACTTTTTATGCTCTGATTTTATAATTAAACGGTTTCACACTATGGCTATCCTCCATTGTTGTTTTTCATTATCCGGCCGATATCTATGAGGAGGAAGGTGTATATCTCCAGTTATTGCACATGTGAGCAGACACAATCCTGCAGAAGCATGTATTGACCTTCTTTTTTGCTAAAGAGGTCAAATATCTCTGGTAAGCAGATTATATATCCAGTCACATTGGGTGTGTTTTCACAGAGTTGGTGAAGGATCACTTTATCAATCACTTCAAGACTTATTGTAGCAGCATTGAATGGTGTCGTTTGATGTATGGACTTTAAATACCATTTTGAACTACAAAATATTATTTTCAAGATATATCACGGCAACAAGCAGTTGCTTTTGTTTTTTATTGACTCTGAATGTCACGTTTAGTCTAGATTCACTAATATTGGGACTTATTCTATATATATATATTTTTTTTTTGATATTGTATGTCATTTCATTTTGTGCACTACTGTGCTTTATGGTTATTAGGCACCTAGCACCCCCTATTCTTCACATATTCACATATACAATAATCACGTAGTCAGTTTTTTGAACATTCATTGATTGTGCTTTGGTCCTTCCCATATATTGATCTAAGAAATGGTCTTGCACATAGCCAATACTGTTTTCTGCATCCATTAAAAACATTTCTTCTTATAGTGAACATTATTTGTGTTGTTGGAAGAGCAGAACATTGCAAGGATTTCACCCGGAGGACTGATTCATATGGTTCCTAGACAAGATGCTGAGCTGTATACAATCATCTGTCTACCATATGAAACTGACCTTTTGAGGACCTTTTCTGGACATAATACCCACACCTCCTATCTGCCAAGCTGCCAAATGTTAAAGAGCAAAGCTGTTATCTTGTAGTATCTGACCTACAGACAGACAGAAATGCAGAGATATAATATTCAGAAAATTGATAGAAGGGGATGTAGAAAGAGGAAATGTAAATGTGCTGTTGGTAAAGCATTTATCTTTACACTACAGCTACAAGTTATGCATTATATAGGGCTGGGTACATACAGTGCTTGAAAAAGTATTCACACCCCTTGAAATTTTCAACCCAAAAATTTAACGTAAAAGTATTTTATCAGGATTTTATGTGATAGACCAAGACAAAGTGGCACATAATTGTGAAGTGAAATGATAAATGGTTTTAATTTTTTTTACAAATAAATATCTGAAGCGTGTGGCGTGCATTTGTATTCAGCCCCCAACCCACGCCACCCCCCCACCTTTCACTGCAATTACATGTAGCGGGGTGTTGCTTTAAGAAACCAGAGACTACCATACCCAGGGTGCATTGCCCCGCGCAAGGACTGCTGGGGTGGGCTATTTAACCCAGGGGCGGACCGGAGTACGGTCTCTTTGGACATCGCCCGCCCAGCAAGTGGAACTCTGTGCTGAGTCCGTTGTTCCTGACAGGGCCTGAAGTTTAGGCCTTGTGCTTCCAAAGAGCCTTCCGTTTCCACTGAGGAGCCTGAGGGACGTCTCATCCTGCTACCCATCTACTACTTCCAGGAGGACCGAAGACCCGGGTGTCGTGGAACCTGTGTACCGAGACACAGCGACGGAAGATACGGACGTGGACTGGTCCGTTTGGGTGAGAGAGCACCTGCTCAGAGATTAGTACAGGATGTCTAGGCCCAGTGTTTGTTGTTCGGGACTCACCAGTTAGAGTTTGAATCTGCACACCGGAGGGACAGTGCACTGAGTAGCATTAGTGACTTTACTTTATTCCTTAAGTTTATAAGTACCTATTCCTGTGGATTACAATTTTGTCTTCAAAAGTGCACCACCATTTGCTAGCGAAGATCCATCTCCATGGAACCTTCACATAGAACAGTCAGGTCTGACTTCTAAATTTAGACATTGCTGGGCGCCATCTTGCCCACGAGGGAAGGGAGTACCTTTTATTCCCGGGCTCTGCATATGCTAATGTATAAAGTTTATCTGCTTAACCATTTCGTTCAGTAAAAATACCAGGATTAAGCAGAAAAGTTGTTGGTGTAATTACTTTATTGAGGGGACGGTCAGTGTCAGTTATACCATATCACTGTGTGCATTTATTGCCGGATTGCGTGACCTAAAGTTACAGGTCTCACAATCCTATTATCCCCTACTAGCTGTGCCAAGGGCTGGGGGTTGACAGCAGTGTGTTACAGGCCCGAAACATCATACCAGCAGCTCTCTTAGCTGGGGGTAGCGCTACACGTGGGGGCTCAGAGTCCGGGATACCTGTACGCTGCAATCAAGCCCGCCAGAAGTACCGGCATGGATCCGTTAACAGTGACCCAGTGGTGCTTATCTGCCGATGTCTCCCTGGACATGGCTGCAGTGATTGAACTCCCGGAGAGGATTGGTCGAGAGTGACATAGAACGGCTCATAGAGCTCCTGTCCCCGGGCCATAAAGGATGGTTAATTGACCTCAGGCCAGAGGAAGAGAATTCCCGCACCTTCGAGCTGATAGAGTGGAGGGATGAAATGCCGGAAGAATTTAGAGGTCAGAGTGTGCAGTCCATAGGCAATAAGACGTACCGCTTGGCGCACGCAAAGATTATAAAGAAGGAAGAGTTCCAAAGAGATGATAGCCCCGGGACACCTCTAACCACCATAGGCCCTGAACTTTTAAATGCTTTAGGGGACCTTGTCACAAAGTGCCAGAAGAGTAGTACGATACATGTAGAGGCCGGGTACCGGAAGCTCAGGATCTTTTCAGGAAAACAACCCGTACCACTCGGGGAAGAGGATTTTGACACCTGGATTGAACAAGCGATGCAGGCTGTGGAAGGATGGGAAATACCGGAAGCCCAAAAGAAGCAGCGCATAAGTGAAAGTCTAAAGGGTGCTTCTTCTGAAGCCGTGAATAACCTTAGGTTCAGCAATGCTGCTTGTACTGCCTATGACTATTTAACTATGTTGCAGGAAGAATTCGGCCAATTGGAAAAAGTGGTAGATTTAGTCTACCAGTTTGAGCATACCCTTCAACTTCCAGGAGAAAGACTGTTTGAATATGTTCGCAGATTAAACAAGATGCTGTGCCAAATTGTCCTTAAGAAGGGGATGCTGCCACAAGCCATAGATGCGGCTAGGATGAAGCAGATTTTAAGGGGAGCATTACGTTCTGATTCAGTCTGGCTCAATCTGAAAACCTCTGGAGGGGTCATGTCCCTGAACTACCCTGACCTTGTGCGAATAATAATGGATGAAGAGGGGGTGTGGCTTGGACTCCACCGAGATGGCGGTGTGATCCCTGAGCTCCGGCAGACAGCGGCACAGAACAGCGGATAATAGCGACCAGAGGCATCTACAAAGGCTCCATACACAGCGGTCTGATCCCCCTCCACTCGGGCAACATGACTAGAGAACGGCAGGCGGAACACCGCCCGAAAAAACTGACAGACTACTACACGCTGCCGCCGCTGCCTCGTGGGCAAGATGGTGCCGGCGCTTCTTTTTCCTCGCGAGCGGCTCGGGGACACTCACAGGGCGGTAAGGGTGCAGCGAACAGACAGTCCTTTACCACCAGAGATTCACGCCAGGCTCCCTCACCACTCAGCGGCAGCCCAGCTAAGACTCGCTTCAGAGCAGAGGACCCAGAGCTGCAGCAATGCAAGGTAAGATCTAATACAGACTCGCAGGAGGACACTAGAGAACTCCCTGATTCCATCGTCTCATTGCCCACGCTGCACCAACCAGTGATGGATACCACACTTAAGGATATGCTTATTTCACTTAGAAGCACCATTCACAGTGACATGATGGCATGTATGAGGAAATTCAACAAAGAGCTAACAGCGGTGGGTGATAGAGTTGATCATATTGAGATGAAGATGGGGGAATATGCCACAACCATCAATGATCTGGTAGATGCACATGATACAGCAGAGGAAGAGCAGACATGGATAAAAGCTAAATTAGCAGATTTAGAAGACAGGTCCAGGAGGAATAATGTCAAAATAAGAGGAATACCAGAAACTGTCAATCCTTCTGACCTGTGTTCCTATGCTACTACAATGCTCTCCACACTTATGCCTGATCTCTCTACTATTGAACTCTCTATAGACAGAATTCACAGGCTGCCAAAGCCTTCATTCATACCGGAAAATGCCCCTAGAGATGTTCTATTTCGAATGCACGTCTACCAAACTTAGGAGAGATTAATGACAATCACATGCAAGGGGGAACACCGCAATACTGCGTACTCCACTTTACAATTCTATGCGGACTTGTCCCAGTTTACTCTGCAACTCCGCAAAAATCGGAATAATGTCACTAAAGCCTTAAGAAACCACAATGTTGACTATAGGTGGGGATATCCGAGAAAGCTACTGGTGACTAAAGATGGGACAACACATGTGATCACATCTCCGTCCAAGGGCTTCCGGTTACTCCAAAAATGGAAGATTTTACCTGATGACCTAGCTGAACCCTCCAGAGCAGGCAATCCTGGTAGGATTTCCCCGGAGAGGAAACAAGTTGCTGATTCCTCATGAAATGTGAGAACTGTAATTCTTTGCCCCAATGCCTTATAACAGCTGCCCTCTCATAGGGCCCCGCATATTGGAGCTTCCTCCACAACACAAGCTCCCATTCTTCTGAACAGAATTAATCTGCATCAGGATTATGACGACCCTCCTTTTACGTTTTAGTTTATGTACTTTTTGTTTCGTTTACCAGCTCTACTTTCAGGAACTGCACTGACCAACGCATCTGGGACCCTATATTTTTGAACTTCAAAACCAGCAAAATTACTACTACACCACCACCTCAAAGACTTTTGGACATGGACGACGGATGCTCCCCTTTAACAGATCGCCTGTCGTGGGTCTTGGCTGTAAGTACTTTCATTCCCTAACTAACACAGTATCCTTAATTGATCAACATGCCAGTTAAAATACTCTCGATTAATGCCCATGGCCTAAATCACCCAGCCAAGAGGGCATCCCTTTGGAGGGAAGCTGATTCTAGTGTGATATACTATGCGTACAAAAGACCCACTTCCATCAAAATGCACCTCCTAAATATACCTACAAATCTTTCCAGCATTACTTGTTCTCTAACAGCAAAGCGAAGAGGAGTCCTCATTGTGATTAGAGACACAATTTCTTTCAACCTAATTTCAGAATACATTGACCCGCAAGGTCGCTCTCTGATACTCGTTTGTGACATCAATAATGCCCGCTACACTTTAGTGACCTTATATGCGCCTAACAAGCGTCAAATTAACTTTCTCAACAGACTCATGCGCAAAGTGAAGAAGGTAAAGCAGGGTTCCCTCGTATTATGTGGGGACTTCAACATAGTACCCAACCCAACACTGGATTCTACCACAACCCCGTCTAAACGGACACCATCTCTGGGGAACTTTCTACGTTCTCATGACCTGTACGATGCATGGCGTTGTACACACGCCAGCGAAAGAGACTATTCCTTTTTCTCCCACAGGCACTGCTCATATTCGAGAATTGATTTGTTCTTATTAGACAAGTGGTTGCTCCAAAAAGTTACTCAAACCAAAATTGATACAATAGCATGGTCAGACCACGCTCCTATTCTCCTCACACTGAAGGATTCTTATCCTGACACTGCTACCTATATTTGGCACGCCAACTCTCAGATTATCCAAAATCCAACCACTAAAGCAATTTTGAAAGAACGCTTGTCGGATTACTTCCAAATCAATTCCTCTTCCACAGATAATGCTTTTCTATTATGGAATGCCCATAAGGCATACATAAGATGTATATTTATCCAGTTAAGAGCTAGGCTCAAGAGGCAGAGGCAGCTGAAAATCTCTACTTTGATGACAGACAATAGCACTTTAGAAGACTCGAACAAAAAAAATCCTACCCCTTCCATTAGAGAAAAACTTACCACACTAAGACACGACCTTAGACTACTTCTTCTCCAAACTTTTGAACAAGAAAAAAGGAAGAAAATGTCCTTTTACTCTACCAGTAACAAAGCAGGAAAAGCGTTAGCGCGACGTATACAAGGACTACGCTTTAAATCCAAAGTAGCATATCTTATACATCCTAAGAGTAAAGAGAAGGTGTACGATCCCCAGGGCATCGCTGATGCTTTTAGCGATTACTGTAGTTCTCTTTATAATCTAAATTTAGATGACAATACTAACCAACCTTCTTCATCAGACATTGAGGGGTTTCTGGCGGACATCAAATTACCTACCCTGTCCCAAACACAGCTTCAAGACCTTTTCTCTCACTGAAGTGCTGCAAGCTACAAAAACTCTCCCGAGCAATAAATCTCCTGGCCCTGACAGACTCATAGGAGGCTATTACAAAACATTTCAAACGTACCTCCTTAAAGTTTTTGACACAGCAGCTGCCTCCGCCTCTTTTCCGTCTGAAATGTTGGAAGCTTTAGTGGTCACGCTCCCCAAACCAGGGAAGACACCGGATGTACCTCAAAATTTTAGGCAAATCTCATTATTGAACAATGACCTTAAAGTCTATGCCAAAATAATAGCTTTGAGGTTAATCAATATTCTACCCACTCTGATCGATCCTGATCAATCGGGGTTCACAAAGGGCAGACAAGCATCGGACGCCACGAGACGTTTGATCAACGTTACTCATATCGCTAGGAAAAATCGCACACCTTCTCTGCTCCTGGCACTGGACACGGAGAAGTCGTTTGACAGAGAACACTGGTTATATTTACAACAGGCGTTAGAAAAATTTGGGTTCACTGGTCACCTGATATCTGCCATTTAGGCTCTATACACGTCACCATCAGCCAGTGGCGTCACTAGGGTTGGTGTCACCTGGTGCAGTAAAATATGGTGTCACCCCCCAACCCCCCCTGGTCACTGAGCATTAGCATAGCTCTCCCCCCTAGCCTGCCGCAATGCTCTGTCGTGCTGCTGCGGAGTGATAGCAGGAACATAACAGAGCAGTAGACACTGGGCAGGCTAGTGCATTGGGCTCTCTTCTGTCTAGCTTGCCACAGTGCTCTGCAGCTTGCTGGGCAGGCTAGTTTCAGGGCGGCAGCACACGATCACAATGCGCACCCCAAACCAGCCCCTGTAAATGTTGTGGTTTATGCCAGTGCACCAATCCATGCACTGTCACGGATGGGGATGACACCATCACTGTCGGATATCACTTCCTTCTTAATAGTGTCACCCAGGCCTGGACTGGGGAAAAAAAATAGACCCAGGCATTTTAGACTGAGCAGCCCAGTGTAAATCTCCCCCCAGTTTTATCTCCCATAGTGTAAATTCCCCCAGTAAATTCCCCATAGTGTAAATCCCTCCACCATTGTACTCCCCGGTGTAAATCCCTACAGTGTAAAACCCCTGCAGTGTATTCCTTCCCTGTGTAAATACCCTCCACTGTAATCCCCTCAATGTAACCCCTGTGTAATGCCCCTGATGTAACTCCCCCCCGTGTAATGCCCCCAATGTAACTCCCCCCTGTATAATCCCCCTAATGTAACCCCCCCTGATGTAACCCCCCTGTGTAATGCCCCTAATGTAACCCCCCTGATGTAACTCCCCCTAATGTAACCCCCCTGTGTAATGCCCCTAATGTAACCCCCCTGATGTAACGCCCCTAATGTAACTCCCCCCTGTGTAATGCCCCTAATGTAATTCCCCCTGTGTAATGCCCCTAATGTAACCCCCCCTGATGTAGCTCCCCCTAATGTAACTCCCCCTGTGTAATGCCCCTGATGTAACCCCCCCTGATGTAACTCCCCCCTGTGTAACCCCCCTCTGATGTAACTCCACTGTGTAATGCCCCTAATGTAACCCCCCCGATGTAACTCCCCCCCTGTGTAATCTCGCTAATGTAACCCCCCTAATGTAACACCTCCCCCGTTTATATCTGCCCATTGTGACTATATAGTGTATAATATCTCCCCATCCCCACATTTACAGACCTTAGAATAGCGCGGCTTTCTCCACATGGATGTCCCTCCTCCTAGGCTCCTCCTCCTGTTGTGGATGTACTGTCAGTGTGGAGGATGAGCCTAGACTCAGTCGGTTGTGAAGAGTGTAATTGTGATAGGCAGCCGGGCCAGCACCTCTCCCCGCCTGCCTGTCACAATAATAGGGGAATGCAGTGCCGGTTTCCGGAAGAGATGTGGGCGCCAAGCACTGAGCTGTCTGCAGTGCCTATTGTAAGGTACCTGTGATAGGTAGTGTCCGAAGTGGAACTTGTGTGCTGAGGATTCAGGCGAAAATGTAGTCAGGCAGATTAGGTTGGCTACAGATCAGGCAAAACGGTACACAATCAAAATCCAGAGAGTGGTCAGGCAGGCAAAGGTCATACACAAGCTGGCAGTGAAGTGCAAAATCAGCAGGCTAGAGAGTAGTCAGGAATTCAGGCAGAAGTTCAACACGAAAATCAAGATCAAAAAGCAGTCACGACACCCAGGGAGTTATTTCACACAAACGGGCGCTGAGAGATAGCATCACTTCCTTTTTATGGGCTGCCTTGATTGAAAATTGTCCACAGCTGGCAGCAGGTGGGGCTAGTGAGTCCAAGGTAATGCTTAATACTGAGAGGATATTTCCAAAAGTCTAGATCTGCTCCGTAGCACAACAGGTAAGGCTGCAGCTGTGGGACCAGGAAGATTCCGGTTCAAATACACCCAGGTACATGACAGGGCCCCCTCCCCAGTGGACCCCTCCGGGGGCCTAGCGGGGCTTAGTGGGAAAGGAGGCATGGAAGTCTCAAATACGAGAAGGGGCATGTAGATCTTTGGCTGGAGCCCAGGAATGGTCTGTGACAGGATATCCCTTCCAATGAACCAGATACCGAAGGCCACGACCCTGTCTTCTAGAATCAAGAATCTTGGAGACTTCAAACTCATTTTGTTCATCAACAAGAACAGGAGGAGGTAGCTGTTGCATTCTGGAGTAGCGATTGAAAATTGGGGAAACGTGGAACACAGGATGAATCCGGAGAGAGGAGGGTAATTTCAACCGATAGGAGACTGGCCCGACTCGAGCAATAATTCTGTAAGGACCAATGAATCGAGGGCCCAATTTGGTAGAAGGTTGTTTCAGTCTCACATATTTGGTTGATAGCCAAACTCTGTCCCCCACCACATATGGAGGTATATGGCATCTTCGTTTGTTGGAAAAAAGTGCATACTTGCCTGCTGACTTCCGTAGTAATAAGCAAATCTTTTTCCAATGTAGCAGAGTATTTTTTACCCGCTGATCTGCTGCTGGTACACCAGAAGAAGGCTGAAGTAAGGGAAAAGTCTGAGGGTGATAGCCTAGGGCTGCGTAGAATGGTGTGGTATGAAGAGCACTGTGCTAACGGGAATAAATGGCGAACTCAGCTAAAGGCAAAAACTCAGACCAGTTGGAGTGTAAGGCATTGACATAATGTCGAAGATAGGTTTCTAGGGTCTGGTTCATGCGTTCGGTTTGACCATCTGTTTGAGGGTGATGTGAGGTAGAGAGTGAAAGCGTTACTCCCAGTTTCTTGCAGAACGCTCTCCAGAATCGGGAAACAAACTGGGATCCGCGGTCTGAGACGACATTGGTAGGTATACCATGATATCTCACAATATGGGAAAGGAAGAGAGTAGACAGTGCTTCCGCTGTAGGTAATCCCGGGAGCGGCACAAAATGAGACATTTTGGAAAAGCGTTCCACTATGACCCATATAGCAGTCATGCCCTCGGACTTGGGTAAGTCTGTAATGAAGTCCACAGTCAAATGGGTCCAAGGCTGACGAGGTGCCCAAAGTGGTTGTAACAGTCCAGTAGGCAATGTATGGGGTACTTTATTAGCAGCACAAGTTGGACATGCAGCCACATAGTCAGTAACATCCTTTTTCATATGAGGCCACCAGACATGATGCTGCAAGGTCTTAAGAGTGATGGTGACACCAGGATAGCCAGATAACACACCATCATGTGCCCAGAAGAGTACAGGTTTTCTGAGGCTAGGGGCTACGAACAGGTGACCTGGTGGTATCTTCAAGCCTTGGGGAACACGATTCTGGGTTTCTTGTAACTGTTGGGAAAGAGCCGTAGAGATCTGTGTGACAATTTTGTGAGGTGGGATTATATACTGCTCGGTAGGTTGCGAACTGTCTGGAAAGAGCATCGGCTTTCTTGTTTTTATGCCCAGGAACATAAGAAAGAACAAAATTAAAACGGGAGAAAAACAGAGCCCATCGAGCCTGACGTGAGTTCAAACGTCTTGCAGTCTGAAGATACAGTAGGTTTTTATGGTCAGTGAGGATAGAAAAAGGTTTGGGAGCCCCTTCCAGAAGATGTCGCCATTCAGACAATGCCAATTTGATGGCCAGTAGTTCTCAATTCCCAACATCGTAATTCATCTCCGCTGGAGAAAACTTTCTAGAAAAAAATGCTACTGGATGGATTCTACTGGACTTAGGCTGTCTCTGGGAGAGCAGGGCACCTGCTCCTGCCTCAGAGGCATCAACCTCAACTATGTACTGGAGATCAGGATTTGGATGCTGAAGAATTGGAGCTTTCCTGAACATGTCTTTTAATTGCTGGAAAGCCGATTCTGCTTCTGAGGACCACACCTTGCAATTTGTACCTTTCTTAGTCATAGCAGTAAGGGGGGCCGCAATGGAGGCAAAACCTGATGAAGCGTCTGTAGTAATTTGCGAACCCTAGAAAGCTTTGGAGCCCTCTTAAAGTGGTCGGTTGGGGCCATTGCAAGACAGCGGAAAGTTTTTGAAGGTCCATTTGGAAACCAACAGCACTTATAATGTATCCAAGTAAAGGAATACGGCTTTGATGGAAACTGCATTTCTCAATCTTCGCGTAAAGATGGTTTTCTCTCAGTCATTGCAATACCTGCTTTACATGCGAGATGTGCTCTAGATGAGTCTTGGAAAAGATTAAAATGTCGTCCAAGTAGATGATCACAAAACTGTTGCTGAAATCATGAAAAATGTCATTCATGAAACGTTAGAAGATAGCAGGAGCGTTACACAACCCAAATGGCATAACCAGATATTCAAAATGTCCATTACGAGTGTTGAATGCTGTCTTCCACTCGTCCCCATCTTTAATTTGAATCAGATTATAAGCCCCTCGTAGGTCTAGCTTGGAGAAGATAACAGCCCCCTTAAGTACATCAAACAGTTCAAGAATGAGAGGCAAAGGGTTGGAGTCTTTTACGGTGATTTGATTTAACCCTCGATAGTCTATGCATAGTCGAAGACCCCATCTTTTTTTTCAACAAAGAAAAAACCTGCCCCGGGGGGGCGTGGCCTGAGCGGAGACCGAGATGGACGCCTAATCTGAGAGCTCCTGTGTGACCGGACTGATCTACCTGCCTAAACGGGAGCCTACCGTTCTAATCCTGCTATGCACAGGTCCACAAGAAGCTCGTCCACCTCCCGCACCTCCAAGGACTCTCAGACCCGCTCGGGGAGGAACATACCGGACATATTCCTGTCACAAAAACTGCAGGCCCTAGCCCCATTGCAGACCCACGCGCCAATACAGGCCCAAGCCTCGGCCTTGCCTGACAGACCGCCTTTCGCCACCATGCCGGGAACGTCCTCTCCCAGCCCCAGTGGGGCTCTTCCCCCAGCTTATTCGATTTGGAGAAAGTCGCCTCAGACATAAAGAACACATTGACGGCGAACATAGCAGACCTAAAGACCGAAATGCTTGCGGTGGCCCACCGGATGGACAGCGTGGAGCAAACGACCCTGACGCATGCGGCGGCCATTCGCCAGGTACAGTCTGCATATGATTCCCAACTGGCTCAAGTCTTTGAGCTCCACAGACACGTGGAAGACTTGGATAACCGGGGACGGAGACACAACATTAGGATACGAGGAATCCCCGAAACCGTAGATCCTACCGCCATACAGCAAACCATCAGCGCCATCTTCAACGACCTGATTGAGCGCCCGGCGGATTCCCCCATTGACATGGAAAGAGCCCACCGCGCTCTCCGTCCCCTACCCCGAGACAACGAACCCCCCAGAGACATTATATGTTGTATTGTCAACTTCCCCCTTAAGGAAGAGATTCTCCGCAAGGCGAGGGAGAGGGGACGTATACTTTTTAATGGCACAGAGGTGAAACTCTTCCAGGATCTCTCGCAGATCACTCTCCAAAATAGGAGAGCACTACGACCATTGCTGGATGCTTTACGTGCAAGGAATATCCAGTACCGCTGGAAATTCCCGTTTGGACTGTCTGCGTCCGCAAGGGGGCGCTCTGCCCTGCTTCGCTCACCGGAGGACCTTCAGTCGTTCTGTGAACAACTCGACTTGCCTAACCTGGAACTACCTGATTGGTACGTGCTCTATTTCCCGGCGGAACCCTGGCTTCCAGTCTCGCTCCACCCGTCACTGAAAGCCTTGCGCCAGAGACCACGCAATCGTAGGCCTGGACCGATGTCACCGAACGCCCGTTCCTCACGCCGGGACCTGCAACAACACAGCCCTTCACCGCCGCGCATGTGACGCGTGACGCTTATTGACTGACTGTTCGCTAGATGGCTTGAGATCTGCAGTCTGTGAGTATGCCTTCTTTCCCCCCCTTCCTTTTTGTCTGCACGTTATTCCCTGTGCCGCTGCCCCGCCAGAGAACTCTCAGACCCCCCCCTTGACATGGTTAACCACCCCGGCCCATTGTACCTCACGGCTGGTACCCCCTCTTCCCGGAACCCCTCCCGGCGATCTCCCCTCACCACAGGCCTTTCTGCACCGCTTTGCCACTCGGAGTCACCCAGCCACTCTACAGTATGGAACTCATCGGACTGACTGAGGCCTGCCTTATTCAGGCGTCGGCCATGGGTTGCGCGTATCCCCAGAGAAGCTGTTTATACCTCTTTATCCTATAGCCCCGGAACCCTCTTACATGCCCAGACCCCCCATGGCTTGAGCCGGGAGTCCGCACTAAATGGCGAGACACCCCGACCTCCGGAAGATATATGCGCCCCCACGGATTGATCCCGTCCTGCGGGAGACTTCCCGCGGCAGCCTAGGATTATGCCTGGGACTCTGACATTGGTCCCCACCCAAGCAATTATGGACATCCTTTCCTGGAAGGCCTAAGGACCGCTCCGCAAGTTGGGCCCACACAGGCATCCTCCTCCGGAAGCGGGAGGACTGAACTCTCCATCGCCCTGCACTCTGGCCTGCAACCCGAGCGCACTATCTTCCCCTGGGGCGCTGGATCCAATGATGACATTCCTACACTCCGGCAGGCAACATATTTGCAATATTTGTTTTAGTCTTAGCCCATCATATGTTACTTTATTTCGTCTCTCACTGACATTGCAAGGGTTATACTATGTGCCCCACTCGCTCCTATTCTCCCCTAACTCTCACCGTAGGAATATGCTGTGCCAGACACCAGACGGGCAGAGTATGGCTCGTGCGAACCGGGACACCATTCCCCTAGCTCACTCTGGAGGTTCTTCCACCCATCCCCACCCCCCCTCTCCTTTTCACCCCTCATCATCCCGCCTCCCCCGCCGCATCCCGCTTCTCCCTTCTCTTTTCGCCCTACCTCGCCACCCTCCCTTTACCCTTCTCCCCCCTCTCTCCCCCTTATTTCTCCCCCCCTTCCCCGTAATCCACTCTCCCCTCTCTTCACCCCTACCCCCTATCTCCATCCTCCCCCTTTCTCCTCCCTCCTCTCCTTTGATTCCCCCCACCCCCCCACCCCTACCCCTCCCCCGGCTCATCCCCTTGCCCCCCACTCTCCTCCCTCCCCCTTCCCATGTCCCCTCCCCCCCTCCTCCCTCTTTCCCCCTCCTCCCTCTTTCCCCCTCCTCCCTCTTTCCCCCTCCCTGTCCCCGTCCCTCCACCCCCCCTCCCTACACCCTCCCTCCCCCTCACCACAGACTGCCTTATCTGAATAGCTGGAAGAGGTCATTACCTCCCCTGCATGCTTCATAGGCGGTTGATTTTTCTTGAGTATATCTCAGAGTTCTACTTTCTAAATAGCTTAGTACGCCTTTATTGATTCCAGCCCTGCGAGCTGGAGAATGTTATGTTCTGTTATGTTGATTTGCGTGTTGTTTCTTTGCACTTGACACTTGAACCCTCTGTAGTTTGTTCCTCACGGTAGGCTCCCCGATAAGCTAATTGGATTCTCGCCATCAGCGGGACTCCTCATCCGCTCCACTTAGATCCCCGGTCCACAGTTCACACTACTACCCCCACACAGCGGTCTCACTGAGACGCAGCTGACACTCCAGGCTTTCCCTTGACTCCTACAGGTGGGTAGCCTAGCTACTCCCACCTCTGGTACTCATTTTCCCCTCTCCTTATCTATCCCACTACTCTTGGCCCACATATCTTGCTTTTACCCCTCCCCGCTCTCTTGATCCCACATCTCTCCCCTCTCTTGGCCCTGATCCCTCTACCCTTCCTTCTCCCCTTTTTCATACCCTGATCGTCCTGACTCTTCCAACTCCCAACTCTTCCTGACCTCTCCACCTGTGCGTCTTCCCCCCCCCCCCCACCCCATCTTTTCCCCTTGGTGTCTTTTCCCCTTTCTCCCTCTTCCCGGGGGAGTGACCCTCGCACCCATCCTCTGAATAAAGTTCCCAACCTCTCCGACAACCAGACAAGCACCCTCTCCTTTTCCTTACTACTCACAATGCAGACCCCGCCTAGGACTAATATCCCACTGACTCTGAAGTGTGTCTCACTGAACACGAAAGGCCTTAACGTACCAGAAAAAAGGTCACAAGTCTTAGCTTCGCTCACCAAACTTAAGGCTCACTTTATCTTCTTACAGGAGACACACTTCCGAACTGACGCCATCCCTAAACTAGCTAATCGCATATATCGTTCTGCCCTACACGCCACTAACCCGGTCGCCAAATCCAAGGGGGTCTCGATTCTCATCTCAAGGCACGCCAATTTCCTCCTGACGGACTCCCTAGTGGATCCAGAGGGTAGATACATCTTTATTAAGGGGACGTATGCATCTAAGCCAATCACACTGGCTAACATTTATTGCCCTAATGAACATCAGGTTTCCTTCTTCCGCAAGACATGTGCCCTCCTGTCCACATTCCAGAGCGGCCTGGTCCTCCTGGGGGGCGACTTCAATGTGCCCTTAAATCCCCTCCTAGACACCTCCACGGGCTCGTCTTCTCTTGCCTACAAGGCTTTACGCCAAATTAAAGCCCAAATACAAACCCTGACTCTTCACGACGCATGGCGCACCCTCTATTCTTCAACCAAAGACTACACCTACTTCTCGGCCCCCCACCAGAAATACTCCCAGAATCAACTTCTTTTTTTTGTCCCAGACTGACCTCCCCGCCCTTCAACACTCCACCATTGAACCAATGTTCTTATCAGATCATCACCCCATCACAATATCATTCCCGGAAACATACCCCAAGACTAAAGTATGGCGGTTCAACCCATCCTGCCTAACAGACCCAATCTCCATGGAACGCATACGCTCATGTATTAAACTATACTTCCAGGAAAATGCTAATCCTGACATTTCTCCAATATCCATATGGGAAGCCCACAAGTGCGTGATACGGGGAGAATTGCTGGCCCTGAATTCGCAGGCCAAAAAACTTCATCAGGAAAGAGTGAATACCCTTCTCAAAAGGCTTAGAGCACTAGAGCTGTCCCATTAACAGACACAAGCCCAGAACACCCTACAGGAACTAATTCAGTCCCGCACGCTTCTCGCAGACGAACTGGGTAAACGCGCGAGGAGACGTTACGTTCTTGCCCAGAGGGTCTTTTATGAACACAGTAACAAGAGTGGGCGTCTTCTGGCGCGGTCGGTTCAGAAGGCCAAACTCTCGTCTACCATACATGCCCTACACGATCCCCGGGGTACCCTCCTGGCTAAGAGTGAGGACATCGCGAAAGAATTCGAGTCCTTTTACCGTAAGCTCTACAACCTCCACCCTACCCAACCGCCCCGAGCCTCGGGGAAGACACGCCAAACGCTCATCACGGACTTCCTCTCTCATTATGGCCCCAAACCCCTCTCCTCCCAGCAGACACAATCCCTAGAAGGGCAATTTTCGTCAGGGGAGCTGGAGATAGCCCTGAAACAAATGAAGCTAGGCAAAAGCCCGGGCCCCGATGGGTACACCCTTCAGTATTATAAGTCCTTTGCAGATGTCCTTACCCCCAACCTTTTACAGACTTTTAACGCCCTGGCCAACCCACAAAACCGACCAAACAGATTATTAGAGGCACACATCACCGTAATCCCTAAGGAGGGGAAGGATCCCCTTCAAGTGGCAAATTATAGGCCCGATCTCACTCCTTAATGTCGACATAAAAATTTATGCCAAAATCCTTGCCAAGAGGTTAATACCTCTAATCTCCAATGACCAGGTGGGTTTTGTCCCGGGCCGGGAAGCCCGGGAAAACACCATACGAACCCTTAACCTACACCATTGGCTCACTTCAACTAAAACCCCAGGCTTTCTACTTTCCCTTGACGCAGAGAAGGCGTTTGACAGGGTGGCCTGGGACTACATGCGAGAAGTTTTAAAAAGGTATAGGTCTGGAAGACCGCATGCTCACCTCCATAATGGCATTATACTCGGGTCCCACGGCTGCGGTGAGAGTTAATGGCCACTTGTCAGATGCCTTCTCCATCAGCAATGGCACACGCCAGGGTTGCCCCCTCTCCCCCCTGATCTACATTCTCTCCTTAGAACCCCTCTTAAACAAACTTAGAGAGAACCCGGATGTCAGGGGATTGACGGTTAGAGGTAGAGAATTTAAAGTGGCCGCCTTCGCGGACGACATCTTACTCTCTCTCACATCCCCGCGAACCTCCCTTCCATCTCTCTTGCGGGATCTGGAGGCCTTCGGTACAATTTCAAACCTTAAAATTAATTACACAAAGTCCCACGCCCTGAATGTCACCCTCCCACCACAGGAAGTCACCCACTGTCAGGAATCTTTCCCATTCCATTGGGAAAAGATTGCTATTTCCTATCTTGGAATTCAGATTCCGCCCTGTCTCAAAGACCTATATGCCCTCAACTTCCACCCAGCTCTGAAAAAAGCCCAAGACCACCTCGTGGAGTGGTCTGCACTGAATGTCTCGTGGTTTGGCCAGGCTGCTCTGATTAAAATGATTATACTACCACGTATGTTGTATCTGATCCAAACCATCCCAATGCATATCCCCACAGGATTTTTTTCCTCCTATCGGGAGGCTTGCTCGATATTCTTATGGAAAAATTTCCCTCCTAGAATCAAATACGCTAGGCTCACCTTGCCCAAGTCTAAAGGGGGTATTGCTCTCCCGGACCTGTATAAATATTTTGTGGCTTGCCACCTCACGAGAATCGCGGACTGGTACATTCACCCCCTTGAAAAGATCTGGATCTCTCTCAAAGACTCCTTCTCACCCATCCCACTACGTCTCCTCCCATGGCTGACCTCGAAACAATGGCCACAGTCCTTGGCCTCACATCCTTTCATCCACACCTCTGACGCTTCTCAGGTCGGCCCTCCCCAGAGGATCCCTCTCACCCACCCCAGGCCCGCTGACTACGCTGAGAGGAAACCCCGACTTTATCCCAGGCGAGTCACCTAATTTCCTCAAACTAGAATGGCCGCTTCAGGATATTCTTGCTTCCCAACTGTACACCGACGGTAAACTCGCCTTGCTAGAGGACCTTAGGCTCATTTCCAACACTTCTACCTTCCCCTTTTGGACTTACAGACAAATATGTCACTTTCTATTCATGCATGCAGCTCATGACAGCTGGACGAGACCACTTACCCCCTTCGAAACTCTCTGCTATCGTAAAATTCCCCAATGACACATCATTTCCCTTCTCTACGCCTTACTTATAGAACCTAATAGACATGTGCACACTGAAATATTTCGTTTCGGAATTTCGTTTTCGTCCGAAAAATAAATTTATTTAGTTACTCCCGAAATTCGTTTTTATTTATTTCGTTTTTCGTTAGAAATTGCATTCGTCCGAAAATCTGAATTAATTAAGGTCGAATCTGTCATTGAAGGCTTATGGTGTCTGTCGAATGTTCAAAGAAGATTCGACGGAGCAGTGAAACTGTACGATGCTGCAATCATACATTTCCGGTCGAATGTTCCGCCCACAAGCTATAGAAGAATTCTAATGTTGTATGACTAGTAATAATTATATTTATTCATTACTATTACTAGTCAACCAACATTAGAATTCTTCTATAGCCTATGGGCGGATGCATTTGACCGGAAATGTACGATTGCAGCGTCGTACAGTTTTGCTGCACCGTCGAATCTTCAAACTTTCGATGCTTTGTCGAATCTTCGTCATTCTAGCTATTTTACTGCTCCTCCTCTTTGGTTACAATCAGCCAATAACATTCATCATCAACTTTATTTTTATTTTACTTCCCCCACCCAATTCCAGCAGTGATCTTTTCTCTCTATGTCGAATCTTTTCTCTCTATAATAACAAATCTTTTCTCTCCTATGTCGAATCTTTTCTCTCCTATGTCGAATCTTTTCTCTCTATAATGTCGAATCTTTTCTCTCCTATGTCGAATCTTTTCTCTCCTATGTCAAATCTTTTCTCTCCTATGTCAAATCTTTTCTCTCCTATGTCAAATCTTTTCTCTCCTATGTCAAATCTTTTCTCTCCTATGTCAAATCTTTCTCTCCTATGTCAAATCTTTTCTCTCTATAATGTCGAATCTTTTCTCTCCTATGTAGAATAATCTTGGACTAATAGAGTTAAGGTTAGGCACATTCGACCACAGGTTCGATAGACACAGATTGTTATTGTCAGCATCATGTTGAATCTCCTATCTATATCGAACTGTTGTAGCAACGAAAACGAAAATAAAGCATTTGTTTATGTCGGATCTTTCGGTTTTCGGATTCTGTGCTTTCGTTTTCGTTTGTTAAAACGATAACGAAAATAGCTGAAATTCGGATGAAAATGCATTCGGACGAAAACGAATGCACATGTCTAGAACCTAATGACTCCACCCTCTCGCCATCACAGATCTCATGGAATAGGGACCTACCTACCCCCCTGTCACCAGTTGAATGGACGAGAATCCATGAATACGCACATAGGGGGTCGTTGAATGTCGCCATCCAGGAGAATGGGTATAAAGTGCTCACTAGGTGGTATAGAACCCCATCTCTCCTTCATAAATTTGGCCCCTCGACCTCCAATGTATGCTGGAGATGCAATGCAGGGGTGGGAACCATGATACATATTTGGTGGGATTGCATACACATCCAACCCTTTTGGAGGGAGGTCCACAGATGTATTGCATCAATCACCACCTACAACCTGGACTTCACACCAGCTCAATTCCTCCTGCATCACACTTCCCTTTCAAGAAAAGACTACTTCAAATCCCTAGCCATGCACATGGTGAATGCTGCTAGGCTGTGCATTCCCAAACACTGGCGCTCCTGCCATACACCGTCTCTTAAAGAATGGTTTGCGACCATTTCTAGAATTTGCGACATGGAAGAGTTGATCCACATTTCGCAGGAGAGACTGGAGAGTTTCTCGATTACCTGAACCTGCTGGTCACATTTCAAAACAACCGCTGAATACAAACAGCATGCTCCCCCAGACTAGAGTACGATCTCTTATGGTCACTTCACCCCTTTCTCACCTACAGAGGCCCGAGCGAGTGGTCACTCCCCTCACCCTTCCCCTTATCCCTACCCTTACCCCTACCCCACCCCCTCCTCCCCTTTTCTATCCGCTCCTACACATCTTACTGCTCCTTAGCTCTCTCCGAACTTTCCCCCCTCATCTCTATTACAAATACCCCCTGCCCCCATCAGTGTGCTACCCATGGTCCCCTCTCTCGCTGTTTTCCCCTACTCCCTAATTCCTCTCCCCCTTCCCCAACCCCCCCTTCGTTCCCATAACCCCTCCGCATGAGTAGGCACTGTCCCCCTCCTCTCACCCCTCTATCACCATTCCATAGACACCACCTTATTGGTGTCGGAAACACTAAGTTAGGTAGCAAAGTTAGCAGGCAGTTTGAACGTGAATCAAAATAATAAAGGCTCCGGCCCATCCGCACTTCCCCTCTCATTTATACAAAAGCTGGAGACATTTACACTCAGGCCTGTCATGTCAGTATATGTTGTACCAAAAGCTGGTTTTCCCTGACTGTACTTCTTCTGTTTTATACCTTGTACTGTGAATTGTGTGAATTTGCTCAATAAAACTTTATGGAAAAAAAAAAGAAAAAACCTGCCCCTACTGGAGAAGAAGTGGGTCGGATAAAACCTCTTTCTTAGTTGTCTTTTATGTATTCCTCCATGGATTTTTGTTCAGGCAAAGACAGGGGATAGGTCCTTCCTTTGGGAAGAGGTGCTCCAAGAATCAATTTAATTGCACAGTTAATTGCACAGTCAAAAGAACGATGTGGAGGTAAAACCTCTGCCTTTTGCTTGCAAAATACGTCTGCAAACACATGGTATTCATGAGGCAAGGTAGGTGGGACGGCCACAGAAGCCAACATACAAGCAGAAAGTCTTTTGGGTTGAGACAAACAGTTTGAATGACAGAACGACCCCCAAGAGGTTAGTTCTCCATTTTCCCGATCAAAAGAAGGGTTATGTTGTTGTAACCATGGGTAACCAAGGATAACAGGCAGAAGTGGAGAATCAATAAGAGACAAGACAACTTCCTCTTTGGGGAATATGCCTACCTGAAGGGTGATTGTCATAGTCTCAAATTTTACAATGCCATCTCCCAAGGGTTGTCCATTCATGGTGGTAATGTTCAGGGGTCTAGATTTTGGAACAAATGGGATATTATTTTTTTTAGCAAAAGTGTAGTCCAAGAATATGCCAGCAGCTCCAGAATCCACAAAAGCCTCACAGGAGACAAGTTTAGAGGGTAAATGGATAATTGCAGGAATGGTAATCTTGGTCTTGGAGGATATACCTGCAAGGTCTAAGCCAGCTCTTCCAACACTGGTTAGACCCTGCCTTTTACTGGACGGGAAGGGCAGACAGATAATAAATGTCCTTTAAGTCCACAGTATAGGCATAGGCCCAATGCACGCCTCCTTTGTTTCTCAGACTCAGTTAGGTGGAGACGGCTTACATCCATGGGTTCCACAGGTGCCTGGGGTTCAACTGAGATTTCAGGTTCTGGCTGAGGTGGTGCTTGGAAGTTAGGGGCCAAACGGTAAACTGGCCTAGGAAACTTGCGAGTTCTAAGTCTCTCTTGGCACCTTTCATGATACCGGACATCCAGACGAACACAGAGCTCTATGAATTTCTCTAGGTCTTCTGGGGAATCCTTATAGACCAAGTCGTCTTTGATGCGATCTGCAAGACCTTTTCGGAAGGCTGCACGTAATGCCCTTGAGTCCCAAGTAGTCTCAGCAGCAAGGGTATGAAACTCAATAGCATATTGTGCCACAGACCTGGTGCCTTATTGCATGTCCAAGAGTGAGTACTCAGCTGCAGAAGCTCTATCTGGCTTGTCAAATACAGTCTGGAGAGAAGCCAGAAATTTGTCAGCGTCTTGCAGCACAGGATCATTGCGTTCCAGATAAGGAGAGACCCAGGCCAGGGCCTTCCCCTTTAACAAGGAAATTACAAAAGTCACTTTGGCAGACGAAGTGCTAAAGGTCCCAGGGTTGTTGCGGAAATGCAAACGGCAAACATTTAAAAAGCCTCTGCAGTCCTCAGTATCACCACCAAATTTGTCAGGCAAGGGAAGTTTGGGTTGTACAGAAGAGGCGGGTTGGATCGTAGCAGGAGTAGGATCCGGAGTCTGGACCATTGCAGAGGAAGCAGGCAAACAAGATTTAAGCATAGTACAAAGTTCATCTAACTTTGCGTCCAGGGAAGAAAGATGCTGTTCATGAGCTCCAATCAATTGTCCCTGACGTGAAATCGCCTTAACAATCTCAGCAGGGTCCACTGTCATTGTGGCCCATTTGTAATGTAAGGTACCTGTGATAGGTAGTGTCCGAAGTGGAACTTGTGTGCTGAGGATTCAGGCGAAAACGTAGTCAGGCAGATTAGGTTGGCTACAGATCAGGCAAAACGGTACACGATCGAAATCCAGAGAGTGGTCAGGCAGGCAAAGGTCATACACAAGCTGGCAGTGAAGTACAAAATCAGCAGGCTAGAGAGTAGTCAGGAATTCAGGCAGAAGTTCAACACGAAAATCGAGATCAAAAAGCAGTCACAACACCCAGGGAGTTATTCCACACAAACGGGCGCTGAGAGATAGCATCACTTCCTTTTTATGGGCTGCCTTGATTGAAAATTGTCCACAGCTGGCAGCAGGTGGGGTTAGTGAGTCCAAGGTAATGCTTAATACTGAGAGGACATTTCCAAAAGTCTAGATCTGCTCCGTAGCACAACAGGTAAGGCTGCAGCTGTGGGACCAGGAAGATCCCGGTTCAAATACACCCAGGTACATGACAGGGCCCCCTCCCCAGTGGACCCCTATGCCTTCTTTCTCCTCCTCCCTTCCCGAACATTGCATAGTCACAGCAAAGATACTGGAGTGCGCAGGGGAAGGAGGAGGAGAGAGCCGCGGCGCCTTTCTCAATCCTGTGCTGTGCCGGGTGTCACCCCTCTGGTGGGTGTCACCAGGGTGCGGACCGCACCCCCGCTCCCCCCTTGCAACGCCGCTGCCATCAGCCAGATTATATATGTCAGGAATGCTATCCAGATCCTTTGGGATTACAAATGGCACAAGACAGGGATGTCCCCTGTCTCCCCTCATTTTTAATCTACTGATGGAACCGCTTGCAGCTCGCATCAGACAAACTCCGGAAATACAAGGTTTTACAATCAACAAGAAAGAACACGTCATCAGCCTTTTTGCTGATGACGTGATTCTAATGCTCACTAATCCGGTGTCTTCCTTGGAGAGGGTGTCATGTGTACTCCAAGAATATAGTCAAATATCATATTATAAGGTGAATGATGCTAAATCTTATATTCTAGATTTGGGGGTGCCTCATCAAGATAAAACTGCACTGCAAACCAAATTCCTGTTTATATGGACAGACTATGCAATAAGCTACTTGGGGATCCACCTCACATCTCATCCTGAGCAGTTATTTAAAGTCAATTACCTACCACTGGAAGGGAAAGTGACAGGAGAGTTAGGAAGGTTAAGCAAACATATACTATCATGGACAGGAAAGTTGGCAGCTTTCAAAGATACTACCTCAAATTTTGTACATATTTAGGACAGTTCCTATACCGATCCCCAAAACGTTTCTTTGTACCCTACAAAGAACACTCTTAGGTTTTTTTATGGCAAGGTAAGAAAGCGCGTTCCGCTTTTTCCAAACTTAGCAAACATAAGAGGGCGGGGGGTGCAGGTGTACCAGTTTTCTCTGACTACCATAAAGCTGCAATACTAGCACAGATTAGAGGGTGGTTCCCAAATCATCATAACCATTATGGGGCCTTATCGAGCAATCCTTAGTGCCCAGCAGAAAGTTGAGGGACTAGTTACTGGCGTACCCCTCCACTAAAACTAAGCATAGGAACCTATCTCTTCCAATGATAGCAACCTTAGAAGCCTGGAAACAACTGGTGTTGACCAGGTCTGCTTTAACACCTAACATTACTCTTGAAGTGCCCATTACCACCATAGCATTGTTAATACCTGAACTAAATTTAAATAAATGGGCCTCAGGGGGGTTAAAATGGGTCTCGGACCTGTATATGGATAACACTTTGAAATCTTTTTCACAAGCACAATTAGAATTCAACCTTCCGGCTTCTGAACAATTCGACTACATCAGAGTAGTGTCATACCTCAAAAGCGGTCATTACCGATCGTGCAAATTGTTCTGGAAAATATACATATATATTACTTCAAAAGACAGTCGCAGGGGTGGTATATCGCTATTCTATAACTTTTTAAGCGATAAATTATTGTTTGAAAAATCAAACTCACTGTTGGCCTGGGAGAGAGAGCTGGAAGCTTCTTACACAGATGAACAGTGGAATAAGGCTCTACAATATACCCACTCAGCTACCAAATGTGCCAATCTCTGGGAACTATCCCATAAAGTCACTCAAAGTTGGTATCTTACGCCATTTAGGATCGCTAAATTTTACCCAAACACATCTCCTTTGTGCTGGAGACAATGTACACAAGTTGGTACTCTATTCCATATATTGTGGACTTGCGGGAGATTAGCTAAATTTTGGTCCAGCACATTTTTAATTCTCCAACAGGTTACAGGCTTACCTATACAACCTTCTCTGTCATTAGCCATTTTACATTTGGGTATAGAGGATATACCACCTTCCTTCAGGAAATTTACCATTCACTTACTCTTAGCTGCCAAACTGGTAATATTCAGACTTTGGAGGTCTCCTGATGCTCCTAGAGTAGAAGAAGTCATACGAACGATATCCATCCATTACACGTACGAAAGCATGTTAGCATCCATAGAAGGTAAATATGCAGATTTCTACCCCCAAATGGCATCCATGGTTAAAGTGGTACAAGACCTATAGAACCCAATGAAACTAATAGTGGTATCACAATCTGTTTACTGAACCATATTCATATAATGCATATCTTATATGGTCCTATGATGTATCCACAAATTACGGTATATAAAGTGCCGTTGTTTGTTTTTTTCTTTATTTCTGTTTATGTTACTCTCCTACATCCAAGTTCATCCACCCTTACTTTCTTCTCTGTTGATTACAGTTGCATATTCATAATTTTCATTAAATGTATAAGACACTGAATAGACATAATGACTGAATGTGCTGATTGGAAGGTCCATTTGAGTTGTACAGGTTTAGCTATAGACGTAGACGTCCTGTAGACGTCCTGTTAGGAACTAAACGCGCCGGGCTATGCATTTTGCTTCCCATGTTGCCTTTTAATGTATGAACTGTGATCACTTTTATTTCTGTATGTTGGTTTTTTTTGATTAAAAAAACATTTTTTGACCTACACCAGTGGAGCACTTTATTTTTTTCTTCTCTTTGCATGAATTCGGCCAGGAAAAGTTTTTTCAGTTTTTCTCCAGTTGGTCCTTCTGCGATACCCTTGTCAGGGTATTCTTTTATTCTAACTTGATCGTATCCCATTGTCCGGTTGAGTACCAGGATCCAGAAAGTCAACTTCCCGGTGAGACCTCCAGCCTTGAGGGTATTGGAGATTTGAGAAGTTTTCGATCCATCGGTTTTATCCAGGATTGAGGTCATCAGATTGCCCAGCTGGTATACTTCATCACCCATCAGCGATCCGGTGACGTTCCTGTGGACAGCCATTGGGGATACTCTTAAGCTCGATTGACCCGCTGTCGTATGACATTTGGGTCCAACGTTTCTGGTAAGCACACATGTATGTCAGCATTCACGTGAAGAATTGTGCAAGAATTACTCCATCCATGCCATGTTATTTATTCACCCTTTTGGACACTCACCACTTTGTTTAGTGTTGTGGACACTTTACTTATTGGGTTGGGCGTTCAGCCTGCCCCTTCTTTTTTTTGTGTTTCTTTTTATGGTCACATTTGAGTTACTGTCCAGTTTTTACTGGTCTATATGTAGCGCTACACTATTACCTTCCATTTTGTTTGAATTTGTCACATTCCAGTACAGCTGCTTCACCGCCCTCTCTAGGGTTATTATTTACGTGTTTTTGGGTAGCGCATTTATTTCTTTCTTCCACAGGTTTAGCTCCCTCAGATCACAGTTAGTACCCATTGGGGTGATCTGATAAGTGAGTAAGAGATATGTAGATCAATGATTCATTGTAATTTTGCGTAATCTTTATAAATACCTGTATTCCTGTTTGATTGCCTTTTACGTCTGTAAAGCTATGAAGCTACAAGATGTATGTACCTTATCTTCTGTATCACTAAAAATCCAATAAAAATTTATTGATAAAAAAAAAATAAGGGATGAAGAGGCTCTGCTGAAAGACCAACAGGCGACAGAGAAACCCACCCTTCCCCCCTCAGTTGGGGTCAGATCCGCCATGGCCACTGAACGGGACTTGGAGGTGGCGATCTTAAAGTGGAGTTCCACCCTCTTTTACAACTTGTCTGCATCCTCTGCTGCTCTGTCCCCTTATGCTGATTTGGCATATTAAAAAAATGTATTTAAAAAAACTCACTGTTTTAATTTAACATATTTGTTTTTGCGGCCACGGCGGGAACAGCCTTAGCGCGTCGTCCACGGACCGCTATGCCTCCTGGGAGATGTTTGTCATCAATCCCAGAAGGCATAGCCGTCCCTGAGCCGTAGCATCGCGTTATTTCGAAACCGGAAATAACGCAATGCAAGGCGATGCCCGGCGCCATTTTAATTGAGGGCAACCAGGCATGTGTTGCCATTGTCACCCCTCACCACTGGCTTAGCGTGGGATTGGATCACTGGTGAGCGGGACCGGCCTCCACTTAGCTGTGATCCGCCGCCCCTGAGTCCCCCCCCTCCTCCTCTCCTCCGGATCATTTCCTGTGGTGACAGCCAGGTTTTACACTGAGGGTTAAGCCAACGTAGCTGTCATATTGATGGGGTAAGTAGAGTCCCTCCCTACATTAGGCAATCCCAGCAGAGTCCCTCCTTACATCAGGCATACCCAGCGGAGTCCCTCCTTACATCAGGCAATCCCAGTAGAGTCCCTCCTTACATCAGGCATACCCAGCGGAGTCCCTCCTTACATCAGGCGTTCCCAGTAGAGTCCCTCCTTACATCAGGCGTTCCCAGTAGAGTCCCTCCTTACATCAGGCGTTCCCAGTAGAGTCCCTCCTTACATCAGGCGTACCCAGTAGAGTCCCTCCTTACATCAGGCATTCCCAGCGTAGTCCCCCCTTACATCAGACATACCCAGTGGATTCTCCCCTTACATCAGACATACCCAGCGGAGTCCCCCCTTACATCAGACATACCCAGCAGATTCCCCCCTTACTTAAGACATACCCAGCGGAGTCCCTCCTTACATCAGGCGTACCCAGCGGAGTCCCCCCTTACATCAGACATACCCAGTGGATTCCCCCTTACATCAGACATACCCAGCGAAGTCCTTCTTTACATCAGACATACCCAGCGGAGTCCCTCCTTACATCAGGCGTACCCAGCGGAGTCCTTCTTTACATCAGACATACCCAGCGGAGTCCCTCCTTACATCAGGCGTACCCAGCGGAGTCCTTCCTTACATCAGACATACCCAGCGGAGTCCCCCCTTACATCAGACATACCCAGCGGAGTCCCCCCTTACATCAGGCGTACCCAGCGGAGTCCCCCCTTACATCAGGCGTACCCAGCGGAGTCCCCCCTTACATCAGGCGTACCCAGCGGAGTCCCCCCTTACATCAGACATACCCAGCGGAGTCCTTCCTTACATCAGACTAACCCAGCGGAGTCCTTCCTTACATCAGACATACCCAGCGGAGTCCTTCCTTACATCAGACATACCCAGCGGAGTCCTTCCTTACATCAGACATACCCAGCGGAGTCCCCCTATATATATATATATATATATATATATATATTATGACAGCAGGAAGGTAAAGTCACCTGGTTGCATCCAGGGGGGTAGGTATATTTCTCCCAGATTCAGGCTTTATGCCGACTTATACAACTAGGGAGAGAGTTGATGAAGCCCAGCTGAGGCTAGTGGGCTCATGGATGATTCATACCTCTAGGGAGAGTGCTGGGCGTCGTGCAGGCAGGGAGTTGATGAGACCAGCTGAAGCTTGTCAGCTCGTTTAAGGCCTCTATAAAAACTCCCAGCTTCATTAGGTGTTTGCTCATGCCTGGACCCAGACCTGTGTGGACTGTCTAGGGAGAGTGAACCCCTGTGCGGTGAGACAAAGCCTGTGTGGCTATTTGTTTGGACATTTACTAAACCAGGGACTTAGGGACTAGGACAGCACCAGGCTGATCCCAGTTGTTAGTTAGGAAACCTGCATGTTTAGTCAGAGGTCAAGCTGACCAGGATTTATTTTGTTTGTTTCTTTTTGCTTTGCTGTGTTTTTGTCACTGTAAATAGAGAAATAAACCGCACCTTTTGTTCTTGAAAACCACAACCTCCGTCTGTTGGGCCTGTTTTTGTGTGGGGAGCCCATCCAGGGGGTCACACACACCCGCTACCGAGTTAACCCCCTCACAGTTGGTGGAGAACCAGTGGCAGTTTTTTTTTAAGCCAGCATGGAGGAGATACTGAAACAGCTGGCTCTAGCAAATGCCAATCAACAGCAGACAAATGCAGGTTTGCAAAAGAGCCTTGCAGCTCAACAACAGAGCTTTGCAGCCCAGCAACAAGCCCAGCAGCAATCTGAGGCCCGCTTCATAGACCTGTTGCAGAAGCAAGAGCAGAGACTACAACAACAGATGGAAGCAGTAATGCAGCAACGTCCGCAGACCAGTGAGGAAAGCCGTCCCACTAATACCGCGTCCTTTGGGGTGAGTCGTTTATTGACAAAAATGACTGGAGAGGATGATCCAGAGGTATTTTTGACCACATTTGAAAGGACTGCTGAAAGAGAAAAGTGGCCTGAGGAGCAGTGGGCTGGACTGCTGGCTCCTCTGTTAACTGGTGAATCGCAGAAAGCTTACTATGACCTAGAGCCTGACCAAGCAAAAGACTATGTGATGCTAAAAGCTGAAATATTGGCAAGGCTGGGTGTCACCCTGGCTGTCCGGGCTCAGCGTGTGCATAACTGGACTTTCCAGCTTGGAAAACCCCCCAGGTCTCAAATGTATGATCTCATTCACCTGAGCAGGAAGTGGCTACAGCCAGAGACTTTGTCCGCACCGGAGATTGTGGAACGTGTTGTGATGGATCGTTTCTTGAGAGCTCTTCCTACCGCCATTCAAAAGTGGGTAAGCCATGGAGACCCAGAAACGGCCGGTAAACTTGTGGATCGTGTAGAGAGATACTTGGCTGCAGAGAACCTGACGGCCTCTTCCAGAGACTCTCGGACTTTCCACCCTAAGACCAGACCATCCCCAGGGGCGGATAAGATGATTCCAAGGGGTGAGGGTGGAGAGAGTGAGAGGGTGGGAGCTCTGCCCAGGGTTTGGCGAGAACAGCCTGGGAAGTCGGGGGCTCAAGAGGCAGCCAAAAGGATTGTTTGCTACCGCTGCCGGCAAGCGGGACATATTGCAGCAAATTGCCCGGTTGTGGAGGAACCCATGCAATGTGACTTTCTGACGGACAGACGTCAGTCGCTGTGTGCGACAGTCGCATGCAGTGCCATTCGGGGAACTGAGAAACATTTATGCAAAATGTGTATTAATGGTAGAAATGTTGTGGTATTACTGGATTCAGGTAGCCTTGTGACCCTGATAAAGGCTGAATTAGTTAAAACAGAGGTCTCTGGGAATAGCAAGGTAGCTGTTATTTGTGTGCATGGGGACACCCGAGAGTATCCAGTGACTACAGTGTGTTTCAAGACCCCCAAAGGTACCCTCTCTCATCCAGTGGGGTTAGTATCTCAACTACCGCATGATGCCATTGTGGGAAGGGATTTTCCGAAGTTCTGGGAACTGTGGGATGATCCTGAGCCCCCCACTGGTGCCCCTATGTACCAGGAAGGTGATAGCCAGAACTCCTCTGAGAGTGGTGAGGACTCTCCAGAATTTCCCTTGTCAGTATTGGCAGGCGAGACTCAAGAAACTGGAGAGGAGCCCACCTCCTCAGACGAAAACCTACCGTCTGTGGAGTTTTCTGATCTTGAGGTTCACAGGGAAAATTTTGCCACAGAACAGTTAAAAGACCCCGCCCTAATAAAGGCACGGGAAAACGTAGTGGAAATAGATGGCGAGTTAGTGAACCCAGATAATACCTGCACTTACCCATACTTCAGCGTAGAGAAGGACCTACTGTATCGGGTGGCAAAAAGGGCAGAAGAAACCGTTGAGCAGCTTGTAGTGCCCAAACCTTACAGGAAGTTGGTGTTGGAGTTGGCCCATGGGCACATTCTTGGAGGTCATCTGGGGACAGAGAAAACCCGAGAGAGGGTATTACAGAGATTCTATTGGCCTGGGGTGATGAAGGACATAGAAAATTATTGTTCCTCCTGCCCTGTGTGTCAGAGGTCGGCCCCGATGCCACATTTCCGTAGCCCGCTGGTCCCTCTACCCATCATTGAGGTCCCGTTTGAGAGGATCGCAATGGATTTGGTAGGTCCTATAATCAAGTCCGCTAGGGGGCACCAGTACATATTAGTTATAATGGACTATGCCACCCGTTATCCAGAAGCGATCCCTCTCCGAAATACCTCGGCCAAAACCATAGCCAAAGAGCTATCTCTTGTTTTTAGCCGGGTGGGTATTTGTAAAGAACTGCTTACGGACCAAGGTACACCCTTTATGTCCCGGGTTATGAAAGAGCTGTGTAAATTGTTCAAAGTGACGCAATTGCGTACGTCTGTGTATCACCCCCAAACCGATGGGCTGGTTGAAAGATTCAACAAAACCCTAAAACAAATGTTGAAGAAAGTGGTGGATAGAGATGGAAAGGATTGGGACTGTCTACTTCCTTATTTGATGTTTGCTATTAGGGAGGTGCCCCAATCCTCTACGGGATTCTCCCCCTTTGAGTTACTGTATGGGAGACACCCAAGAGGGCTGTTGGATATTGCCAAGGAAACTTGGGAAAGTGAGAGTTCTCCCCACAGGAGTGTGATTGAGCATGTCGCCCTGATGCAAGATCGAATTGCACAGGTAATGCCCATCGTGAAGGAACATTTGGCCCAAGCGCAGTTGGCACAGCAGAGAGTGTACAACCGTGGAGCCAAGACCCGTACCTTTTCCCCGGGGGATAGGATATTGGTACTTGTCCCTACGGTTGAAAGTAAATTCCTTGCCAAATGGCAAGGCCCCTACGAGATAATGGAAAAAGTGAGCGAAGTGAATTACAAGGTCAGACAACCAGGAAGGCGAAAGCCCGAACAGATCTATCACGTTAATCTGTTGAAAGCCTGGAGGGATAGAGAGTCCCTAGTCGCAGAAACTTGGTCACCAGCTCAAACTGGTTGCGTGATTCCGGAGGTTGGAATAGCAGCCACCTTGTCACAACCCCAACAACAGGAGGTTAAGGAGTTTGTGCTTCGCAACAAGGAGGTGTTCTCTGAGCTGCCGGGACAAACATCTGGGGTAGAGCATGATATTATTACCCCGCCCGGTGAAAGGGTGAAGTTAAAACCCTATCGAATCCCAGAGGCCCGACGGGAGGCAATACGGGAGGAAGTACAGAAAATGCTGAACTTAGGGGTGATAGAGGAGTCCCAAAGTGATTGGTCTAGTCCCATTGTGTTGGTGCCTAAACCGGATGGGAGATGGCGATTTTGTAACGATTTTCGTCAGTTGAACAAAGTTACAAAATTTGACACCTACCCCATGCCACGTATAGATGAGTTGATCGACCGGCTGGGAACAGCCCGATACATGACGACTCTTGACCTCACAAAAGGGTATTGGCAAATTCCCCTGGCCAAGTCGGCCAAAGAGAAAACCGCATTTGTAACCCCAGACGGGGCGTTCCAATATAAGAGAATGCCGTTCGGGTTACAGAATGCGCCGGCCACATCCCAGCGGAAAATGGACCAGATACTGAGGCCCCATCGGAAGTATGCTGCGGCTTACCTGGATGACGTAATTGTCCATAGCACAGATTGGGCCTCACATCTGCCAAAAGTGCAAGCAGTCCTAGACTCTATCCGGGAAGCGGGGTTTACGGCTAACCCCAAGAAGTGTACCATTGGGCAGGAGGAGGCCAAATATCTTGGGTACACCATTGGCAGGGGAGTAATAAAACCCCAACTCAACAAAGTCAAGGCCATCCAGAGTTGGCCACGTCCCAACAGCAAGAAGCAGGTACGAGCCTTTCTGGGAATCGCGGGTTATTATCGGCGCTTCATTCCCCACTTTGCTTCTAAGGCTGTGCCGCTAACCAACCTGACGAAAGGGAAAGGGTCGGTCATGATTAAATGGACCCCCGAGGCTGAGGCAGCATTCCAATTCTTGAAACAAGCCTTATGTAGCCAGCCAGTGTTGTACTCACCCGACTTCTCTAAAGACTTTGTCGTACAAAGTGAAGCGTCAGATGTGGGGTTAGGAGCAGTATTGTCCCAGGTCTGGAACGGGGAAGAGCACCCAGTCATTTACCTCAGCAGGAAGTTGAAGTCCCATGAGGTAAATTACGCCACGGTTGAAAAGGAGTGTTTAGCGGTGAAGTGGGCTCTAGATTCCCTTCGGTACTATCTGCTAGGTAGGCACTTTGACATGGTTACGGATCACGCTCCGTTAAAGTGGATGGCTCAAAACAAGGAGACAAATAGAAGAGTAAATAGGTGGTTCCTGGCCCTACAGGAATTCAACTTCACAGTAAAGCATCGCCCTGGCGTTCAAATGGGGAATGTGGATGCTTTGTCTCGAGTACATGAATGCCTGATTGCTGGTGTTCCAACCCCAAGGTTAAAACAAGAGGGGGGGGTATGTGACAGCAGGAAGGTAAAGTCACCTGGTTGCATCCAGGGGGGTAGGTATATTTCTCCCAGATTCAGGCTTTATGCCGACTTATACAACTAGGGAGAGAGTTGATGAAGCCCAGCTGAGGCTAGTGGGCTCATGGATGATTCATACCTCTAGGGAGAGTGCTGGGCGTCGTGCAGGCAGGGAGTTGATGAGACCAGCTGAAGCTTGTCAGCTCGTTTAAGGCCTCTATAAAAACTCCCAGCTTCATTAGGTGTTTGCTCATGCCTGGACCCAGACCTGTGTGGACTGTCTAGGGAGAGTGAACCCCTGTGCGGTGAGACAAAGCCTGTGTGGCTATTTTTTTGGACATTTACTAAACCAGGGACTTAGGGACTAGGACAGCACCAGGCTGATCCCAGTTGTTAGTTAGGAAACCTGCATGTTTAGTCAGAGGTCAAGCTGACCAGGATTTATTTTGTTTATGTTTCTTTTTGCTTTGCTGTGTTTTTGTCACTGTAAATAGAGAAATAAACCGCACCTTTTGTTCTTGAAAACCACAACCTCCGTCTGTTGGGCCTGTTTTTGTGTGGGGAGCCCATCCAGGGGGTCACACACACCCGCTACCGAGTTAACCCCCTCACAATATATATATATATATATATATATATATATATATATATATATATATATATATATATATATTATTATGTAGATATATCTGCACAGAAACAAATGATTTCGTTTACAATTAGGATATTTTTAAACCTCTTATATTTAGCAGCAGAATTCTGTGTTTCTAGAAGAATATTGCTTTTACATACTAGAGATAGGAGGATGGGAGGAGATGTTTACATAAATAGTGGGTGGCAACTGGAGAGAAAAGGAAACTTGAAATCCAGGAAGACATACAGTCTGGCTTCAGATGACCACACTTAAGATGGCCACAGTCTATTTCTAGTTTATAAACTATCTAAATGTTGTAGCAACCTAACTAAACGGACCTTAATTTACAGACTAACTTTACTAGAATACATTAAGGTTGTGTATTCTAGGGGTATTTTTATTTAAAAAGTGTAATTTAGGCCGGAACACCACTTTAAAGTCACAGATGACCCAAGTATTAGAAATGCTGACCTCTTTAATGGCAAAGAACTCAGGAGTTGGAGAAAAAGAAGAAGTCAGGAAGGAGCTGTATCAGAGCGCTTCAACCCCAGCTCACTCTCTCGCACAGTTAGGCAGGTCACTTCCACCAATATGACCTGTAGACAAGACAATCTCCCTTACCAAGTTTGGTGGGAGGTTCCCTTGCCAAGCTCCTTTGCAGCCATAAATTGTATTGTTTGTAAATAATGCTAATATTATCTTTGGGGGCCAAAGATTTTAAGTGGGGGAGTGTGTAGCGGGGTGTTGCTTTAAGAACCCAGAGACTACCATACCCAAGGTGCATTGCCCCGCGCAAGGACTGCTGGGGTGGGCTATTTAACCGAGGGGCGGACCAGAGTACGGTCTCTTTGGACATCGCCCGCCCAGCAAGTGTGCTGAGTCTGTTGTTCCTGACAGGGCCTGAAGTTTAGGCCTTGTGCTTCCAAAGAGTCTTCCGTTTCCACTGAGGAGCCTGAGGGACGTCTCATCCTGCTACCCGTCTACTACTTCCAGGAGGACCGAAGACCCGGATGTCGTGGAACCTGTTTACCGAGACAAAGCGATGGAAGATACGGACGTGGACTGGTTCGGTTGGGTGAGAGAGCACCTGCTCAGAGATTAGTACAGGATCTCTAGGCCCAGTGTTTGTTGTTCAGGACTCCCAGTTAGAGTTTGCATCTGCACACCGGAGGGACAGTGCATTGAGTAGCATTAGTGACTTTACTTTATTCCTTAAGTTTATAAGTACCTATTCCTGTGGATTACAATTTTGTCTTCAAAAGTGCACCACCATTTGCTAGCGAAGATCCATTTCCACGGAACCTACACATAGAACAGTCAGGCCTGACTTCTAAATTTAGACATTGCTGGGCGCCATCTTGCCCATGAGGGAGGGGAGCTGCAAGCGGGGTCTGCTAGTTGTGTGTGTATACAGAGTTGTATATCTGTTTATTTTCTGAATACATTTTATTGCAGGGCTCTGCATATGCTAATGTATACAGTTTATCTGCTTAACCATTTCGTTCAGTAAAAATACCAGGATTAAGCAGACAAGTTGTTGGTGTAATTACTTTATTGAGGGGACGGTCAGTGTCAGGTATACCATATCACTGTGTGCATTTATTGCCGGATTGCGTGACCTAAAGTTACAGGTCTCACAATCCTATTATCCCCTACTAGCTGTGCCAAGGGAGGGTAGAGCCAATTGCTGGGGGTTGACAGCGGTGTGTTACAGGCCCGAAACATCATACCAGTGGCTCTCTTATCTGGGGGTAGCACTACATACAGATGCAAGTCTTTTTGGGTCTCTACCAGCTTTGCACATCTAGAGACATTTTTGCCCATTCTTCTTTGCAAAATAGCTCAAGCTCTGTCAGATTGGATGGAGAGCGTCTGTAAACAGCAATTCTCAGGTTTTGCCACAGATTCTCAATTGGATTTAGATCTGGACTGGGCCATTCTAACACATGAATATGCTTTGATCTAAACCATTTCATTGTAGCTCTGAACCCCACAACATGATGCTGCCACCACCATGTTTCATGGGGATGATGTGTTCAGTGATGTGAAGTGTTAGTTTTCTGCCACACATAGCATTTAGCTTTAAGGCCAAAAAGTTACATTTTAGTCTCATCTGACCAGAGCACCTTTTTCCACATGTTTGCTGTGTCCCCCACATGGCTTCTCGCAAATTGCAAATGGCACTTCTTATGGCTTTCTTTCAACAATGGCTTTCTTATTTCCACTCTTCCATAAAGGCCAGATTTGTGGAGTGCACAGATTCTCCCACCTGAGCTGTGGATCTCTGCAGGTCCTCCAGAGCACATGGTGGTGACAGCATCACGTTGTGGGGATGCTTTTCTTCAGCAGGGACAGGGAAGCTGGTCAAAGTTGATGGGAAGATGGATGGAGCCAAATACAGGGCAATCTTAGAAGAAAAGCCGTTAAGACTTGCAAAAGAATTGAGACTGGGGCTAGGGTTCACCTCCCAGCAGGACATTGACCCTAAACATACAGCCAGAGCTACAATGGAATGGTTTAGATCAAAGCATATTCATGTGTTAGAATGGCCCAGTCCAGATCTAAATCCAATTGAGAATCTGTAGCAAAACATGGGCCTATTGGAAGCTTCGCTGATTAATGCTCTCCTTGCCCAGTCTGTCAGTTTAGGTGGACGGCCATGTCTTGGTAGGTTTGCAGCTGTGCCATACTCTTTCCATTTTCGGATGATGGATTGAACAGTGCTCTGAGATGTTCAAAGCTTGGGATATTTTTTTAAAACCTACCCCTGCTTTGAACTTCTTCACAACTTTATCCGTGACCTGTCTGGTGTGTTCCTTGGCTTTTAGGATGCCGTTTGTTCACTAAGGTTTCACTAACAAACTTCTGAGGGCTCCACAGAACAGCTGTATTTATACTGAGATTAAATTACATACAGGTCGACTCTATTTACTAATTAGGTGACTTCTGAAGGCACCTGGTTCCACTAGATTTTAGTTAGGGGAATTAGAGCCACATTTTTCAGATATTTGTTTGTAAAAAAAAATTGAAAACCATTTATTATTTTCCTTCCACTTCACAATTATGTGCCACTTTGTGTTGGCCTATCACATAAAATCTCAATAAAATACATTTATGTTTTTGGTTGTAACATGACAAAATATGGAATATTTCAGGGGGTATGAATACTTTTTCAAGGTATATATAGTAATTCTAGAGTTTGTAATAATGGTCATCTTAAATTACTAATACCAGAACATGATGTTCTTTTGGTAGGGTTGCTGTTTATTAGTTGTGGAATATAAAAAAAAAAATATTATACTAGGTAAACCTTTAAAGGGAAGGGAATTTACAGAAAAACATGGTACTGTGTGTTTGCATGCAATGCTTTGCCTATGTAGTATTGACTGGCAGTTATTGGTTCCTAAAGGGCAGAGCGGACATATACCAGATGGAGCCACAAGGACCGCAAGGAAATTAGCCCAAAACTGCACATACAGGGACCCCAGATAAATGAGAAAAAGCTCTCACCATGTAATGCCAAACAGCCAGTTAGTAATCAGTCATTGGAGAGTATATTATGATGCTCATCTGTATAGAAAAGCAGATGTAGTGAGTTGTTAATATGATGTACAGGTATGCAGTGACTCAGACATTTAAAGGGGAGTTCCACCCTTTTTTATGTTTATTAACCACTTCAGATCCGCGCTATTGCCGAAAGACGGCTGCAGCACGGACCTGAAGTGCCGGGTGGACGTCCCTGGACGTCCATTGTTTTTCTCCCTCCCCGCGTGCCCCCGCGAGCGCGCATCGGGGAAAATCTGTGTTGGCCATGTCCCTTGGACACAGCCAATCACAGATCTTGCGGAATGGCCAATCACAGAGGCCATTCAGCACTCGATCTCACTGTCCAGTGAGAGATGATCTCAAATGTAAACATATGAGATCATCTCTCATTGCCGGCTCTCCCTCCTCACACAGAGACCGCGTGTGAGGAGGGAGAGAGATCTGTGTTGTTACTAAAAGTGAGTGTAAAAAAAACACACGTTACAGTGAAAAACAGTTGCCACAGTCCCTGCCAGTGCCATCTGCCGCCAGTGCCACCTGCCAGTGCCACGTGCCAGTGCCATCTGCTATCAGTGCCACCTGCCAGTGCCATCTGCCGCCAGTGCCATCTGCCACTGCCATCTGCCGTCAGTGACACCCGCCAGTGCCATCTGTGCCACCTGTCAGTGCCATCTGCCATCAGTGCCACCTGTCAGTGCCATCTGCCATCAGTGCCACCTGTCAGTGCCACCTTTTATTAGCGTCTCTAGTGCCACGTATTAGTGTCACGTGTCATCAGTGTCACGTGTCATCAGTGCCACGTGTCAGTGCTACGTATCAGTGTCATCAGTGTCACCAGTGTCACGTATTAGTGCCATCTGTCAGTGTCACGTGTCATCAGTGCCTTCTGTCATTGGCAACAATGGCTAAAAGATTATATTCAGCCGAGGAGGCGTACGATATACTTGCGGCCGACGGGAGCAACGGGGAGCTTTCTGATTCAGATTCTGCAAATTCAAATTATGAGTCTGACGTGGACTACGAGCCTATACTTTGCAGTGGATCACTGACAACCTCGGAGGAGGAGGAGGAGAGGGCCCACCTGCCAGACGAAGGCGTTCTGCTGAGGAGGCAGTGCCATCCACCAGCACCACAGTACCTCAGTCCCAAAGGGTTAGGTCCCATGCCAGCCTTCCCTATTCCCTTCAGAACCCCTTGTGGCTTCCTCCTAATTCAGTAGAAGCCAACATCCCCTCTTTCACTGCCCAGCCAGGAGTCCAGGTGGACACAGAAAATTTTGCCCCGATTGACTTTCAATTTAATTTTTACCGAGGACATGCTTGTATCGATTGTGGCCCAGTGCAACCTTTATGCACAATTTATAGCAAGCAACAAAATCCTCATATTATGCCCGTCCCTACGAATGGAGAGCCCTTACAGTGGAGGAGTTTAGAATTTTTTTGGGCCTCACATTCTGTATGGGACTAAAGAGAAAAAATCAAGTACGTTCATATTGGTCATCTCGCCCCATCTACCACATGCCCATCTTTTCCTCAGCAATGCCCAAAAGCAGATATCTCATGATTATGAGATTCCTACACTACAACGACAATACCCAGTGCCCTCCCCGAAATGACCCAAATTTTGATAAGCTTTATAAAATTCGGCCACTACTAAATTATTTTTCTGAAACCTTTCCCCCGTTGTTTACCCCAGACTAACACGTATGCGTGGATGAGTCCCTTATAAAATTTTCTGGCAGGCTGGGCATAAAACAATTTATTCCCACCAAAAGGGCCCACTATGGGGTGAAGCTCTATAAATTGTGCGACCGAGCCACGGGGTATACGTATGCCTTCATTGTATATGAAGGGAAGGACACCCAGCTGCGGCCCCCTAATTGCCCAGACTACATAGGAACCAGCGGGAAAGTCGTTTGGGAACTCATAAACCCACTCCTAGAGAAAGGCTACCACTTGTATGTGGACAATTATTATACAAGTTTGCCCCTGTTCTGAAACCTTCACAGAAAGAACACTCCAGCATGCGGCACCGTACGGACGAACCGGAAGGGCTTTCCTCAAAGCCTCGTCAACAAGAAATTAAGAAGAGGGGAGAGGGCGAGTTTACGGAATGAGGAAATTCTGGCTGTGGAGGTACAGAAGGGATGTGTACGTGCTTTCTTCCATCCACAACAATACATTCGTTGAGATCACCAGGAGTAGGGATGAGCTTCGAGTTTGAGTCAAACTCATGTTCGACTCGAACATTGCCTGTTCGCATGTTCGCCGAACAATTTGGGGTGTTCGCGGCAAATTCGAAAAGCCGCGGAACACCCTGTAAAAGTCTATGGGAGAAATCTAAAGTGCTAATTTTAAAGGCTTATATGCAAGTTATTGTCATAAAAAGTGTTTGGGGACCCGGGTCCTGCCCCAGGGGACATGTATCAATGCAAAAAAACGTTTTAAAAACGTCTGTTTTTTTTGGAGCAGTGATTTTAATAATGCTTAAAGTGAAACAATAAAAGTGAAATATTCCTTTAAATTTCGTACCTAGGGTGTGTGTATAGTATGCCTGTAAATTTGTGCTTGTTTCCCGTGCTTAGAACTGTCCCTGCACAAAGTGTCATTTCTGAAGGAAAAAAAAGGCATTTAAAACTCACTCTCGGCTATAATGAATTGTCGGTAGTGTTGAGCGAACCCGAACTGTAAAGTTCGGGTCCGTACCGAACTTTAGCTTTTTCCCGAACCCGAACCCGGACTTTGCGCAAAAGTCCGGGTTCGGGTTTGGCAATCTAATTACACATTTAGAAATGCTTCAGGGGCCAGCCAATCACCTTTTGATTAGCTGGTGTGCCCTTAGAGGCCATCATAGCTATGCCTACTAATGGCATGGCTGTGATTGGTCAGTGCAACATGTGACCCAGCTTCTATATAAGCTAGAGGCACACAGCACACACGTCACTCTGCTTCAGAATAGATAGGGAGAGGATCTAGTCTGCTGCTGCTGCTTTTAGGGAGAGATAGAAAAATACATGAGTTAGTCCTGATTCTGGAATCTGAGGGAAAAGATAGAGACAGTGTAGTGTAGGGCCAGGTTCCTGTTTTTTGCTTTTAGGGAGAGAGATATATTATATAGGAATAGGAGTCCAGATTCAGAGATATAACTCAGCGATCTGCATAGGTTTACCTGTTTGTGTTGCAGTGCAGTCTTTTTACACTGCTATGAGCCCAGTGTCAGAGAAAATCTACCTTTTATCTGCAAGCTCAGTGCACCAGCACTGCATATATTACGTTGAGAGATACAACGTTTCCATACTGTGGGTGTATTCTGCTCTTGGAAAAAGATCCATTTAGGACAAAAAAAAAGGCACTTTATTGTGCTCTTTTCCAAAAGACCCATTGGGCAAAAAAAAAATAAAAAAAAATTCCATTTTATTTTGCTCGTGCAAAAAAAGACCCGTTTAGGGCAAAAAAATAAAATAAAAAATTTGCACTTTAATGTACGCTTGCAAAAAGAGCCATTTAGGGCCACAAAAAATATTTTGCAGTGTGTTATACATATGTGGAGGTGTGTGAAATAAACAATTTCTAAATAGTTTTCTTCTACTGTGCTATACTAAAAAAACAACATTTTTTTTGAATAGCATTTTCTGCAGTTCTGTAGCTGTGCGATTCAGCGGTTACGTACTGTGGGTGTATTGTGGTCTTCCAAAAAACGCCATTTAGGGCCACAAAAAATATTTTGCAGTGTGTTATACATATGTGGAGGTGTGTGAAATAAACAATTTATATATAGTTTTCTTCTACTGTGCTATACTAAAAAAACATTTTTTTTGAATAGCATTTTCTGCAGTTCTGTAGCTGTGCGATTCAGCGGTTACGTACTGTGGGTGTGTTCTGCTCTTCCAAAAACACCCATTTAGGGCAACATCCTAAATTTGGAAAATATGAGGAGAAGGTCAAAGGGACGTGGTGGCCCCGGTCGTGGTGCTGCTGGTGGAGCTCCTGTTGCAGGGAGAGGACGTGGTGGATCTGTGCCAGATACACGCACAAGTGAAACACCTTCCTCAGGTGCGAGTAGGCGACCGAGCCTGCGGCGGTATTTTGTCGCGCCTAATGAGGCTGTACGAATGTTTAGGCCAGGACAAGTACAGGCGATAGTAGATTGGGTTGCTGACGGTGCCTCGGGTTCCTTCACATTGTCTCCCACCCACTCTTCTGATGAAAGATCAGAGTTGGCACCTGAAACCCATGTCCATCAGTCTTTCACCTCACCCCCTTGCAAATCAGCCAAGCAGTCTGAGCCCCAAATCATGCAGCAGTCTCTTCTGCTTTTCGATGACTCTGTTAGCAGGGTTTCCCAGGGCCATCCACCTAGCCCTGCCCCAGAAGTGGAAGAGATTGAGTGCACCGATGCCCAACCACTTATGTTTCATGATGAGTACATGGGAGGACCATCGCAGTACGTCTCGGATGATGACGAAACACAGGTGCCAACTGCTGCTGCTTTCGCAATTGAGCAGACAGACAAGGAGGGCAGGGGTGAAGACTGGGTGGAAGATGATGTGGAGGACGATGAGGTCCTCGACCCCACATGGAATCAACGTTATGCAGGTGACCAGTGTAGTTTGGAGGAAGAGGCGGTGGTCGCACAGCCACCAGCACAGCAGAAGAGGGAGCAGGGTGCAAAAGCGGAGCGTCCGTCCCCTAGACAGTATGTCTGCTACTGCCCAACGCAGCAAGGGACCGAGCACACCAAAGCCAGGTCCAAGGAGTTCCCTAGCGTGGCAGTTCTTCACACAATGTGCTGATGACAAGACATGAGTGGTTTGCACGCTGTGCAATCAGAGCCTGAAGCGAGGCATAAACGTTCTCAACCTGAGCACAACCTGCATGACCAGGTATCTAAGTGCAAAGCATGAGCTGCAGTGGAGTAGACACCTCAAAAACCAAGAAAGGTCTCTGGCTCCTCCTGCTTCCTCTTCTGCTGCAGTCTCGGCCTCTTCATCCACCTCTGTAGTGACAGTGGCACCTGCCACCCCGCAAACAGAGGATCTGCCAGCAACACTACCACCTGGCTCACCAACCATCTCCACAATGTCCAATGGAAGCGTTCAGCTCTCTATCTCCCAAACATTGGAGCGGAAGAGGAAGTACCCCCCTAGCCACCCGCGATCCCTGGCCCTGAATGCCAGCATTTCAAAACTCCTGGCCTTTGAAATGCTGTCATTCCGTCTGGTGGAGACGCAGAGTTTTAAAAGCCTGATGGCATTGGCTGTCCCACAGTACGTCGTGCCCAGCCGCCACTATTTTTCCAGGCGAGCCATCCCTTCCCTGCACAACCAAGTGGGGGACAAAATCAGGTGTGCACTGCGCAACGCCATCTGTGGCAAGGTCCACCTAACTACGGATGCGTGGACCAGTAAGCACGGTCAGGGACGTTATATCTCCCTAACAGCACACTGGGTAAATGCAATGGCGGCTGGGCCTGAGGCAGATAGCAGTTTGGCGCATGTCCTTCCACCACCGAGGATTGCAGGGCACTTCAGTTTGCCTCCTGTTGCTAACTCCTCCTACTCCGCTTCCTCATCCTCTACCGCCTCCTCATCCGGTCAGCGTAACACCTTCACCACCAACTTCAGCACAGCCAGGGGTAAACGACAGCAGGCAGTTTTAAAACTTTCCTGTTTGGGGGAAAAACCCCACACCGCGCAGGAGTTGTGGAGGGACATGAAACAACAGACCAATGAGTGGTTGCTGTCAGTGAGCCTCAAGCCCGGCCTGGTGGTGTGCGATAATGGGCGAAATTTCGTAGCAGCTCTGGGCCTAGCCGGTTTGAAGCACATCCCTTGCCTGGCGATGTGCTGAACTTGGTGGTCCAGAGGTTCCTTAAAAATTACCCCAATATGCCAGAGCTGCTGCAGAAAGTGCGGGCTGTGTATGCGCACTTTCTGCGTTCTCACCCTGCTGCTGCTCGCCTGTCAGCGCTGTAGCGTAACTTCGGCCTTCCCGCTCACCGCCTCATATGTGACGTGCCCACAAGGTGGAACTCCACCTTGCACATGCTGGCCAGACTGTGCGAGCAGCAGCAGGCGATAGTGGAGTTTCAGCTGCAGCAATCACGTGTGAGTCGCTCTGCGGAACAGCACCACTTCACCACCAATAACTGGGCCTCCATGCGAGACCTGTGTGCCTTGTTGCGCTGTTTCGAGTACTCCACCAACATGTCCAGTGCCAATGACGCCGTTCTCAGCGTTACTATCCCAGTTCTATACCTCCTTGAAAAAACGCTTCGGGCGATGATGGAAGAGGATGTGGCATAGGAGGATGAGGAGGAGGAGGAAGCTGGATCATTTCAAAGGCTTTCAGGGCAGTCTTTCACAAGTGGCTATGAGGGTGGGTTCCTGCACCAACAAACGCCAGGTAGACAATTGTCCAGCAGAAAGGGCACAGTTCTGGAGGATGACGAGGTGGAGGAGGAGATGGAGGAGCCATTTTCACAGCAGGGTGGCACCCAGACCAGCTTGTGGCCATCGCTGGTGCATGGCTGGGGGGATACAGAGGACACAGACGATACACCTCCCACAGAGGACAGCTTTTCTTTGCCTCTGGGCAGCCTGGCACACATGAGCGATTACATGCTGCAGTGTTTCCGCAATGACCGCCGAGTTGCCCACATTTTAACTGGTGCTGATTACTGGGTGGCCACCCTGCTGGATCCCCGTTACAAGGACAACGTACCGTCCTTAATTCCCTCACTGGAGCGGGATCGTAAGATGCGCGAGTACAAGCGCACGCTGGTAGACGCGCTGCTGGTGGCATTCCCACCTGACAGCGGGCGTACGGTGGAAGCACAAGGTGAAGGCAGAGGAGGAGGAAGAGGTCGCCAATGCAGCCGGGGCACCGGCAGCACCTCAGAAGGCAGGGTTAGCATGGCTGAAATGTGGAAAAGCTTTGTCAGCACGCCACAACAACCAGCACCACCAGCTGAGATGGAACGTCTTAGCAGGAGGCAGCATTTCACCAACATGGTTGAGCAGTATGTGTCCACAGGCCTACACGTACTGGATGACGGGTCTGCCCCCTTTAACTTCTGGGTCTCCAAATTGGGCACATGGCCTGAGCTTGCCCTTTATGCCTTGGAGGTGCTGGCCTGCCCTGCAGCCAGTGTATTATCTGAATGTGTATTTAGCACGGCAGGGGGCGTTATCACAGACAAGCGCAGCCGCCTGTCCAGAGCCAATGTGGACAAGCTCACGTTCATTAAAATGAACCAGGCATGGATCCCACAGGACTTGTCCGTACCTTGTGCAGAATAGACATGTATACCGGTGTTGTGACAAAAACTGTCCGGCCATCGGATTGTGTCCGGCCCATACTGCGAAGGCGCAGCGCTTGCGCAGTACAGAGGACAAGGAGATTCGCAAAATCTCCGAAGATGAACGGCGCCTGTGCAGGTTCAAGCCCCACCATCCAAGTGGACATACGGTAGCACATAGTAACAGGGCCCCTCACGGGCTCGGTTCGATCGCCACGCTTCGGGCACGGCCTCACTTGGCTCGGCTTGAACCACGGATGGTGTGGCCTTCACCTGAACTCACCACGCAGGCGCCGTTCGTCTTGGGAGATTTTCGAAATCCCCTTGTCCTACATACTGAGCAAGCGCAGTACAGGGTGGACACTATTTGACGGGGGACAGAATTCGACACATCACCGGCCTTACCCAGCCATTGTTGTATTTTTGAACCAGTGTTGGCTACCTCGTCCTCCTCCACCGCCGCTTCCACCTACACAGCCACATCCACCGCCACCTCAACCTCCTACTCCATATGGACCTCGTCCTCCTAGGTCAAGATTATAATTTTTATTTTATTTTTTTGTAGCGCACAGATCCTTTCCCCCTTACCTGCCTTTATGTTGTTGGCTCCTCGTAGGAGGGAGAAAGGCACACCGCACTACCAGCCCATACCCTCCTATATAAAGAGGTTGAGCGGTGTACTTGACGGGCCGTGTCCACAGCCGGAGTCAAAACTCCTCCAGAGGATGATTCTCACCTCTACTGTAGGTAGAGGCAAGTCCTTTAATTCCCAGTAAAGTCAATGTCCACACCAGCTGAAATTACAACTCTTATTCTCTCATGGCAAAATAAACTCTACTCGGATAGAAAAGGTTAGAGCAAAGAAACAGGACAGCTTAAGGTGTGGAGGAGGTCCAGGCACAAACGTAGCACATTCACTTCACTGTTTAGGTTTCTCAAACAGTTTTAGGTGCACGGTCTCTGCCACAGACCTTGAGGTTGGTCTCTGCCACAGACTGGGTGTACAAGGCCCCTGCCACGGACCTGGAGAACTTTGGTCTCTGCCACAGACCAGGGTGTATAAGGCCCCTGCCACGGGCCGGGTGAATAAGGCCTCTGATACAGTCAAGATGACCTTGAGCTTCTCCTTCTATGAACCTAGCCCATATCAAGGGGAAGACATCTCTCCAGGGAGTCAACAGACCCTTCCTTCACCGTGACTCCCGCATCGGTCCATCAGAATGATCCTCCCTTCCCTGGAACATGGTCCCCTACACGAGGCGGCACCCTAAGACTCCTCGACCCTTAGCGGACTCCAGACGAAGGCTCTGGACTCCAGGCTTTACTCCCGCACCTAGGCCTCCATACCCAGGGCAGCAGGAACTCCAGGATAGTACCTCACCCCGGGCTAAAGGTACCCGAGATGGAACAGGAACACATGCACCCAGGCCGAAGGCACCTGGGCGTGGACCCCACTGGACATCAGCCCCCAGGCCAAAGGTCTGCCCCTTTTATATGCTCTCCCGGCATGCACAGCAGGTTCCCCGCCCTGCTGTACTACTGCCAAGAGGGGACACAAAAGGCACAGCACTGTATCGGCGGTTCAACCCTAGCCTACCATGGCAGCGCCACCTGTAGGCCGCAGGTAACTGCACACCAATACTGTCCCCCCGAGGACAAAATGGTCCATGAATCCTACAGAATTAGGGTGTTTGAGCCTATTTACCACTCAAACACTTCCCTTAAATTTAGCACCCCGCTACATTTTTATTTCAAAGTATTTTATTTTCCCACTAGCTTATCCATTAAATTGAATGATTTATTCCAGAAAGGGCGTATTCTGGGGCATTCCCACCATATGTGTGGCATCGTGCCGTTGAGTTTCTGAGGTTCTTAATGACTTCCCGTACCTCTTCTGCTGAAAAGGGGGCCTCCAGCATATTTTTTTATTTTTTTTATGTTATTTTAAGTTATTTCCCTATCCACATTTGTTTGCAGAGCACTTGCCATGCTCTTAACAACATTTTGCTGCAATTTGCAGCCCTCTAGCCCTTTCCATTACTTTTTTAGAGCCTTTTTAGTCCTTTGAAGTCCGGGTCCCCATTGACTTCAATGGGGTTTGGGTTCGGGTCCGGGTTCGGGTTAAAGTTCGGTCCTGAACCCGAACTTTTTTCCGAAGTTCGGCCGAACCCGAACATCCAGGTGTCCGCTCAACTCTAATTGTCGGCTCCCGGCAATACATAGAAAAGTAATTGATAAAAAAAAAAAAAAAAATGCGTGGGGGTCCCCCCAAATTCAATTACCAGGCCCTTCAGGTCTGGTATGGATATTAAGGGGAACCCTGCCGCAAATTTAAAAAAAAATGTTTGGGGTTCCCCCCAAATATCCATACCAGGCCCTTCAGGTCTGGTATGGATTTTAAGGGGAACTCCACCCCAAATTAAAAAGAAAATGGCGTGGAGTTCCCCCATGTACCCCTTACCAATTCACATAGGGGGGGCGGGATCTGGGGGTCCCCTTTGTTAAAGGGGTCTTCCAGATTCCGATAAGTCTCCTGCCCGCAGACCCCCACAACCACTGGGAAAGGGTTGTGGGGATGAGGCCCTTGTCGCCCTCAACATGGGGAGGATGTCCCTATGTTGATGGGGACATGTGGCCTGGTACGGTTCAAGGAAGGGGGGTGCTCTCTCGTCCTGCCAGGTTGCGTGCTCGGATAAAGGGTCTGGTATGGATTTTTGGGGGAACTCCACGCCATTTTTTTAAAATTTGGGGTGGAGTTCCCCTTAAAATCCATACCAGACCTGAACGGTCTAGTATGGATATTTGGGGGGAACCCCACGTCATTTTTTTTTTAAATTTGATGCAGGGTTCCCCTTAATATCCATACCAGACCTGAAGGGCCTGGTAATTGAATTTGGGGGGACCCCCACGCATTTTTTTTTTATCAATGACTTTTCTCTGTATTGCCGGGAGCCGACAATTCATGATAGCCGCGAGTGGTTTTAAATGGCTTTTTTTCCCATCAGAAATTACATTTTGTGCAGGGACAGTTTTAAGCAAGGGAAACAAGCGCTGCTTTACAGGCATACTATACACCCCCCCCCCCCCCCAGGTATGAAATTTAAAGGAATATTTCACTTTTTATTGTTTCACTTTATGCATTATTAAAATCACTGCTCCCGAAAAAACTGCAGTTTTTAAAACTTTTTTTTGCCTTGATACATGTCCCCTGGGGCAGGACCCGGGTCCCCAAACCCTTTTTAGGGCAATAACTTGCATATTAGCCTTTATAATTAGCACTTTAGATTTTGAACGTTCGAGTTTATTGTATTTAATAGGGTTCTAAAGTTCACGTGAACTTTAGGTCTGTTCGCAGGTTCTGGTGCGAACCGAACAGGGGGGTGTTCGGCTCATCACTAACCAGGAGGAATGGCCAAATCCAAAAACCAACATGCATCCACGAATACAATAAGTTCATGGGGGTGTGGACTTCAACGACCAAATGCTCGAACCCTACCTTTCCACAAGAGGAACTTACCAGTGGTATAAAAAAGTTTCAATTAATTTTTTTAATTTGGCCATGTTCAACTCCTATGTAATATATCGGAAATCCACTGAAAGACCCAAATCCTTCCTTTTATTCCAGGAGGAAATCATCACTGCCCTTTTATACCCGAACGACCCACCAGAAAACATTAGATCCGATGTGATTAGCCGACTCTCCGAGCACCACTTTCCAGATAAAATCCCTCCCAGACCAACAGGTAAAAAACTTCAGGAAAAATGACAGGTGTGCTCCAGAGGATGAGTGAGAAGAGACACCACTTTTTATTGTGCCCAATGTCCTTCCCAAACAGGCCTCTGCGTAGTTGGCTGTTTCCGCCGTTACCATACCAAACTCAAATATTAGATCATTTCCTGCCATTTACCTTCACACCCCTTATGCCTCTGCTTGCTCTGTAACTGACCCTGGCTTGTTATTCGACCACGCATCTGCCTACCGATTCTGTTTATACCTCTGCCTGATCTGGATCTGACCCTGGACTGTTATTTGACCACTCTTTTGCCTACCAATTCTGTACATACATCTGCCTGATCTGGAACTGACCCTGACTTATTATTCGACCACGCTTCTGCCTACCAATTCTGTACATACCTCTGCCTGATCTTGAACTGACCCTGGACTGTTTGACCATGCTTTTTGCCTGCCTCTTGGACTGATCTTTTACCCTGCCTGTGGACTAGTGGGATTCATAGCACAGGGGTCTCACATATGTGAGGGCCTCAGAATTGTTTTTCTAGATGAAGAAAACAATTGTTTTTGTTTTCTCATTCCTAGATTAGGGTCTAGAGACTCGGAGGCTTCAAAGAGATTTGGGTGGGAGAAGCCTCTACCCCTGTCCCCATTCTGTCCTGAACAAGGCCCTACTTCTGCCTGCTGCCTGTAGGACCTATGCCATCATGCCTCTGCCTGTTGCATGAACTGACCACACCACATGGACCTTCCTACTACCAGGACCAATATTTTGCCACTGCTGACAATCTCTGCCTGCACTGACCCTGGACTGTATATGGACAGTATCCCTGCCTGCTGCCTGGACAATTGTGTATGCCGTTGCTGACCAAGTCCCTGCCTGCTGCCTGGACCAGTGCTATCCTCCTGTGGACATCTGCGCTACTAAAACCACAGGTAATCTTTTGTTTACCCTTTGCTCAGCATAATGTATTTTGGGGTGTAATTCTTGGTATGTGCATGCTATGTGTCCCTAGAACATCTGATGGTGTTCCTTGCATGTTGGGCCTCTGTATGTGGCCAGGCTGTGTAAAAGTCTCACACATGTGGTATCGCCATACTCAGGAGGAGTAGCAGAATGTATTTTGGGGTGTAATTTTTGCTATGTACATGCCATGTATTGGCAATATCTTATAAATGGACAACTTTGCTTAAAAAATAGCTTTTTAATTTTTTTCCAAAAACTTCTGGAAAAAAATGAACCGTTCAAAAGACTCATTATGCCTCATAGATTATACGTTGGGGTGTTAGCTTTCCAAAATGGGGTCACTTTGTGGTCGTTTCCATTGTTTTGGTGCTCCAGGGCCTTCAAAAGTGTAATAGGTGGTTGAGAAATGAGATGTGTAATTTATGCTTCTAGAATGCCTGAAGGTGCTATTTCAATATTAGGCCTCTGTATGTGGCCAGGCTGTGTAAAAGTCTCGCACATTTGGTATCGCCATACTCAGGAGGAGTAGTAAAATGTATTTTGGGGTGTAAGTTTTGCTATGTACATGCTATGTGTTGGCAATATCTTATAAATGGACAACTTTGCCTAAAAAAAATGCGTTTTCATTTTTTTTCACATATTTTCCAAAAACTTCTGGAAAAAAATTAACCGTTCAAAAGACTCATTATGCCTCATAGATTATACGTTGGGGTGTTAGCTTTCCAAAATGGGGTCACTTTGTGGGCGTTTCCATTGTTTTGGTGCTCCAGGGCCTTCAAAAGTGTAATAGGTAGTCAACAAGTTAGATGTGTAATTTATGCTCCTAGAACACCTGATGGTGCTCCCTGCATATTGGGCCTCTCTATGTGGCTAGGCTGTGAAAAAGTCCCACACATGTGGTATCACCATACTCAGGAGAAGTAGCAGAATGTATTTTCAGGCATCATTTGTGGTATACACATGCCATGTGAGAGAAATAACCTATTACAATGACAATTTTGTGGGGGGGGGGAAGAAAAAAAAATATTAATTTTGCAAAGAATTGTGGGAAAAAGTGACAACATCAAAAACCTCACCATGCATCTTACTAAATACCTTGGAATGTCTACTTTCAAAAAGGGGTCATTTGGGGGGTATTTGTACTTTCCTGGCTTGTTCGGGTCGCAAGAAATGAGATAGGCCACCAGTACATCAGGTGTGATAATTTTTTTATGATTTGCATCACAGCTTGTAGACTCTCTAACTTTCACAAAGACCAAAAAATATCCACTAATTTGGGTTATGTTTACCAAAGATATGTAGCAGTATAAAATGTGGCCAAAATTTATGAAGAAAAATTTATAATTTGCAAAATTTTATCGCATAAACTAAGAAAAATTTGTTTTTTTCATTTATAGCGCAAAAAATAAAAAATCCAGAGGTGATCAAATACCACCAAAAGAAAGCTCTGTTTGTATGGAAAAAAGGCCAAAAAAATCATTTGGGTACAGTATTTACATGACTGAGTAATTGTCAGTCAAAGTGTGAGAGCACTGAAAGCTGAAAATTGGTCCGGGTACGAAGGGGGTTTTAGTGCCCAGTAAGCAAGTGGTTAAAAGTCAGCAGCTACAGGAAGTCCCACTCCTACTGAAGCCCCCACTCCCCCCCCCCCCAAAAAAAAAGTTACATGGCAAATGTGGCATGTAAGGGGGCAAGGAGTGGTTTAAGCAGAAGTTCCACTTTTGGGTGGAACTCCGCTTTAAATTGTGATATGTCATCAACAAGGTACTTAGAGTTTGAATCTGGCTAGTATCCAGATATATATCTCATGATTAAAAATCAAAACAATCTGCCTCATAGTTCAGCATACCTTGGTCTCCACAGTCAGCTCCAGTGAAACCTACTCCCAGTTGTGTGCTCCAGGAATGACCACACAAGAAGGAGCAGATATACCCAGGTGGAGGGCTTGATGATTCAATCCCCAATTGAATAATAGGGTACAGCTGATAAGACAAGATGGAAACACTGGTGCCTGATGCCCGGTACACACAGTGAGATTATCGGACGAATGATAGTCCGTTTTGTTTTGCATGATAATCTAACATTGAATCTGATGAGTTTACTAAAGTCACGAAAATTCTCGTACGACAGAATAAAAATTTGAAAGTGATGTCATGTGTTTGAAATGCATTTGTATTGCATTTTCGAAGGACAGCTGCACTGATTAAATGAAAATCGTAGGATCTGGCATCGTACGAAAAAAAAAATTGTGCATGTCTGATCAAATATTATTGGATGAGCTCTCTTGATCGTCTCACGAAAGCTCTGTACTAATGATCAGATTATCGTACGATCGCTCCAAAATCTGTATTTTTCTTACGATTTTCCGATCGTGTGTACCGGGCATAAGTCTGGGCATCCAGCGTCCATCATGGATCCCTCGGCATCAGCACTGAGTGTGGATTATCTCTGATCTCTCTCTGCACTCTGCTATCTGCATGAGTCACTTACAAGACTCTAAGCTGGCACAACAGCCTTGAGGGTGATGACCCCCTCCCCCAGAATACAGGTGACTCAAAAGCTCAGCTCTATATGTTTTTCTATGGCAGTGTGAAGAGAGCGTGTGTCACTTCCCTCCACTCAGCTATCAGAGCTCTGTGCTCTAGCTCTGTAGTATGTGAAACGTCAGATTCCCACCCCCTGCCTGCTAGAGATGAGAAAAATCCTTTAAATCCTTGTATCTGTGTGTTTTAGAAGGCTCTATAGAAGAAATGGCTGCAGATCAACAGGTATAACTAATGTAAAATAATTTGTTTCCACTCTGTGTATCACCTAAGGCCAGTCACTTCACTTTGTACAATATACACAAGTAGCACACGGACCTTTTTTCTTGCCTGGCTCACTTGCAAGTCAAGGCACACCGTGCTATATGCCCATACCCTCCTGTTTGAAGAGGTTAAGTGGTGTTCACAAATTTTGGGTTCTGCAGCGAGTTACCTTCTTCCACTGGTTCTCTTCCCCAGATTATGGGGTCAAGTCTTTATTTCTTCCCCCAAAGAAGCCAATGTCCAGAAACTCTTTAACTCCAACAGAGAGTTTATTTTCTATTTGCTGCGTATTAGACAGTGACAGATGGATGAAAGAAGGAATAAGGGATTAGGTCCAGGCACAACCAGCAACCTTGTCGCCACTCGATACCGAGTGGGTTTAGCTCACCCGGATAGTCCTCTCTCACAGTCCTAGCAGCCGGCGTGGAGCTCAAACAGTTCTGTCACCCTATCCCCTCCAGGGACGGGTGCAGGAGATCCTCTAACCTCTGTAGACTTTAAGAACAGGATAATGCCAATGGGCACTCTACAGGTTAGCTTTCCTGAATAAAGAATCCTTCCCTCTGACAGGTCACCAGGCCTCTCCCGAGACAGCAATCTTCCATTACTCATCTCCTCAGTGGGACCGATCCTCCCCTGGCTTCCTCTCGGTCAGAGCGGGTACCCTCACCCGGGCACCCTGGGACTTCAATAGGCGAACTGTAGACCCAGTTAAAGGTACTGGGCCTACCTGGAACGTTGCAGCATTGGGCCAAAGTCATCGCACCCCGAGGGGCACACCCCTCCGGCTCCTCCACTCTCGACTCCAACTCCTCAAACCCCAACCCCGAAAGATGGCGTCTGCCCCTTATGTACCAACTCCCGGCATGCACAGCAGGCCGCCCACGCCCACTGCACTGCTGCCGAGAGAAGACACCCTAAGGCACAGTAATGCCACCCCTGGCTCAACCCTGACCTGATATGGCAGCGCCACCTACAGACCACAGGGAACCATACACCAGGCAGCATCACATAGGCAGAAGCAAATACCTAGCAATCAAAGTGATCCGAGCCTGGCTACCAACTCAGACCAACCCCTAAATTTAGGCACAAAACACCCCTAAAAAGTAAAGGGCCGCTAAATATGGAAGGGTTTACAACCACTTTAAAGAGAAACGACCACCTCTGATTGACTGATTTATCTTTTCTATGACCTGAATCTTAGGTGACTCTGCGCTAGATCCAAGGTGATTCACATAATTTTTTGCTATGTGCTTTCCTTGTCCTTATGTTGGACACGTAACCTCTCATCCAATCACACAACCATCTGGTTATTCAACCTATTTCTTTTTACTAATTACACAGGGGATAACATATATTACATATCTTGTATGCCAATTTACCCGTTGTTTAATCCTGACAATATCTCAGGTTGAATATGACTTGATAATATGTAGGTCACCTAGGAAGAACAGTGGGAGGACTCACACGTTTACATGCCAGTTGTGCTTAACCAAGTTCGTTTTTGTTTTCCTTAATTGGAATAAGCTAGGCGTTAAGGAACATATTATCATTGGCTCTCTTGTAGATACAAAGCATATCCCTATAGGCAGAACCTCCCCAAAATGAAAATCCTTCTGCAAAATTGGCAAGTACCCGCATATAATTTGTACTAAAGACAACTGATTAAGGCCTGGTTCAGGCCTGGTTCACACTGGGGCGACAAACGCTCCGACATTGGGAGCTCATGTCGCATGACGTGTGAAAATCAATGTTTCCCTATGGGAGCCGTCTTAACTGGTCCGTCACATGTCGGTCCGACTTTGAGAATGCTCCCTGTACTACTTTGGTCCGACTTTGATCCGACTTCAGCCCATTGACTATCATTGAAGTCGGATCAAAGTCGGACCGCAGTCTTGCATGGTCCGACTTTGGCATGTGACTTGTGCTGTACTGCTCTTGAGGGGGAACTCCAGGCCAAATTTTAAATAAAAAACCGGCGTGGGTTCCCCCTCCGGGAGCATACCAGGCCCTTGGGTCTGGTCTGGATTTGAACGGGCACCCCTACGCCAAAAAACGGCGTGGGGGGTCCCCCCAAAATCCAAACCAGACCCTTATCCGAGCACACAACCTGGCAGGCCGCAGGGGAAGAGGGGGGACGAGAGAGCCCTCCCTCCTGAACCGTACCAGGCCGCATGCCCTCAACATGGGGGGTTTGATGCTCTGGGGCAGGGGGGCGACCTGCGGCCCCCCCACCCCAGAGCACCCTGCCCCCATGTTGATGAGGACAGGGCCTCTTCCCGACAACCCTGGCCGTTGGTTGTCGGGGTCTGCGGGCGGGGGGCTTATCGGAATCCGGGAGCCCCCTTCAATAAAAGGGGCCCTCGGATCCCGGCCCCCCCACCCTATGTGAATGAGTATGGGGTACATCGTACCCCTACCCATTCACCTGGTGGAAAAAAATTGCAATAAAAAAACACTACACAGGTTTTTAAAGTAATTTATTATACAGCTCCGGGGGTCTTCTTCCGACTCCGGCGCTCTTCTTCCGACTTCCGGGAGTCTTTTCCGACTTCGGGGGTCTCCGGTGTTGTCTCCGCGCTCTCCGGTTCTTTCTTCCGCCGGGCCTCCGCTAACTTCTTTTTAGCTCTCTTGCTAACGGAGGCCCGGTCTTCCCGTTGTCTCGTCCGGCTCTCCGTTGTCCTTCTGCCGGCCCCTCCACTAACTTCTTTAGCTCTTTCGCTAGTGGAGGGGTCGGTCTTCCCATCGTCGCCGTCGGCTTCTTCTTCCCTCTTCTCCTTCTTGATGTTGACGCGTCGCTTCCTCCCGCTGTAATACTGGCTCTCCGCTCCGCTCCGCATTAATATAGGCTTCCCATGACGTCACAGTCACATGTTCCCATGACGTCACAGTCACATGCTCTGGGGCCATGTGCCCCTGAACATGTGACTGTGACGTCATGAGAAGCCTATATTAATGCGGAGCGGAGAGCCAGTATTACAGCGGGAGGAAGCGACGCGTCAACATCGAGGAGGAGAAGAGGGAAGAAGAAGCCGACGGCGACGACGGGAAGACCGCGCCTCCGTTAGCAAAAGAGCTAAAAAGAAGTTAGCGGAGCACCGGCGAAAGAAAAAACCGGAGAGCGGGAGACGACACCGGAGACCCCCGAAGTCGGAAAAGACCCCCGGAAGTCGGAAGAAGAGCGCCGGAGCTGTGTAATAAATGACCTTAAAAACCTGTGTAGTGTTTTTTTATTGCAATTTTTTCCACCAGGTGAATGGGTAGGGGTACGATGTACCCCATACTCATTCACATAGGGTGGGGGGGCCGGGATCCGGGGGCCCCCTTATTGAAGGGGGCTCCCGGATTCCGATAAGCCCCCCGCCCGCAGACCCCGACAACCAACGGCCAGGGTTGTCGGGAAGAGGCCCTGTCCTCATCAACATGGGGGCAGGGTGCTCTGGGGTGGGGGGGCCACAGGTCGCCCCCCTGCCCCAGAGCACCAAACCCCCATGTTGAGGGCATGCGGCCTGGTACGGTTCAGGAGGGAGGGGGGGCGCTCTCTCGTCCCCCCCTCTTCCCCTGCGGCCTGCCAGGTTGTGTGCTCGGATAAGGGTCTGGTTTGGATTTTGGGTAACCCCCACGCCGTTTTTTCAGCGTAGGGGCGCCCCTTCAAATTCAGACCAGACCCAAGGGCCTGGTATGCCTCTGGAGGGGAACCCATGCCGTTTTTTTTTTTATTTAAAATTTGGCCTGGAGTTCCCCCTCAAGATTCATACCAAACACAGTGCCTGATATTGGCGGGGATCCAAGTCGGATCCCCGTTCATTGAAAGTCGGACATATGTCGGCTTCATGTCGCAGGGCAAAGTCAGATCCAAAGTAGGACGGATGTCGTGTCGCACTAGTGTGAACCCAGCCTCACACTTGTCCGACAAACGCTCCGACATTAGGAGCTCATGTCGCATGACGTGTGAAAATCAATGTTTCCCTATGAGAGCCGTCTTAACTGGTCCGACACAAGTCGGTCCGACATTAAAAATGCTCCCTGTACTACTTCTGTCCGACTTTGATCCTACTTCAGCCCATTGAATATCATTGAAGTTGGATCAAAGTAGGATCCTTGTCCTAACCATCCGACATTTGACATCCGACATGGTGATTACAGCAGCAGTAAAAGGAATTTATCTCACCCTGGGATTGTTTTGATTGGTCAAAGGACAAGTCAGACTAGCACAATGTCGGATCAAAGTAGTATCCTGTTCATGAATGTCGGATGGATGTCGGACCAATGTAGGATCAATGTAGGACTGATGTCGCAGAGCAAAGTAGGATGAAAGTCGGATGAATGTCGTGTCGTATCAGTGTGAACCCAGCCTTATTGGCAGCCTGCTAACATGCACCTGGTCTCATCGCTTCACTCCTGCTATATGACAGCTCATATGCACATGCGGGCCCCCTACCTGGAAGTGTCAGATTGTGTTTATATACGTGATCTGGCGCACAGATGCCTCTTGTAGCAGTAAAACAGCTATAGGGCGGACCTAAAGAAGTTAAAACCTTCCAAAGGGGAACAATTTCTTCTGGCTCGTATGAGCTGGCCTTTGGGTGTAGCCCTTTTAATATGGGCAGAATGACAGCTGCCAGCACGAAGAAGGGAATTACTCAAAGTAGGTTGAGGCCGGGTTCACACTTGTGTGACACGACAGTAGGGATGAGCTGAAAACCCCCCTGTTCGGTATGCACCAGAACCTGCGAACAGACAGAATGTTCGCGTGAACTTTAGAACCCTATTAAATACAATGGACTCGAACGTTCGAAATCTAAAGTGCTAATTATAAAGGCTAATATGCAAGTTATTGTCCTAAAAAGTGTATGGGGACCCGGGTCCTGCCCCAGGGGACATATATCAATGCAAAAAAAAGTTTTAAATATGGAAGTTTTTTCGGGAGCAGTGATTTTAATAATGCTTAAAATGAAAAAATAAAAGTGAAATTGTCCCTTAAATTTCGTACCTGGGGGGTGTGTATAATATGCATGTAAAGTCGCGCTTGTTTCTCGTGCTTAGAACTGTCCCTGCACAAAATGTAATTTCTGAAGGAAAAAAAGTAATTTAAAACTCACTCGCGGCTATTAATGAATTGTCGGCTCCCGGCAATACATAGAAAAGTCATTGATAAAAAAAAGCGTGGGGGGTCCCCCCAAATTTAATTACCAGGCCCTTCAGGTCTGGTATAGATATTAAGGGGAACCCCGCCGCAAATTTAAAAAAAAAATGCGTGCGGTTCCCCCCAAATATCCATACCAGGCCCTTCAGGTCTGGCATGGATTTTAAGGGGAACTCCACCCCAAATAAAAAAAAATGGCGTGGAGTCCCCCCAAAAATCCATACCAGACCCTTATCCGAGCACGCAACCTGGCAGGCCGCAGGAAAAGGGGTTGAACGAGAGAGCGCCCCCCCCCCCTCCTGAACCGTATCAGGCCACATGCCCTCAACATGGGGAGGATGTCCCCATGTTGATGGGGACAAGGGCCTCATCCCCACAACCCTTGCCCGGTGGTTGTGGGGGTCTGCAGGCAGGAGGCTTATCGGAATCTGGAAGACCCCTTTAACAAAGGGGACCCCCAGATCCCGCCCCCCCCATGTGAATTGGTAAGGGGTACATTGTACCCCTACCATTTCATGAAGAAAGTGTAAAAAAATGTTAAAAAAAAACACACAAACACCTTGGAAAAGTCCTTTATTAAAAAAAAAAACATTCCAGCGATGAAATCCAGTGTCTCCCGGCGATCCGATGTCCAGCGCTGTCCGTCATTGGCTGAGCCTGAGCGGACCTGATGGGGAACTTCCTCCACTGTGTAATAAATGAATAGAAGGGGCGAGTCTATACATTTAATAGACATGCGGAGGAAGTTCCCCATCAGGTCCGCTCAGGCTCAGCCAATGACGGACAGCGCTGGACATCGGATCGCCGCGGGACACTGGATTTCATCGCTGGAATGTTTTTTTTTTAATAAAGGACTTTTCCAAGGTGTTTGTGTGTTTTTTTTCTACACTTTCTTCATGAAATGGTAGGGGTACAATGTACCCCTTACCAATTCACATAGGGGGGAGGGATCTGGGGGTCCCCTTTGTTAAAGTGGTCTTCCAGATTCCGATAAGCCCCCTGCCCATAGACCCCCACAATCACCGGGCAAGGGTTGTGGGGATGAGGCCCTTGTCCCCATCAATATGGGGACATCCTCCCCATGTTGAGGGCATGTGGCCTGGTACGGTTCAGGGGGGGAGCGCTTTCTCGCCCCCCCTCTTTTCCTGCGGCCTGCCAGGTTGCGTGCTCGGATAAGGGCCTGGTATGGATATTTGGGGGGAACCGCACACATTATTTTTTTTTAATTTGCGGCGGGGTTCCCCTTAATATCTATACCAGACCTGAAGGGCCTGGTAATTGAATTTGGGGGGACCCCCACCCCTTTTTTTTTATCAATGACTTTTCTATGTATTGCCGGGAGCCGACAATGCAAGTTTTTTTCCTTCAGAAATGACATTTTGTGCAGGGATAGTTCTAAGCACGGGAAACAAGCTCGACTTTACATGCATATTATACACACCCCCCAGGTACGAAATTTAAAGGAATATTTCACTTTTATTGTTTCACTTTAAGCATTATTAAAATCACTGCTCCCAAAAAAACGGCCGTTTTTGAAACTTTTTTTTGCATTGATACATGTCCCGGGTCCCCAAACACTTTTTATGACAATAACTTGCATATAAGCCTTTATAATTAGCACTTTAGATTTCTCCCATAGACTTTTCGAATTTGCCACGAACACCCCAAATTGTTCGCTGTTCGGCGACCGGGCGAACAGGCAATGTTCGAGTCGAACATGAGTTTGAATCGAACTCGAAACTCATCCCTACACGACAGCCATCCTACTTGGGTTCCGAATTTGCCTTGCGACTTGAAGCAGACATACGTCCGACTTTCAATGAACGGGGATCCGACTTGGATCCCTGCCAATACCAGGCACTGTGTTTGGTATGAATCTTGAGGGGGAACTCCACGCCAAATTTTAAATTAAAAAACGGCATGGGTTCCCCTCCAGGAGCATACCAGGCCCTTCGGTCTGGTATGGATTTTAAGGGGAACCCCCTAAGCTGAAAAAAACGGCGTGGGGGTCCCCCTCAAAATCCAAACCAGACCCTTATCCGAGCACCCAACCTGGCAGGCCGCATGAAAATAGGGGGGGACGAGAGAGCTGCCCCCCCTCCCTCCTAAACCATACCAGGCCGCATGCCCTCAACATGGGGGTTTTGGTGCTTTGGGGCAGGGGGGCGACCTGCGGCCCCCCCACCCCAAAGCAATCTACCCCCATGTTGATGGGGACAAGGGCCTCTTCCCGACAACCCTGGCCGTTGGTTGTCAGGGTCTGCGGGCGGAGGGCTAATAAGGGGGCCCCCAGATCCAGGCCCCCCACCCTATGTGAATGAGTATGGGGTACATCGTACCCCTACCCATTCACCTGGTGGAAAAAAATGTCAATAAAAAAACACTACACCGGTTTTTAAAGTAATTTATTACACAGCTCCGGGGGTCTTCTTCCGACTTTGGGGGTCTTCTTCCAACTTCGGGGGTCTCTTCTGACTTCGGGGGTCTCCGGTGTCATCTCCGCACTCTCCGGTTCTTCTCTCGCTCTCTGGTTCGTAGGTCGCCCCCCCCGCCCCAAAGCACCAAAACCCCCATGTTGAGGGCATGCGGCATGGTACGGTTCAGGAGGGAGGGGGCCACTCTCTCGTCCCCCCCTCTTTTCCTGCAGCCTGCCTGGTTGGGTGCTCGGATAAGGGTCTGGTTTGGATTTTGAGGGGGATCCCCACGCCGTTTTTTCGGCTTAGGGGGTTCCCCTTAAAATCCATACCAGACCGAAGGGCCTGGTATGCTCCTGGAGGGGAACCCATGTCGTTTTTTTATTTAAAATGTCGGAGTGTTTGTCGGACAAGTGTGAACCCGGCCTTAATTTTGGTTTAATAAAGCTTTTTGAGATTATCTCTCGCAACCTCTGGTGGCCATCGATTAGGCAGGATGTGTTAGCCTTTGTTCAGGTCTGTGAAGTTTTTGCCAGAAGCAAGGGCAGAACCTCTAAGCCCCCCGGTCTCCTACGTCCTCTACCAATACCAACCTGTCCTTGAACCCATTTATCTATGGACTTTATCACTGACTTGCCTCCGTCCCAGGGATGTTCCACGATCTGGGTGGTGGTAGACAGGTTCAGTAAGATGGCCCACTTTGTTCCGTTTCTGAAACTGCCATCTGCGAAAGAACTGACATCTTTATTCATTAAACATGTTTTCAGGCTCCATGGGGCACCAATTAACATTGTCTCAGACCGTGGCTCTCAGTTTATAGCCCAGTTTTGGAAGGCCCTTTGCTCTCAGCTGGGGAATAAGTTATCGTATTCTTCAGCATATCATCCTGAGACAAATGGCCAAACAGAAAGGACTAATCAGACTCTAGAGAAGATGGTACATTGTCTGATGGCCAATGATGAGGTGGAGTGGGTCAACATCCTTCCATGGGCAGAGTTTGCCTTTAATAATTGTGCCAGCTCATCTACAGGGACCTCTCCTTTCTTCTGTGTTTACGGGTTGCATCCTCGTGTGTGCTCCTTTGATCTTCCACCCTCTGATGTTCCAGATGCCAACACCACGATTGAAAATTTCTCCAAAATCTGGTCCGATGTTAATCATGCTATTTCTCGCTCTGTGCAGGCTTTTAAGAAAATGGTTGACAAGAGGCGCTCAAAGGAACCAGGATATAAAGTTGGTGACAAAGTGTGGCTATCATCTAGGAATCTGTCCCTGCATGTTCCATCTAAAAAACTTGTCCCAAAATTCATCGGGCCCTATGAGATTTCAGAGATTGTTAATCCTGTGTCCTATAGATTAAAACTTCCCCCATCCATGCGCATTCCAAATGTCTTTCATGTTTCATTGTTGAAACCTGTTCATTCCAGCCTCCAAGTAAATGAACCAGAACCTGTGGATGTGTTGGATAGTCTGGAATATGAAGTGGCATTTATTCTTGATTCCAGACAAGTAAGCAATTCCTTACAATATCTCGTTCATTGGAAAGGTTTCGACCCAGAGGATCGATCCAGAGGATCGATCCTGGGTCCCTGATCTTCATGCTGACCGACTTAAGAAGAAGTTCCATCTTCGTTATCCAAGTAAGCCTGGGGGTGCAGGAGCAACCCCTCGAGAAAGGGGGGGTACTGTCAGTACTAGGATCCCTTTAGGACCCAGCACAACTCACCTGACACAGCCTTTGCCTGGGAAACAACAGTGATTGGCCAGCTCACCTTTAAATCACCTGTATCATCCAATCAGTGCTCGTGATAGAGTTACCTTTGTGTGCCACTGTTTGATACAGCTGATATCTGCTCTGTGTATTTCGTGTATGACCCGGCTCGTTTGACCCTGCTTGCTCGCTTCTGATTCGGTACCGTTTGGACTCTGATCTACCTGTGTATGACCCAGCTTGCCTAGACTACGCTTTGCCTGATTCTACTGTAGTACCTTCATCTGCAGCAGTGAACTACAAGTCCCAGCAGACCTGCTCATGGTATGTGCTCTTGTTCTTTAACTCTTTGCATAATCAGCACACCTGCACTGTTACCTGTTATCTGCTCCTAGCCTGACACACAGTATACTGGCAATACACACTCTCGGAACGATTTTGCTCTCAATGTACAGTTACCGCTGTATAGTGTCGTGACATCATCCAGTCCCGTCCCTACACTTTTTATCACAGGATCACGTGACTTCCTCAGGGTATCTAATTGGATGATGTACTGCAGACTCTTATATGTCCATAGATCCATCTGCATTTTGTTAACACCTTCACCATTTTTTGGAGGTACTTATTGTTTATCTGATAGTTTACTCTTCTTCTTGTGGTCTAAACATCATCCGCCTCGTTATAAATCTGGTGGTATATAGTATATATTTTGTTAACATTTAGAGCGCCATTGTAGATCAATTGGAATGATAGTGAAAATTGATCGATGTGTATGTATGTCTATATATTAATAGCGGGATCTTCATAACAAATACGTGAACATATTGGCAACCTATATAAACATATTAGAGAGTGTATACGCTATTACTCTGCATAATTGTATATTAACCACCTCGCGCCCGCCGTACGACTATATACGGCCGCGAGGTGGTTGTTAAATGCCGGGAGGCTGTGTTTATACGGCCTCCGCTAATTTGGCCACTGGGGGGCGCTCGAGCGCCGCCAGGGGCGCACTCACGTGCCCGGCGCGTCACTGCAATGCCGGTGCGCGTGCCTGGCGGCCGCGATGTCCGCCAGGCACCCGCGATCAGCGGTTACACAGACAAGGACATGGATCTGTGTGTGTAAACACACAGATCCATGTCCTGTCAGGGAGAGGGGACCGATGCTGTGTCCCTTGTACATAGGGACACAGATCGGTCACCTCTCCCAGTCAGTCCCCTCCCCCACACAGTAGTAATCACTAATAGGGCACACATTTAACCCCTTCCTCGCCCCCTAGTGTTAACCCCTTCCCTGCCAGTCACATTTATACAGTAATCTGTGCATTTTTATAGCACTGGTCGCTGTATAAATGTGAATGGTCCCAAAATAGTGTCAAAAGTGTCCGATGTGTCCGCCATAATGTCGCAGTCATGAAAAAAATCACTGATCGCCGCCATTACTAGTTAAAAAAAAAATTATAAAAATGCCATAAAACTATCCCCTATTTTGTAAACGCTATAACTTTTGCGCAAACCAATCAATAAACGCCGCTTGCGATTTTTTTTACCAAAAATATGTAGAAGAATACGTATCGGCCTAAACTGAGGGAAAAAAAAATTCCAAAAGAATTGGGATATTTATTATAGCAAAAATCAAAAAATATTGCTTTTTTTTTCAAAATTGTCGCTCTATCTTTGTTTATAGCGCAAACAATAAAAACCGCTGAGGTGATCAAATACCACCAAAAGAAAGCTCTATTTGTGCGAAAAAAAGGACGTCAATTTTGTTTGGGAGCCACGTCGCACGACCGCGCAATTGTCATTCAAAGCGTGACAGTGCTGAAAGCTGAAATTTCGCCTGGGCAGGAAGGGGGTATATGTGCCCGGTAAGGAAGTAGTTAACATATGCACCTGGAAATATTATAAAACTTCCCGAGAATTTTTTTAATATTATGCTATGAAAATGAAGGGAGGGGATCATGCGTTGCTTCAGTATGTCACAGTACATGTTGGCATTCATGGTTCCCTCAATGAACTGTAGCTCCCAAGTGTTGGCAACACTCATGCAGCCCCAGACCATGACACTCCCACCACCATGCTTGACTGTAGGCAAGACACACTTGTCTTTGTACTCCTCACCTGGTTGCTGCCACACACGCTTGACACCATCTGAACCAAATAAGTTTATCTTGGTCTCATCAGACCACAGGACATGTTTCCAGTAATCCATGTCCTTAGTCTGCTTGTCTTCAGAAAACTGGAGGGCTTTCTTGTGCATCATCTTTAGAAAAAGCTTACTTCTGGGACGACAGCCATGCAGACCAATTTGATGCAGTGTGCGGCTGACCTCCCACCCCTTCAACCTCTGCAGAAATGCTGGCAGCACTCATACATATATTTACCAAAGACAACCTCTGGATTTGACGCTGGGCACCTGCATTCAACTTCTTTGATCGACCATGGCGAGGCCTGTTGTGACTGGAACCTGTCCTGGTAAACCGCTGTGGGTCTTGGCAATCTTCTTATAGCCTAGGCCATCTAAATGTAGAGCAACAATTTTTTTTTCAGATCCTCAGAGAGTTCTTTGCCATGAGGTGCCATGTTGAACTTCCAGTCACCAGTATGAGAGAGTGAGAGCGATAACACCAAATTTAACACACCTTCTCCCCATTCACACCTGAGACATTGTAACACTAACGAGTCACATGACACTGGGGTGGGAAAATGTCTAATTGGACCCAATTTTGACATTTTCACCTAGAGGTGTACTCACTTTTGTTTCCAGCGGTTTAGACATGAATGGCTGTTTTTGAGGGGGCAGCAAATTTACACTGTTATACAAGCTGTACACTCACTACTTTACATTGTAGCAAAGTGTCAGCTCTTCAGTGTTATCACATGAAAAGATATAATAAAATATTTACAAAAATGTGAGCGGCGTACTCACTTTTGTGAGATACTGTATATCCCATAGTTTGTAGATGCTATAACTTTTGCGCAAACCAATCAATATACGCTTATTGGGATTTTTTGACCAAAAATATGTAGCAGAATACATATTGGCCTAAATTTATGAAGAAATTTGATTTTAATTGGATATGTTTTATAGCAGAAAGTAATAAATATTTTTGTTTATAGTGCAAAAAAATAAAAAAACGCAGAGGTGATCAAATACCACCAATTTGTAGGCATACATTTTATTTGGGTACAGCGTCACATGACCTTGCAATTATCAGCTAAAGTAACGCAGTGCCGTATCGCAAAAAATGGCCTGGTCATGAAGGGGGGTAAATCTTCCAGAGGTCGAGTGGTTAAAGCAAAATGTAGCTCAACAAAATATTGACATAAGGGGGTGATCCTTGTTCCATTTCAGTGATTCTGTTTTTTCTTTTTCTTTTCTTTTTTCTGACATGTTGGTGTAATATCTTTCACTTGTATGTTATAAGTTGCACTGGTAAATACATCTGGATAAAACAAAAACTGTGTCTGTCTTCATGTCAGGCTGCATAGCAAGAAAATGTGATTCTTTTCTATACCTACTGTACAAATGAAGGTCTGCTTGTAAGCTAGAGACATCCAATAAGGACGTTTTTTCACCACACAGCTTGGTGAAATCTGCAAACACAGAGATGGTAATTTTAAGCCCAACCCTGTTGTAATTATGTAACATAATGTATAGCGCACAGGGCTCAGGCGTAAGTAACATACGACACAGTGGGGGTTATTTACTAAAGGCAAATCCAATTTGCACTACAAAGTGCACTTGGATGTGCAGTCACTGTAAATATAAGGGAAAGATCTGAAATGAGGGGACACTTTGCTGATTTTATCATCCAATCATGTGCAAGCTAAAATCATGTTTTTTATTTTCCTTGCATGTCCCCCTCAGATCTACAGCGACTGCAATTCCAAGTGCACTTTCAGTGCAAAGTGGATTTGCCTTTTTTAAATAACCCCCAGTGTATAGATTACAGCAGTCAGGACAGCCGGCGGTTTTGGCGGCACTGCCCATTGATTTCAATGGGCAGGGGCGCTTTAGGAGCGGTGTATAGACCGCTCCTACAGCGCTGCAAAGATGCGGCTAGCAGGACTTTTTTTAACGTCCTGCCAGCGCACCGCTCCAGTGTGAAAGCCCTCAGGCTTTCACATTGGAGTTAGAGGAGAGGCACTATCAAGGCACTTTGCAGGCGCTATTTTTAGCTTTATAGTGCCTGCAAAGTGCCTCAGTGTAAAAGCAGCCTAATAATGCAGGAGTGAATGGTGCCTGGAGACTTCTGGGCACTGGGAGAGGGTCACAGGCATACTGCCCCTATCATCCACAGCCAGCCAACATATTTTTATGTACAATTTTCCCATCCATTTTACATACTAGATAAAATTAAAAACAAAGATGGCAACTATGTGCTCTACCAGGGCACTACTAAGGCCCCTTTCACACTGGAGCGGGAGGTGCGGTGGCGGTAAAGCGCCACTATTTTTAGCGGCACTTTACCGTCCGAATTACGGCGGTGTTCGGCCGCTAGTGGTGTGGTTTTAACCCCCGCTAGCGGCCGAAAAAGGGTTAATACCGTCCGCAATGCACCTCTGCAGAGGCGCATTGCGGGCAGTATAGCCGCGGTGTCCCATTGCTTTCAATTGGCAGGAGAGGTGGAGGAGCGGTAAAGACACCGCGGCTTCACCACTCCAAAGATGTGGCTAGCAGGACTTTTGGAGCGGTCCTGCTAGCGCACCGCTCCAGTGTGAAAGGGGTCTTAGTAAATGGGTGTAGATGCCATAGATCCCTTTGCTTTGCAGTGTAAAATTCCAAAAGGGTTTGAATCTTAGACCACTTTCACACTGAGGCGCTTTTCCATTAAAATCAATAAATGCTTTCACACTGGGGTAGTGCACTGACAGAGCGGTGAGAAAACACCCCTCTCCATTAAAATTTATTGAAAGCTCTTCAAAAGCGCCTGAAACGCTCTTCAAAAGCGCTCAGTGTTTTACTGGCAGTTTTTCAAGCACCTCAGTGTGAAAGAGGCCTAATGCCCCATACACACGATCGTTTTTCTTGTCATTTTTTTTCTTGCCGTTTTTCACGTCGTTTTTTTTCATGTTTCCTCTCAAGCCTGTCTTGCGTACACACGATCATTTTAAAAAACGATCAAGCAAAGCGCAATGACGTATACCACGTACGACGGCACTATAAAGGGGAAGTTCCATTCGAATGGCGCCACCCTTCATGTTAGTAAAGTTTGTTGAGCAACGATTTGCGCTTTTCAGTCCGTTACTGCGTGACGAATGTGCTATCTCCATTACGAACGCTAGTTTTACCAGAACGAGCGCTCCCGTCTCATACTTGATTCTGAGCATGCGCGGTTTTTTTCACGTCGTTAAAGCATACACACTATCGTTTTTCACGTCGTTAAAAAAAACGACATGAAAAACGACGTGAAAAAAGAGAGCATGTTCGAAATTTTTAATGGCCGTTTTTCACGTCGTTAAAAATGCTCTGGAGCCTACACACGATCATTTTTAATGGCCATTTTTAAATATGGCATTTTTAACGGCATGAAAACCGATCGTGTGTATGGGGCATAAGTGTCAAATGTGCTTTCCTGCTGCATTGATTCCTGGTCTCATGCCACGTACACACAAAATTTTTCCCATTCGACGAGAAAAACGATCGTCTGTGGGCTTTCTGACATTTTTTTCGACGAGAAAAACGTCATTAAAAACGACGAGAAAAATTAGAACATGTTCTAATTTTTCTCGTCGTTTTTTTCGACATGTTTTCCGCGGCAGTGTTTCCCATAGGGAAACACTGCCGCGGAGCCCACACACGGTCGTTTTTTTCGACCAAAAAAAAATTACATTTAAAACGGCCGTGTGTGGGGGGAACAAGCTGTTCCTCGTTTTTAATGTCAATTTTCTCGACGGTGTTTTCACCGTCGAAAAAATCGATCGTGTGTACGCGGCATCAGAATTATCTAGCAGTGAAAGGGAAAGCTATCAATTATCTTTAAGGCCTCTTTCACACTGAGGCGCTTGAAAAACTGCCAGTAAAACAATGAGTGCTTTTGAAGACCTTTTCAGGCGCTTTTGAAGAGCTTTCAATTCATTTCAATGGAGAGGGGTGTATTTTCACCGCTCTGTCAGCGCACTGCCCAGTGTGAAAGCATTCATTGATTTTAATGGAAATAGGTTTTCATAAGCTTTTCAGGCGCTTTTTTTAGCGTGAAAGCGCCTGAAAAGCGCCTCAGTGTGAAAGTGGTCTTAAGCACAAAGAGCAAAGTTCTGGAACACTTGTATCCTATGAGTAGTTAAAAAGAGCTGAGAATCATCATGTGTTGTCAGGACTGATTATTCAGATCCCATCAGTGTAGCATATCAGTGCAGCCCTATCAGTGAGATGCGAGTTCAGCCATACAGTTGTATGGCTGAACTCACATTAGTTTTGCAGGAAAAAAAAGCACAGGGACTTTTTTCCACCGCACTGAAATCGGATCGCATGGGTGTTCTTCCCGCATCATACAAGTGTGAGCCTAGGGTTAATGTGTACTGTTTAAAGAGTTTGCATTGCTTTCACCATGAAGCACTCTGCACATGCACAAATCAACAAACTCATCAAACAGTCCATATTCAGTGAAAATTCATGTACTGCAAAGTTTGCATTGATTTCAGCATGAACACTGCAGTTCATGAACTTTCACTTAATGTGGACTCTTTAATGAGTTTGTAGCACGGATCGCTGTATTGCAATATGATCTGTCAATGACAGATCATATTGCAATACAGTGATCCGTGCTACAAATTTAACAGATTGACATGACATAAGTATTAATTGTACTTGCTGTCCTGGCCGCCATCTGGGGGTTGCCATCGTCCTCGTCTCCCTCTCCCCTATCATCACTAACAGGCCCTGCCCCTGGCCAGGGAGAAGTTGTAATGGCCGTGTGGAGGAGGGTAGGCGGAGCCTCCGCCAGAGCAATAATGTGTAGTCAGTCACCGGCCGCATTGTGGGGACGCCAGGCGCTCCTCACCCCTTGGCCAAGTACGAAATTTTTGACAAAACACCGGCCATCAGGGACAATATAAGTGCAGGAGGCAGCCGCGGGAGCCGGAACTCAGGTGGGCGGCTTTTTTTTGCGCAGAGGGGTTTTTTTTTGTGCAGAAGGCGGCTTTTTTGCCACCCCCCCGCAAAGTGCTGCCCTAGGCCTGGGCCTTGTCGGCCTAGGCCAAAACACAGCACTGCCTGGATCCACCTACTATTCTAAAATGAGGAATACTCCCCTTTTGAATACCCCTTTGTTTTAGTTTTGGAAATACCCATGTCTTCATAGGAAATGTGTATATTCTTCCATTTATACATTTGTTTAACAAACATAGCGTATTTACAAGGCTGGCATTATGGGGGCACACTAGGGAATCACCCATGACCCCCACCCTCACCTTGAGTATAACAAGGTGCGTGCTGTTGAGTTATATAGAAGAAAAAAATTTGCTTATTGCAAACTCATAAGGTGAAGAATAAAACATTATACTGTAATACAAACTAGACTAGCAACACTTAATATTTGAATACAAAAACTGTGAAAAAAAATGTTGTGATGTCCCCTTTAAGACAAGTATCTCATGTTAGTGCAATAACGTTGCATAACGCAAATCAACATCTCATGTGAGGAATCATGTAAATAGATAGGCACTTCCCAAGGGAAACCACAATAATGCAATCAGTAGGGATGAGCCGGACACCCCCCTGGTTCAGTTCGCACCAGAACATGCGAACAGGCAAAAAATTTGTGCGAGCATGCGAACACCGTTAAAGTCTATGGGACATGAACATGAAAAACTAAAAGTGCTCATTCTAAAGGCTTATATGCACGTTATGACAAACCGGATACTGCAAAAAAAAGTTTTAAAAACTACCATTTTTTTCAGGAGCAGTGATTTTAACCACTTTAGCCCCGGAAGAATTTACCCCCTTCCTGACCAGAGCACTTTTTGCGATACGGCACTGCGCCGCTTTAACTGACAATTGCGCGGTCGTGCGACGTTGCACCAAAAAAAAAAATTATTTCCTTTTTTTCCCACAAAAAAAGCTTTATTTTGGTAGCATTTGATCACCTCAGCGGTTTTAATTTTTTGCGCTATAAACAAAAAAAGAGCGACAATTTTGATTTTCTTTTTGCTTTAATATATATCCCCAAAATACAGGTCCTTCTCAAAAAATTAGCATATTGTGATAAAGTTCATTATTTTCTGTAATGTACTGATAAACATTAGACTTTCATATATTTTAGATTCATTACACACAACTGAAGTAGTTCAAGCCTTTTCTTGTTTTAATATTGATGATTTTGGCATACAGCTCATGAAAACCCAAAAATCCTATCTCAAAAAATTAGCATATCATGAAAAGGTTCTCTAAACGAGCTATTAACCTAATCATCTGAATCAACTAATTAACTCTAAACACCTGCAAAAGATTCCTGAGGCTTTTAAAAACTCCCAGCCTGGTTCATTACTCAAAACCGCAATCATGGGTAAGACTGCCGACCTAACTGCTGTCCAGAAGGCCATCATTGACACCCTCAAGCAAGAGGGTAAGACACAGAAAGACATTTCTGAACGAATAGGCTGTTCCCAGAGTGCTGTATCAAGGCACCTCAGTGGGAAGTCTGTGGGAAGGAAAAAGTGTGGCAGAAAACGCTGCACAACGAGAAGAGGTGACCGGACCCTGAAGAAGATTGTGGAGAAGGACCGATTCCAGACCTTGGAGGACCTGCGGAAGCAGTGGACTGAGTCTGGAGTAGAAACATCCAGAGCCACCGTGAACAGGCGTGTGCAGGAAATGGGCTACAGGTGCCGCATTCCCCAGGTCAAGCCACTTTTGAACCAGAAACAGCGGCAGAAGCGCCTGACCTGGGCTACAGAGAAGCAGCACTGGACTGTTGCTCAGTGGTCCAAAGTACTTTTTTCGGATGAAAGCAAATTTTGCATGTCATTCGGAAATCAAGGTGCCAGAGTCTGGAGGAAGACTGGGGAGAGGGAAATGCCAAAATGCCTGAAGTCCAGTGTCAAGTACCCACAGTCAGTGATGGTCTGGGGTGCCATGTCAGCTGCTGGTGTTGGTCCACTGTGTTTTATCAAGGGCAGGGTCAATGCAGCTAGCTATCAGGAGATTTTGGAGCACTTCATGCTTCCATCTGCTGAAAAGCTTTATGGAGATGAAGATTTCATTTTTCAGCACGACCTGGCACCTGCTCACAGTGCCAAAACCACTGGTAAATGGTTTACTGACCATGGTATTACTGTGCTCAATTGGCCTGCCAACTCTCCTGACCTGAACCCCATAGAGAATCTGTGGGATATTGGGAAGAGAAAGTTGAGAGACGCAAGACCCAACACTCTGGATGAGCTTAAGGCTGCTATCGAAGCATCCTGGGCCTCCATAACACCTCAGCAGTGCCACAGGCTGGTTGCCTCCATGCCATGCCGCATTGAAGCAGTCATTTCTGCAAAAGGATTCCCGACCAAGTATTGAGTGCATAACTGAACATAATTATTTGAAGGTTGACTTTTTTTGTATTAAAAACACTTTTCTTTTATTGGTCGGATGAAATATGCTAATTTTTTGAGATAGGATTTTTGGGTTTTCATGAGCTGTATGCCAAAATCATCAATATTAAAACAAGAAAAGGCTTGAACTACTTCAGTTGTGTGTAATGAATCTAAAATATATCAAAGTCTAATGTTTATCAGTACATTACAGAAAATAATGAACTTTATCACAATATGCTAATTTTTTGAGAAGGACCTGTATATATATAAAAAATAAGAATTTTCCTCAGTTTAGGCCGATTTTTTGTAAAAAAAACCGCAATAAGCGTATATCGATTGGTTTGCGCAAAAGTTATAGCGTCTAAAAAATAGGGGATGGATTTATGGCATTTTTTTTTTTTTTTTATTTATTTTTATTAAATTTTTCGACATAGAACATAGAACATCCGGGTCACCATTTACCAGGTGCCCGACATTGCGGCCTCGCAGGGCCCAAACAGACACAAACATAACAGCCTCTTATCTAACCCTGGTCTAAGACCTTATCTCATTACCCCCCCGTCACAGCTCAGTAATCCGGATGAAAAACCGGGAACCCCTGCAATGAAGTCCCACACGCGTATTCAGTTTGTCTTCCTCCCCCTACCATTGTGGACATGTTAATCCAAACATTCTATCCCCACAGTCAAAAGTAACATCAGGAACTTATCTCAACACTATAGTAGTCCAACCTATCCTGCCGTGTTATCCTCCTTGTACCAAGATTTATGGCATTTTTATTATAATTTTTTTTTTATTAGTAATGGCCGCGATCCGCGATTTTTAATGTGACTGCGACATTGCGGCGGACACATTGGACACTTTTGACACAATTTTTATTTTTTAATGTTGGCGGTGGGTTCCCCTTAACCTCTTCAATACACTGTTTTATATATTACACTGCCTGCACTGACTGAATATAGAGTCTACACTGAATGCAGAGTGTATGTATATGTATATGTATATGTGTGTGTGTGTGTGTGTGTGTGTGTGTGTGTATGTATGTATGTATGTATATATATATATATATATAGATATATATATATATATCTATATATATCTATCTCTATCTCTATCAATACACCGCCTGAAGTGTATTATATACTGTACACCACGAATGCACTGTATATATAGTCTACACTGAATGCAGAGTATATATAGATATATACTAGACTGTGTGTGTGTGTGTGTGTGTGTGTGTGTGTATATATATATATATATATATATATATATATATATATGTAGCGGGGTCCCCTTTAAGACTCCCGGAACTACCTTGCCCAGGATCCCTTTCGGCAATGTTCCACCGCAGAGACTCATGGGAGGGGTTATAAAAGGAGGAGGCGAGGCTGGGCTCGGCATCTTTGGGACATGAGACTTCAGTGACTGATCCTCCTGTGCGGATGTGCCGGAGTGCAAGGCCTGAAGCCTGAGGCGTTGCGCAGCACCAAAGAGCCTTCCACCCCACTGCGAGCCTGGGTGGCATCTGACTTCGCTTGTCTACAGCCTTGGTTGGATCGGGGACCCGATCGCTGGAGACACTGTGTGTGTGAGGACACAGTCGGTGGAAGTTCCCGGACTGGGATCGCGTCCGGAGGGGTGAGCGAGTGTATGCTCAGACCATATATACTGATTATTGCTGATGTGCCTATAGACTGCCGTGGCCCACAAGTTTATATCTGATACTCTCACTGGAGACCCATATCAGAGCTGAACTCAGAGGAGTCTTCAGTGAAGTGTTTTGTTTCATCACAATCTCCCCATTGGATTACAAATGTCATTCTGTTTTGTGCACCACCTTTAAAGACTTGCCGGTGAAGAAACCATCATCCCCTATAGACTGAGTTTTAGATATCTGAGCCAGGCCTGGCCAGCTAGTTAGTTAATTTAGTTACTGCGCCACAGGGCGCCTAGTTAACGGTCGCTCACGCGGCGCACCTTTAATGTACATCTAATGCATAGTATGTTCATTGCTGCAGGGCTCTGCAATTTATTACCTGTACACTGTTACCACTGTTAACCTTTTTACCATAAGCTTAAAGTAAATTTGTTACCCTCCATTATTGCCTTGGAGTCTGAGATTTCTAATACAGTATAAGAAATATATTGCTGCCATAACTAACTGTGCCAGTAGGGGGTCGAGTACATTGCCGGGGGTTGGCAGAGCTGTCTTCAGGGCCCAAACTAAATCTGCGGCCTTCTTAGTTGAAGGTATCGCTACACGTGGGGTTCTCGTCCGGGATCCTGATACAGAAATTAAACGCCAGAGGTGCCGGCATGGACCCACAAGGAATAAGGGCGTGGTGCGAAGCGGCTAAGACGGACCCAAGCCAGTCAGTGGTCATTAACCTACCAGGGGAGGAATGGTCAATTGAAATGATAGAGGAGTTAATGAAGTCAGTGACCCCAGATCACACACCGTGGGTGATGGGAATAAAGTCAGACCCAGACATCTCATACCAGTATGCACTAGTGGAGTACTTGGACAGGATGCCTGAGGCTTGTAAGCGCAGCTGTGTACAGACACCAGATAATAGATCCTATAGGTTGGCGCACGCAATTAAGAAGGAGCCATCACCAACGGGATCACCGCAGGCTGCGCCCGTACCCCACCTGAAAGAGGGGATGGGGTGGCGCCTGCACCTGTCACTGCTATATCACCAGAACTGATAAATGCAATAGGGGATCTGCTAACCAAGTGTCAGAAGACGAGCACGGTGCATGTGGAGACTAGCTACCGGAGACTGAAAACTTTCTCAGGGAAGCTCCCTGTCCCTGCAGGGGAAGAAGATTTTGATACCTGGGTGGAGCAGGCATTACAAGCAGTAGAGGCATGGGAGGTGCCTGAAGCGCAGAAGAGGCAACGAGTGATAGAAAGCCTCAAAGGCGCAGCAGCAGAAGCAGTGAAAAATTTTCGGTTTGGGAATGCAGACTGCACGGCTCAAGACTGTCTACATGGAAGAGTTTGGTCAATTGAAAAAGGTGACAGAGATGGTCTACCAATTTGAACATACTTTCCAACAACCGAAGGAGAAACTTTCAGAGTATGTTAGAAGACTGAACAGGTTGCTGTGCAAGATTGTGTTGAAGAAGGGAATGAAGCCCCAAGATACAGATGCGGCAAGAATGAAACAAGTTTTAAAGGGAGCGTTACGCTCGGATCCAGTCTGGCTGCACCTGAAAACCTCAGTCAGGAGGAGGAACGTTACTGACTTATGCTGACTTGATAAAAATCATCAGAGATGAGGAGGCGCTACAACAGGACCAGCAAATGATAAAGACAAATGTTGTACCCGCACAGGTGTTAGTCAATCCAGTGATGACCCCTGAAAGAGACTCAGAGGTAGACACCCTAAAAGCTCAAATGTCCAAGGTGTTAGAGATGTTGACCTCTCTGATGGCAAAAGACCCAGAGGGTCCCAAGAGAGAAGTACCAAGGAAGGAATTATTCCCAATTGCCTCAGCACCCGCATCTTTACAAGAATGGGGAGATATAGTCTGCTTTAACTGTGGAGGAATTGGCCATATTGCAGCTACATGTTCCAGTCCCAAGAAGAAGAAACCAGATAACCGCAAGCCGGTGGGAAACTCCAGAGGGCCCCGGTGAAGGAGTCAACCGGGTGCCCATCACCTTCAGTGAGCTCCAAGCTGAATGCGAAGCAGAAGAAAAGAGGAAATAAAACACCTCAGAAGAAACACAACATTCCTCAACAGAGACACACCCCAGAGAAAGGGGGCAAGACCCCTCAGAAGAGGCACAGCATTCCCCAAAGGGGATGCACACCTAAGAAAAACAATAATGTCCCTCAACGGGTCCCTACACCCATTGAAAGGAGGGAAATCAATGCATACCAGGCTCAAGAAAGATTAAAGTCCAAAGGGAATTGGACGAGAGAGAGTCCGAAAGGAAAGGGTCAGAAGAAGGCGACCCCTGCCAGGCCATATCCGGAGAAGCTAGTAGGCCCATCTCCTATAGTGCCCATTCAAGTGGAGGGAGTCTACACCAGAGCCATCTTGGATACTGGGGCACAAGTGACCCTGTTATACCGAGATTTCTACGATAAGCACTTGAGTCACCTGCCCATCCAGAAGATAGAGGAACTAGAAATATGTGGGATTGGAACCCAGAATTTCCCCTACGATGGCTATCTGCCCGTCAAGATGATCTTTGACCCATCTGTGGCTGGAAAAGCCGAAGTGTTTGACACCCTGGCAGTTGTGTGCCCTTGGCCGCCAGGAGCCAACAAGAGTTCCCTTATAATAGGGACGAACACGGACCTGGTCTGAAGGCTTCTGACCCCTCTAGTGAAAGAGAAGGGGCAAGCGGCCACCAAGATCCACCCCATGCTGAAGACGGCCTACCAACGGCTGGTCCTAGAGCAGAAGACCCCTGGAGAGGGGATAGGGAAGGTGTGGAGACTTGGAAGAGAAGGGGTAGTGTTGCAACCGGGTGAAGTAACCTGTCTCAGAGCCACTGTGAAGCTTACTTGGGAGCAGCCTGGACCCTTTGTCATGTTGGAGTCCGACCCAAGGGAAGAGTCCCCTGGTCTGGAAGTGATACCAGAAGTGATTCCACTGAAGGCTCTGAAGAAGGCCCATTGTAGAGTTCCGGTGAGTGTCAGGAACAATACAGATGACCCCATGGAAATCCCAGCTAGGATGCTGCTGGGCCAGGTGAGCCCTGCGGCCCCTGTTACCCTGTCGGAAGTCAAGGGGATGGGTGAAGGAGGAGATGCTTGGGAGAAGCTATCCATGGAAAACCCGAATCTGCCCAGGGCTTGGAAAGAGAGAGCCAAGGCCCAGTTGACCAGATGGGAGAAGATCTTCTCTAAAGATGAGTTCGATGTGGGGTGTGCAAGGAGTGCCACCCATCGGATCCGCCTCCAAGAAGATAAGCCTTTCAGAGAGAGGGTCAGGCGGGTCCCACTAGCAGATCTGGAGGATCTAAGGGAACAACTTGCAGAACTCAAGAGGACTGGTGTGATACGGGAGTCTAGAAGCCCCTATGCCTCCCCGATAGTGGTGGTCAGGAAGAAGAATGGATCGTTGAGGCTCTGTATTGACTACAGGACTCTTAACAGGAGAACCATACCCGACCAGTACACCACTCCGGATAGAGGATGCCCTACAGAGCTTGTCTGGAGCCAAGTGGTTCAGCGTTATGGATCTCAAGAGCGGATACTATCAGATCCCTATGCACCCAGAAGACAAGGAGAAGACAGCTTTCATAACCCCAGTGGGGTTCTTTGAATTTGACCGGATGCCCCAAGGTCTGTCTGGAGCCCCAGCTACTTTCCAACGTCTCATGGAGAAGACTGTAGGAGACATGAACCTTATTGAAGTCCTTATATACCTGGACGATGTCATTGTCTTTGGAAGAACCCTGGAGGAACACGAGGGGAGGCTGGAAAAAGTCTTGAGGAGACTCAGTGAGGAGGGACTCAAGCTTTCGCCTGAGAAGTGTCGGTTCTACCAGTCTTCTGTGAACTACCTGGGGCACATAGTGTCTGAAGAAGGGGTGGCCACAGACCCTGAGAAATTGGAGGCAGTTACCTTCTGGCCACGACCCACCACAGTAACAGAACTCAGATCCTTTTTAGGGTTCTGCTCCTATTACAGGAGGTTTGTGGAGGGATTCGCCCGAATTGCTAGACCATTGAATGAATTGCTCTAGACTGAGGGAGAAGAGGATGACTCAGGGCCCAGGAAGCCGGGAGAGTCCATCAGAGATCAGTGGAATCAGAAGTGTGAAGAGGCCTTCCAGGCGTTGAAGAAGAGCCTGACCATTGCTTCAGTCTTGGCCTACGCAGACCCAACCAAACCCTATGAACTACACGTAGATGCCAGTCATGACGGTCTGGGAGGAGTACTTTATCAAGAACACGAAGGGCAACAACGGCCTGTTGCCTACGTGAGCAGGAGCCTGATCCCCTCTGAGAAAAACTACCCCACTCACAAGCTGGAATTCCTGGCCCTTAAGTGGGCGGTAGTAGACAAGCTCAAAGACTACCTGTATGGGGCGCAGTTCACTGTGAAGACAGACAACAACCCCCTGACCTACCTATTCACTACGGCAAAGCTGGACGCCACTGGACACAGGTGGCTGGCCGCATTGTCTGGATTCAATTTCAGCCTAAAGTACAGGCCAGGGATTGGGAATCGAGATGCAGACGCTTTGTCCAGAAGATCTCATGGTCCCACCCATGACATGGAAGACTGGACTCAAGTGGCACCGGACGGGGTGCGGGCCCTATGTCAGGGGGCAGAATTGCAAGCCAGAGGGAGCTCAAGGGCGGAAGAGATAGGAGTTACCATGGTAGGAGTCCCCAAACAATACTGTGGAGTAACTCAACTGGAGGAAGACCATCTGCCAAAGCTGTCTAAGAAGGAGCTAAGATGTGACCAATTAGAAGACTCCATGGGGAAATTAGTTCTGGAAGCCCTGGAGAATCAGGATCCAAACAGACTTCTGAGTCACTCCTCAAAGGAAGCTCGCCTGTTGAGGAAAGAGTGGGACAGGTTACAGGTGCATCAGGGAGTGGTCTACTGAAGGGGCCCCTCTGATGACCTGGAGGATAAATGGCAATTGTTTCTTCCGGAAAAACACAGAGAGACTGTTCTGATTGCCTTACATGACAATCATGGCCACTTGGGGCCGGAAAGGACCTTTCAGCTTGTCAGAAGTCGGTTCTATTGGCCCTGCATGAGGGCAGAAGTAGAAGAGTACTGCCATTTGTGTGCACGCTGCATCCAGAGGAAGACTTTACCCCATCAAGCTGCCCCAATGGGCCATCTACAGAGTCAAGGCCCAATGGATCTGGTATGCGTTGATTTCCTCTGCCTCGAACCCGATCTGAGTGGACTAGGAAATGTTCTGGTGATAACCGATCATTTCACCCGGTATGCCCAAGCTTTCCAAACCAAAGATCAGAAGGCTTCCACTGTAGCCAAGGTACTTATGGAGAAGTATTTTGTCCATTATGGGCTGCCCCAGCGACTTCATTTAGATCAAGGAAGGGACTTTGAGAGTCGACTGATCCAGAAACTCCTGGATTCGTTGGGAATCAAGAAGACTCGAACTACACCTTACCACCCACAGGGAGATGCTCAGCCGGAGAGGTTTAACCGAACCTTGCTCAACATGTTGGGGACTCTGGAAAGTGAGAAGAAACAACTTTGGAGCAAACACATAGCAGCTATAGTACATGCTTACAACTGCACCACCAGTGATGCTACAGGCTACTCCCCATATCGACTCATGTTTGGGAGAGAAGCGAGATTACCTGTAGACTTGGCCTTTGGCACCTCTTTAGACCATTCCTCAGCCACATCCCAAAAAGGATATGTGGACAGGCTCAGACACAGCCTGAAAGTAGCCTATGAACAAGCTCAAGCAGCCTCAGATCAAAGGGGAGCTTGAAACAAAAGAAACTTCGACTTGAAGGTCCGGGTACAAGACCTGCAGCCCGGGGACCGAGTACTGCTACGCAATCTGGGGGTCCCTGGAAAACACAAACTTGCAGACCGATGGAGATCTGAACCCTATGTCATCTGTAGGAAGTTGCCGGGCCTACCTGTCTACAAGTTGAAGCCAGAAGGAAAGGTAGGCCCACTGAAGACGTGGCATCGAAACCACCTGCTCCCACTTGCTGAAGCAGTCAGGATACCTCCCGTGAGAGACTCCCCTGAACCAGTTTCTATTCTGGATACCCCCAGGCCAAACACTCGGTCCCAGACCTCTCTGAACTGAAGATACAGAAGCTTCTGAACTCAGTGGAGATGAAGAGAGAGAGCTTGACTGGCTGTGGCCTTCCCCAACTCAAGGAACTTCTGCTATAGATCTTCCAACTACTGAAGACACTATAGATACACAACTGAATGCAGAAGCCGCTGAATTCATCCCATCTAGTCCTTCATTTGATTATTGGGAAGATGCCCGTGATGTTTACCCTGAACAGGACCCTAGAGACACTATGTATCCTTCAGCTCCTGAAGCAGATGTTACAGAGCCTGCCGAGTTGCCTGAGCCTGTTACAGAAGAAGAGCCTGTGGCGCCAGAGCCAGAAACCCCAAGGGAACAAAGGGCTCGCAGAGTGATAAGGCCTCCCAGAAAGTTGACCTACCCACAAATGGGGAAGAGCTCAGAAGATTCTGTGATCACTGCTAGGAGTGTAGAGAATCCGGACCCCTCCACTGTACAGTTGGTAGAGGGCAACCCCCACTCACTCTCTGGCACAGTTTGGCAGGCCACTCAGGATAGTGTGACCTGCAAAAAAGGGAATCCAACCCCTCGGTTTTGGTGGGAATTCCCTTTGCCAACCTCTTATGCAATGTTGTCTGGGGTTGTACGCAGTGTATGCTAAAGTTTCTTTGGGGACCAAAGAATTTAAGTGGGGGGGAGTGTGTAGCGGGGTCCCCTTTAAGACTCCCGGAACTATCTTGCCCAGGATCCCTTTCGGAAATGTTCCACCGCAGAGACTCATGGGAGGGGTTATAAAAGGAGGAGGCGAGGCTGGGCTCGGCCTCTTTGGGACACAAGACTTCAGTCACTGATCCTCCTGTGCGGATGTGCCGGAGTGCAAGGCCTGAAGTCTGAGGCCTTGTGCAGCATCAAAGAGCCTTCCACCCCACTGCGAGCCTGGGTGGCATCTGACTTCGCTTGTCTACAGCCTTGGTTGGATCGGGGACCCGATCGCTGGAGACACTGTGTGTGTGAGGACACAGTCGGTGGAAGTTCCCGGACTGGGATCGCGTCCGGAGGGGTGAGCGAGCGTATTCTCAGACCATATATACTGATTATTGCTGATGTGCCTATAGACTGCCGTGGCCCACAAGTTTATATCTGATACTCTCACTGGAGACCCATTTCAGAGCTGAACTCAGAGGAGTCTTCAGTGAAGTGTTTTGTTTCATCACAATCTTCCCATTGGATTACAAATGTTATTCTGTTTTGTGCACCACCTTTAAAGACTTGCCGGTGAAGAAACCATCATCCCCTATAGACTGAGTTTTAGATATCTGAGCCAGGCCTGGCCAGCTAGTTAGTTCATTTAGTTACTGCGCCACAGGGCGCCTAGTTAACGGTCGCCCACGCGACGCACCTTTAATGTACATCTAATGCATAGTATGTTCATTGCTGCAGGGCTCTGCAATTTATTACCTGTACACTGTTACCACTGTTAACCTTTTTACCATAAGCTTAAAGTAAATTTGTTACCCTCCTTCATTATTGCCTTGGTGTCTGAGATTTCTAATACAGTATAAGAAATATATTGCTGCCATAACTAACTGTGCCAGTAGGGGGTCGAGTACATTGCCGGGGGTTGGCGGAGCTGTCTTCAGGGCTCAAACTAAATCTGCGGCCTTCTTAGTTGAAGGTATCGCTACATATATATATATATATATATATATATATTGGAATACACTGCCTGCACTGACTGTATATAGAGTTTATACTGAATATATAGTCTTTCGGCCAATCCCCAGTTGAAGTCCAATAGTGACGAAACGCGTAGGGGCCGGTGACGTCATCACAAATTCTCTGAATGAGAGGTAGTGCTGCGGAACACACAGGAACCAGAGGAGAGGAATAGAGAAACGCCAGAGCCTATACCGCTGTTACCGCTGTTATTGACATATGATCTTGTAAGTGCAAACTTAACCTTTTAAATAAATAAGCTGGTTTTACATATTACGCTATGGATGCTTCTATTTTTTATATCTGAGCTAAAGGTTGGATGAGGAACCACCGCCACGGAGACCTTAAGGTTGTGGGGAAACCTTATTCCCTGTGCTAGGTGAGACTGTTTCCACACAGTCACGGCCATTTGGTAAGCAGGATATATATCCCTTTCACTTGGGTGTCACACCTGTATCCACTACGCCACTTTTGGGAAGAAGTTTTATTCATCACCTTTTTTGGAAATACCCTAATTTATCTTGGATAGTTTCACTCACTTTTTGTTTGTTTATGTATTTTTTTATGGACTTTATTATCACTTTATGCATATTTTCTTTTTTCCCCTTTTTCACTTATGTTTATTTTTTTAATATTTTCCACACAAGCTGATTCTTGGTTAGAATTTTTGGGCAGAATATTCAATTATTTCTTATCATTTATTCATTAGCGATGCATACCTTTGACCGTTATGATTTTTATAGTTTTTTGTATTTAGCTATATATGCTAGCTGCTATCCTTTAAGTATATCATATACTTTTATACTATCCTACTTACTTCATCTAGCGCAGCGTTAGCCCTAGGGCTCCCCTCTTGAATATATAGTCTACACTGAATGCAGAGTATATATACTGTATGTGTGTAGCCAAGTCCTGGGCCTCTCCAGGCCTAATAGTGACCTAATGTTTTTTTCTCTTAACAGAACTGTGGGAGAGAGGGTTAGGGCCAGGACACCCTTTAGTAGTTGCAATGTTAATTAGCAGACTCAGAGACTTCTATAGGTAGAAAGCCATCTAGGGAAAGGCACCCAGCCGGACACCACATCTGCATGTGTAGAAACACTGTCTCCTATGGCAATAATCATGAACAGTTTCTAACAAAGGTTGTAATGAACTCTTTCACTTCCTCCACAATCTCCTTTTTAGATCTTCACTCAACTGAGCTCCCAGTCTATCACTTAGACCCGCTGATCCACTGCCACTTGATCTCCTGAGCTCTTCCAATCTTCTCACTAAGTATTGTAATAGATTTCTTCCGGGCCCAAAACCAGAATGTATGTTCTATTCTGCCTCTGACCCGAATTCAAAATGTGAATTTATGCATGCAAAAAGGATCACACTGGCACACACTGGTCAGTATGAGCTTTCTCTCATCAACAGGGCTTTATTCAGGGTCACAGCCCCTTATATAAACAAAGTGACATAAGCAAACGACATCACATGTGTGAGTATATTATTGGTTCATCTGTATATGGTCCTTTTTCTGTCGACATCTGTTTTGGCCACAATGCTACATTCCAGGATACATGGGGGCCATCTTTTAGTAGACGATGGGAGGGGCAGAAAGGAGGGGGTAAGGAGTACGGAGTGGATAAAACATCTGTTTGTCATTTAAGGAAACTTACTCCTGTCTGGTTATAAGATTACTAAGTATATATATATATATATATATATATATATATATATATATATATATATCGCAACAAGAAAGAAAAGAAACAATAAAAATAATAAAGAAGAAAAGAAAAGAACAATATTTGAGTGGTTAAAAGAAACATAACATAGACATAACAGTCATTTTATCAACTCCATCACAGTCCCCCCTTAAAATGACTATTTTATCAGTACTGTCCCTATGCTGTATGGCCTTACTTGGCCCTCCCGACATCAGGATCTTTTTTGTATTTCGCATAGAAGTCAGACGTGGCTTGCCCAGTGTCCTCTTTCGACGAAATGGTCAGGAGAACAGTCAAGTACTATTCTTTCCCTTATCATTTGAGAATGTTGTATGTATTATTAACAGGCAAGGACTGCAATGGAGCATACAGTCCCTCTTCCTCCTCCTTCATTGGATCTCTAATATCACCCAAATTCAAAAAGGTAGAGGTTACCTCTTCAGCTGCCTTTCCTAACAGCTTCTTCATGCAGGGCAGAATACAGCAAACCACTATCACAACTAATGTAAGCACCACCAAAATTGCTATGCCTATTTGAGTACAAATGCGTTGCCACCCACTCATCCACCCAAAATACTGATCCCAGGGATCGGTCAGCCCCGAATTTCTTTTTAACTCTTTGGAGAGATCCTCTATTTTTTTTAATGGCCAAGGTTACCTTACCATTTGGGCTTGTATTGTCCGGAATGTAATTACAACATGTACTTGTCCCAGGTAACATTTTACACACACCCCCCTTCTCAGCTAAAATCATATCTAAGGCCATACGATTTTGGAAAGTCATTTGTGATGTGGCCTCTAGTTGTTCAGCTACACCCTGGAGTGCATCCCTCGTATAATTAACAAACCTCTGTTGGTTATAGTAGATATAATTAATCCAATCTACATTCTTATTTACAGTGATTATGAGAATCGGGGACTCAAAACCTGCCTTTACTTGGTCTCGGGCTTTAAACTCATCTGGTACCCCCCTTGGGACTCCTATGGCATCTATATATACATGGGGGTCAAAACTACCAGCTGGGGCACTTTTGCGCTTCCTGCTGTATTCGGTTGAGTACTCCCCTTGTGCTATTGGGTCACCTCCCGAAAAGATGTGCAGGGGCATTATGACTTTGGCAAGTGCACATTCCCCTGTCCATTGGTCTGTTAACTTAGTCCTAATCTTCATGTCCCCACAGATCCAATACACGTCTCCCAAAGATTGAGTTTGATTCTGCACCAGATCTGTGGATACACTGCTGTAGGAGGCACAGTATCCCATAGAGAAGTTCCCCAAGAACTTCCCTGTTCCCTGGTAGTTCCCATAACATGTGTGTATGATGAATTATACCAGAATTGTGTTAAACCATCTACTTGTTTGATAGCCACCTCCTGTGTGTGTACAGTTGCTATAAGAAAAAAGATATATAGTTTCATTCTGATGCGGGTGGTGCACGGTCCTCAGGAACTGGAGCCTTTTTGCAGTGGGAAGCGTGTATCCAAGTGTTCTTTCCGGCCAACTTAACTGAAGTGGCTGTTGTTAGCAACACTTGGAATGGACCATCATATCTTGGCTCCAGGGAATGTTTTTGGAGGAACTTCTTAACCATCACCCAGTCACCAGGAAGTATGCTGTGAGTACCGGTATCTAGATCAGGATCTGGAATGGAAGAAAATGACATGATGGGCCTCCTCTGGCAACTGGGTTCAGGTGGGCTTAATAGTAGCTGATGGGGCGGTTATGGAGTCCATGACTTTGTGTCAACACCCCTGAGGCGTGGCCCTGTGTCTCAGATATGAACAGGCGAAAGGGCTTTCCATAATCAGGGAGACCAAGTGCAGGAGCAGTGCTGATTACTTTTTCAAAAGGTGTGGTTAGTGAGCGCTTCTTCGGACAGCGCAAAGGGGTCACATTGCAGGTTGTCATAAAGGGGTTGCATGAGAAGGGAATCCACAGGTATCCAGGCTCTGCAGTGTGAGATCAGTCCCAAAAATGCATGTAGGGCCTTAGCATTACCGGGGGGGGGGAGGGCGGAATGGCCTGGATGGCTTCAGCTCGTTGTTGTGTCATTCGCTAAATCTATGACAGTGAAAAACTTTGCAGACGGGGGCACCCCTGACAGAAGTGTGTGGATTCGGGACAAGCGGTGTCTCCAAAATTGTGGCCTCGTTCACTGCTCTATGGTCCTGTACTAGCCGGTATTTATCCGGTTGGCCCTTGGGAGTCTGCTTCTTAACTGGAAACAGAGGGGTATTGCACGGGGAAGTACAGCGTATCAAGGCACCATTCCCCAGCAAGACTTTTATCTGCTCTGTAATCGCCTGAGTCTGGATCGGTTTGAGTGGGTATTGGGCCCTTCTGGGAAGAACAGCCCTTGGTTTTAGAAGGACCACTACCGGGGGGGGGGGTGAAAATCTTCCTACATCCTCCAGACTGGTGGACCAGAGGTGGGACGGTATTTAGTCAAGGAAATATTCCGGGATAGGGGTAGGTGAGTCCTGCAGTGTCATCAGTATGGGGAGGGAAAACAATGCTGACGTGTCTCCCTCACTCAGGGCAGTGGATACGGAGATGGACCCATCTGCATTATATGAGATAGAGGCCTGAAGCCTGGAAAGAACATCTGCCCCAAGTAGAGTGACGGGGTCCTGACACTGGAGCATGTTGGGCAAAGGCAGCAGATGATTGGGTTACTGAACCTGGTATTGAAGGCATCACTGGGGCAATGACCGGTGGGCAGTAAAAGCTGCCATCTGCATTCAATACTGGGCACAGGGGGTAGAGGGGTTGGGATGGGTGGGATGGTGAGGCTGTCGGAAGGCCTGTTTGCAAGGGGAGGGACTTCCGTAGCAGGTCATCTGACTTATAACTGCATTCGGGGGCAGAGCACAGGGCGGTCAGGGTGTGGGAGTTCCGGACCTCCCACATTTCTCACACGCCCACTTGGGGCCACCATCATAGGGTGGGGGCAGGCTTTTTCCTTTATGATATACATACATTAATCCCTCCTTGTTCTGTATTTCCTGTAACTTTCATTAATTTTTTCCATCCTTTCACATTTTGTTCCCCTTCCTGCTGTAGCACTAGGTCATAGGCTAAGCTGCCCTCTGCCGGTCTAGCGAGATGTTGTCCCATTCTTACCCCTTCCCTTATTTCTTTTCCATCTCTGTTATGGGGCAGGATCCACCCTCCCCAACTTGCAACTCTGTCCTGTGAAGAATTTTAAATAGCAACTTAGCTGAGGCTCAACTTAAAAGTAAGCTCCAAATATAAGTAGGCTGAGGTACTAAGAACTCCAGTCTTCCTAATCAAAAGTTACACCCAGGTTTAAAATCAGTTGTAGGCTAGCTGGGGTGTTAAACATTTAAACGTCTGTAAAAAGAAACAGCAGCAGCAGAGCAATTTTAAAAACCATTGCTTCTTTTTTTTTTTTTCTTAAAAGGAGCACTAGCCCCTCCTTTACAAAAAGGTGGGAGGGGGAGTGGAGGAGGCAGAGTGAGTCTCGCCCTTCCTTTACAAAAGTGGGAGGAGACTGATTTTTTCTTTGCAGCCAATGCCGGGAGAAAGCTGACAAGCTGGGCTTCGGAATGTTTTTCAGTGTAAAACAAAAGGGTGGTGGTCCAGCCTGCTCCCTGCTCCTGTCCCAAAAAATTAACTTTAGGATTCACACTTTAATGGACATTGACTGTAAATACTTTAACCCCATCCACCTTCATGCAACAACATTAATCCACAAACACAGTGTAAAACATGACATACATACTATTTCAGCCCTTCTGTCTGTATGGAGGTAATATATCCCCGAACCTTCCTGGTTCGGATTCTCCCACTCTCACAATAGTGATGTGTATTTATACATATATATATATATATGTATTTTGATGCCCTCTCTCAATCAGGTCCATTAGACTTAACAAGGAATCCCTGTGTCTATATATATATATATATATATATATATATATATATATATATATATATATATATATATTCAATTTATATATATATATATATATATATATATATATATATATATATATATATATATATATATATATTCAATTTATTTCCGGACACCCACACTGAACCAATACCTTTTTTACAGGGGCTGGCAAGGTGACTGTGTCTCTATTTATTTCAGTACACCCTCTTTGAACCAGTATCTTTGTACAAGGGCTGGCAAGGTAACTGTGTCACCCCCTTCTCATACAGACATCTGCTGAAATAGCCACATTCAAGTCAAAACAGATCATATACAGTGCCTTGCGAAAGTATTCGCCCCCCTTAAACTTTTCATCCTTTTGCCACATTTCAGGCTTCAAACATAAAGATATAAAATTTTAATTTTTTGTGAAGAATCATCAACAAGTGGGACACAATTGTGAAGTCGAACGAAATCTATTGGATTTTTGAAACTTTTTTAACTAAGAAAAAAATGAAAAGTGGGGCGTTCAAAATTATTCGGCCCCCCTTGCGTTAATACTTTGTAGAGCCACCTTTTGCTGCGATTACAGCTGCAAGTCGCTTGGGGTATGTCTCTATCAGTTTTGCACATCGAGAGACTGAAATTCTTGCCCATTCTTCCTTGCAAAACAGCTCGAGCTCAGTGAGGTTGGATGGAGAGCGTTTGTGAACAGCAGTTTTCAGCTCTTTCCACAGATTCTCGATTGGATTCAGGTCTGGACTTTGACTTGGCCATTCTAACACCTGGATACGTTTATTTGTGAACCATTTGTAGATTTTGTAGATTTTGCTGTATGTTTGGGATCATTGTCTTGTTGGAAGATAAATCTCCGTCCCAGTCTCAGGTCTTTTGCAGACTCCAACAGGTTTTCATCCAGAATGGTCCTGTATTTGGCTGCATCCATCTTCCCCTCAATTTTAACCATCTTCCCTGTCCCTGCTGAAGAAAAGCAGGCCCAAACCATGATGCTGCCACCACCATGTTTGACAGTGGGGATGGTGTGTTGAGGGTGATGAGCTGTGTTGCTTTTACACCAAACATATCGTTTTGCATTGTGGCCAAAAAGTTTGATTTTGGTTTCATCGGACCAGAGCACCTTCTTCCACATGTTGGGTGTGTCTCCCAGGTGGCTTGTGGCAAACTTTAGTCGAGACTTTTTATGGATATCTTTGAGAAATGGCTTTCTTCTTGCCACTCTTCCATAAAGGCCAGATTTGTGCAGTGTACGACTGATTGTTGTCCTGTGGACAGACTCTCCCACCTCAGCTGTAGTTCTCTGCAGTTCATCCAGAGTGATCATGGGCCTCTTGGCTGCATCTCTGATCAGTCTTCTCCTTGTCTGAGCTGAAAGTTTAGAGGGACAGCCAGGTCTTGGTAGATTTGCAGTGGTCTGATACTCCTTCCATTTCAAAATGATCGCTTGCACAGTGCTCCTTGGGATGTTTAAAGCTTGGGAAATCTTTTTGTATCCAAATCCGGCTTTAAACTTCTCCACAACAGTATTACGGACCTGCCTGGTGTGTTCCTTGGTCTTCATGATGCTCTCTGCGCTTTCAACAGAACCCTGAGACTATCACAGAGCAGGTGCATTTATACAGAGACTTGATTACACACAGGTGGATTCTATTTATCACCATCAGTCATTTAGGACAACATTGGATCATTAAGAGATCCTCGCTGAACTTCTGTAGTGAGTTTGCTGCACTGAAAGTAAAGGGGCTGAATAATTTTGCACGCACCACTTTTCAGTTTTTTATTTGCTAAAAAAGTTTAAAATATCCAATAGATTTCGTTCCACTTCACAATTGTGTCCCACTTGTTGGTGATTCTTCACAAAAAATTAAAATTTTATATCTTTATGTTTGAAGCCTGAAATGTGGCAAAAGGATGAAAAGTTCAAGGGGGCCGAATACTTTCGCAAGGCACTGTAACATAACAGAAAATATCAGCCGGCAGAATAGGTCGACAGGTCCTTATTAAATCGGCCCTGGACAAGAATTTACCCGTCTTTGGCGGTCTGGAGGAGCAGACTGACCGAGAGCGAAAGGGAGGGTGACCGAGCCGGAATCACACAGGTAAGGAATATAACACTCTTCTCTTACTGTGTTTCAAAGTTGATCAGGCCTCGTTCCGTCAGTCACGCCTCAATTTGCTAGCAGTTCTCTGGGTCGGCTGCATCCAGACCACAATCCAGAGTCCACGTTGGGTAGCCAAAATGTAATAGATTCCTTCTGGCCCAAAACCAGAATGTATGTTCTATTCTGCCTCTGACCCGAATTCAAAATGATGTGAATGCATGCATGCAAAATAGATCACACTGGCACACACTGGTCAGTATGAGCTTTCTCTCAACAGGGCTTTATTCAGGGTCACAGCCTATAGTACAGTTTATATAAACAAAGTGACATAAGCAAACGTCATCACATGTGTGAGTATATTATTGGTTCATCTGTATATGGTCCTCTTCCTGTTGACATCTGTTTTGGACATGATGCTACATTCCAGGATACACGGGGGCCATCTTTTAGTAGACAATGGGATGGGCATAAAGGAGGGGGTAAGGAGTACAGAGTGGATAAAACATTTGTCATTTAAGGAAACTTACTGCTGGCTGGTTATAAGATTACTAAGTATATATATATATATATATATATATATATATATATATATATATATATATATATATATATATCGCAACAAGAAAGAAAATAAACAATAAAAATAATAAAGAAGAAAAGAAAATAACAATATTTGAGTGGTTAAAAGAGACATAACATAGACATAACATCAACAAAGTCATTTTATCAACTCCATCACAGTATCTTCCCCAAGCGTCAACCCGTGTCCCTGCTGGGTCCCTAGCTTTGCACTCAGATACTCCTCAAGCATCACCCCACTGGCCTGCTCGGTCCCTGGCTTGGCACACAAGACTGCTTTGCAAGCGTCACCTCCGCTGGCTGGGTCTCTGGCTTGACACCTGCTGAAGTTTCCAAATTCTTCACCATTCCTGGTTGGTAAAATTACTGCTCTGGTACTTGCTTCAGCTACTCACAGGGGTCCCTGGTAATAAGGTGGATCGTCCCTTAGTGGCAACAGCTCCCCCTATACCTCCAACCATGACAGGTTCTCCTGTTGGCAGAACCGTTACTTCTGGTTGGACTGCAAGCCACAGTCCCAACCCTACGCTGCTCTCTTGCTTCTCGATTGGCCCTCAGATAGCCTAGCAGCCAGATGTCCCCTTGATAGGCCTCAGGCTCTGGCCTAGCAGCCCGGGGCAGCACAAAACAAGTCCACCCAGACAGCCGTCCAGGTGGCACAGAACCCCGATCCCTTGACCTCACCCAAATAAATAGACTCTCCCAGCAGGCCAATGGACCCAAGAAAATCCCCGCCCACTGGCTGAGACACCCCATCTATTGATAATCTGTCCTTGCATTGCCCAGAATTATGGTGAAATCAATTGACCTCCTATCAATCGGCCAAGGCAACTATCACTTGGCAGGTAAGTTTGTTAGCAACCCTGCCTAAACATCAGGGTGCTACATCCTCCCCCTTCTAACAAAACTATGTCTCAGAGTTTGCAGGAAAAAAATAATTTGAGCTCTTCAAGCCTGAGAGCGAATGTCCCGGCAAAAACTGGAATGTGTGGGGAAACAGGAAATGAATAATAATAACAAGTAATGCACATGGCATACCACATGAAATAAACATGTGTAACACTTACATTAGCGAATGGTAGTTTACACAGGGTGGATAAATATCAGACATTATATATACAATTTAACGTGTGGTGTACCACCCAATTGGTTAAGGGAAAACATATCAACAATAGCCTTATATCCTAACTATCTATCTAATATATACAGTAATAAAGAGAATGAATATTTTGGCATTATTATCCATGTTGGGTCACTGCCTCTCCTTGTCCAAGGAAAGACACAATGGTGCAGGAACACCTGAAAGAGAAAATAAACAGCAATGCAAATGCATCCTATCCCTGTGACAATAGAGTGCAATATGTACATAAGTGAACCTTAAGTTGTTAATTGTCCTCAGCCGAGAACAGCATAGCAGTATAAATACACCCTATAACATGTCTAAACTATATACATATGAATGAAAGTGGGCCCCATTCTCATCCAAGGATGCCACCCCCTTTCATAATTATCCTACAAACTTTCTTAGCATGTACTATAGATGAACACATAATATAAACGAGGGCTCGCTCAGGCTGGCACTTCTCACACCAACTGGTGGCCATATGCGACACTGGGCAGACCATTATTCAGTGCACATGGTAAGAACTTTTATCCCCTTTCTTACCATAGCCTATTCTATCTAGCTAACTAACACCCCAGTGTCTTTTAATCGTCAGAGTCCATCGATATTATCACTTGGGTGAAACACATTTCCCAGCAGTTTCCCTTCTTCTTAGGGATAACTCCGGAGATGAGTGGCACAGCTGTGATCAGGCATTAAGCAGCCAGGCCATGGTGCAAGGGACCGCACTCCAGAACACAGGTCCCCTTGCAAAGGCAGTCTCAGTCTATCCACATGACAGCCGGGGACTGAGAAAGATCTCCTCATCAATTGAAAGAACAACCTGCAGAACATCACGTTTCAAAATGAAACCACACTGGCAATTCCACAGTACTGGCCAGCGGGACTCAAGTGGGCACTCCTGTGTATCTGCCGGCAGCATTCAGTCCAGCACAATTTTAGCAGTACAGCCAACAGGACTGTTCTCCACTAGCAATAACCTCTGTGCAGGGGTGAAGTGGCTTCCAGCACAGCGTCCTTAACTCCACAGAGCACACATTTGTAATCCACAAGATTTGGTGAACAGGAATAGTTCCGTAGTATTTACCAGTAATACCTGGGATCTGGCAACTTCAAATCCTCTCCTCTGGTATTTACGGTGATAATAAAGCATTGAATATCTTTCTCGCGTTAACATTATCTGAGTTACTTCAACAGTCACATTCATGAACAAGCAACAGTGGGATTCTTTGACCCTGATTGTGGGCCATATGCAACAACGAATCCCTCTTTAAAGAACAATTTTGGGCGTTGATGTCTTTGGCAATTCTGCCGACAGCAACCGTACTTTCCTTCTCTCAGCATTGGGGTACAATGACAGTACAATTTTGACATTCTGTTATCCGATATATCCCAATAATTTTACACGACCGTCTTTTTACTCACCCCACACATTTCCTACTCCCTCCTGGCGTCCCAGCCTAGGGCACCTTTGGGGCAGAACACGAGATCGTCCACCCTTCTTTGTGTGAGATGAGCGCATGTATTGAGACAGACAAATGAGGATCGGAGGGTTACCATCCTCGGTACTGGTAATACTCAGGGTGGCAGTTGAGACAGGCACTTGAATTTCCTTAGGCGGAAGACAGGGTGCTGGTACAACTTGCTCTGGACTAGCAGCTGCTATAGGCAGCTCAGAGTGAACGGTGGCAGCGTTAACTGACACTTCCACCGCAGTCTCTGTAGAATCACCGGACGGAGTGTGTTCCGATGGAGAAGAATCTGTCCAGGCAGGAATGGACCTACCAGAGTCGGCAGCAGCAGTCCTGGACATAGGTTCCTCCACAGTGGCGTACCCGTGAGCCCAGTCCGCCCTCATCACTTGCGACTTTAGTGGTGGTCTGGCAGCCACCAGTAGTAGTTCTCCACAGTGGTAGCACCAACTCCAAGGGCGCAAGAGTACAGAAAACCTTGAACATCGTCGGCAAACAATCACCATGGCTGAAGAACTTTTGAGAGATATACAATGTGATCTTCCCTATTGGCACTATCTGAATACCCGTATCAGTAATCGTCTCTCCAGAGGCAAAGAAACTGGCAATTTCCCATGGATCAGATTCAGACGATATTAGATGGGGACCCCAAACCTAGGAGCTCCCAGATGTGCCATATTTCCTTTGAGGCCACAAGGTTTTAGCATGCGGACCCAAGATGGCGACACAAACAGCAATGAGTCCTCCTCTGCAGAGAGGGGGCTCCTCCCCCTGCCAACGGATTGGTGCAGATACTTTCTGGAAACTTGAGCACCTGCCCCTTTGCTTCTGTGGTGCGCCAAATCTGTAATGGAGTCTGTTTTAACCCTAGCAGCACTGGCAGGAAGTGTCAAAAGACCAGGCTGGTACTCTCCCTTGAGCAATGAGACTTGTTCTTCCCCACGTTGTTAGAATGCATAATAACAGTCTATAAGAAGTAGAGATGTTATTTACCACTTTCCCATGGAGCCAGACGAAATCCCGATGGAGCTGTAGCCGGTTGCTATGGGCGACTGCTGCAAGGATAACGCCTTTGCCCCACCTTGGGCGCCAAATGTAGCCAAGTCCCGGGCCTCTCCAGGTCTAATGGTGACCTCCAGAGTCAGGGACAGCCGACATCCTTCTATGTAGAGTGGGTTACAATGTAAGGTAGATTAATGGGCGCCACTTCTTGAATGCAAAGAGATTTATTTTCTGTTAACAGAACTGTGGGAGAGAGGGTTTTAGTAGTTGCAATGTTAATTAGCAGACTCCGAGACTTCTATAGGTAGACAGCCATGCAGGGAAAGGCACCCAGCCGAACAGCACATCTGCATGTTTAGACACGCTATGGCAACGATCTTGAACAGTTTCTAACAAAGGTTGTAATGAACTCTTTCACTTCCTCCACAATCTCCTTTTTAGATCTTCTCTCAACTGAGCTTCCAGTCTATCACACAGACCTGCTGATCCACTGCCACTGGATCTTCTGAGCTTTTCCAAACTTCTCACTGAGTATCTTCCTCAAGCGTCACCCCTGCGTCTCTGCTGGGTCCCTAGCTTGGCACTCACAGATACTCCTCAAGCATCACCCCACTGGCCTGCTCGGTCCCTGGCTTGGCACACAAGACTGCTTTGCAAGCGTCACCTCCGCTGGCTGGGTCCCTGGCTTGACACCTGCTGAAGTTTCCAATTCTTCACCGTTCCCGGTTGGTGAGATTACTGCTCTGGTACTTGCTTCAGCTACTCACAGTGGTCCCTGGTAGTAAGGTGGATTGTCCCTTAGTGGCAACAGCTTTGATAGGCCTCAGGTTCTGGCCTAGCAGCTCGGAGCAGGACAACACACGTCCTCCCAGACAGCCGTCCAGGTTGCACAGAACCCTAAACACCTTACCTCACATAAATAGGCTGTCCCAGGAGGCCAAGGGACCCAATAAAATCCCTGCCCATTGGCTGAGACACCCCATATATTCCTAATCTGTCCTTGCATTGCCCTTGTCTTATCTAATGCCACCAGACACCCGGCCATCTAGTGACAGAAGAGAGGAAGTACAGCAATTCCAGAATTAGGGTGAAATTAATTGACCGCCTATCAATCAGCCAAGGCAACTATCACTTGGCAGGTAAATTTGTTAGCAACCCTGCCTAAACATCAGGGTGATACATAGCCTTCTTAGAAATTCTTCTCCTTCCCTATATGTAATTTATTTTATGTATACATTTTTCTTGTTTTCTCTTTTTTGTTTCCCTTTCATGGAAATATATTATAATTTTTCATAAATTTTCTGCTGACACATACAGTTTATAAAGTGCTGATTCTTAATACAATATATGTTTAATTAAATTGTGTAATATATGTTTTTTATTTGAAAACATTGTTGGTATATATTTATTATCGTTATTGTACTATTATAAAAAAAAATTCTATGACTTTCAGGCAAAAATCTCCAGAACCTTACACTCAGACGCAGTACAGTGACTGACATAAGTGGATTGCAGATTCACTGTCTGGATACTGGGAGTAATCCAGGCCATCCGTTCCACACTGTCCCTAGTGGAAGGGCATCCCTTATCCAAAATGGTGGTCCTGACACCGACCCGGGATCTGCACGGCATTTGGCCTTTTTGTATGTCATTTCCGGTTTGTATGCACTGGGTCCATCTAATCCTTGTCCGATGGGATCTGCCCCTGCTATTTCCCATATGCATGGGCACTGAGGTCCATATGGTGGAGCGTCTTCACGTATCCACCGTTTAGGACAATGCGCATGCATCTTCCGACGCGTGCGCCCCCACGTGACCTGATTGATGACGCCAGACGCTCTACCAGCGTCGGTGTTTTGGACTTCCCAGGACGCAGATAAAAGCAGGCGCAACAGCTAACAGTCAGCTGTGTGCTGCCTGGAGGACACATCCTCAATACATCTCCCCGGCATGTGAAAGTAAGTAGATGATCGAATCTCTCTCATGATGCTGTGCAAGACCTTTTCTTTCAAACTTAATTCTTACGATATTATTATTACTTTGCAGATCTTCCCCTATTAGGGAAATCTGCTTCATTTAGGCATTTGGACACTCTGCTTACCTCGGTCACATTATCTGGTAATAGACCGTTTAACATGGTAATTAAATACCCGTTTATTTATTTCATCACTTCTTTCACTTCTTTGTTTCTTATTTCATTTTACTTAATTGTAGGTGTTGTTTCCCTTCCCTCTTCCAGACCTCCCCCCTCAAACTCCCCTCCCCCCTCCTTTCCCTTTCTCTCCCTCCCCCCCCTTTCTCTTCCTCTCCCCCCCTCCCCTCCCCCCTCCCCGCTCTTTCCCCTGCCCTTTCCCTTTTCTTCCCCTCCCCTTTTTTTTTCCTGTCTCCCTCTTTTCCTTTTCCCCTTCCCCCCCCCTTTTCTCTCCCCCTCCCCCCCCCCTCCTCCCTTCTTTTTCTGTTTTTTACCTCGCTTTTCCACACAATTACTGTCTAAATCAGATACTTCTCTGTTTTCTTAACACATATTTATACTTTTAACACACATAGGTTATCATTACACAATCCAGAGTTCTTCCTAAATAGCCTATTATTTGAAATTCTACTGGTGTATATCTTCAAACAAGATCTAAGGTATCTATGTCTCTATATGTATATATATGGTGGGGTAAGTGTATATGTGTATGCACACTTCCTTTACCATCAGGAAACTTTTGTTATGTATACCTCCTTACGACACATTATACACTAATTATGTCTTCTAGAGACTTTCTCCATCGTGAGAGGGGTCCGATTTGATCTTCAGCATATACATATTTTGTCTTCATGCCTAGTACTCATGAGATGTTTTTTGGATGTGTCCTCCTAGAGGTCTGTGTCACCTACATTCTAAAATATCAATGCCCACCCTCAGACCACATATCATATGGGCTTTCCCCATGTGGTCTGGTGTATGGACACTCTATATTGATACAATCTTCTTTAACTATTTTTTAGACCACTGACACCTTCTGGCTTTGGCGTCCCTAGTGGGGTTACCAACCCTAAACTGCATACCTGGAACTCTGATCCATGATTTGGCCTTCTGTGGTCCAGCACCCATGGTGAGAGTGTGAGATGGGGCCCGGCCTTTATGGTTCGGGATTGTCTGTTTTGTCTTTCTTATCATGAAATGTATGTATTTTTCTATATCCATGTTATACTTATCATATTTTCTCTCTAATCATAGTGACGTGACAACAATTTTTTCATATGTCTACTGAAAATTAATGCATGTATAGATAGAGCTCCTGAAGAAGCAGATTATTTTTATAGAATCATAAACGTGAAACATGTCGAGCGAGCATTGCATAATATGTATGTACAGTTATTATTTTCCATTGTTTTCAATGGTATGATATATTGAACGTCACAAAATCATCTTTGTCTCTATGAATTGCACAAATTTCCTTTTTTTTTTTTGTAATAAAAACCTTTTAAATATATATCTTCTACTGTTTATCAGTACGCATAAGGTGCCTACATACTCCACGTTAGCCTCGTTTTCCCTTCCATACTTTTTTTTTTTTAAAATCTTTTTATTAATTTTCATATCTCATAACATTGTATCAAAATATGCAAAACCTGACTTTTCACAGAGAGGTAAATCATCACCCCACCCCCCTCTCCCTTCCCTCCCAGGATCTCCCCTCTATGGTTTACCCAGCCTTCTATTACATCTATATTATTTCTATGTTATGTTTTGTTATGTTATTCATATCCCACATATATATATATATATGCACATATACAAACACGTGTACGTATATATATATACACACGCACATACATACACGTTACGCTCCCAACAACTCTGCATATCCCATAGTATGTTTATAAATTGCCCATTCCCGCCATTTTTCTTCAAACTGCTCCATTCCCTTCTCCTCGCTAAACCTTAAGTATTCCAGTCTATAAATATCCTCAATTTTATTGCACCATCCCTTCAAGCTAGGTTGTTCCGATTCTTGCCAATGTGTAGCTATTTGGTACTTTGCAGCATTTAAAAGTTGTGGGATCAGTATTCTCAAGTACTGTTTAATTGGGATTCAAATCCCGTGTAGTATACAGCCCCAGGGGTCATCAGGGACTTCGATCTTGGTTATGTCTTTGATTGATTGTCTGATCTCTCCCCAATATATTTTGATTTTGGGGCACGTCCACCAAATGTGGGCCATAGTCCCTATTTCCTTGCACCCCCTCCAACAAAACTTTGAGATTTCACTTGAACATTTGTGTACCTTGTCGGGGGTTAGGTACCAGCGAACTAGACATTTATAATTTAGTTCCGTTTCCGTTTCTATAATTTGCCTAATCTCAAAATCGTTGACCTGCGAACTCAGCTCCTCCTCCCACTTCTTGATAAATGGCGGTATACCCAGCTTTTTTGTATCGCTTAATATTTTGTAAATCTTAGAGATTACTCCCTTCATAACCTTCTCCTCACATAATCTCTCTAAAGCCCCATACACACTATCAGTTTTCTTGCAGGCTTTTCTCTTCAGGTTTACCAAAACCATGTAGTGCAAGGGCCTGCCTGATTGCATACGAATTGAAACTCTTAAGGTTTGACCTCATATTAGATGGTTTTGGTAAACCTGAAGAGAAAAACCTGCAAGAAAACTGATAGTGTGTATGGGGCTTAAGGGCCGTAGATTTTCTATAGATCTAATAGGCAGAGGTAATTTTTTGTTTTTTGTTTTTTTTAACTGAGCATACCGCCATTCATCTAGCAATATCAGTTCCTGTTTGTTTTTTAATTCTTGGTACCCTAACAGTTTATTTTTCTCCATTACATCTTTCAGTTGTACATTATCTTGGGTGATCCATTTTCCCCAAAAATTTTCTACACCCGGTGTGAAATATTTTGTGTTGGTTAATGGTATTAAAGGTGAGTTGAACTCCCATTTTTCTTTTTTGTGAATTTTGTCCCAGATTTTGAGTGCATTTCTAGTGATGTCGTGTATATCAGTGCTAAGTTCCCGATATTGTTTGGTTATCCATAATATCTTTCCCAGTGATGTTTTACAGATAGTAGCTTCCATATTCACTCATCTTTTTTCTAAGTTATTTTTAGCCCATTCTATTACTCGTGATAAAACAATTGCAAAATAATAATTTCTCAAATCAGGTGCCCCTAATCCCCCTTGTGCCTTTTCCTTAGTCAAAAGTGTAAGTTTAATTTGTGTTTTTTTCCCACACCATATAAATTTTAGAAACATTGACTGTAATTTATTGAAGAATGCTTGTGGTATTGGGATTGGTAACATTTGCCATTTATACATTATTTTAGGCAGAATTACCATTTTATAAATATTTATTCTGCCGCTCCAGGATAATTGTCCTGGTGTTATTCTATTGAGTTCAGCTTTGATGTCGTTTTAATAGTGGAATAAAGTTGGCTTTATATATTGTCTCAGTAGTAGTTGTTATCTTGACACCAAGATACTTCAGTTCTTTTATTCCCCATTGGAATGGGAAATCGTTTTGATAAGTATTCCTTTCTGCTTTAGGGATATTAAGACTCAGAATTTCGGATTTTGCCAGATTTATTTTAAAGTTAGATATTTTTCCAAATTCTTTTAGGGCTTTCATTATGTTAGGTAGAGTTATTCTAGGGTGTGTTATGTAGAGTATGATGTCATCAGCATAAGCTGCAAGTTTATGCTCTTCTTCCCCTACTTTTATCCCCCTTATATCCACATTCCTCCTAATTCCTTTTAACAGGGGCTCCAAGGAAAGGACAAACAGCAGCGGTGACAGTGGGCACCCCTGTCGAGTGCCGTTCTTCATTTCAAAAGGAGCTGAGACTAACCCGTTTACTTTGATTCTTGCTGTTGGTGTGTTATATAGTGATTTAATCCAGTTGGTCATTCTGGGTCCCAAACCTATAGCCTTTAGCGTACTCTGCATGAAGCCCCAGTCTACCCTGTCAAACGCTTTTTCGGCGTCTATTGAAAGGAGTAGACCTGGGGCCCTACTCTCTTTAATTTGCTTTATAGCCAAAAGGGTTCTAATACCGTTATCCCTACTCTCTCTTCCTGGGATGAAACCAGCTTGGTCTGCATGGACCACTTCCTTCATAATTGTTTTCATCCTGGAAGCGAGTACTTTTGAGAATATCTTAGTGTCGATATTCAGGAGTGAGATTGGTCTATAGCTAGAACAAAGTGTATTGTCTTTACCTTCTTTTAGTATAATAGTTATAGTGGCTTCTAATGCTTCTTTCCTCAACTCCCATTTCCCACCTACCCCATTCAAGTAGGAACATAATTTCGGGGTCAAAATTTCTAAGAATTTCTTATAATAAAGTATCGTAAGGCCGTCTGGTCCTGGACTTTTCCCATTGGGTAGTTCTTGTATTATTTTTATTATTTCCTCCTCTGTTATTGGGGCCTCTAAGTAACTAATTTTATCTTCCGGGATTTTATCTAAATCTATCTCATTTAAGAAAGCTTTTGTTTTTTCCCTCTTTTGTTTCAATTCTTCTTTTGTCTCTTTTGCATTAATTGAGTAAAGTTTCCCGTAAAATTCCTGGAAAAATTTTGCTATTTCTGTTGTTTTATATCTTAATTCCCCCAAACTTGTTTGTATTTTCTCTATGAAGTTGACTGATTTTTTCTTTTTTAGTAACTTTGCCAGATATTTCCCAGATTTGTTACCGTGTTGGTATCTCTCTTTCTTAATTTGGTTAAAAACTGTTCTAGTTTCTTGTTCTGTTACCTCTCTCAACTCTTCTCTTTTCGCACTAAGCATCAATATAAGTTCTTTCTTTCTGGTACTCTTGTGTAGCTGTTCTAATTCAGAAATTTATTTTATTACTGTAATTTTTTTCTCCTTGGTTCTTTTCTTTTTTTCCGCGCCCTCCCTAATCAGAATACCCCTTATATAGGCCTTATGGGTTTCCCATATAACAGCCTCTGACATATCTTCTATAGCAGGGATATGCAATTAGCGGACCTCCAGCTGTTGCCAAACTACAAGTCCCATGAGGCATAGCGAGACTCTGACAGCAGCAAGCATGGCACCCAGAAGCAGAGGCATGATGGGACTTGTAGTTTTGCAACAGCTGGAGGTCCGCTAATTGCATATCCCTGTTCTATAGCATTCTCTCTGAAAAATAGTTCTAGTTCTTTTTTTAATCTTTGAACAATTTTTTTGTCCTGTAAAAGTTCTTTGTTTAATTTCCAGTTGTTATTCCTCTTTGGGGATCCTCCTATCTTCAGTTGAAGTATTATTGGCGCATGGTCTGAAAATGTTGTTATTCCTATGTCCGTATCTTCCACTGATTCTAATAACCGATGTTCTACCAAGAAAAAATCTAATCTTGAGTACGTCCCATGTACCGAGGAATAGAATGTAAAATCCCACTGTTTTAAGTGTTGAGATCTCCACACATCCACTAATTGATGTTGATGCATTCTCTTTTTTAGTTTATTCCTCTGGGCTATTCCAGTCCCCGGTACAAGCGACGTGCTATCCATCTTTGGATCCAAACATAGGTTAAAGTCCCCTGCCATGATAGCCCCCCCTTTCTTAAAATCCATGAAGTCATCTATAACCCCCATTAGGAATTTATTTGACTTTTTATTTGAGTCATATACGTTTGCCAACGAAACCTCCTCTTCGTTCAATTTACCCCTTATAAATAGGTAGCGCCCTTCCGGGTCTGCTTTCCTCCCCTCCAATATGAATCGGGATCCTTTGGCAAACCTTATGGCCACTCCTTTTAGCACAACTTATCGGTGAGTCCCCATAGTACCATAGGGGGTAATCATTTGAGATAATTCTCCTGTTTGAACCTTGAAAAAAGTGGGTCTCCTGTAATAGTACCACTTCAGCCTTCATGGAACTCAATTCTTGGATTATGTTTGCGCTTTTAATAGGAGCACTTAACCCACGGACATTATATGAAATAATTTTTATCATTTTTCATGTGAAAAAAAAGAGCCCCAGTGAGAGAACAGAACAATATCTTTCGTGGTTTTCCTAGAGATCCCCTCTGCCTTCTCTCCCCTTCCCCTGTCACCCCCCTCCCCTTATCCCTCCCTCCCGTATCCCTCCATCCCCTTCCTGAAAGGGGACATTTGGCCTCCCCATGGCCCAGAGATACGTGGCCTACCCTCTCCATCTGGCCCTACGGTACTCCCCCCTTGAGGTTGGACTTTAACTTGGACCTCCGCCGCAGCCTCTACCACCCCCCATGCGTTGGGGGGGACTCCCATGCCCCCACTACTCCCTCGGTTTCTTCTTAATCTTAGCTTACCCAACCCTACCCTGGACCCTTTCCCTACTGTTTTCCCCCTCCCGCTACCCCTCACCTCCCCAGTCCAAACCCCCACCTTCCTTTTCCTCTCTTTCTTTTCTTCTTCTGTATTGTTTTTCTACTTCCCTTTATTTTTCCTAGGCTTCATGTTGTGTTACACTATGTGATTATTCTTGCTCTGTGTCTTTAAGATCTGTCCCCTTCTTTCTAGCTGAACTCTCTCTCTCACCGTAGTTCTTTATATAACTCCTCCACTTCCTGATTCTGGTCATTACTCCTGTATATCTTCCATGCTAAACATCTTACATGTGGCTTACAACTGCAACGTTTTTCTACCTATGAATATCCATCATTAACCACTTGACAACTGGGCACTTAAACCCCCTTCCTAACCAGACGAATTTTCAGCTTTCGGTGCTCTCACATTTTGAATGACAATTACTCAGTCATACAACACTGTACCCATATGAAATTTTTGTCCTTTTTTTCACACAAATAGAGCTTTCTTTTGGTGGTATTTAATCACTGTTGGGTTTTTTATTTTTTGCGCTATAAGAGAAAAAAGACTGAAAATTTTGTAAAAAAATGAATTTTTCTTTGTTTCCGTTATAAAATTTTGCAAATTAGTATTTTTTCTTCATACATTTTGGCCAAAATTTATACTGCTACATATCTTTGGTAAAAATAAGTACAAATTGGTGGATATTTTTTGGTCTTTGTGAAAGTTATAGAGTCCACAAGCTATGGTGCCAATATCTGAAAATTGATCACACCTGAAGTACTGACGGCCGATCTCATTTCTTGAGACCCTAACATGCCAGAAAAGTACAAATACCCCCCAAATGACCCCTTTTTGGAAAGAAGACATTCCAAGGTATTTAGAAAGAGTCATTGTGAGTTTTTTGAAGTTGTCATTTTTTCCCACAATTCTTTGCAAAAATCAAGATTTTTTTTTCTTTTTTTTTTTTTCCACAAAATTGTCATATTAGCAGGTTATTTCTCACACACAGCATATGCATACCACAAATTACACCCCAAAACACATTCTGCTATTCCTCCCGAGTATGGCGATACCACATGTGTGAGACTTTTACACAGCGTGGCCACATACAGAGGCCCAACATGCAGGGAGCACCTTCAGGCGTTCTGGAGCACCCAGGCCAATTCTGACATTTCTCTCCTACATGTAAAAATCATCATTTATTTGCTATAAAATTACATAGAACCCCAAAACATTATATATGTTTTTTTAGCAAAGACCTTAAAGAATATAATGGTGGTCATTGCAACTTTTTATCTTGCACGGTATTTGCGCAGAAATTTTTCTAACGCGTTTTTTACGGAAAAAAACTGTTTTGTGCCTAAAAGAAAAAAAAAACAGTAAAGTTAGCCCAGTGTTTTTGCATAATGTGAAAGATGAAGTTACGCTGAGTAAATAGATACCTAACATGTCACCCTTCAAAATTGCACACGCTCGTGGAATGGCGCCAAACTTCGCTACTTAAAAATCCCCATAGGCAATGCTTTAAATATTTTTACTGGTTATATGTTTTGAGTTACAGAGGAGGTCTAGGGCCAAAATTATTGCTCTCGCTCTAACGTTCGCAACGATACCTCACATGTGTGGCTTGAACACCGTTTTCATATGTGGGCGGGGCTTACGTATGCGTTCACTTCTGCATGCGAGCTCGCGGGGGCAGGGGCGCTTTAAAAAAAATATATATATTTTATTGTTCATTTTACTTTATTTATTTTAGTTTGACATGTTTTTCCGCCCCAAATTTTTTTTTTTAGCACTTTTATTCCTATTACAAGGAATGTAAACATCCCTTGTAATAGGAATATGGCATGACAGGTCCTCTTTACAGTGAGATATGGGGGGGGGGGGGGTGTCAATAAGACCCCACATCTCACCTCTAGGCTGGGAAGCCTAAAAAAAAAACAAAAAAAAAAACAATCTTGGCTTTGATCGTAGCGGTGAGTCGGTAGAAGCACCGGAGGGCAGCGGGAGGGGGGGGGCATCCCCTCTCACCTTCCGTAAGAGCGATCAAGCGGTGGAACAGCCGCTATGATTGTTCTTATGGTGTAGGGAATCGCCAGCTGAAAAAGCGAATATCTGAATGATGCCTGTAGCTGCTCCCATCATTCAGATATCTCCGCACAAAGTCAAGGACGTCATATGACGGCCGGCGGGCGGGAAGTGGTTATTGCAGAGTATTGCCGGGTATTGAGGAGTATTGCCGGGTATTGAGGAGTATTGCCGGGTATTGAGGAGTATTGCCGGGTATTGAGGAGTATTGACGAGTATTGCAGGGTATTGTGGAGTATTGCAGGGTATTGTGGAGTATTGCAGGGTATTGTGGAGTATTGCTGGGTATTGTGGAGTATTGCCGGGTACTGTGGAGTATTGCCGGGTATTGTGGAGTATTGCCGGGTATTGTGGAGTATTGCTGGATATTGTGGAGTATTGCCGGGTATTGTGGAGTATTGCTGGGTATTGTGGAGTATTGCCGGGTATTGTGGAGTATTGCTGGGTATTGTGGAGTATTGTGGAGTATGGCAGGGTATGGGCAGGGTATTGCACAGTATGGGCAGGGTATTGCACAGGGTATTGCAGAGTATGGGCAGGGTATTGCACAGGGTGTATTGCAGAGTATTGCACAGGGTGTATTGCAGAGTATTGGCAGGGTGTATTGCAGAGTATTGGCAGGGTGTATTGCAGAGTATTGCACAGGGTATTGCAGAGTATTGACAGGGTGTATTGCAGAGTATTGCACAGGGTATTGCAGAGTATTGCACAGGGTATTGCAGAGTATTGCACAGGGTGTATTGCAGAGTATTGCACAGGGTGTATTGCAGAGTATTGCACAGGGTGTATTGCAGAGTATTGGCAGAGTATTGCACAGGGATGGCTGAGCAGGGATGGATGGATTGCTGGATCTGTGACTGCAATTGTCACAGATCCAGCCCACAGCTGACATGGGGGAGGGAGAGCGGACATGATCCGCTCCCTCCCCTCTCCTCTCACACTGTACCGATCGGTACAGAGAGGGGAGGGAGGAACCGGCGTCATCAAATGACGCCGGTCTGTTTACAAGTGATCGCTCCGTCATTTGACGGAGCGATCACGTGGTAAACGGCCGCGATTAGCGGCCATCTACCGTGATCCGTGATGCGCCGGGTCTTCCGGACCCGGCGGTCACGGACATATCCTGGAGCGCGCCCCTGGGGGCGCGCGGGAGCAAGATTCTGTGAGGACGTCCCTGGGACGTCCACTCAGGATAACTCGACCGCGCTGTGGACGTCTTTTGTACATGGCGCGGTCGGGAAGTGGTTAAACGGAACATTCGAAAGGATTCACCGTCTGTCGTCCTAACTGTGAGTTTATTCATTGAGTTAAACTGCCTGTATCGATGCAAGGGATGAATATCAAACCAGCTTGAGTAAGGCCTACTTAAACCTGGAGATGAACTTTATCGCTTTGTAGTTGAGACAGAACAGTAAAAAAACGGAGTTTCACAGCCTAATTACAAGATTTCTGCATGTCAGTACTGAAACAGACAAGATTTACTGCCCTCATAGCAAGACAGAAGGGACAGAGCAGCACATGGCAGCCTTATAGCCTGAGACAATCTGCACAGTGTCATATTTCAGCACACAGATCCTGCCTGCTTTCACAGACAGTCTGCTATCATGAGTGACCAAGCTTCTGCATGTGAACTCATATCTCCTTCCTCACAAGTTCCTGAAGAAACTGAGTTACCCAAACGCTCAGTTAAACCCACTTGGAAAGTAATGGAGAATTATGAAGCTTCAAGGACTAAATTGTCAAATAGCTTGGAATTAGTCTGGGAGAAAATCCTTGCTGAAGCCAATACAGTGTCTGTTGAACGTGAACTACTGACACTAGAGGGCGCCATTAAACAACTTTCTGCCTCATATGAGCTTTATCAGCTTACCAGCATCAAATTCACTAATGTCTTACAAAACATGAAGTCAGAAAATGCGATGATGCAATTAAAGCGCGTCAATGCTCTCAATATTGAAAGAGACAGTTTTATCCAGCAAACCAGATTAAAGGCAGAAGCAAAAATAAAGCTGTTACAGGACACTGCATCTCACAGATCTGTTTCCACCAGACGTTCTAAAAACTCGTCAAGATCCCATAGTTCAAGATACTCAACACTCAGTGAGCGACTTATTAATGCCCGCGCTGAAGTGGAAGCCAGCAAAGTGCAGGTGGCATATGCAGAAAAAAGAGCAGAGTTGGAAGCGCAGTCAGCACGTCAAAGAGCAGAGTTGGAAGCGCAGTCAGCACGTCAAAGAGCAGAGTTGGAAGCTCAGAGAGCAGAGTCGGAAGCTCAGTCAGCCCGTCAAAGAGCAACAATGGAAACCTTAAATGAACAGTGTAAACATGACACAGCTATGGCAAAGCTAAGGGTCCTACAGCAAGCTATCAGTGCAGATGAAGGTGCAAGTGAGAAAGACAGCATTAACCTAAACATAGCAGATATGGAAGACCCCCTCAAACGCACTAAAGACTATGTCCTAAGCCACCGCAGTGCACACTCCATTGTCTCCAATGCTCCCGACTAGGCTTGTGCAATTCGTTTCGTAACGAATTGAAATTCGTCCGAATTTAGCAACTTTCGGACATTCGGAAGCATTCGAATTTCCGAACAAAGCAATTACGAATAAGACCGAATCCGAAATAAATTATACCGCAAATAGCGAATGCCCGAATGTCTTCGGCATAATTCGTTATGAAAAAGTTACGAATGTACGAATCCATACGAAGCACAATAACACTCACTCTGCTCTGCTCTCTGCTTCTCCCACACCGTGCTGAACTCCCTCTCAAAATGGTGTACAGGGGCGGAGGTTATAGCCGCATGTAAAAAACGAAAGTAAAATACGAGATTTCGAATCCATTCGAAGCACAATAACACTCTGCTCTGCTCTCTGCTTCTCCCTCACCGTGCTGAACCCTCTCAAAATGGTGTACAGGGGCGGAGCCTATAGCCGCATGTTAAAAACGAAAGTAAAATACGAGATTTCGAATCGTTACAAATAACCGCAATGTATTTAGAAAAGTACAAATCCATTCGAAGCACATTAGGCATAATAGGCAGCGTCGTTGTGAGAGAGACACGGAAAATTACGAATCAACGAACCCAAAAAAAGTTACGAAAGTAGGAGTTGTGTCCAGAATCAACGAAAAACAACGTACTCTACCGAAAGTACGAACCCAAAAAAAGTTACGAAAGTAGGAGTTGTGTCCAGAATCAACGAAAAACAACGTACTCTACCGAAAGTACGAATTATAAAGCAACAAAAAATTCAACGAAAAATGTCGCTTGCAAAAATACGAATGAGTCCGAACACGAAAAATCCCGTCTAGCAAAATTACGAATGATTACGAATCAACAGGACCGGAAAGAAACGAACCGAAACGGAACGAATTTTTCCGTTGTGCACAAGTCTACTCCCGACTACATAGAGACTCCTTCACAGCTTCAAGTTAAAGAGGTTCCAGCAACTTCCTGCACTCAAAATCACTCCACTGCATTTCCTACCTGCCTACCTTGCCTGCCTTCATACGTCACAGAGCATCAGCGCAAGCTTCAAGCAAGTCATCAATCTCCAGTCATCGGTACAGCCTTGAATCAACGTACCATTGGAACAACTGACTTCAAGCAAGCAACTCACCTGGATGCATCTGCTGCACCATATTTCCCTGTGTCCTTTAACAACAATGTCAAAGATAATGCAATCAGCACCATACAGCCAACAGCATCTCACATAAAGGCGGAGACAACTGAGACAGAAGAGTTTGTGAGGTACATGCTTCGCAGAGAGCTCACAAAGACTGGTCTTACAAGTTTTGATGACCAACCTGAGAACTACAGAAGTTGGAAATGTGCCTTCAGAACTACAATCAGCAATATTGGCATTACAGCTGATCAAGAATTGAATCTGCTGATCAAATGGCTTGGTCCTATATCTGCTGCACGTGTTAAGCCATTAAGATCGGTTTTCATGGACAATCCTACTGCAGGTCTCACAGCTGCATGGGAGCGACTAGAGCAAAGTTTTGGCAGTCCAGAAGCTATAGAAAATGCTTTGTTCATGCGTCTGGAAACTTTCCCAAAGATATCCGGTAAGGACAACAAGGAGTTGTTCCAGAGACTGAGTGACCTTCTCCTTGAGCTTCAGCTAGCCAAGACAGACCCAAAACTACCTGGACTCAGTTACCTTGACACTCCAAGAGGGGTAAACCCAATTGTCTCCAAGCTCCCGTATGGTTTGCAAGAGAAATGGACTGCACTAGGGTCATCATACAAAAGAGAGAACAAGGTTTCCTTCCCTCCATTCTCTTTCTTCTGTGAATTCATCAGGGAAATTGCAGAGACCAAGAACGATCCAAGTTTTTCCTACGGTGAGTACAGCCTCTTCTCACCCTTTCCTAAGAGTACCAGTCTTCAGGGCAACTATAGAAACCATAGAGGCCCAGTGTCCGTGAAAAAGACTGACATCCTTCCCACTCCTACCACAGTTCTGGCCACGAACAAACAGAGTAGGAAGATTGAAAACCCTAACAGAGAGTGTCCCATACACAAGAAGCCACACCCCCTCAATAAATGTATCGGCTTTAGGAAAAAGCCTCTGGAAGAGCGCAAGGAGCTTTTAAAGACATTTAGGGTATGTTTCAGGTGCTGTGCTTCTACAGAACATTTTGCAAGGGACTGTAATGTGTCCATCAAGTGCATAGAGTACGGCTCTGAAGAACATGTGCAAGCCCTCCATCCTCTTGAGCCCAGCTCTGCACAACCTGCCAACGCTCCTCCCAGGTTAACGCATGGCGGGGAGAATACAGACCAAGTGCCTAATTCTACCATCATTTCTTCATCCTGCACTGAAGTGTGTGGAGAAGACCGCTGTGGTAAGTCCTGTGCTAAGATATGCTTGGTGAAAATATACCACAAGGATCAACCAGAAAAGTCTCTAAAGGCATATGCTATCTTAGACGATCAGAGCAATCGATCACTTGCAAAATCGGAATTGTTCAATCTATTTGAAATAAAAGGCGAAGCTCATCCTTACACCTTGGGTACCTGTAGTGGAACTATAGAGGTTTCTGGAAGAAGGGCTCATGGACTCATGGTATCTTCTCTCAAAGGTAACTTACAATTACCCTTACCTACACTTGTTGAGTGCAATCAGATACCTGCTAACTGGGAAGAAATCCCTACTCCAGCTGCTGCTTTCCATCACCCTCACCTCAAGGTAATAGCAAATGAGATACCGCCGCTTGAAAAAGATGCTCAGATCCTTCTTCTGTTAGGAAGAGACATTCTAAGAGTTCACAAGGTACACAGACAAGTCAGTGGACCCCCAGATGCCCCATTTGCCCAGCGCACGGATCTAGGGTGGGTCATCATAGGCAATGTCTGCATAGGCAAAATGAAAAGACCTACCAACATTTCGTCATTCAAGACAAATGTTCTGCCAAATGGCCGAAACACTTACTTTGAGCCATGCCCACATCACTACTGGGTGAAAGAGAAGATAGCCAGCCACGGATGGCAACATGGTATCACAGGTGACACAAGCTCTTTCTCCTGCCATGATGGCGACTTCGGCTCTACAGTGTTTAAAGCAACCAGTGAAGATGACATACTGGCTCCTTCAATGGAAGACAAAGAATTCATCAAGGTAATGGACAAGGAGTTCTTTCAAGATGACTCCAATAACTGGGTAGCACCCCTACCCTTTCATCTCCCAAGAGAGAGATTGCCCAACAACTTACAGCAGGCCATCAGTAGATTCTCCTCCTTAAAGCGAAACTTAAGCAGGAAACCAGAGATGCAAAAGCACTTTGTGGACTTTATGCAAAATGTATTTGACAGAGATCATGCAGAGCCTGCTCCCCCACTAAAGGATGGAGAAGAATGCTGGTACCTTCCATCCTTTGGCGTGTATCACCCACGCAAACCAGACCAAATCAGAGTTGTCTTTGATTCCAGTGCTCAGCACGAAGGTGTTTCTCTTAACAACATGCTCCTTACTGGACCCAACTTGAACAACAGTCTAATAGGAGTCTTGATTCGTTTCAGACAAGAGCCTGTAGCAGTAATGGCCGACTCTCAACAGATGTTTCACTGCTTCATCGTCAGAGAAGACAACAGAAACTACCTCAGGTTTCTATGGCACAAGGACAATGACCTCAACAAGGAAGTTATAGATTATTGCATGAAGGTACATGTCTTCGGTAACAGTCCTTCCCCAGCAGTGGCAACTTATGGGCTATAGAGAACAGCTCAGACTGGAGAAGTTGACTATGGATCTGATCGCCGTCAATTTGTTGAAAGAAACTTCTACGTTGACGACGCACTTAAGTCCTTTCCAACTGCTAAAGAAGCAATTGATCTTCTCACCAGAACAAAGGAGATGCTGTCTGTAGCAAACCTTAGACTGCACAAGATTATATCCAACAGCCAGAAACGTATGAATGCCTTTCACTCTGAGGACTATGCCACTAGTCTAAAAAACCTTGACTTAGGTACAGATGTGCCTCCTGTACAGCGAAGTCTGGGTTTGTTGTGGAACATCAAACAAGACAAATTCACCTTCCAAGTGTCAACTTGTGACAAACCCTTCACTAAGAGAGGAGTCCTGTCCGTGGTGAATAGCATCTATGACCCACTGGGTTTCCTTGCTCCAGTTACCATTCAAGGTAAGATTTTACTAAGACAGTTGTCTACTGAGAAGATAGACTGGGATACTCCCTTGCCTAGTGAGAATCAGCACAAGTGGGAAAGGTGGAGATATTCTTTGAAGTCACTAGAAAAACTTCAGATTCCCTGTTGCTATGTTCCAGGATCCACTTCAACTGCTAACCGGAGAGAGATTCATATTTTCTCTGATGCATCAGTTGAAGCTATTGCTGCAGTAGCCTATTTGAAGACCTCTGAACTGAATGGAGAATCACACTGTAGTTTTGTCCTAGGCAAGGCAAAACTCACACCCAAGCCTGCACATACCATACCAAGACTTGAACTTTGTGCAGCCGTGCTAGCAGTAGAAATTGCAGAGGTCATACGAAGTGAAATGGACACTAGAATGTAGTACTTGGTTACATAAACAACCAAACAAAACAATTTTATGTGTACGTCAGCAACAGGGTTGAACGTATCAAGAGATTCTCTCTACCAAGTCAATGGCATCACGTTCCCACTTAACTCAACCCAGCTGACTGTGGGACCAGAGCCGTGTCACCTGCCGCTCTTCAGGACAGCTTATGGCTGTCACCTCCAAGGTTTCTGTGTGAGGACTCTTACTTACTCCCTATTGACACCACCTATGGGCTAGTAAACCCTGAAGATGATAAGGAAATAAGAACTGTGAACATCTCACTACACACTTCTGTAAGTACAAAACAGAAGCTGCGGTCACACCGTTTTGAGCGTTTTTCCACCTGGTCATCCGCTGTACGAGCTATTGCTCGCCTAATTCATATTGCTCATTGCTTTGGGAATAATTCCGCCGCAGGGTGTCATGGTTGGCACAACTGTTCTGGACACTTTACAGCAGCAGATGTTTCACACGCAGAAGAGGTAATTATCCATTGTGTGCAACAAGAGGTGTATCAGGAGGAATTCGGGAGAATCAGAAATGGAACCGAATTGTCTAAAAACAGTCCACTCTTCAATCTAAACCCCGTAGTCGACGCCAATCAGCTGCTGAGAGTTGGTGGCCGTATAACAAAATCCGACTTATGCAGCAAAGAACAGAATCCTATAATCATACCAGGTCAACATCATGTTACTACTCTTCTGGTTCGCCACCACCATGAACTGGTACATCATCAAGGCCGTCAGTTTACAGAAGGTGCCATCAGGTCAGCCGGCCTTTGGATCATTGGTATGAAGAGGTGTGTCTCCTCCTTGCTCTTCAGATGCGTTAAGTGCCACAAGTTAAGAGGAAAACATCAACAGCAACAAATGGCAAGTCTTCCAGCTGATCGCCTAAGTACCGATCCACCCTTTACCTACGTTGGGGTAGATGTTTTCGGCCCATGGTCCGTCATCACTCGGAGAACTCGTGGTGGAGCTGCCAATAGTAAAAGGTGGGCTGTATTGTTTACCTGTCTCAGCATCCGAGCTATACACATAGAAGTGATCGAGTCTATGGATTCTTCTTCCTTCATCTGTGCCCTACGAAGATTCTTCTCTGTCAGAGGACCAGTTAAGCAACTGAGATCCGACTGTGGTACCAACTTTGTTGGAGCATGTACAGAGCTACAATTGGACAATTTCCTGGCCAACAATGGATGTACTTGGTTGTTTAATCCTCCACATTCTTCACACATGGGAGGATCCTGGGAACGAATGATAGGAGTAGCACGAAGAATTCTTGACTCCATGTTGCAGACTCACAAGTCTTTACCACTCACCCATGATACTTTGTCTACCTTTCTCGCTGAAGTGTCTGCCATAATGAACGCAAGACCCTTAGTGCCAGTATCTTCAGATCCTGATGCTCCAGTGATCCTTACTCCAGCCTCGCTTCTTACTCAAAATATTGGGACTGCTGTAATATCTTCAAGTGAAATCGAACCCAAGGATATCTACAGGCGTCAATGGAAGCAGGTTCAACACCTAGCCAATGTGTTCTGGCATCGCTGGAGGAAGGAGTATCTTCACCACCTTCAAGGTCGTAACAAATGGCAAGCATCTAAGCCGAATCTTAAGGTTGGAGACCTCATCCTTCTAAAAGACAAGGAAGTTTGTCGGAATGAGTGGCCTATGGGTCTTATTACTAAAGTTATGCCCAGCGACGATAACAAAGTCCGGAAGGTAGAAGTCAAGGTAACCAAGGGAGGATCGACACAAACCTTTAGTCGACCAATTACAGAGTTAGTACTCCTTTTGCCAGGTGAGTGACTTGTGCAAGGACTAGCCATGCTGTTGGCACGACGGGGAGTACATTGCTGCCATCTACAAGTTCTACTCAGAACTTTGGAATTATTTGAAGACATCATACTGTGACTTTATGTTCTTCATCCTCTTGAACTTACGTTTATTATTTGCTTGTTGCATGTTTTTTATTACAGGTTCCAGGACATTCGTCAGTATTGGACTTTTTGAAAATATATATATTAGTTTAACCACTTAAGCCCCGGACCATTTCGGGCCATTAGGACCAGGCCTGTTTTTGGGATTTGGCACTGCGCTGCTTTAACTGTAAATTGTGCGGACATGCAATGTTGTCCTTTTCTTCCCACAAATAGAGCTTTCTTTTAATGGTATTTGATTGCCTCTGCGATTTTTATTTTTTGCGATATAAACAGAAAAAGACCGAAAATTTTGAAAAAAAATGATATTTTCTAATTTTTGTTATAAGAAAAATCGAATAAACTCAATTTTAGTCATACATTTAGGCCAAAATGTATTCAGCCACATGTCTTTAGTAAAAAAAATGTCAATAAGCGTATATTTATTGGTTTGCGCAAAAGTTATAGCGTTTACAAACTAGGGTACATTTTCTGAAATTTACACAGCTTTAAATTTATGACTGCCTATCTCATTTCTTGAGGTGCTAAAATGGCAGGGCAGTGCAAAACCCCCCCAAATGACCCCATTTTGGAAAGTAGACACCCCAAGGAAATTGCTGAGAGGCATGTTGAGCCCATTGAATATTTTTTTTTTTGTCCCAAGTGATTGAATAATGACAAAAAAAAAAAAAATTACAAAAAGTTGTCACTAAATGATATATTGCTCACACATGCCATGGTTATATGTGGAATTGCACCCCAAAATACATTCTGCTGCTTCTCCTGAGTACGGGGATACCACATGTGTGGGACTTTTTAGGAGCCTAGCCACGTACGGGACCCCAAAAACCAAGCACCGCCTTCAGGATTTCTAAGGGCGTAAATTTTTGATTTCACTCCTCACTACCTATCACAGTTTCGAAGGCCATAAAATGCCAAAATAGCACAAAACCCCCCCAAATTACCCCATTTTGGAAAGTAGACACCCCAAGCTATTTGCTGAGAGGCATGTTGAGTCCATGGAATATTTTATATTTTGCCACAGGTTGCGGGAATATGACAAACTTTTTTTTTTTTGCACAAAGTTGTCACTAAATGATATATTGCTCACACATGCCATGGGCATATGTGAAATTACACCCCAAAATACATTCTGCTGCTTCTCCTGAGTACGGGGATACCACATGTGTGGGACTTTTTGGGAGCCTAGCCGCGTACGGGACCCCAAAAACCAAGCACCGCCTTCAAGGTTTCTAAGGGCATACATTTTTGATTTCACTCCTCACTACCTATCACAGTTTTGAAGGCCATAAAATGTCAAAATAGCCCAAAACCCCCACAAATGACCCCATTTTGGAAAGTAGACACCCCAAGCTATTTGCTGAGAGGCATGGTGAGTATTTTACAGCTCTCATTTGTTTTTGAAAATTAAGAAAGACATTTTTTTTTCTTTTTTTTTTCTTTTTTTACATTTTCAAAACTTTGTGACAGAAAGCGAGATCTGCAAAATACTCAACATACCTCTCAGCAAATAGCTTGGGGTGTCTACTTTCCAAAATGGGGTCATTTGGGGGGGTTTGTGCCATCTGGGCATTCCATGGCCTCCGAAACTGTGATAGGCAGTGAGGAGTGAAATCAAAAATTTACACCCATAGAAATCCTGAAGGCGGTGCTTGGTTTTTGGGGTCCTGTACGCGACTAGGCTCCCAAAAAGTCCCACACATGTGGTATCCCCGTACTCAGGAGAAGCAACAGAATGTATTTTGGGGTGTAATTCCACATATGCCCATGGCATGTTTGAGCAATATATAATTTAGTGACAACTTTTTGTACATTTTTTTTTTTTTTGGTCATTATTCAATCACTTGGGACAAAAAAAAAAATATTCAATGGGCTCAACATGCCTCTCAGCAAATAGCTTGAGGTGTCTACTTTACAAAATGGGGTCATTTGGGGGGGTTTTGAACTGTCCTGGCATTTTATGCACAACATTAGGAAGCTTATGTCACACATCATCCACTCTTCTAACCACTTGAAGACAAAGCCCTTTCTGACACTTTTTGTTTACATGAAAAAAAAAATTTTTTTGCAAGAAAATTATGTTGAACCCCCAAACATTATATATTTTTTTAAAGCAAAGGCCCTACAGATTAAAATAGTGGGTGTTGCATTTTTTTTTCCACACAGTATTTGCGCAGCGATTTTTCAAACGCATTTTTTGGGGGAAAAACACACTTTTTTTATTTTTAATGCACTAAAAAACACTATATTGCCCAAATGTTTGATGAAATAAAAAAGCTGATCATAGGCCGAGTACATGGATACCAAACACGACATGCTTTAAAATTGCGCACAAACGCGCAGCGGCGACAAACTACATTCATTTTTAAAAGCATTTAAAAGCCTTTACAGGTTACCACGTTAGATTTACAGAGGAGGTCTACTGCTAAAATGACTGCCCTCGATCTGACCTTCGCGGTGATACCTCACATGCATGATGCAATTGCTGTTTACATATGACGCTAGACCGACGCTTGCGTTCGCCTTTGCGCAAGAGCAGGGGGGACAGCAGTGCTTTTTTTTTTTTTTTTTTTATTATTTATTTGGCTTTTTTATTTTATTTTTAAACTGTGCCTTCCATATTTTATTTTTTTACCATTTTTATCGTTATCTCAGGGAATGTAAATATCCCTTATGATAGCAATAAGTAGTGACAGGTACTCTTTTTTTGAAAAAAATTGGGGGGTTAGACCCTAGATCTTTCCTCTGCCCTCAAAGCATCTGACCACACCAAGATCGGTGTGATAAAATGCTTTCCCAATTTCCCAATGGCGCTTTTTATATCTGGGGAGGGACATTCCCTCCCACTGCTTGTAAAAGCAGTCTAGAGGCTAATTATCTGCTAGAATTGCTTTTACATGAAAGCCGGCTGCTGGCTGAAAAGAATGATACCAAGATGATACCTAAACCCGCAGGCATCATTCTGGTATAAACATTCAAAGTCCAGCAACATACCAGTACGTTGCTGGTCCTTGTTGGACATGTATTGTAATCTTTTTTTTCATACAGCCTATTGGCTGAACGAAAAAAAGAGATTGATTGGTGGGTATGCCCACCATTAGAATACCTCCCTTCATCCACCCACTTCTAATGATGGGCATATATGCCGAAGCATGGGGGCATCCTCCCGCAAAAAAGTTATGCCGCGTACACACGGGCAAGCCTCCGTTGGAATTTCGACCGTATATACGCGGCATTAGGAGCAAAATCGCTCCTCCGCCCCTGCTGCCCCCATGCTTCGGCATATATGCTCTTTTTTTAACTGTGGTGGTGAAATCACCTCCTACAGCGTTGGAGTCACGGCTTTATGTATCGTGGGAGCAAACGCTGTTGCTGTCAAGATAAATAGATCCGCGCTGCAACTGAATGGCGTACCTGCTAAGCAAATGGTGGTTAACATTAAAACAAAGTAACATTACAGTTCAACAGTAAGACCTTACCATGCCATACCTGCAAAGCAAATACCAAAACAAAACCTAGTAAAAAATAAAAAAATGTTTTAACGCAACCTGTGACTAAAATATATATATGCCGAAGCATGGGGGCATCCTCCCGCAAAAAAGTTATGCCGCGTACACACGGTCGGAATTTTCCACGGGCAGGCCTCCGTCGGAATTTCGACCGTATGTACGCGGCATTAGGAGCAAAATCGCTCCTCCGCCCCTGCTGCCCCCATGCTTCGGCATATATGCTTTTTTTTTTAACTGTGGTGGTGAAATCACCTCCTACAGCACTGGAGTCACGGCTTTATGTATCGTGGGAGCAAACGCTGTTGCTGTCAAAGGAAAGGAAAAACGTACCGCTCAAAAGCTTGAGAATTCACCAAATAGCTGCTTCCGCCCGGTCACTCACACAGGTGCTGGCTCTGCACTGATGCATGGGAAGAAAAAGAAACCCTGGACTGCCGCACTCTGTATAGACAGTTATTTATTCCAAAATTTCAGGTAAAAAATCCAAATTCAAAATAAATCCATAAATCCAAAACAACAAATGCAGATAGTGTGCATGCAGGGAAGGGTGGCTAACGCGTTTCACGTCACGAATTGACGCTTACTCATAGCTGTTGCTGTCAAGATAAATAATTCCGCGCTGCAGTTGAATGGCGCACCTGAAAACAAAAAAATTACATACCTGAAAAGCAAGCATGATAAAACATTGCAGAATAGAATACAGTAAAAAAGAGCAGAACAATAGAGAGAAAATAGAGAGAGAGAGAACAATAAAACGACAACTATTTTTGTTTTTTTTATTTTATATTTTTTTTGTGTTTTTGTTTTTTACGTTTTTTTTTTTTCTTTTTTACACTTTTTTTTGTAACTTTACAACTGTAATGGTTCGGGTCTCTCAAAATGTAATGGCATCTTGGGAGACCCTGTGTAAGTGTGTCCTTGTCTGTGAAATGCTGTACCCTACGCTAAAACGTCACTTTTGAGTGGTAGCGTTCAAAACATTCACCTTGGCAAAGACCAGGCTTGTCAGGACAGAGTGGACAAAAACTACGGGTGTCACGCCTAAATCCGCACTTGCTACAGACACGACATCTTTTTTGGGGGTGGCTTTGGGTAGGGGTACTCGGGAGGACATACGAATAATGCCTCTCATGCAGCCGGCTTACTGCATTTGGTTGGGGATGGTGAGGTGCAGAACCGCCTGGATACAGGAGTTCTGTGACTATCTCATTCTGGAATTTTAGAACAGATAACGTCCCGCATGAAGCTCTGTATAGCACATGAGCGTTCAGCAAAGCCAATTGGAATAATGATAGAGACACTTTTTTGTACCAGCGTCTCGCCTTACGGTCAATTAGATACGGCGCCATCAACTGGTCGTTGAGGTCCACCCCTCCCATATTTTGGTTATATTCGTGGACACAGAGGGGTTTCTCCACAACACCAGTCGCCGTACGAATTTGGACTGTCGTGTCTGCATGAAGGGAGGTAAGAAGGAAAACATTCTTATTGTCCCTCCACTTCATAGCGAGCAAGTTATTACACTTCAAGCAGGCTCTCTCCCCCAGCCTAAGACAGGCATCTACAAGCCGCTGGGGAAAGCCCTGGCGATTAGGTCGCACGGTGTCCACATGCTCCAATCTGATGATCAAACAAGTGACTAAACAGTGGCACGCTCGTGTAATAATTGTCCACATACAAGTGGTACCCCTTTCCGAATAAGGGTGACACCAAGTTCCACACTATCTTGCCAGCGCTCCCTATGTAATCCGGGCAGTTGACCGACTCAATCTGACTATCTTTTCCCTCATAAACCGTAAAGTTCACTACATAGCCTGTTGCCCTGTCACAGAACTTGTAGAGCTTGCCTGGCACGCTTGCTGGGAAGGTACTGCTTGAAAGACAAGCGGCCAGAAAATTTAATCAGGGACTCATCAACGCAGACAACTTGATCGGGAGTAAACAAGGCTGCAAAACGTTTGTTGAAGTGGTTTATGAGGGGCCGAATTTTATAGAGCCGGTCGTATTCAGGGTCCCCACGTGGACGACAAAGTTCATTGTCGTTGAAGTGCATGAACCGCAAAATCTGCTCGTATCGTGCCCTGGACATGGAGGCAGAGAACACGGGCATGTGGTCAATTGGGTGCGTGGACCAATAAGCACGCAATGAGGGAAATTTATGTGTGCCCATGTTGAGGGAAAGGCCCAGAAAGGTCTTAAATTCGGAAACCGTAATTGGTTTCCAATTTCTGGCAATTTTAGGCAACTGGGGGTTAGCGGCGATAAATTGACCAGCATATAAATTACTCTGGTCCACAATAGATCTATAGAGATCTTCCGTGAAAAACAGCGAATAAAAATCAATTGGAATAAAATCAGCTGTTTCCACCTGAATACAGGGTTGGGCAGTGAATGGGGGAAGTACGGGTTCTGCAGAAGTGGTGGGGACCCAATCAGGATAGGCGAATTCTGCAGGAAGGGCAGTATGGGCACGACGGGCCTGCCTTTGTCTTCTTGGTGGCAGCGGGACACTACTTGTGCTTGCCACCTCGCCAGCTTGAACTGCACTTATGGGACTCGCCACGTCACCAAGTGTTACTGCAGTGCTGGATGTACGTCCAGGCTGTACTAGGCCGCTGGTGCTTGCCAGTTTACCAGAAGGAATAGCGGCGCTAGTACTACTCTGCTCCATGATACGAGAGACCTGCGGTTCTTGCTCCTCAACAACCTCAGAAGATCGGGATCGGGTACACCTGACCTTAGCAGGGACCTCAACTTCGTCGTCAGAGCTATCTGACGTGGGGCCGCTGACATCACTGTCTTCTACGGGAAGATATTCTGAGCCTGAATCTGACAGATACGTGACCTCCTCTTCACTATCTGTCATGCTCAGAATCTCGTAGGCCTCTTTACTAGTGTACCTTCGTCTTGCCATTTTGGGCTCTAAATTTAGGGGTACACTAGTAAGATTCACAGGAAAAAAAGCACCTGACTGTCGTCAGCAAATATATCAAACGCTACAAAAAAACTGTTAGCGATCGCAGGGATCAGGCCTGTCTCTGCGAACGCTGCAGTTATGTGTGTTGTGTTTGGTAAGTGACAGTGATCGATCGATACTGCACTTGGGTGGGCTGGGCTGGGCGGAGGGGCTAAACGCAGGCGCTAGCAGGTATCTGGGCTGATCCCGCTAACACTGCGTTTTTGGGAACCCTAAACCGCTGGGGATGCTAGTATAGATCTGATCAGATACTATACCACTAAGGGGGGTGTATGCTTTGCGCGTGGGTGTTAGCGTTACTGGCACTAACCTAACACTGCCTGGGGCGACGCAGACCCTCTCTGGCGCTAAAACCTAATTGATCTCACCCGCCGGGCAATCAGGGGGGTTAAACCTTTATTGGGTTATATACGGCGGGTGCCCTGATGCTATAAAAAGCAAACTAATCAACCAGCGTCACCCGTAACCTTTATATGGTGATCACTGGTGAAAGGGTTAACTAGGGGCAATCAGGGGGTTAAAACCTTTATTAGGTTAAATATGGGGGTACCCAACGCTATATAAAAACCTGACGGGTAACCTAAATAACTTACTGGCTAACCAGTGACACCAGTGACGCTTATACGGCGATCACTGGTGAAAGGGTTAACTCTAGGGGCAATCAGGGGGTTAAAATAATATATGGGGGTACCTGACACTAATAAAAACCTGCGGCGAACCTAAAAAAAAATAACTGCCTATCTAAAACACCAGCGACACGAATACAGCGATCGGAAAAACAATCGCTTAGTGACGCTGAAGTTAGGGGGTGAAAGGGTTACCTGGGGGGTGATCAAGGGGTTAAACCTTTATTAGGGGGGGTTAGGGGGCTACCCTGGACCTAAAGGGGCCTAATCCTAACTGCCCTGCAACTTTTTACAATCACAGATGACACTAAATGCAGTGATCAGTAAAATAAATGATCACTGCAATCAGTGACACTGTGATTGGGGGCTTTGGGGTGACCTGGGGGGTGATCTGGGGGTGACTGGGGGGTGATTTGTGTGCCTATGTGTACCTACGTGTCAGTGGACTGTTGGAGCACTAACCTCTGTCTTCTCTCCTCGGCGCCGGGAACGAAAAGACCGCGGCGAGGGAGATGACATCACTTCCTCCAGCCTCTGTTTACATCACATGGCAGAGGAAGCATTTTCATTGGCCGGGAGCGATCGCGAGGGGGGGGGCGGAATCGAGCGGCCGCCCCCTCATGCCTGATCGCTCCCGAACACTTAACGGCCGCTCACTGCAGTGAAGGGGGGTCCGGATGGACCCCCCAACTGCACAAAGGCGATCACGTAGATCTACGTGATTCTGCCTGTCGGTGCCATTCTGCCGACGTAAATCGGCGGTGGGCGGTCGTTAAGTGGTTAAGGTTATGAAATCTAAAGATTTCAGACGGGGAGTGTTGTGTTACACTATGTGATTATTCTTGCTCTGTGTCTTTAAGATCTGTCCCCTTCTTTCTAGCTGAACTCTCTCTCTCTCACCGTAGTTCTTTATATAACTCCTCCACTTCCTGATTCTGGTCATTACTCCTGTATATCTTCCATGCTAAACATCTTACATGTGGCTTACAACTGCAACGTTTTTCTACCTATGAATATCCATCATTAAACGGAACATTCGAAAGGATTCATCGTCTGTCGTCCTAACTGTGAGTTTATTCATTGAGTTAAACTGCCTGTATCGATGCAAGGGATGAATATCAAACCAGCTTGAGTAAGGCCTACTTAAACCTGGAGATGAACTTTATCGCTTTGTAGTTGAGACAGAACACTTCAACTGCCATGTATGTTGATCTTCTTTATTAATATTATTTTCTTGTGGCTCCCACCATCCCGGAATCTCTAATTCTGGAATATCTAGTCTATTGAAAAATGTCGGCATGTCTTCCGGGAATCTCAGAGTCGCTGATCGCCCTTCTTTCCGTCCAATTAGGCAGGCTGTGAAGCCCCATGAGTATTGAATGTTATGCGATTTCAAATGTTCCAGCAGGGGTTTTCCCTTCCATACAAATATTGACGGGACTAAGGCACCAATCTATATACATTTCTTACCTATAGCACTCCAAATATAGGGTGATACATATACTAGACTGTGTGTATATGTACGCTAAATGCATAGTATATATATATATATATATATATTTATGTGACGGTATGCGAGGTGAGATACATGATAATCGCTATATTTCACCTCGCATTTGTTCCACTGTAAGGGACTGAACCAGAATCTGGCCCAGTTTTTCCAGCCTCTGTGGCAGACTGGGTTCCAGTCCGGATGTTCTGGTCCACTTGAGTCCACACTCAGTTGGACTTTATAAGACCAGAAAGAGAGCAAAGCAGTGCTCTGGCTGGAGACTCAGGAAGGAACCTGAGTGAAAGGAGCACTGTATATTGGACTGAAAGGTTTGCTTTACCGCATATTTTGTGGGTGACGGGGACCAGCCCCGCACTGTATAGAGAGAAGACTATTTTGTTTAGTTTATCGCCTGATGGCAAGGATTTAATTTACTGTTTTGTTTATTTTTATTTGCAAACCTCCTGTAAATCTGGCATCCGCCAGATTATAAAGAAAGTGCCTGTTTGCCAACCTTCCCTCAGAAAAGGTGATCCCTCACAAGCTAATCTCCCACACGTGATGGAGAATGCGGGCAATTTCTGAAGATGGAAGAAATGCTAAAGGCCCTGCTACAGGCCAAATGCAGCTCAGCGGGAAACCAATCGCCAAGTCGCAGAGGCTGCTGCAGCACAACGGGTGGCCCAGCAGGAGATGAACCGGCAAGTCACAGATGCCACGGCAGCACAACAGGTGGCCCAGCAGGAGATGTACCGCAAAATTTCAGAGGCCACTGCAGCACGACAGGCAGCACAACAGGAGGCCGCTGCAGCACAACAGGCGGCCCAGCAGGAGATGAATCAGCAGTTCGCAGAGGCTCTGCTAGAACTGAAAAAAGGGTCCGCACCTCCTGGGCCAGTGGAAGCAAAGATGGTACGTGCATCCTACCACCTACAGAAAATGACATCTGCTGATGTCAAGGCATACCTTGCGACTTTTGAGAGAGTTGATGTCTGCAAAGGATGGCTAAAAGAGCAGTGGGTTGGTCTCTTGGCACCATTTCTAACAGGAGAACCTCAAAAGACCTATTTTGATCTAGAACCAGATAAGGCCCAGGACTATGAGACTTTAAAGACAGAGATACTCACACGCTTGGGTGTCACCATGGCAGTCCGGGCCCAGCGAGTGCATCAGTGGTTCTACTCCAGCAACAAGCCACCCCGTTCACAAATGTTTGACCTGGTCCACTTTGCCAGGAAGTGGTTGCAGCCAGAGACCTTGACAGGCCCTCAGATCGTGGAACGTGTGGTAATGGACCAGTATCTGCGTGCGCTCCCTGCTGCTCTAAGGAAGTGGATCAGACATAGGGGACCCCAAAACTGCAGCCCAACTGGTGGACCTAGTGGATAGGTCCAATGCTACTGAGGACTTGGTGAACCCATCTACGCCCCACTTCGGTGTGTCTAGGGGTGCAAGATCTCCCAGCGGTTCTGGTAAGACTGTTCTGGGGTTCAAGAGCTTGGGGAAATTTGATAAGACTGTTACAGCTGATGAGACTGTGGGTCCTAGATCTGGAGACTGGCCAAAAAACCCAGGAAGGTCTTTGGGACCGTTAAGAGGACTGGGAGTAGAATATGTACAATGTTTTCGTTGCCATGCATTAGGGCATATTGCAGCGAAATGTCCTATAAATGATGAACCTATGCAATGCGATTATGCTTATTTGAAAAGACGCATTTCTCTGTTTGCACAGGTCGCATGTACTGAATCATGTCAGAGTCACATTGAAAAACAGATGTGTGTTATTTCAGTGGATGGCAAGCCACTGACAGCCCTGCTAGACTCTGGTAGTGTGGTAACCCTAGTAAGGAATGATTGTGTAAACCCCACAAAACTACACCCCAGTACTATTGGGGTAATTTGCATCCATGGGGACACTCGGGACTACCAGACAGAAGTGGTTGAGGTTAATACCCCCTGGGGAAGTGTAACACATTCATGTAACCTTCGCTGCTGCAAGAAGCTTTAGTGGGGAGAGATTTTCCCCATTTTTGGAATTTATGAGAGAGCAAAGGGAGGCTGGTAGATAGAGCTCCCCCTGCTGGGGAAGCACAGGAACTCTCACCAGACCCTTTTTGCCAAAGGGAAGGGGATGCTGTTGGTAGGATTGAGTAAGACGGAGATCCTCTTCCTTTCCCTGTCATTGCTGGGGAGCCAGAGGTCCTGGAAGTTAGCTCCCAGCCCGAGGGTAATGAACAGGAGAACACCTCTGACCCTGACAATGAGAGTAGCCAGAATGTGGTACCCGACCTAGAGGTCAGGAGAGAGGATTTCTGTACCGAGCAACTGCAAGATGCCACCGTCATGAGAGCCAGGGAAAACGTTAAGATGTTGGATGGGGAACCGGTAGATCCTAACTGGGGGGTGTCTTTCCCCTACATGGCCATTATAAACAATTTATTGTATCACGTGGTAAAACGTGGAGAGGACGAGGTAGAACAGCTACTGGTTCTCAAACCCTTCCGCAGGGTGGTGCTAGATCTGGCCCATGGTCATGTAATGGGGGGATATCTCGGTATCGAAAAAAACAGGGAGAGAATTGCCCAGAGATTTTTCTGGCCCGGGTTGTATGCAGATGTCAAGGAGTACTGTGAATCATGCCCGAGTGCCAAATGTCGGCACCGTCGCCCCATTTTCGCAGCCCTCTTGTCCCTCTTCCAATAATCGAGGTCCCCTTTGAGAGGATGGGGCCGGTTGTGAAATCTGCCCCGGGGCCACCAGCATATTCTGGTGATCCTGGACTATGCGACACGCTATCCTGAGGCCATACACTTGCGCAACACCTCCGCTAAGACTATCGCCAAGGAGTTGGTCCAGGTGTTTAGTCGAGTGGGGATCCCAAAAGAGATCTTAACTGATCAAGGCACCCCATTTATGTTCAGGGTTACCAAAGAACTCTGTAAGTTATACAAAATCTCCCATCTTCGTACCTCTCTCTACCACCCCCAAATGGATGGTCTGATCGAAAGATTTAATAAAACTTTGAAAAGTATGCTGAAAGATGGGAGAAACTGGAATTTTTTGCTACCATATCTCATGTTTGCCATACGTGAGGTTCCGCAGGCATCCTCAGGCTATTCCCCATTTTGAGTTTTTGTATGGTAGGCATCCCAGGGGGCTGCTAGATGTCGCCAAAGAAATGTGGGAAGGAGAGGCCACCCCATATTGAAGCATCATAGAGCATGTCTCCTTGATGCAGGATCGAATCTCAGCTGTCCTGCCCCTGGTACGAGAACATATGGAGCAAGCCCAGGAGCCCCAGAGGAGGGTTTATGATCGGGGTGTGTTAAGATGGTTTTCCCTCTGTGATCAGTCAAACTTCAAGTGTTCAAGAAGTAAGGCAATTTATTTCAAATGTACCGGTACAAATGGATGAGTCTTACATGCTAAGAGAAAAAGCACAACTGACACGAGGTGTGTGAACTTTTTATAGAGTCAACAGGACGCATATTATTGGCTAAAGTTCACTGGTGGCTCATGACGCAAAACAGCTTTATTGCCAATCACAGTGTCTTTTTACAATTCGTAGCAAAGCTAATAAATTTAGGAAGTAAGTTGAAACAATTGAACAATACAGGTTAGAAGTAGGGATGAGCCGAACACCCCCGGGTTCGGTTCGCACCAGAAACCGCGAACGGACCGAAAGTTCGCACGAACGTTAGAACCCTATTAAATACAATGGATGCGAACGTTCGAAATCTAAAGTGCTAATTATAACAACTATTATGCATGTTATTGTCCTAAAAAGGGTCTGGGAACCCGGGTTCTTCACCAGGGGACATGTATCAATGCAAAAAGAAGTTTTAAAAACAGCCGTTTTTCAGGAGCAGTAATTTTAATGATGCATAAAGTGAAAAAAAAAAGTCAAATATTCCTTTAAATATCGTACCTGGGGGGTGTCTAAAGTATGCCTGTGAAGTGCCTCGTGTTTCCCGTGTTTAGAACTGTCCCTGCACAAAATGACATTTCTAAAGGAAAAAAAAGCCATTTAAAACTGCTTGCGGCTTTAATGTAATGTTTGGTCCCGGTAATATGGATGACAATCTTTGAGAAAAATGGCATAGCAACCCCCCCCCACCCCAGCCCATTACCAGAACCTTTGGGTCTTGTATGGATATTAAGGGGAACCCCGCACACAAAATAAAAAAGGCCCTATATACTCTGAACAGCCGTATACAGGCGGTGCATACAAGACAGGGACTGTAGGTTTGTTCTTATGTAGAATCTGTTTGTAATTTTGAACAGGTACATTGTTTAAGTGTAGCTCCAGCCAAAAAATCTATTTTTAAGGTTTTTGGAAAACATAGGGAAGGGTTATCACCCCTGTAACATTTGTTTTCCTGTCTGTGCCCTTGTTCAGAACATTTCACCTCACTTTCCATCCCAATGACAAATGTTTTTGAAAAGTGGGGTTTTTATTGAAACAAGGATTGGTGATAAAGCATCAGTAGAGAGGAGACACCTTTTTCCCATATTAACTCTTACAGGAGAGAATTTCCCTTCCTAGGGGTAGATTTCCTCTCACTTCCTGTTGTCTCCTTCCGTTTGCAAGTAGGAGTCATTTGTAAGTTGGATGTTTGAAAGTAGGGGCCTGCCCTATATACTCTGCTGAAATTTGCCCCTTACATATTGGTGTTGCCACAACACTGTAAGCCCTCACAGTTACTCTTGGTGGGCGCATGAATGGGCCCTGCTGTGAATTATTAGATCAAGAATTGTAATTGCATGCCCCTGTTGAACAGGGGCTGAAAAATTGGGCCTTTGGTGGTGGTGGTGGTGGTGTTGACACAACACTGTAAGCCCTCACAGTTACTCTTGGTGGGCGCATGAATGGGCCCTGCTGTGAATTATTAGATCAAGAATTGTAATTGCATGCCCCTGTTGAACAGGAGCTGAAAAATTGGGCCTTTGGTGGTGGTGGTGGTGGTGTTGACACAACACTGTAAGTCCTCACAGTTACTCTTGGTGGGCGCATGAATGGGCCCTGCTGTGAATTATTAGATCAAGAATTGTAATTGCATGCCCCTGTTGAACAGGAGCTGAAAAATTGGGCCTTTGGTGGTGGTGGTGGTGTTGTTGACACAACACTGTAAGGCCTCACATTTACTCTTGGTGGGCGCAGGAATGGACCCTGCTGTGAATTATTAGATCAAGAATTGTAATTGCATGCCCCTGTTGAACAGGGGCTGAAAAATTGGGCCTTAGGCACTGGTGCCACAACACTGCAACCCCTCACAGATACTGTACTTGGAGCACAGCAATGAGCCCTGTTGCAAAGTATTGCATCAAAAATTGTAATTACACGCCCCTGTTAAACAGGGGCTGAAAAATTGGGCCTTAGGCACTGGTGCTGGTCCCACGACACTGCAACCTCTCCCAGATACTCTAGTTGGAGTGCAGGAATGAGCCCTGCTGCAAAGCATTGCATAAAAAATTGTAATTACATGCCCCTGTTAAACAGGGGCTGAAAAATTGGGCCTTAGGCACTGGTGCTGATCCCACAACACTGCAACCTCTCCCAGATACTCTAGTTGGAGTGCAGGAATGAGCCCTGCTGCAAAGCATTGCATACATTTTTTTAATTACATGCCCCTGTTAAACAGGGGCTGAAAAATTGGGCCTTAGGCACTGGTGCTGGTGCCACGACACTGCAACCTCTCCCAGATACTCTAGTTGGAGTGCAGGAATGAGCCCTGCTGCAAAGCATTGCATAAAAAATTGTAATTACATGCCCCTGTTAAACAAGGGCTGAAAAATTGGGCCTTAGGCACTGGTGGCGGCACCCAGAAACAAAAATGTTCTTCCAAGCTATCATCATCAATCGGATCATTGAGGAGGAGGAGGATAGTCAGTCAACATAACAGGACAGTCACTCAGCATCAGCATCAGTCTTGAAGGGATGTGACATTTGAAAATAAATTAGTCTGTTATATCAGCTTCAGGTGTTTGGTAGCTGGTGGTGATCCAAGACTGGTTCATCTTTATGAAAGTCAGTCGATCAACCGAGTCGGTGGACAGGCGCACCCTGTGATCCGTGACAAATCCTCCAGCAGCACTGAATGTGCGTTCTGAAAGAACACTGGATCCAGGACAGGCCAGTAGCTCAATTGCATACTGTGCAAGCTCTGGCCAGTGATCCATCCTCAAGACCCAGTAAGCCAGAGGATTTTCGGTGGGGAAGGTGTCCAAGTCTGACCTTGCCCCTAGGTATTCCTGCACCATGTATATCAGACGCTGGCGATGGTTGCTGGAAACGATCATACCTTGGGGCTGCGGACTAAAGAATTGTCTGAACGCATCGGTCAGACGGCCACCTTCCCCACCGCTCCTTCTTTGACTGACCGAAGCCTCAGCAACTCGTTGTCCAGGACCAGGAGTTTGTAACCTCCCAGTCTCTGGGAACGCGTTGCACAGACCTTTCTGAAAGGCCTCCCAGAGTTGTCTCATGCTCTGCTCCCTCTGCGACGGTAAGATAAGGTCCGCAACCTTACCCTTGTACCGTGGATCAAGGAGAGTGGCCAGCCAGTAATGGTCCCTCTCCTTGATCCGAAGAATACAAGGATCCTTCCGCAGACTTTGCAGGATCAGGGAGGCCATGCAGCGTAGGTTAGCTGAGGCATTCGGTCCGGAGTCCTCTGGGTCACTAAGGACGACATGATCCGCAGTCACCTCCTCCCAGCCACGTACAAGTCCACGGGTTTCTTGGGACTGTAAATCCTCCCTAAAAGACTGCTGCTGATGATACTGAGTGCCAGGCTCCACCTCCATGCTGACACAATCCTCCTCCTCCTCTTCCTGTGCGATGGGTGGGACAGAAGGAACACTGTCTGGGTAAAGGGGGCCTTGAGAGGCAAGGAAGTCCTCCTCTTCCTGCCTCTGTTCTGCCTCAAGTGCCCTGTCCATTATTCCACGCAGCGTATGTTCCAACAGGTGGACAAGAGGTACAGTGTCACTGATGCATGCACTGTCACTGCTCACCATCCTCGTGGCCTCCTCAAATGGTGGCAGGACAGTGCATGCATCCCTGATCATGCCCCACTGGCGAGGTGAAAAAAACCCGAGCTCCCCTGACCCTGTCCTGGTGCCGTAGTTGCACAGGTACTCATTGATGGCCCTCTGCTGCAGCATGGCCAACGTTGAGTTCCACCTGGTGGGCATGTCACATATAAGGCGGTTCTTGGGCAGGTTCAACTCCTTTTGCAGTCAGCCAGGCGAGCACTGGCATTATAAGATCTGCGGAAATGCACACAGACTTTCCTGGCCTGCCTCAGGACATTCTGTAAGCCCGGGTACCTGCCCAAGAACCGCTGCACCACCAGGTTAAGGACGTGAGCCACATGGGGCACATGGGTCAGTTGTCCCTGTCGGAGGGCGGAGAGGAGGTTGGTGCCATTGTCACAAACCACCATTCCTGGCTTAAGCTGGCGTGGCGTCAACCACCTCTCGGCCTGCCCCTGCAGAGCAGACAGAACCTCTGACCCAGTGTGGCTCCTGTCCCCCAAACACACCAGCCCAAGCACGGCATGGCATCTTTTTGCCTGCGTACTTGCGTAGCCCCTTGAACGCCTACGGAGCACCGCTGGTTCTGAGGACAAAGCACAGGAAGAGGCCATGGAGGAAGAAGAAGAGGAGGGGGTGGAGGAGAGAGGTGTGTCACAACCAGTAGTAGCATTTTGGAGGCGTGGGGGCGGAGCAACCCCCAACACTACTGCACCTTGTCCTGCATCCTTCCCAGCTGCCAAAAGAGTGACCCAATGGGCCGTGAAAGAAAGGTAACGTCCCTGTCCATGCCTGCTGGACCATGAGTAATATGCACCTTACCGCTGACCGCCCTGTCCAGCGAGGCCAAGACATTGCCTTCCACATGCCGGTAGAGAGCCGGAATCGCCTTCCGTGAGAAAAAAATGGCGTTTGGGAACCTGCCACTGAGGAACCGCACATTGCACAAACTCACGGAAGGAGGCCGAGTCTACCAACTGAAAAGGCAGCAGTTGAAGCGCTAGCAATTTAGCCAAGCTAGCATTCAACCGCTGGGCATGTGGATGGCTGGGAGTGAACTTCTTTCGACGGTCCAGCAGCTGGGGCAGGGAAATTTGCCTGCTAGAATCGGACGTCGGTGTACTGCTAGCAGAGTGCCCGCAAGTACTTGGCTGTGACACACCTAATTCTACACCTTCATTCCTCTCAGTGCAGGTTTCAGAGAGGACTGAAGGTATAGTGGGGTTGGAGATCCCAGCTGATGCGGTGCAAGGAGAGGTCCGCTTTGTTCTTTGGTGTGGGTCTTTAAGGTAGGCTTGCCAACGAGTTGCATGGCAGGTCAACATATGTCTGGTCAAGCATGTGGTGCCCAAGCGGCTGATGTTTTGGCCACGCGATATACGCTTGAGACATATGTTGCATACAGCAGCTGTGCGATCTGATGCACTCGACTCAAAAAAGGCCCACACCAAAGAACTTTTTGAATAACGGGCAGAGGCAGCGCCCTGCACAGGCGGAGCTCTGCGGTGTGATTCAGTCGGTGTGCTGCCCTTACGCTGGCCCCCCGAGGGCATCCTGCCTCGTTGGAGATGTGCCTCCTCCTCATCCTCCTCCTCTCTCCTATTAGGCACCCACGTGGAGTCAGTGACCTCATCATCCCCTCCCTCCTCATCACTGGAGCCAATCTGGCAGTATGCTGCAGCTGCTGGAACATGACTTCCAGATTGGTGTCTTTCTTGAGCATCCCCTCTCTGCTCTCACGCTACTGCCTTCCTCTAGCTGGGTATCATCATCAGACCCTTCGAAACGCTGGGCATCCTCCTGGAGCATGTACCCAACACTGTGCTCAAACAGTTCGGGGGACTCCTCAGGAGGACATGATGGGTCTAGGGAAGGAGTGACTGATGATGACATTGATACCAGGGAAGAGGACGCTTTGGCAGCTGCTTTGCCAGTACCCTGAGCCTGGGTGAGAGAGGAAGAGGAGGATGAGGAAGGCTTGGTCATCCACTCTACCAAGTCTTCGGCATGATGCGGATCAACACGTCCAGCTGCCGAAAAGAAGGACAAGCGTGTCCCATGGCCACGTGCTGATGACGATGCACCACGTCCACGACCAGCACTGTTGTCTCTAGACACAGAGCCTGCTTGCCCTCTTTTATTGGCTCCTGACTGTCTGCCTCTCCTTGTTTGCCTCTCAGACATTCTAATGGCCTGCAGGGAGATGGGAAAACCAGCAATCAGGGGTAGCTTCAGGTGTATATTTTGCAGGAATCACACTACGCCTGCTGTAAGTGCTGCAAATGCCTGTTAGTGTAACACACTAGGAAAACACAGCAATAAGGCCTAGCTTCAGGAGTATATTTTGCAGGAATCACACTACGCCTGCTGTAAGTGCTGCAAATGCCTGTTAGTGTAACACACCAGGAAAACACAGCAATACGGGCTAGCTTCAGGTGTATAATGTGCAGGAGGCACACTCCGGCCGCTGTAAGTGCTGCAAATGCCTGTTAGTGTAACACACTAGGAAAACACAGCAATAAGGCCTAGCTTCAGGAGTATATTTTGCAGGAATCACACTACGCCTGCTGTAAGTGCTGCAAATGCCTGTTAGTGTAACACACCAGGAAAACACAGCAATACGGCCTAGCTTCAGGAGTATATTTTGCAGGAATCACACTACGCCTGCTGTAAGTGCTGCAAATGCCTGTTAGTGTAACACACTAGGAAAACACAGCAATAAGGCCTAGCTTCAGGACTATATTTTGCAGGAATCACACTACGCCTTCTGTAAGTGCTGCAAATGCCTGTTAGTGTAACACACACCAGGAAAACACAGCAATACGGGCTAGCTTCAGGTGTATATTTTGCAGGAATCACACTACGCCTGCTGTAAGTGCTGCAAATGCCTGTTAGTGTAACACACCAGGAAAACACAGCAATACGGGCTAGCTTCAGGTGTATAATGTGCAGGAGGCACACTCCGCCCGCTGTAAGTGCTGCAAATGCCTGTTAGTGTAACACACCAGGAAAACACAGCAATAAGGGCTAGCTTCAGGTGAATACTGTGCAGGAGGCTTAGCAACAATGACACTGACACTGTCCCCTGCCTATCCTTCTCTCTCCCTGCACACAAGGTTTAGCAAAGAATATGACACTGACACTGTCCCCTGCCTATCCTTCTCTCTCCCTGCACACAAGGTTTAGCAAAAAATATGACACTGACACTCTCCCTGCCTATCCTTCTCTCTCCCTGCACACAAGGTTTAGCAAAGAATATGACACTGACACTCTCCCTGCCTATCCTTCTCTCTCCCTGCACACAAGGTTTAGCAAAGAATATGACACTGACACTGTCCCCTGCCTATCCTTCTCTCTCCCTGCACACAAGGTTTAGCAAAGAATATGACACTGACACTCTCCCTGCCTATCCTTCTCTCTCCCTACACACAAGAATAGCACAAAGAATAGCACACTGTCCCTGCCTATCCTTCTCCTTCCCTGCGCCGGAACACACTACACAAGGGCGCCGCGCTGGCGGCCTTTTATAGTGTGTGGCGTGTGCTAAACCCCCTGAGCTATAATTGGCCACAGGCAACCTGCCTGTGGCCAATTATGGCTCTCCTAGTTGCCGGCGCTGTGATTGGCCAAGCATGCGGGGTCACAGTGCATGCTTGGCCAATCACAGCGCCGGGATTGCACTGCGATGGCGCAGTGTATTGTGGGCCGTTCGCGTCACTCGAATTTGGCGCGAACGGCCCAAATCGTTCGATCTTCGTCAAACGATCGAACAGCCGATGTTCGAGTCGAACGTAAGTTCGACTTGAACACCGAGCTCATCCCTAGTTAGAAGCAACGTGTCTTTAGAAGCCATTTTAGAAATCGTAATCTATTTTAAATTCCTACAAATAGTCACACAATAGACATAAAAAACTTTTACAACATTCCCACCTCTTGTGTGGCTATTTTATCTCAACACATTTCGATGATAGTCCCTGTGTTATGCACTTTCGGACTGTATGTCATTAAGTTGAGCTTCAATGTCCACACAGGTCTCCTCAGAGGTAGGAAGTGCTTCATACATTGTTCTTGAGATTGCAGTTTCGATCAGTTTTTGTGAAAGTCCTTGAATACAGGGAATGCAGCAGCATCCGCAAGTGACCAGAACGGCCAAAGCCACAGCAATTGAGATCAAACATGATGTGATAAGTCCAGTCCATTTACCAAACCATCCTTCAAGCCAGTTTGTGAATGGATCATTAATACCTGAATTCTCCGCTAATTCATTCGATAGAGCAGTTAGTCCTTCCAGGGCTCTGGTCACAGTCACTCCAGGAGCTGTATTGTTAGGGATAAAGGTACAACTCATGCTACCAAACATTTTGCATACCCCTCCTCTTTCAGCCAGGACCATATCTAAGGCCATTCGGTTCTGCCATGCCATTAGAGAGGTGGGGCCCAGCTGTTCTGCTAGGCCTTTTACAGCGTCCCTGGTATAGTTTACAAATCGTTGTTGGTTGTAGTATATATAGTTAATCCAGTCAACATTTTTATTTATAGTCACCCACCAGAGCAGAGACTCAAACCCAGCCGTTACCCGATTCCTGGCCTTAAACTCATTCGGCACCCCTCGAGGAACTCCAATCTCATCTATACAGATGGGAGTCAAATGACCCTTTGGGAGAGGTTTCCCTTCGATACCGTTGGTGACTCTTAGTCCACGGGTGTTCTGACAGGATTCTCAGGGGCATAACCAGCTGGACCATCACACAATCCCCTTGGGCATTGGCGGGAATCCTAGCTCGCAGTTTCTTATCCCCACACATCCACCAGACATCAGTTCTTTGAGTGTCATTTTCAACCCAATCACCATTTTCCTTGCTAATCCTCTCCGCACAGCAGTCATCAGGTAGTGACCCAAGATCCACCGCGCTACTGTTCCCTGGGAGTGCAAAACAAGTAAAATTGCCCGGATACGTAGCAACTGCTGGAGGTATCTGAGGTCTCTGCACTGGGGGAAACAACAAACTCAATGTGTGACAGGTAGAATTTGCTTCTGGTTTATAGCTCTTATTATACAACCGCAGCATACATTTTAAACCTTCTGGATCTGTATTGTAATCTAGAGGAAAAGGGACCGTTGCTAAATGTGGTCTAGCTCCAGCACAAACTAAACAGTTTTCCTTTTTTAGAGTTTTAACCGTGTACCTCAACCATTCTAACCACTCATTTTTTTCTTGGTAACCCGTCTCCAAAGCTATGACATCTTCTACTGTTAGGTTAGTAAATCTTATAGTGTTACTCAGAACTTCTATTTTAGTATGGCCTTCTTCTTTCCCTTCTGTGTCTACCTTTTCCTGTTTGGTTTTATTGAGTGGTAATACCTCGAGGAAAAATTTACCTAAAGGATCTGTTCCCGATACCCATGCTCCCATAGAATATAACCGTTGATCCTCTTTTTGAGGTTCTTTTAATATTATCAGCAATTGGTTGCAATCTCTGCTATGTGTACAGGGGGAATTGGCCGCCTTTGTTATGGTTAGTCTTTCCTTTAAACCATTTATGCCTAGAATGTTGTACCCCCAATCTTGGTGTGCTGTGGTCCACAGGGCCTGGTTCCATACTGAACAGTCAGTTCCACTTGGAAGATAACAAACATATTTATCTGCCCATTGGAGCCTTCTTGCTTCAGTTATCTCCCTACAGTCCACCATTTGGCAAAAATCAACTAAAATGGTACTAGTTACCCCTTCTATGAAGGTTAAGTTCAAAGCCTCCCCTGTACTTGCCCATTCTAGAGGTTCCTTTTCTTTCCAGTTTCTGCCTCCCGTATAGACGTCTCACCTAGAGTCACCAGTAAACCCAAGATAATCACTGTCCCTTTCATCCTGACCAGCTACAGAGCCCCAGGGGGTAAGGGAAGGGAGTCTTCACCGGTTTGAGATAAGCCCCACCTTGTGCGGGACCTCCCTTTGTAGCCGGACTTACTAGAGCTCTGTCGCCAACTGACCCTGCTCTGCCTGTAAAACCTTTTTGCAATGAGACTGGTGAGTCCAGGTAGACCTCTCTGCAATCCTTATTGCCGTGGGAGTGGTGAGAAGAACCTGATATGGCCCCTCCCACTTAGGCAAGTGCCAATGTTTCCTTTTTATTACTTTTATCAGGACCCAGTCTCCGATATGGATTTTCTCTTCTCCTTGGATTGGACCTTCTGGAATAGAACAGACCTCATTAATTTGTTTCTGTTTCAACAAGTTAGACATATATTCTGCTAAGGTACGTTCAGATTCTTCAACTGGTGTTTCATTTAGTAGTAAGGGTATTCTATATGGCCTTCCATGTATCATTTCAAATGGACTCAAACCTTCCTGTGTGGGTGTAATATGCATGCTAGTCACAGCTAATGGTAGGCAGTACATCCAATTTTTACCTGTTTCTTCCATAGCTTTTCTCAGTTTATTTTTTAGAATCCCATTGTGTCTTTCCACCAATCCAGCTGATTGGGGGTGGTAGGCACAATGGTTTTTTACTTGGATACCCATCACTTCTGTCAAATGTTGTATAGTTTTATTTACAAAATGGGATCCATTATCGCTGTAGATCTTTTCAGGGATTCCAAACCTAGGAATTATATCTCTTAGTAATGCTTTGGCTACAGTCTGTGCGTCCGCACTTCCTGTCGGGAATACCTCCACCCATTTGGTCAAAGCATCTATTATTACCAGACAATATTTTTTTCTTTCACATTTGTCCAATTCAATAAAATCCATGCAAATGTGTTGGAATGGATATTGTGGTGTGGGGAACTTCCCTTTTTGTGGCCTTATGCCACCCTGAGCATTGTGTTTTGCACATATAATGCATTGCGAACAAAAAGTTTTTGAGTAGTTTGTGAAGCCATAGGCTGTACATACCTTATTTAACATCTCAGTCATCTCCCTGTTTGACACATGAGTTATTCCATGTGTCAACACTGCTGCATACCTAAATAGGGATTTTGGCAATACCGGTTTTCCTTCAGGCGATGTGTAAATGTTATCTATCATTGTTCAACCTTTTGTTTTCCAAAATTGTTTCTCCCAGGGGGGTGCATTCTGCTGCATATCAGTAAGGACTGTATGATCTATCTCTATGATTTCCAGTTCTGTCATTATTTGATGTGTTTCTTGTGCCGCTATTTTAGCCGCTTCATCTGCCCTTTTATTTCCCTTTGAGATGGGGTCTGTATGTTTTGTGTGTGCTTGACATTTGCATATTGCAAGTTCTTTTGGTAACTGTATTGCATCTAGAAGTTCTAGAATGAAATCCGTGTGTGAAATTGGCTTATCACTAGAGGTCACCATCCCCCTGTTTTTCCATTGTTGTGCAAAAACATGTACTGTTGAAAATGCATATTGACTATCAGTGTATATGGTTACGGATTTTCCTTTTGTAATTATACATGCTCTTGTCAGTGCTACAAGTTCTGCTACTTGTGCTGAATAATGTTTTGGTAATGGCCTAGCTTCCAAGATTTCATCCTGTGTCACTACTGCATATCCAGTTGCATTTGTGCCATCTGGATTTTTCTTACTGGAGCCATCAACAAAAAGTGTCATGTCAGGGTTAGCTAACGATACATCTTTCAAATCACTTCGTGGTAGTACCTTTTCAGGGATGGCAGCAGTACAGTTATGTTTATGGCCATCAGTATGTAGTGGTATTAGTGTGGATGAATTTAATGTAGTACACCTCTGTATCGTTAAATGAGCTTGTGTCAAGAGTATTGTCATACAGGAAAGATGTCGTGCTGGGCTCAAATGTGATATCTTTTGTTGTAAAAGAATAACAGATACTGCATGAGGTACTTTGAGTGTCAGCGGGTGATATAGCACTATAGATGCTGAGGCCTTAACTGCTTCAGCTGCAGCTACCACTGTCTGTACACAGGGTGGAAGTGCTCTAGTTACACTGTCTAGTTTTGTAGAATAGTAAGCAATTGGCCTCTGGCGCTCGCCATGTGACTGTGTAAGTACCGATGTCATGTGACCCTCCCTTGAGTCCACTGTTTGTTCGAAAGGTTTGTCATAGTTTGGTAAGGCTAGCACTGATGAACTAGAAAGGACTTGTTTTAGGTCAGTGAAAGCTGTCTCTGTTTCCTTACTCCATTTTATAACATCCTGGGGGGCCATAGGGCTCCCATGTATTGGCTGAACCAACGGGGCCGTTAGCATGGAATACCCGGGAATCCAGGCTCTACAAAAATTTGCCATACCCAGGAAGGACATCATTTGTTTCTTTGTCTTTGGTTTCGGCACTTGGAGGAGGGCTCGAATTCTCTCCTCATCCAAGTGCCGACCTTCTTTTGAGATATTATACCCCAAGTATTTAACCTGCTGTTGCCACAACTGGAGTTTCGCTTTATTTACCTTATGCCCTTGGTCATGGAGGAAATATAACAGAACCATTGTGTCAGTCCTACAAACCTCTTCTGAGGAAGACGCCACTAGGATGTCGTCTACATAGAGGAGGAGTTGGCTTCCCCCTGGGGGTACAAATTGAGCCAAGTTTGAGGACATTGCCTGTGAAAAAATGGTAGGGGACTCGCAATAGCCCTGGGGCAACCTGGTAAAGGTATACCTTTTTCCCCGGTAGGTGAAGACAAACCAAAATTAATGGTCGGGGTGTACCTGAATGCTTAAATAAGCGTTACTGATATCCATCACAGAGAAGAATTAATTCCCTGGATCCAGATCATTCAATAGTGTGTGTGGATCTGGTACCACAGGAGCTCTTGGTATAACTGCCTGGTTAACAGCTTGTAAATCCTGTACCATTCACCAGCCTGTGGAAGGCGGAGCCTTCTTAACAGGGAAAAGAGGGGTGTTACAGGGGCTGTCAGGACATGGAATAATCACCCCTGTTTGTAAAAGTTTGTCTATTACAGGGGCTATACCCTCCTCTGCTTCCTTCTTAAGGGGGTATTGTCTTTGATGGGGCCTGTGGTGTGATTTTGGAGTAATGGTTACTGGTTGGACTCCTTTCATGAGTCCAACATCTGCTGGGCCCCTAGACCACATTGTCTCTGGGAGCCCATCTAACAGGTGACCCTCTTGTGTCAAGTATCATTCAGCTCCTGCAGCCCACATGTGTGCTGAGGGTGTTGTAATGATTCCGTGTCCTAAGGGTTTGTGACAAAAATAACCTGTCGACTTACTTTTGTATAGGTCAGGTAGGCCCACAGAAGCCCAATCTCTTAGGTCTTGGCATTCCTTCACAAACCCTCCCACATCCCTCCAATCTTTGTTTTTGAGTTTAGCCAAGGATATGTGTGGGGTGACTTCCCTAAACAGAACTTGTTCCTTGGGAGGTATACAAAATGCCGATGCACAAAATCCCTCAACACTCCAGTAAACATTAGTTAATTGCAGGGTAACTTCCTTCTTTGAGAAAAATCTGGAAGCGTAATACCTATCCGGCCCTGGTGTTCTCTTAAAATACATTGTACAGTGAGCCCTATTTGGTGCCTGTAGATCCACTGTTCTACCTTCCGTTGTGGTTGCAGCATAATTAATCATTTTATCAACAGTGTCAACTGTCTCGTTGTCTTTCATATATACATCTAATGAATAATAATAATGTGTTTCTTCTATTGGGTTAATAGGTCCCTGTCCTACTTGGACTGCAAACCCATTATTTTGAACACTGACTGACATGCGCATGGCTGGCATAAGGTCTCTTCCCAAGAGATTTACAGGGCAAACAGTAGACAAGATCACTCTGATTGTGGTCTTAACCCCTGTCTCTGGCTCCTCAATGGTGACATACTCAGACAATGATTCCCTCACCAATTTTCCACTTACCACTTGCACCAGGATAGATTTTGTAGATTGATCAACATGAGGCACATCTGCAGGATGGATTAGGGTCCGAGCGGCCCCAGAATCCAACAAAAAAAGTACACATTTCCTTTCCACCATTAACTCCACCTGTGGTAAGTTTTCAACGTACCCTATTTTTTCCAGGTGGCTCACACATACTGTTTCTAGTCAATCGGATTTGTGGGGGTCTGGCCCGTCAGGGCAGTCCCTGGTCAAATGCCCTTGTTCTCCACAAACCCAACATTGCCTTCTTTCTACCCATTCTTTATTCTTCCATTGTCCTCGCCCCCTTCCTCCTCCTCTCAACCTGTTCCTTCCTCTAAAACCACCTCTGCCTCTTCCTCTATTAGACTCCTCTGGTTCCGCCTCGGCGGTGTACTCCTCTACCTCCTCATCTCCTTCATCACTTTGCACAAAAACCTTTACTTTCGCATTCTTTTTTACCATTGTTTTCAAATACTCTGAATGTTTAGCATATTGTAAAGCATCTAAAACTGATGCAGTTCGGTAAGTAACCATGTTTTTAACAATGTAATCCTTATGATCCTGTTTTAATCCATTTACAAAAGCTATTTTTAGCTGTTGTTGATATGCACTATTCACATCCTCAGCAGCTTCAGGGAGCCCGGAGAACACTTTAAAAACCTCTCGTAGTTTATTCAGGTAGTCACTGACACTCTCCTTGTCTTCTTGTACTGTCATATTTATTTTCTGCCAATCAGTCCGTTGTACCCATCTAAGCTGGCATCTATTCAGTAAGGCAGTCAACCTGTTTCCTAAGTCTGGGCTATCTGGAGGTAATGGATCCCTTCGCCCCTGTCCGTCTGCTAGGCCGCAAGGGTCACAATCCCCCTTTACTGAAGCCCAATCTGATCCCAGTACTCTCCTCAGGGCTCTCTCTACCTCCACCCCATTCAACTTATAACTGTTCCTTAACCACTTCCCGACCGCGCCATGTACAAAAGACGTCCACAGCGCGGTCGAGTTATCCTGAGTGGACGTCCCAGGGACGTCCTCACAGAATCTTGCTCCCGCGCGCCCCCTGGGGCGCGCTCCAGGATATGTCCGTGACCGCCGGGTCCGGAAGACACGGCGCATCACGGATCACGGTAGATGCCCGCTAATCGCGGCCGTTTACCACGTGATCGCTCCGTCAAATGACGGAGCGATCACTTGTAAACAGACCGGCGTCATGTCATGACGCCGGTTCCTCCCTCCCCTCTCTGTACCGATCGGTACAGTGTGAGAGGAGAGGGGAGGGAGCGGATCATGTCCGCTCCCTCCCCCATGTCAGCTGTGGGCTGGATCTGTGACAATTGCAGTCACAGATCCAGCCATCCATCCATCCCTGCTCAGCCATCTCTGTGCAATACTCTGCCAATACTCTGCAATACACCCTGCCAATACTCTGCAAACCAATACTCTGCAATACTCTGCAATACCCTGTGCAATACTCTGCAATACCCTGTGCAATACCCTGCAATACTCTGCAATACACCCTGCCAATACTCTGCAATACACCCTGCCAATACTCTGCAATACACCCTGCCAATACTCTGCAATACCCTGTGCAATACTCTGCAATACCCTGTGCAATACTCTGCCCATACTCTGCCCATATTCTGCAATACCCTGTGCAATACCCTGTGCAATACCCTGTGCAATACCCTGCCCATACTGTGCAATACCCTGCCCATACTCTGCCCATACTGTGCAATACTCTGCCATATTCCGCAATACCCTGCCATACTCCGCAATACTCCTCAATACCCTGCAATACTCCACAATACCCGGCAATACTCCACAATACCCGGCAATACTCCACAATACCCGGCAATACTCCACAATACCCTGCAATACTCCTCAATACCCTGCAATACTCCGCAATACCCTGCAATACTCCGCAATACCCGGCAATACTCTGCAATACCCGGCAATACCCCGCAATACTCGGCAATACTCGGCAATACCCGGCAATACTCCTCAATACCCGGCAATACTCCTCAATACCCGGCAATACTCCTCAATACCCGGCAATACTCCGCAATACCCGGCAATACTCCGCAATACCCGGCAATACTCCGCAATACCCGGCAATACTCTGCAATAACCACTTCCCGCCCGCCGGCCGTCATATGACGTCCTTGACTTTGTGCGGAGATATCTGAATGATGGGAGCAGCTACAGGCATCATTCAGATATTCGCTTTTTCAGCTGGCAATTCCCTGCACCATAAGAATGATCATAGCGGCTGTTCCACCGCTTGATCGCTCTTACGGAAGGTGAGAGGGGATGCCCCCCCCCTCCCGCTGCCCTCCGGTGCTTCTACCGACTCACCGCTACGATCAAAGCCAGGATTGTTTTTTTTTTGTTTTTTTTCAGGCTTCCCAGCCTAGAGGTGAGATGTGGGGTCTTATTGACCCCATATCTCACTGTAAAGAGGACCTGTCATGCCATATTCCTATTACAAGGGATGTTTACATTCCTTGTAATAGGAATAAAAGTGATCAAAAAATAATTTGGGGCGGAAAAACATGTCAAACTAAAATAAATAAAGTAAAATGAACAATAAAATATATATATATTTTTTAAAGCGCCCCTGCCCCCGCGAGCTCGCATGCAGAAGTGAACGCATACGTAAGCCCCGCCCACATATGAAAACGGTGTTCAAACCACACATGTGAGGTATCGTTGCGAACGTTAGCGCGAGAGCAATAATTTTGGCCCTAGACCTCCTCTGTAACTCAAAACATGTAACCAGTAAAAATATTTAAAGCGTTGCCTATGGGGATTTTTAAGTAGCGAAGTTTGGCGCCATTCCATGAGCGTGTGCAATTTTGAAGGGTGACATGTTAGGTATCTATTTACTCGGCGTAACTTCATCTTTCACATTATGCAAAAACATTGGGCTAACTTTACTGTTTTTTTTTTCTTTTAGGCACAAAACAGTTTTTTTCCGTAAAAAACGCGTTAGCAAAATTTCTGCGCAAATACCGTGCAAGATAAAAAGTTGCAATGACCACCATTATATTCTTTAAGGTCTTTGCTAAAAAAACATATATAATGTTTTGGGGTTCTATGTAATTTTCTAGCAAACAAATTATGATTTTTACATGTAGGAGAGAAATGTCAGAACTGGCCTGGGTTCTCCAGAACGCCTGATGGTGCTCCCTGCATGTTGGGCCTCTGTATGTGGCCACGCTGTGTAAAAGTCTCACACATGTGGTATCGCCATACTCGGGAGGAATAGCAGAATGTGTTTTGGGGTGTAATTTGTGGTATGCATATGCTGTGTGTGAGAAATAACCTGCTAATATGACAATTTTGGGGGAAAAAAAAAAGAAAAAAAAATCTTGATTTTTGCAAAGAATTGTGGGAAAAAATGACAACTTCAAAAAACTCACAATGACTCTTTCTAAATACCTTGGAATGTCTTCTTTCCAAAAAGGGGTCATTTGGGGGGTATTTGTACTTTTCTGGCATGTTAGGGTCTCAAGAAATGAGATAGGCCGTCAGTACTTCAGGTGTGATCAATTTTCAGATATTGGCACCATAGCTTGTGGACTCTATAACTTTCACAAAGACCAAAAAACATGCACCAATTTGTACTTATTTTTACCAAAGATATGTAGCAGTATAAATTTTGGCCAAAATGTATGAAGAAAAAATATTAATTTGCAAAATTTTATAACGGAAACAAAGAAAAATTCATTTTTTTACAAAATTTTCAGTCTTTTTTCTCTTATAGCGCAAAAAATAAAAAACCCAACAGTGATTAAATACCACCAAAAGAAAGCTCTATTTGTGTGAAAAAAAGGACAAAAATTTCATATGGGTACAGTGTTGTATGACTGAGTAATTGTCATTCAAAATGTGAGAGCACCGAAAGCTGAAAATTCGTCTGGTTAGGAAGGGGGTTTAAGTGCCCAGTTGTCAAGTGGTTAATCCCTCTATGTTTTCAATAAATTCCCCTGGACCTAATTTTGGATGTTTTATGTGTTCTGTAGCCTTTTGTATGTCCTTCTCAGTCCATGGCCTGAAAACAGTCATTGTCAGGGGATGCTGTCCTCCCACCCCGTCTGCCTATCCTCCCCTGGGGTTCGGGACTTCTATCAAGGGGTATTCCTCACTATCATCTAAACCATACCTAATAGGAGGTTTACTTGATCTCTTGGCTCCTGCTGGGGCACCTAGTGCATAGGTTATGGCATCAGTTAAAGTTTCAAGGATCGATCTGTTCATCTTCGAGGCTATGCTGCTATCTGGAGAAATTGAGGAAGTAGGATTGGGGTCTTGTTCAAAGGCGGTTCCTTTGACAGGGGTGGATGTTACAGGGAGGGTGTTACTCTGGGCAGTGGCTTGTACCTGAGGGGGAGGACCATTATAAGGAGGCGATCTCTGAGTGCTACAAATGAAATCATCCTCTTTGTCCACTAGGGGAAGTTGGGCTTGGCATTTCTCTTTTGTTCTTCTTCTAGCATGTTCAAGCCAGCATTCCGCCATTGCTAACCCACACCTTCTTTGATCTTTGGGTCCCAACAATTTAAGCTTATCCACCAAATCCTGACAACCTTTTACAGTTAATTAATTATTAAATCCAAATTTTCTTTCCCATTTAACACAATATTTCACAAATGTAGGGTCTTTGCTATGCATACATTTCTTATCTCCTTCTAATGGCGCATTAGGAACACAACAGCAACACACACAATACATTCCTTTACAGAAATTATTCCCCATGGTGCTCTGTTCTTTTGCGTCAGTGTTGAGTTTAGAATACAAGGCTGGTAATTCTACTCTCAAACCCTACCAAAATCTATATAAAATAACAAAGTCTAAATTCCCCAAACAGGAAACATATGCACATATATATATCTACACACACATATATATATATATATATATATATACACACACATATATCTATATCTTCACTCTCCTTTATTTTTTTTTCAAGAAGTACAGTTAGTTTAAAACAGACAAAAAAACAAACAAATATCAAAAAAAAAAAAAAAAAAATAGAGACCTGATCAGAAGTCACGTGCGCACACACAAAAGAGGAAGTGCACTTAGCTTAGATGGCCGGACAAGTCCTGAACAATACAAATGTATGTGAAGGGTGGGGGGGGGGGAGATTGAGTCCAGTGTCTAACCACACAAGATTGCAGACACACAACATATAACTGCCTTAACAGACAAGTTCCCCGCCGTTAGCATTAATGGGGCTGTCTATAAACTTGTAAAACACCGGGGTAGCAACTCTAGGGTCACGATAACAATAAGAATACAGTAAAATCAAAAATATCAAAACAATACACACTATGGGGAGGATCAAAAAATTGTTAAAACCTGTCTCTGCAGTACTGTAGTTCAAAGAAGTTGTAAAGTTAGCAGTAAGGTTAAACATTAGAAAAAGAAAGAGAGACGGTTCTACACCACCTATTATACAAAAATAAGTGATCACCAAGAAGAAAGTAGGCCTTGCAATCTGTTTAGATCACTCAGCTACTTTTAGCGCTTAAATCGTCGGGTCTGCAACCTTCGACATTCGGTATACCCTTCAACAAATCTTTTTTTTATCTGTCCTGGACAGCAGGTGACGTCTATGTTACAATAGGCAACTCCCCAAATGCCTCTGCCTTCATCGGATTAAGAAGATATTATACAATCAATCCCAATGTCCGTTATTACAACTCATCTATAACTCATAACCATAATCAAGCAGAAAGAGAAAAATAGATTTAGAAAAAAGTTATAATGTAAAGTATCTTACCTCCCAAACACACTCGAAGGACTGGATCGCGGTAGGTTCGGAACCAGATGGTTGAACCCGGGTCCTGGTAGCAATCGGCCCCTATTTGACCACTAATGTTAAGTGGGGGGACTTATTTTCTCAGTGAGTTTTGAGATCTGATACTCACCGATTTCTGATCGATCAGAACCTTTAGACCTGGGCTTCACGCATTGGTGTCGGCAAGAAGGACCAAAATGTTAAGATGGTTTTCCCTCTGTGATCAGTCAAACTTCAAGTGTTCAAGAAGTAAGGCAATTTATTTCAAATGTACCGGTACAAATGGATGAGTCTTACATGCTAAGAGAAAAAGCAGAAGTCACAACTGACACGAGGTGTGTGACCTTTTTATAGAGTCAGGAAGCATATTATTGGCTAAAGTTCACTGGTGGCTCATGACGCAAAACAGCTTTATTGACAATCACAGTGTCTTTTTACAATTCGTAGCAAAGCTAATGAATTTAGGAAGTAAGTTGAAACAATTGAACAATACAGGTTAGAAGCAACGTGTCTTTAGAAGCCATTTTAAATTCCTACAAATAGTCACACAATAGACATAAAAAACTTTTCCAACAGGTGCCAAGGTCTGTACTTTCAGCCCCGGGGACAGAGTGTTGGTACTGGCTCCCACGGTGGAAAGTAAGTTCCTAGCCAAGTGGCAGGGTCCCTTTGAGGTTGTGGAAAGGGTAGGGGAGGTAAACTACAAAGTCTACCAGCCAGGGGAAAGGAAACCACACCAAATTTATCATCTGAATCTCCTAAAGCCCTGGAAGGACAGAGAGACTTTACTGGACGCATCCCCGCCTCCAACAGACCGGGTACCAGTGACACCTGACGTCCCCATAACGGATTCCCTATCCGTGGCACAACAAAATGACGTTAGGGCGTTTGAGCACAAAAATAGAGACTTTTTCTCCCCCTTACCCGGACTGACCAATGTGATCCAGCATGACATAGTGACGGAACCAGGGGTTCGAGTAAATATAAAGCCGTATAGAATTCAAGAGGCCAGGTGAGAGGCAGTCGTGAAAGAAATCAAAAATATGTTAGAGTTGGATGTGATAGAGTCCCACAGTGAGTGGTCGAGCCCCATAGTGCTGGTCCCAAAACCTGATGGCATTATCAGGTTTTGTGAAGACTTTAGGAAACTCAACAGTGTGTCCAAGTTCGACGCTTACCCGATGCCTCGCGTCAACGAACTCGTGGACAGGTTGGAACAGGCTTGCTACATAACAACCCTAGACCTAACGAAAGGCTATTGGCAAATACCGCTAACTGAATCGGCCAAGGAGAAGACTGCCTTTTCCACTCCTGAGGGCTTGTTTCAGTACAAGCGGATGCCTTTTGGTCTGCATGGAGCCCCTGCATCGTTCCAGCGAATGATGGACAAAACTTTGAGACCACATCGCCCGTATGCGGCTGCTTACTTGGACGATGTTGTCATCCACAGCCCAGATTGGGAATCGCACCTGCCCCGAGTACAAGCAGTGGTAGATTCCCTTAGGAAGGCAGGTCTCAAGGCCTACCAAAAAAAATATGCCATAGGCCTGGAGGAGGCCAAATACCTTGGGTACGTTATTGGCTGGGGACTGGTCAAGCCTCAGACCAATAAGGTTGAGGCATTTCAAAAGTGGCCCCAACCAGTGAACAAAAAACAAGTTCGGGCCTTCCTGGGCATTTTGGGCTATTACAGACGGTTTATACCCAACTTTGCCACCATTGCCGCCCCTCTGACTGACCTAACGAAGGGTAGAGGGTCGTCATGGTTAAATGGAATCCTGAAGCCGAGGAGGCGTTTCAGAAATTAAAGAAAGCCCTTTGTGTACTACCGGTGCTAGTGACTCCGGACTTCACAAAGGAGTTTGTAGTACAGACGGACACCTCTGAGGTGGGCCTAGGGGCTGTACTGTCACAGAACAGGGATGGTGAGGAGCACCCGTGGTATACCTGAGCCGGAAGCTGAACAAACACGAAAATAACTATGCCATTGTCAAAAAGGAATGTCTCGCTATTAAATGGGCCTTAGATTCCCTGAGGTATTACTTATTGGGGAGGTCATTTAAGTTGGTCACCGACCATGCTCCCTTAAAGTGGATGTGTGACAATAGGGAGAAAAATGGCCGCGTGACAAGGTGGTTCCTGGCTTTACAGCCCTTTAAATTTACAGTTGAGCATAGGCCGGGCAAGCTCCAAAGCAATGTAGATGCCCTCTCCCGCGTACACTGTATGATTGGGGCAAGTGCTCAGCCACTGGGGCTTGAGCAGAGGGGGAGGATATGCTGACTGTATGCGAGGTGAGATACACGATAATCGCTATATTTCACCTGGCATTTGTTCCACTGTAAGGGACTGAACCAGAATCCGGCCCAGTTTTTCCAGCCTCTGTGGCAGACTGGGTTTCAGTCCGGATGTTCTGGTCCACTTGAGTCCACACTCAGCTGGACTTTAAAAGACCAGGAAGAGAGCAAAGCAGTGCTCTGGCTGGAGACTCAGGAAGGAACCTGAGTGAAAAGAGGGCTGTATGTTGGACTGAAAGGTTTGCTTTACCGCATATTTTGTGGGTGACGGAGACCAGCCCCACACTGTATAGAGAGGAGACTATTTTGTTTAGTTTAGCGCCGGCCGCCAAGGATTTAATTTACTGTTTTGTTTATTTTGATTTGCAAACCTCCTGTAAATAAACCTGGCATCCACCAGGTTTTAAAAAAAGTGCCTGTTTGCCGAACTTTCTTCTGAAAAGGTGATCTCTCACAAGCTAATCTCCCACAATATAAATATATATATATATATATATATATATATATATATATATATATATATATATATATATTACACTGCCTGCACTAAATAACCTGCCTGCCTAATTTAGCTCAATCTCTCAATCAACACTACATATGGCCGCCGTTGGAAGCAGCCTTATATAGTGTGGGACGTGCATGCAATAGTTTATAAATTCCTAGAATGCACACACAAATGCAATGTTTCTCTTCCGTGTTATTTCTTTTAGTGTTCCACCACCATGGCACAAATCAACTGCATACCAGATGCTTAGACCTCAAATTTAAGGAGGCCTCATAGTGCTTAATCAGGGTACTTTCACTAGTAGCCATTGTAGCGGCTCCATTGGATTTGAGTAAATAGCGAGTTTAGAGCTTCTGATGGGTGCAGTACTTTTATTCTTTTGCCTCAATGGTGTGTGTAACGACAGGAGTTAACGTTGTTTAAATATATTCCATTCCCGAACACACAGCAGCTACCAGACACTCCAACCAGCCGAATAAGACCTCATACAAATATTTCTCCCCGCACAAACGAGACAACGCTCTGTGTTGAGGTTCCAAAACAGGGAATGAATCTTTATTACAAGCACATGGTAACACACTTCCCTTCAAAACACTTCCCTCCCCTCCTTGGGGAACAGGGCGGGTTAAACTGTCCAATGACAATGGTGATACAGGTCAGGTGTGTTCAAACTTCTCCTTCAGTAAACAGTCTTAGCAGGAGGGGTTGCTGGAATGATCCCCCCCCCCCTTTGCTCACAGAAAAACACTTAAACATCCCATAATAGGCAGCCAGACGGCCTACCAGCTCCAGTCCACATCATCACAAACAACAATGAAAAGGTCTTTGGAAGCTAGTCTGGATTTAATCTACATTACACAGGCAGCCAGGTGGTTAGAGTTGAACACATCAGCATCTCTCAATTTACCTGTTGAGTTCAGAATCAAACCAGTAAATAGTCCTTTACAGATATCCTGGGAAATACAGTGGATTAATATTACAGAACCATTTCAAAGCAATCCAAGACATATTCTCAATGTCCATTATTTTCTGGCTCATACTTTCTAAGAACTTCTGGGTTCCACGGACCCTCCCGTTACAGTGTGCATTAGGGTTGAACACCACAGAGGTTAATACTTTTAACTCCTTAACCACTTCAACACCGGGCTTTTTTTTACCACATCAATACCGGGCCTATTCTGGCACTTCTCTCCTACATGTACAAATCATCATTCTTTTGCTAGAAAATTACTCAGAACCCCCAAACATTATATATGTTTTTTTAGCAGACACCCTAGGGAATAAAAGGACGGTCATTGCAACTTTTTTTCTTGCACGGTATTTGCGCAATAATTTTTCAAACGCCTTTTTTTTGGAAAAAAAATGGTTTAGTGAATTAAAAAATAACAAAACAGTAAAATTAGCCCAATTTTTTTGTAAAATATGAAAGATGATGTTACGCTGAGTAAATAGATACCTAACATGTCACGCTTTAAAATTGCGCACACTCATAGAACGGCGCCAAACTTCGGTACTTAAAAATCTCCATAGGCGACGCTTTAATTTTTTTTACAGTTTACCAGGTTAGAGTTACAGAGGAGGTCTAGTGCTAGAATTGTTGCACGCGCTCTAACGCACGCGTCGATACCTCACATATGTGGTTTGAACAGCGTTTACATATGTGGGCGGGACTTACTGTGCGTTCGCTTCTGATCGCGAGCTACCGGGGACAGGGGCGTTTTAAATTTTTATTTTTTATTTTTTATTTTTTATTTTACTTATTTATTAATTTTTTAACACTTATTTAACTTTTTTTTTTGATCACTTTTATTCCTATTACAAGGAATGTAAACATCCCTTGTAATAGGAATGTGTGTGACAGGTCCTCTTTATGGAGAAATGCGGGGTCAATAAGACCCCACATCTCTCCTCCAGGCTGGAAAGTATGAGATCAGTGAATTTTTTTTCACCGATCTCATACTTACAAGCCGCAATGGCGGCTTTGTTTACATCTGAGGACACGGGTGTGATGTCATCACATCACGCCCGGGCCTCCGACGATCATAGAGATGACTTCTGGACGCAGCACTCCGGTTAAAAAGCCTTTATTCTATTTGCATTTGCCTGCACCCTTGGTTGCTGGGAGGAGGTGATTCCAGGGACTTCCACACCTGAGCGGCTTCCTTTCTTCCGATCATAGAGATGACTGGGGACCATCTGGTCACCAGTCATCTCTATGCTCGTCACGTGACCCACCAACGACGCCGGACGATTCTCTCCGGGTCCCCGATCGCACGGGAGAGCCCGGAGAAGCACCGGATGGCGGCGGGAGGGGGGATGTCCCCTCCCGCCGCCTATAAGAATGATCAAGCGGCGGAACCGCTGCTATGATCATTTTTATGGGGCGCAGAATCGCCGGCACAAAAAATGGATATCTGAATGATGCCTCTAGCTGCAGGCATCATTCAGATATCCCCCCTCAAAGCAGAGGACGTCATATGATGTCCACCCAGGATGGGAGATCCCATCTGTGGACATCATATGACTATGGGCGGTAAGGAAGTGGTTAAACACCATAAGCACTGTGAAAACTGTAAAATAACATACAATATATTAGTTTACAGAGATCACCAAAAGGGGGTTACAACAGAACTACAAATGTGGAGTTACAAAGTGGGGTTCCATTATCTTCACACATTATCTAAATTAACATTAAACATCTAAGGAAACATGACTATATGTTCAAAGATTGGATTGTCTACAGCATATCTTTAAACTAACAGCATGGACTCAATTTATGCCTAAAAACATATATACTTTTATAGACAATGCACCTTTATGGCATACCTTGCTCCACTTGCCAAGGGGTGCAAACTTTAAACTTTAGAAAACGTCAAACAATCGCCTTCCTTCCTACAAGGTACTGCTGGCTTGCTTGCCTCTGAATCAATGAGAAACCCCTTTCTCCAAAACTAGAGGAAGTGTGTGATGATTAAAACATTCCCCAGGGAAGTAAGAGGAAGGCAATAAAGGTTACACCTGTCAGTGAGTGCTGAACAAAGGTTTAAAGTTACAAGCGGACAGTTACACTCCAACCAAATTATGTTATGACGAATATGACTTAGCGTCATACATTATTTACAGACCATAACCATGGCTGCTATAAAATGTGAGTCTTACACAATTTAGCTTATAGGTACCTCTGCGACTGGCTACTGTATTGCGGTGGTATGCTAGTGTACCACTAAACTGGTAACTCATTTACTTTCTATGAGAACTAATAGCTTTTGAATAGAACGTTCAATAATTGAGGGTTTTGGTACATAGTCCTTCTTATCTTGCAATCTTCTGTCACCGACTAACACCTTGACTCGACAAACTAGACCATCCTTTTCAATTGTAGTTTCAATCACATGTCCTAACCATGATGCACCTCCACCCAAATCAGTCTCAGCCAAACTAGATCAAATCGCATACAATATGAGGGAGAAAACAAAGGAAACTCCATAGTTTTACGTCCCAGCTTAGACCCTTGACAATGCCTGTTGTGATGAAACATGTTGGGGATGAGCCGAACACCCCCCTGTTCGGTTCGCACCAGAACCTGTGAATAGACAGAAAGTTTGCGCGAACTTTAGAACCCTATTAAATACAATGGACTCGAACGTTCAAAATCAAAAGTGCAAATTATAAAGGCTAATATGCAAGTTATTGTCCTAAAAAGTGTTTGGGGACCCAGGTCCTGCCCCAGGGGACATGTATCAATGCAAAAAAAAGTTTTAAAAAAGGCCGTGAGCAGTGATTTTAATAATGCTTAAAGTGAAACAATAAAAGTGAAATATTCCTTTAAATTTCGTACCTAGGGTGTGTGTATAGTATGCCTGTAAAGTCGCACTTGTTTCCCGTGCTTAGAACTGTCCCTGCACAAAGTGTCATTTCTGAAGGAAAAAAAGTCATTTAAAACTCACTCGTGGCTATAATGAATTGTTGGATCCCGGCAATACATAGAAAAGTCATTGGTAAAAAAAAAAAAAAAAGTGGGGCTCCCCCCAAATTCAATTACCAGGCCCTTCAGGTCTGGTATGGATTTTAAGGGGAACTCCACCCCAAATGTAAAAAAAAAATGGCGTGGAGTTCCCCCAAAAGTCCATACCAGACCCTTTATCCGAGCACGCAACCTGGCAGGCCGCAGGAAAAGAGGGGGGAACAGGAGAGCGCACCCCCTCCTGAACCATACCAGGCCACATGCCCTCAACATGGGGAGGATGTCCCCATGTTGATGGGGACAAGGGCCTCATCCCCACAACCCTTGCCCGGTGGTTGTGGGGGTCTGCGGGCAGGGGGCTTATCGGAATCTGGAAGACCCCTTTAACAAAGGGGACCCCCAGATCCCGGCCCCCCCTATGTGAATTGGTAATGGGGTACAGTGTACCCCTACCATTTCACAAAGAAAGTGTAGAAAATTGTAAAAAAAAAAACAGACACCATTGGGAAAGTCCTTTATTAAAAAAAAACAAAAAACATTCCAGGGATGAAATCCAGTGTCCCGCGGTGATCCGATGTCCAGCGCTGTCCACACGAAACATCATTGGCTGAGCCTGAGCGGACCTGATGGGGAACTTTCTCCGCAGTGTAATAAATTAATATTCCCCATCAGGTCCGCTCAGGCTCAGCCAATGACGTTTCGTGTGGACAGCGCTGGACATCGGATCACCGCGGGACACTGGATTTAATTGCTGGAATGTTTTTTTTATTTTTTATTTTTTTATTTTTAATAAAGGACTTTCCCAATGGTGTCTGTTTTTTTTTACAATTTGTTACACTTTCTTTGTGAAATGGTAGGGGTACAATGTACCCCATTACCAATTCACCTAGGGGGGGCCGGGATCTGGGGGTCCCCTTTTGCTAAAGGGGTCTTCCAGATTCCGATAAGCCCCCCGCCCGCAGACCCCCACAACCACCGGGCAAGGGTTGTGGGGATGAGGCCATTGTCCCCATCAACATGGGGACATGGTGCTTTGAGGGGTCACAGACCCCCAAAGCATCCTCCCAATGTTGAGGGCATGTGGCCTGGTATGGTTCAGGAGGGGGGGGCGCTCTCTCGTCCCCCCTCTTTTCCTGCGGCCTGCCAGGTTGCGTGCTCGGATAAAGGGTCTGGTATGGATTTTTGGGGGAACTCCACGCCTTTTTTTTTTTTAATTTGCGGCAGGATTCCCCTTAATATCCATACCAGACCTGAAGGGCCTGGTAATTGAATTTGGGGGGACCCCCACGCATTTTTAAATTTTTTTATCAATGACTTTTCTATGTATTGCCGGGAGCCAACAATTCATTATAGCCGCGAGTGAGTTTTAAATTATTTTTTCCTTCTGAAATTACACTTTGTGCAGGGTCAGTTCTAAGTAGGGATGAGCTCGGTGTTCGAGTCAAACGCATGTTCGGCGAAACCAGAACTTTGTGGGCAGGCAGGATGCCTGTGGCCAATTATAGCTCAGGGGGGGGTTTAGTACACGCCCCACACTATAAAAGGCCACCAGCGCGGCAGCCTTGTGTAGTATGTTGGCGTGCATGGAGAGAGAAGGATAGGCAGGGACAGTGTCAGTGATATTCTTTGCTAAACCTTGTGCATTTACAGTGAGTTGGCGTGCAGGGAGAGAGAAGGATAGGCAGGGACAGTGTCAGTGTCATTCTTTGCTAAACCTCCTGCACAGTATACACCTAAAGCTACCCCTTATTGCTCGTGGTGTTGTTCTCTTGTGTAACACAGACAGGCATCTGCAAGCAGTTACAGTGGGCGTAGGTGCCTCCTGCACAGTATACACCTGAAGCTACCCCTTATTGCTCATGGTGTTGTTCTGTTGTGTAACACAGACTGGCATCTACAAGCAGTTACAGTGGGTGTAGGTGCCTCCTGCACAGTATACACCTGAAGCTACCCCTTATTGCTCGTTGTGTTGTTCTGTTGTGTAACACAGACAGGCATCTGCAAGCAGTTACAGTGGGTGTAGGTGCCTCCTGTACAGTATACGCTACCCCTTATTGCTCGTGGTGTTATTCTGTTGTGTAACACAGACGGGCATCTGCAAGCAGTTACAGTGGGTGTAGGTGCCTCCTGCACAGTATACACCTGAAGCTACCCCGTATTGCTGGTGTATTTCTTTTGTGTAACACTAACAGGCATCTACAAGCAGTTACAGTGGGTGTAGGTGCCTCCTGCACAGTATACACCTGAAGCTCCCTGTATTGTTGGTTTTTCCATCTCCCTGCAGGCCATTAGAATGTCTGGAAGGCCAACAAGGAGAGGTAGACAGTCATGAGCCAATAAAAGAGGGCAAGCAGGCTCTGTGTCTGGGGGCAACAGTGCTGGTCGTGGACGCGGTGCATTGTCATCAGCACGTGGCCATGGGACACGCTTGTCCTTATTTTCGGCAGCTGGACACGTTGAGCCGCATCATGCCGAAGACTTGGTAGAGTGGATGACCAAGCCCTCCTCATCCTCCTCATCCTCTCTTACCCAGGCTCAGGGTACTGGCAAAGCAGCTGCCAATGCGTCCTCTTCCCTCGTATCAATGTCATCATCACTCACTCCTTCCCTAGACTTACCATGTCCTCCTGAGGAGTCCCCCGAACTGTTTGAGCACAGTGTTGGGTACATGCTCCAGGAGGATGTTCAGCATTTTGAAGGGTCTGATGATGATACACAGCTAGAGGAAGTAGTGTGAGCGCAGAGAGGGGATGCTCAAGAAGGACAGCAATCTGGCAGTCATGTTCCAGCAGCTGCAGCATACTGCCAGGTTTGCTCCAGTGATCAAGAGGGAGAGGATGATGAGGTCACTGACTCCACGTGGGTGCCTGATAGGAGAGAGGAGGAGGATGAGGAGGAGGCACATCTCCAACGAGGCAGGATGCCCTCCGGGGGCCAGCGTAAGGGCAGCACACCGACTGAATCACAACACAGAGCTCCGCCTGTGCAGGGCACTGCCTCTGCGCGTTATTCCAAAAGTTCTTTGGTGTGGGCCTTTTTTGAGTCGAGTGCATCAGATCGCACCACTGCTATTTGCAACATATGTCTCAAGCGTATCTCGCGTGGCCAAAACATCAGCCGCTTGGGCACCACATGCTTGACCAGACATATGTTGACCTGCCAAGCAGCTCGTTGGCAAGCGTACCTTAAAGACCCACACCAAAGAACAAAGTGAACCTCTCCTTGCTCCTCATCAGCTGGGATCTCCAACCCCACTATACCTTCAGTTCTCTCTGAAACCTGCACTGAGAGGAATGAAGGTGTACAATTAGGTGTGTCACAGCCAAGTACTTGTGGGCACTCTGCTAGCAGTACACCGGCGTCCGATTGTAGCAGGCAAATTTCCCTGCCCCAGCTGCTGGACTGTCAAAAGAAGTTCACTCCCAGCCATCCACATGCCCAGCGGTTGAATGCTAGCTTGGCTAAATTGCTAGCACTTCAACTGCTGCCTTTTCAGTTGATAGACTCGGCCCCCTTCCGTGAGTTTGTGCAATGTGCGGTTCCTCAGTGGCAGGTTCCCAAACGCCACTTTTTCTCACGGAAGGCGATTCCGGCTCTCTACCGGCATGTGGAAGGCAATGTCCATGCCTCACTGGACAGGGCGGTCAGCGGTAAGGTGCATAATACCACTGACTCATGGTCCAGCAGGCATGGACAGGGACGTTACCTTTCTTTCACGGCCCATTGGGTCACTCTTTTGGCAGCTGGGAAGGATGCAGGACAAGGTGCAGTAGTGTTGGAGGTTGTTCCGCCGCCACGCCTCCAAAATGCTACTACTTGTTGTGACACACCTCTCTCCTCCACCCCCTCTTCTTCTTCATCCATGGCCTCTTCCTGTGCTTTGTCCTCAGAACCAGCGGTGCTCCGTAGGCGTTCAAGGGGCTACGCAAGTACGCAGGCAAAAAGATGCCATGCCATGCTTGCGCTGGTGTGTTTGGGGGACAGGAGCCACACTGGGGCAGAGGTTCTGTCAGCTCTGCAGGGGCAGGTCGAGAGGTGGTTGACGCCACGCCAGCTTAAGCCAGGAATGGTGGTTTGCAACAATGGCACCAACCTCCTCTCCGCCCTCCGACAGGGACAACTGACCCATGTGCCCTGTGTGGCTCACTTCCTTAATCTGGTGGTGCAGCGGTTCTTGGGCAGGTACCCGGGCTTGCAGGATGTCCTGAGGCAGGCCAGGAAAGTCTGTGTGCATTTCCGTAGATCATATAATGCCAGTGCTCGGCTGGCTGAGCTGCAAAAGGAGTTGAACCTGCCCAAGAACCGTCTTATATGTGACATGCCCACCAGGTGGAACTCAACGTTGGCCATGCTGCAGTGGCTGCACATGCAGCAGAGGGCCATCAATGAGTACCTGTGCGACTACGGCACCAGGACAGGGTCAGGGGAGCTCGGGTTTTTTTCACCACGCTAGTGGGGCATGATCACGGATGCATGCACTGTCCTGGCATCATTTGAGGAGGCCACGAGGATGGTGAGCAGTGACAATGCATGCATCAGTGACACTGTACCTCTTGTCCACCTGTTGGAGCATACGCTGCGTGGAATAATGGACAGGGCACTTGAGGCAGAACAGAGGCAGGAAGAGAAGGACTTCCTTGCCTCTCAAGGCCCCCTTTACCCAGACAGTGTTCCTTCTGTCCCACCCATCACACAGGAAGAGGACAAGAAGGAGGAGGAGGATTGTGTCAGCATGGAGGTGGAGCCTGGCACTCAGCATCAACAGCAGCAGTCTTTTAGGGATGATTTACAGTCCCAAGAAACCCGTGGTCTTGTACGTGGCTGGGAGGAGGTGGCTGCGGATCATGTCGTCCTTAGTGACCCAGAGGACTCCGGACCGAATACCTCAGCTAACCTACGCTGCATGGCCTCCCTGATCCTGCAAAGTCTGCGGAAGGATCCTTGTATTCTTCGGATCAAGGAGAGGGACCATTACTGGCTGGCCACTCTCCTTGATCCACGGTACAAGGGTAAGGTTGCGGACCTTATCTTGCCGTCGCAGAGGGAGCAGAGGATGAGACATCTCCGGGAGGCCTTGCAGAAAGGTCTGTGCAACGCGTTCCCAGAGATTGAGAGGTTACAAACTCCTGGTCCTGTACAGTGAGTTGCTGAGGTTTCGGTCAGTAGCAGAAGGAGCGGTGGCCGTCTGACCGATGCGTTCAGACAATTTTTTAGTCCGCAGCCCCAAGGTATGATCGGTTCCAGCAACCATCGCCAGTGTCTAATATACATGGTGCAGGAATACCTAGGGGCAAGGTCAGACTTGGACACCTTTCCCACCGAAAATCCTCTGGCTTACTGGGTCTTGAGGATGGATCACTAGCCAGAGCTTGCACGGTATGCAATTGAGCTACTGGCCTGTCCTGCATCCAGCATTCTTTGGGAACGCACATTCAGTGCTGCTGGGGGCTTTGTCACCGATCACAGGGTGCGCCTGTCCACCGACTCGGTTGATCGACTGACCTTCATAAAGATGAATCAGTCTTGGATCACCACCAGCTACCAGGCACCTGAAGCTGATGTAACAGAATAATTTATTTTGAAATGTCACATCCCTTCAAAACTGCCTATGCTGATGCTGAGTGACTGTCCTGTTATGTTGACTGACTATCCTCTTTCTCCTCAATGATCCTGATGATAGCTTGGAAGAACATTTTTGTTTCTGGGTGCCGCCACCAGTGGCTAAGGCCCAATTTTTCAGCCCCTGTTTAACAGCGGCATGTAATTACAATTTTTTATGCAATGCTTTGCAGCAGGGCTTATTCCTGCACTCCAACTAGAGTATCTGGGAGAGGTTGCAGTGTCGTGGCACCAGCACCACTGCCTAAGGCCCAATTTTTCAGCCCCTGTTTAACAGGGGCGTGTAATCACAATTCTTGATCTAATAATTCTCAGCAGGGCCCATTCCTGCGCCCACCAAGATTAACTGTGAGGGTTTACAGTGTTGTGGCAACACCGTCCACCACCACCACCAAAGGCCCAATTTTTCAGCCCCTGTTTAACAGGGGCGTGTAATTACAATTTTTGATGCAATACTTTGCAACAGGGCTCATTGCTGTGCTCCAAGTACAGTATCTGTGAGGGGGTGCAGTGTTGTGGCACCAGCACCAGTGCCTAAGGCCCAATTTTTCTGCCCCTGTTCAGCAGGGGCATGCAATTACAATTCTTGATCTAATAATTCACAGCAGGGCCCATTCATGCGCCCACCAAGAGTAACTGTGAGGGCTTACAGTGTTGTAGCACCAGCACCACCACCACCACCAAAGGCCCAATTTTTCCTACCACTTTTCAACAATGGCATGTAATTACAATTCCTGATATAATAGTTCACAGCAGGGCGTTCCAGCGCCCACCAAGAGTAACTGTGAGGGCTCACAGTGTTGTGGCAACACCAACATCAAGGGGCAAATTTCTGCAGAGTATATACGGCAGGCCCCTACTTTCAAACATCTAACTTACAAACAACTCCTACTTGCAAATGGAAGGAGACCACAGGAAGTGAGAGGAAATCTACCCCTAGGAAGGGAAATTCTCTCCTGTAAGAGTTAATATGGGAAAAAGGTGTCTCCTCTCTACTGATGATTTATCACCAATCCTTGTTTCAATAAAAACCCCACTTTTCCAAAAACATTTGTCATTGGGACGGAAAGTGAGGTGAAATGTTCTGAACAGGTGCACAGACAGCAAAACAAATGTTACAGGGGTGATAACCCTTCCCTATGTTCTCCAAAAAGCTTAAAAATTGATTTTTTGGCTGCAGCTACACTTAAAAATTTACCTGTTCCAAATTACAAACAGATTCTACTTACGAACAAACCTACAGTCCCTGTCTTGTTTGCACCGCCTGTATACTGCTGTCCAGAGTATATAGGGTTTTAGGTATAGGGTTTTATTTTGGGTGCAGGGTTCCCCTTAATATCCATACAAGACCTAAAGGGTCTGGTAATGGGCTGGGGTAGGGGGGGGGGGGGGGTGATGGGGTAGCCATGTCATTTTTCTCAAAGATTTTCATCCATATTGCCAGGACAAGACATGACATTAAAGCCGCAAGCATTTTTAACCACTTAAGCCCCGGACCATTTCGGGCCATTAGGACCAAGCCTGTTTTTGGGATTCGGCACTGCGCTGCTTTAACTGTAAATTGTGCGGACATGCAATGTTGTACCCAAATGAAATTTGCGTCCTTTTCTTCCCACAAATAGAGCTTTCTTTTAATGGTATTTGATTGCCTCTGCGATTTTTATTTTTTGCGATATAAATGGAAAAAGAACGAAAATTTTGAAAAAAAAAGATATTTTCTACTTTTTGTTATAAGAAAAATCGAATAAACTCAATTTTAGTCATACATTTAGGCCAAAATGTATTCAGCCACATGTCTTTAGTAAAAAAAATGTCAATAAGCATATATTTATTGGTTTGCGCAAAAGTTATAGCGTTTACAAACTAGGGTACATTTTCTGAAATTTACACAGCTTTAAATTTATGACTGCCTATCTCATTTCTTGAGGTGCTAAAATGGCAGGGCAGTACAAAACCCCCCCAAATGACCCCATTTTGGAAAGTAGACACCCCAGGGAAATTGATGAGAGGCATGTTGAGCCCATTGAATATTTATTTTTTTTGTCCCAAGTGATTGAATAATGACAAAAAAAAAAAAAAAAATTACAAAAAGTTGTCACTAAATGATATATTGCTCACACATGCCATGGTTATATGTGGAATTGCACCCCAAAATACATTCTGCTGCTTCTTCTGAGTACGGGGATACCACATGTGTGGGACTTTTTAGGAGCCTAGCCACGTACGGGACCCCGGAAACCAAGCACCGCCTTCAGGATTTCTAAGGGCGCAAATTTTTGATTTCACTCCTCACTACCTATCACAGTTTCGAAGGCCATAAAATGCCAAAATAGCACAGAACCCCCCCAAATGACCCCATTTTGGAAAGTAGACACCCCAAGCTATTTACTGAGAGGCATGTTCAGTCCATGGAATATTTTATATTTTGCCACAAGTTGCGGGAATATGACAAACTTTTTTTTTTTTGCACAAAGTTGTCACTAAATGATATATTGCTCACACATGCCATGGGCATATGTGAAATTACACCCCAAAATACATTCTGCTGCCTCTCCTGAGTACGGGGATACCACATGTGTGGGACTTATTGGGAGCCTAGCCGCGTACGGGACCCCAAAAACCAAGCACCGCCTTCAAGGTTTCTAAGGGCATAAATTTTTGATTTCACTCCTCACTACCTATCACAGTTTTGAAGGCCATAAAATGCCAAGATGGCACAAAACCCCCCCAAATGACCCCATTTTGGAAAGTAGACACCCCAAGCTATTTGCTGAGAGGCATGTTGACCCCATTGAATATTTTTTTTTTTTGTCCCAAATGATTGAATAATGACAAAAAGAAAAAAAAAATGTACAAAAAGTTGTCACTAAATGATATATTGCTCACACATGCCATGGTTATATGTGGAATTGCACCCCAAAATACATTCTGCTGCTTTTCCTGAGTACGGGGATACCACATGTGTGGGACTTTTTGGGAGCCTAGCCGCGTACAGGGCCCCAAAAACCAAGCACTGCGAACGCTGCAGTTATGTGTGTTGTGTTTGGTAAGTGACAGTGATCGATCGATACTGCACTTGGGTGGGCTGGGCTGGGCGGAGGGGCTAAACGCAGGCGCTAGCAGGTATCTGGGCTGATCCCGCTAACACTGCGTTTTTGGGAACCCTAAACCGCTGGGGATGCTAGTATAGATCTGATCAGATCTGATCAGATACTATACCACTAAGGGGGGTGTATGCTTTGCGCGTGGGTGTTAGCGTTACTGTCACTAACCTAACACTGCCTGGGGCGACGCAGACCCTCTCTGGCGCTAAAACCTAATTGATCTCACCCGCCGGGCGATCAGGGGGGTTAAACCTTTATTGGGTTATATACGGCGGGTGCCCTGATGCTATAAAAAGCAAACTAATCAACCAGCGTCACCCGTAACCTTTATATGGTGATCACTGGTGAAAGGGTTAACTAGGGGCAATCAGGGGGTTAAAATCTTTATTAGGTTAAATATGGGGGTACCTGACACTATATAAAAACCTGACGGGTAACCTAAATAACTAAATAACTTACTGGCTAACCAGTGACACCAGTGACGCTTATACGGCGATCACTGGTGAAAGGGTTAACTCTAGGGGCAATCAGGGGGTTAAAATAATATATGGGGGTACCTGACACTAATAAAAACCTGCGGCGAACCTAAAAAAAAATAACACCAGCGACACGAATACAGCGATCGGAAAAACAATCGCTTAGTGACGCTGAAGTTAGGGGGTGAAAGGGTTACCTGGGGGGTGATCAAGGGGTTAAACCTTTATTAGGGGGGGTTAGGGGGCTACCCTGGACCTAAAGGGGCCTAATCCTAACTGCCCTGCAACTTTTTACAATCACAGATGACACTAAATGCAGTGATCAGTAAAATAAATGATCACTGCAATCAGTGACACTGTGATTGGGGGCTTTGGGGTGACCTGGGGGGTGATCTGGGGGTGACTGGGGGGTGATTTGTGTGCCTATGTGTACCTACGTGTCAGTGGACTGTTAGTGCACTAACCTGCTTCCTCTCTGCTCGGCGCCGGGAACGGAAAGACCGCGGCGAGGGAGATGACATCACTTCCTCCAGCCTCTGTTTACATCACATGGCGGAGGAAGCATTTTCATTGGCCGGGAGCGATCGCGAGGGGGGGGGCGGAATCGAGCGCCCCCCCCCTCATGCCTGATCGCTCCCGAACACTTAACGGCCGCTCACTGCAGTGAAGGGGGGTCCGGATGGACCCCCCAACTGCACAAAGGCGATCACGTAGATCTACGTGATTCTGCCTGTCCGTGCCATTCTGCCGACGTAAATCGGCGGTGGGCGGTCGTTAAGTGGTTAAATGGCTTTTTTTCCTTTACAAATGTCATTTTGTGCAGGGACAGTTCTAAACATGGGAAACATATGCCACTTCACAAGCATACTTTAGACACCCCCAGGTTCGATATTTAAAGGAATATTTCACTTTTTTTTTTCACTTTATGCATCATTAAAATGACTGCTCCATAAAAAACGGCTGTTTTTAAAACTTATTTTTGCATTGATACATGTCCCCTGGGTCAGAACCCGGGTCCCCAAACCCTTTTTAGGACAATAACATGCATATTAGCCGTTATAATTAGCACTTTAGATTTTGAACGTTCGCGTCCATTGTATTTAATAGGGTTCTAACGTTCACGCAAACTTTCGGTCCGTTCGCAGGTTCTGGTGCGAACTGAACCGGGGAGTGTTCGGCTCATCCTTAGTTCTAAGCACGAGAAACAAGCGCGACTTTACAGGCATACTATACACACACCCTAGGTACGAAATTTAAAGGAATATTTCACTTTTATTTCACTTTAAGCATTATTAAAATCACTGCTTCCGGAAAAACGTCCGTTTTTAAAACTTTTTTTGCATTGTTACATGTCCCCTGGGGCAGTGTCCCCAAACACTTTTTATTACAATAACTTGCATATAAGCCTTTAAAATTAGCACTTTAGATTTCTCCCATAGACTTTTCGAATTTGCTGCGAACACCCCAAATTGTTCGCTGTTCGGCGAACGGGCGAACAGGCAATGTTCGAGTCGAACATGAGTTTGACTCGAACTCGAAGCTCATCCCTAGTTGTGATGAAATACGGTTTTTACATGCTGCAATGGGCTACCTGTATTTAAAGTGGTTCCGAAGCAAAGTGTTTTTTTTTACCTTGTTGCATTCTCTGCATTATGGTAAAAAAAAAATCTTCCATTGTCCATTCCCCCCCCCCCTTCCCTAAACACTTACCTGACATTACACTCAGTCCAGCGTTGTTCCCTCTGGCAGCCATGCACTACTCTCTTTCTGCATTCACAGGCTTTACTGAGATTAACGGGAGCCATTGGCTCCTGCTGCTGTCAGTCAAATTCTGTAAGGAGGGAGTGGGGGTGGTGCCAAGCCATGCTGTCTGACACTTACAGCCTGGCTCAGGAGCACGCCCACACAATTCCCTCAATAGCAAGCAGCTTGCTATGGGGGCACTTAGAGAAGAGGAGGATCCTCTTCCTGTGATTTAAAGCCAAGAAAGCTGCCACCTTAGCTTTCTTGGCTGTAAATCATCATCTTGGCTGCCATCTTAGCTGTTTGATCTGCAGTTGCTATGATCCTGCACATGTGATCAACTATGATGCCAGCCATTTGATGGCATAACAGTTTGGTTGAGAGAACAAGCAACTGTGACAGTTATCATTCATTATTCGTTATCATTCGTTATCATTCATTGCGTGTTTTGAAAGTAACTCTTTTGGGAAACCATTAAATCAATGGGTTTAGTTCCACTTTAAAGTACTGAGTGAAATTGTATTTTGCAGTGTGCATATTGGGGTGCATTATAAAGTGCACTGAAGAGCATGGTGCGAATGTATAAAGTAAAAAGTGCTGAGTGTAATGTGTGGAATGGAGCATTGTGCTGAGAGTATTTGAGGTGCATGCTGAGAAGCGCTCAGTGTATTTGAGGTACATTCTGTAGAGTACATATCCTAGCATATTTATTGAAGTAGAAATATTTGCCTTTTTTTATCTACTGATTTTATACTTTTATAAAACATGTTGTCATAATGACAAGTATGGCCCAATTCAGTCCTCAAGAAGTATAGAATGTATAGAATCTCTTATTTTAACACCCTAGATGTGGATACAATACTGTTAAGCAGAATACAATTTACAGCATTTACATCCCACTCATTAGAATACGGCTGAGGGAGGTTGGGAGCTGCATGTAGAGCATCACTTGTGTTAGCATTGTATTAAACCTAAAAACTGGGACAAGCATGTGACATTTCGTTTTTTACTCTATAAAAACCAGTCCATGATTCCTTTGGGGCCTTGAGTACAGTAAATGTATTATCAAACTGTCAGTGTTAAATTGTGTTAAATTAAAATTGTTCAAATAATATGATATAATAAGCATGTTTTATACATGTGTCCAGTGATTGCCAAAAGAATGGCATGTTTGCTAAATTAAAACTTAAATAAAAGATACTACTTGTCATCTGCCAACATTCAGGAAAAAAAGTTAAAGCCTAACTAAAAGTGGTTGTAAAAGTAGAAGTTTTTTTTTTATCCTAATGCATTCTATGCATTAAGATAAAAAGCCTTCTGTGTGCAGCAGCCCCCCTCAGCCCCATAATACTTACCTGAGGTCTCTCTCTGTCCAGCGATGTCCGTGAGTGTTTCAGCCATCCCAGATTTTCCTTCCTGATTGGCTGAGACACAGCAGTGGTACCATTGGCTCATGCTGCTGTTGATCAAAGTCAGCTAGCCAATCAGGGAAGAGAGGGGGCAGATCAAGGCTCTGTGTCTGAATGGATACAGAGAGCTGTGACTCAGCTTGGGTGCCCCCATAGCAAGCTGCTTGCTGTGGGAGCACTGAACAGGAGGGAGGGGCCAGGAGCACAGAAGAGGGACCTGAGAAGAGGAGGATCTGGCCTGGGTTCCGCCGCTTGATTGTTCTTATAGGCGGCGGGAGGGGACATCACCCCCCTCCCGCCACCATCCGGTGCTTCTCCAGGCTCTCCCATGCCATCGGGGACCCAGAGAGAATCGTCCGGCGCCGGTGGTTGGTCACGTGACGAGCATAGAGATGACTGGTGACCAGATGGTCACCAGTCATCTCTATGATCGTCGGAGGCCTGGGCGCGATGTGATGACGTCACGCACGGGTCCTCATATGTAAACAAAGCTGCCATTGCAGCTAGTAAGTATGAGATCAGTGAAAAAAATTTCACGATCTCATGCTTTCCAGCCTGGAGGAGAGATGTGGGGTCTTATTGACCCCGCATCTCTCAATAAAGAGGACCTGTCACACACATTCCTATTACAAGGGATGTTTACATTCCTTGTAATAGGAATAAAAGTGATCCAAAAAAAAAAAAGTAAAAAAAAGAGTAAGAAATACAAAAAAGTAAAAAATAAAAATAAAAAAAATAAGCAAAAATAAGAAAAAACGCCCCTGTCCCCGGTAGCTCGCGGTCAGAAGCGAACGCACACGTAAGTCCCGCCCACATATGGAGACGCCGTTCAAACCACATATGTGAGGCATCACCGTGTGCGTTAGAGTGCGTGCAACAATTCTAGCACTAGACCTCCTCTGTAACTCTAACCTGGTAACCTGTAAAAAAAATTAAAGCGTCGCCTATGGAGATTTTTAAGTACCGAAGTTTGGCGCCATTCCATGAGTGTGTGCAATTTTAAAGCGTGACATGTTAGGTATCTATTTACTCGGAGTAACATCATCTTTCATATTTTCCCAAAAAATTGGGCTAAGTTTACTGTTTTGTTATTTTTTAATTCATGAAACCATTTTTTTTCCCAAAAAAAGGCGTTTGAAAAATTATTGCGAAAATATAGTGCAAGAAAAAAAGTTGCAATGACCGTCATTTTATTCCCTAGGGTGTCTGCTAAAAAAAACATATACAATGTTTGGGGGTTCTGAGTAATTTTCTAGCAAAAGAATGATGATTTGTACATGTAGGAGAGAAGTGCCAGAATAGGCCTGGTATTGATGTGGTAAAAAAAGCCAGGTGTTGAAGTGGTTAAAGGGATATTAAAGTCTTGTTTTTTTTTTCTTTAAGTTAAAAAAAAAACAAAAAAACATGTTAAGCTTACCTGCTCTGTGAAATGGTTTTGCACAGAGCAGCCTGGATCCTCCTCTTCTCAGGTCCCACGGTGGTGCTTCTGGCTCCTCCCTCCTACGCTCCTGACCAGCGGCTCTGTGTGTCCATTCACACATGGAGCCATGACTCAGCCAAACCCCCTCTGTCTCCTGATTGGTTTACTGGCTGTGATTGCCAATGGCTCCTGCTGCTACTAATCAGCAGTGCGAGTCCCAGAGAGACAAGGCTCTAGTGGACATCGCTGGATCGAGAGGAGGCTCAGGTAAGTATTAGGGTGGGCAAGGGGGGCTGCTGCACACAGAAGATGTTTTACCTTCATGTAAAGAATGCATGAAGGTAAAAAAACCTTGTGCCTTAACAGCCACTTTAAAAGTAAACAGCTAAATATACAATTGTAATACAGTTATAGGGGAAACTGCTTTACCTTCAAAAAGATTTGTATTTTTGTCTAACCTGTCCAGATATTTACATATCCCTGCCAGACAGCATAACTGACTTTTCTCTACTGCTGAGCACATCCCTCTGCTTTTCTCCCCCTGTCAGCCTGTTCTTTGCCAGTATATGTAGCACATCTGATGGACTCCTAGTGCAGTTTCTCACTTTCTGAAACATCCAAAGTCTGGTTTAGTGGTTTAACTACATTTTCCAAGTTTGGGTAACATAATGAAGTACCGTAGCTCCAAAATGTGAGCAGACAAGTAGCTTTTGTTGGTAATGTCACTGGATTGCACCAGCAAGTTATGCAGCAAGCTAATCAATTGGGTTGGTTTGTGTTTTATGCCGACTATAGTTTAAAGCGGATTTCCACCCAAAAATGGAACTTCCGCTTTTCAGATTCTCCCCCCCCCCCCCCGGTGTCACATTTAACACCTTTCAGGGGGAGGGGGAAGCAGATACCTGGGGGGTGTCTATAGTATGCCTGTAAAGTGGTGCATTTTTCCTGTGTTTAGAACAGTCCTGCAGCAAATTGACATTTCTAAAGGAAAAAAAGTAATTTAAAACTGCTAGCAGCTGTAATCTATTGTCAGGTTCAGGCAATATAGATGAAAATCATTGAGAAAAACGGAATGGGTCCCCCCCACAGTCCATTACCAGGCACCCATATAAAAAAAAAAAAAAGGCGTGGGGGTCCCCCAGGCCCTGTATACTATGAACAGCAGTATATACAGGTGATACTCGAAAAATTACAATATCGTGAAAAATTTTATTTATTTCACTAATGCAACTTAACCACTTCAGCCCCGGACCATTTGGCTGCCTAAAGACCAGAGGACTTTTTACAAATTGGCACTGCGCTGCTTTAACTGCTAATTGCGCGGTCATGCGATGTTGTACCCAAACAAAATTTGCGTCCTTTTTTTCCCACAAATAGAGCTTTCTTTTTATGGTATTTTATTGCCTCTGCGATTTTTATTTTTTGCGATATAAACGGAAAGACTGAAAATTTAGAAAATAAATTATATTTTCTACTTTTTTTATAAGAAATCCAATAAACTCAATTTTAGCCATACATTTAGGCCAAAATGTATTCAGCCACATGTCTTTGGTAAAAAAAATCAAAAAGCGTTCATATTTATTAGTTTGCGCAAAGGTTATAGCGTCTACAAACTAGGGTACATTTTCTGGAATTTACGCAGCTTTTAGTTTCTGACTGCCTATCTCATTTCTTGAGGTGTTAAAATGGCAGGGCAATACAAACCGCCCCCAAATGACCCCTATTTGGAAAGTAGACACCCCAAGAAATTGCTGAGAGGCATGTTAAGCCCACTGAATATTATTATTTTTTGTCCCAAGTGATTGAAAAATGACAAAAAAAAAAACGAAATTATATATTGCTCACACATGCCATGGTTATATGTGGAATTACACTCCAAAATACATTCTTCTGATTCTCCTGAGTACGGGGATACCACATATGTGGGACTTTTTGGGAGCCTAGCCGCATACGGGCCCCAAAAGCCAATCACCGCCTTCAGGATTTCTAAGGGCGTAAATTTTTGATTTCACTCCTCACTACCTATCACAGTTTTGAAGGCCATAAAATGCCAAGATAGCACAAAATACCCCCAAATGACACCATTTTGGAAAGTAGACACCCCAAGCTATTAGCTCAGAGGCATGTTGAGTCCATGGAATGTTTTATATTTTGCCACAAGTTGCGGGAAAATTACAAAGTTTTTTTTTTTTTGCACAAAGCTGTCACTAAATGATATATTGCTCAAACATGCCATGGGCATATGTGGAATTATACCCCAAAATACATTCTACTGCTTCTCCTGAGAATGGGGATACCACATATGTGGGACTTTTTGGGAGCCTAGCCGCATATGGGGCCCCAAAAACCAATCACCGCCTTCAGGATTTCTAAGGGTGTAAATTTTTGATTTCACTCACTACCTATCACAGTTTTGAAGGCCATAAAATGCCAAGATAGCACAACCCCCCCCCCCCCCCCCCCAAATGACCCCATTTTGGAAAGTAGACACCCCAAGCTATTTTTTTTAATTTTTTTTTCAAATTTAAAAACTTTGTGACAAAAAGTGAGATCTGCAAAATACTCACCAACTTCTCAGCAAATAGCTTGGGGTGTCTACTTTCCAAAATGGGGTAATTTGGGGGGGGGTTGTGCCATCTGGGCATTCCATGGTCTCTGAAACTATGATAGGCAGTGAGGAGTGAAATAAATCAAAAATCTACACCCTTAGAAAGCCTGAAGGCGGTGCTTGGTTTTTGGGGTCCCATACGCGGCTAGGCTCCCAAAAAGTCTCACACATGTGGTATCCCCGTACTCAGGAGAAGCAACAGAATGTATTTTGGGGTGTAATTTCACATATGCCCATGACATGTTTGAGCAACATATCATTTAGTGACAACTTTCTGTGAAACAAAAAAATAAATAAAAAAATTCCAGAAACTTGTGGCAAAATATAAAATATTCCATGGACTCAACATGCCTCTCAGCAAATATCTTAAAGTGTCTTCTTTCCAAAATGGGATCATTTGGTTTTTTTTTGTGCTATCTTGACATTTCATGGCCTCCATAACTGTGATAGGTAGTGAGGAAGTGAAATCACCATTTTACGCCCTTAGAAAGCCTGAAGGCGGTGATTGGTTTTTGGGGTCCTGTACGCGGCTAGTCTACCAAAAAGTCTCACACATGTGGTATCCCCGTACTCAGAAGAAGCAGCAGAATGTATTTTGGGGTGTAATTCCACATATGCCCATGGCATATTTGAGCAATATATCATTTAGTGACAACTTTGTGCAAAAAAATAATAATATTTTTTTCCTGCGACTTGTGTCAAAATATTAAATATTCCATGGATATCGACATGCCTCTCAGAAAATAGCTTGGGGTCTACTTTCCAAAATTGGGTCATTTGGGGGGGGGGGGGGGCGTTTGAACTGTCCTGGCATTTTATGCACAACATTTAGAAGCTTATGTCACACATCACCCACTCTTCTAAAGACAAAGCCCTTTCTGACACTTTTTGTCCAGACCCCAAAGCATCCTCCCCATGTTGAGGGCATGTGGCCTGGTACGGTCCAGGAGGGAGGGGGCGCTCTCTCGTCCCCCCTCTTTTCCTGCGGCCTGCCAGGTTGCGTGCTCGGCTAAGGGTCTGGTATGGGTTTTTGGGGGGAACTCCACGCCATTTTTTTAAAATTATTTGGCGCGGAGTTCCCCTTAATATCCATACCAGGCCTGAAGGGCCTTGTAATTGAATTTGGGGGGACCCCCACGCATTTATTTTTATTTTTTATCAATGACTTTCAATTACTTTTCTCTATATTGCCGGGAGCCGACAATTCATTACAGCCGCGAGTACTTTTAAATGATTTTTTTCCTTCAGAAATGACATTTTGTGCAGGGACAGTTCTAAGCACGGGAAACAAGCGCTACTTTACAGACATACTATACGCACCCCCCAGGTACGAAATTTAAAGGAATATTTCACTTTAATTATTTCACTTTAAGCATTATTAAAATCACTGCTCCCGAAAAACCGTCAATTTTTAAAACTTTTTTTTGCATTGATACATGTCCCCTGGGGCAGGACCCGGGTCCCCAAACACTTTTTATGACAATAACTTGCATATAAGCCTTTAAAATTAGCACTTTAGATTTTTCATGTTCGTGTCCCATAGACTTTAACCACTTGAGGCCCAGGCCAATTCTGACACTTCGCTCCTACATGTAAAAATCATAATTTTTTTGCTAGAAAATTACTTAGAACCCCCAAACACTATATATGTTTTTTTAGCAAAGACCCTAGAGAATACAATGGCGGTCATTGCAACTTTTTATCTCGCATGGTATTTGCGTAGGAATTTTTCAAACGCGTTTTTTTTGGGGAAAAAAATGTTTCATGCTTTAAAAAAAAAAAAAACAGTAAAGTTAGCCTAATTTTTTTGAATAATGTGAAAGATGAAACTACGCCAAGTAAATAGATACCTAACATGTCATGCTTCAAATTTGCAAACGCTCGTGGAATGGCGTGAAACTTCGGTAGTTAAAAATCCCCATAGGCGACGCTTTAAAAAAATTTACTGGCTACATTTTTTGAGCTACAGAGGAGGTCTAGGGCTAGAATTATTGCTCTCGCTCTAACGTTCGCTGCAACACCTCACATGTGTGGTTTGAACACCGTTTTCACTTGCGTATGCGTTCGCTTCTGCATGCGAGCACATGGGGACGGGGGCACTTTAAAAAAAAAAAAAAAATTAATTATTGTTAATTTTACTTCTTTTTTTTATTTTGACACTTTAAAAGATAAAATAAAAATTTGATCACTTTTATTCCTATTACAAGGAATGTAAACATCCCTTGTAATAGGAATAAGCATGACAGGTCCTCTTTACAGTGAGATGTGGGGTCAATAAGACCCCACATCTCACCTCTAGGCTTGGAAGCCTAAAAAAAAAAAAAAAAACTGCTTCAAAGCGGCGCCGTTTTTTTGAATGCAGAGGCCGGGCCTGACATCACAACATCGCGCCCGGCCTCCGACGATCATAGACACTCCGGCGACCATCTGGCCTGCCGGAAATCTCTATAATCTACATCCAGGGCCTGTGGATCCTGTCACCGACTCACCGATCGCACAGGTGAGTCGGTAGAAGCACCGGAGGGCGGCGGGAGGGGGGGGACGTCCCATTCTGCTGCCCGTAAGAACGATCAAGCGGTGGAACAGCCGCTATGATGATTCTCATGGTGTAGGGAATCGCTGGCTGAAACCAGCAATATCTGAATGATGCCTGTAGCTGCAGGCATCATTCAGATATACCCCCACAAGCCCGAGGACGTCATATGACGTCCTGTGGGCCTGAAGTAGTTAACGGTGTTCGGATGTTCGAACAAATGTATTGCCTGTTCGCATGTTCTAATGCGAACCGAACTGGGGGGATTTCGGCTCATCCCTAACTGTGGTGGTGAAATCACCTCCTATAGTGCTGGAGTCACGGCTATATGTATCATGGGAGCAAACGCTGTTGCTGTCAAGATAAAAAAATCCACGCTGCAGCTGAATGGTGTACCTGAAAAGATGGTTAACAATAAAACACAGTAAAATTTTGAGTATATCCTCAAATAAGACTCAATAATAATTTATCAAAAAAGTACCATCATCCAGGTTGAATGTAAAACGGTTGAACCAAGTGAACCCATGGTGACAGTTGCTGATGCTGCCTGAGCCCATATAGGGTCACCTAGAAAAGAGGGGATTGATTGGACTGTCTCGGTACTGATAATATTGACACGTAAGTATCATAAAAAAAATATTTATTACATATAAAATTAAACAACATTAAAAAACAAGCCATACCCCACCCAAGTACAACAATGTCCTCGACCGGTTTCACGGATTCAACCGCTTCTTCAGGAGGAACTCTGTGTACCAAATAATACAATAAACTAACAAATAATAATAAACAGCATACATACAGTAATACAGGATATATAGACATTATGTGCAATCATTATTTGTATTAAGAAGACCTGCTCACCCAGTTCGGGCCGTGGACCAGCGAATGCTCATGAGACAGCCCCCCCACGGTAGACGAGGGGGAATGTAAGTGCCACTCTCTAATAAAAGCAATGTAATCATGATATGATTAAATATTGCTAAATTGGACTGGGACACCACGTGAGTATCTGTGCAGGATAGAGCAGGAGGGGGAGGAAAAAGCGAGGAAGGGAAACAGGGAGAGAAAGGGGAGGAAAGAAAGGGATCGGGGAAGAGCGGGGGGAGGGAAAGGAAGGAGGGAGGGAGTGGGGGGAAGGGGGGGGAAGAAAAAGGGGGGAAAAGAGGGGGGGAGGGGTGGGGAAAGGGGAGAGAGGGGGAGGAGAGGGGGGCGGAAGGGGGAGAGGAAAAAGGGGGTGAGGGAAGGGGGTAGGGAGAGGGTGGAAAGGGGAAAGGGGAGAAACAGGGGAGTGTTTGGAAAGGGTAAGTGAGCATGATGTGCTGAGACATCCCATCCACCATAAAGCAACTATGAACTATAGAAAGCTTACCAATTTACATGAGAGGCTGAGTGTGATAGGGCAGCAAGATGGCAGGGACGGATGATATATGATATTGGTCACAGGCAATATGTGCAGGGTGGCTAGTAGCTGTTAATAAGCCAAGCTATCGATGCACCAATAAGCCGCACAATATTGATCTGGTACAGGCTGCTGCAGAGGAAGGAGAGGAGGGAAAGGGGGGAAGGAGGGGAGAGGGAGGGGTAGGATTCACAGCGTTAGTGTGTCCAGAGGGAGGAAGTGTATGGAGAGGTAATCCACACAATTCCAGCAGCAGCAAAGGCTTGCCTGTCAGTAACCGTCCGACCACATAAGCCCTATGGAGAGTCGCACACGGCTCATGCTAATGGTCCCGGTGTGGGCCGTTAAATGAGCTCCTCAACCTCGCCGTGAGGTCGCGCCGCTCAAAGAACAGCGTCTGACGTCATTGGGTCAGCTCATCCACACAGCGACAATGCACGACGAGCGCTACCAAACATGTGCGCACCCACGAGACCCATAGGCCAGGGGCCAGGTCTGTAGGTGCAAGCAGGGATTGGTTGGAACAGCGTCCCTGCCAGGATGAGCACACGTGCGCCATAGGGGAGAAAACAAAGAGCCTGTACAGGTCATTAGGCCCACTGGGGGGAGCAAATCCCTACAAACAAAGAAATTGCATTGTAATTGAGCATAGAACAACAAAAAAGATTTGTTAAGACAAAGTGAAGCAATACTACTTTAGAGAGCAACTCTAGAGAATCACCATCATACAAATTTCTGGAGTTTTGGAGATACCCCACAAAGATATCATGACAGTGGGTCCTTATAATGGCGCTGAAATGAGTGTACAGATCATTGTCCCATCAGGGATTGCAGCAATTAGGTATTGAATCCCCAAGTCAATCCTTAGGGAAATGGACAAGGTGGGGGAAGGGAGGGGGAAGGGGAGGAAGAGAAATAGGGGGAGGGGAGGGGGAATGGGGGAGTTGGAGGAGGAAAGGGGGGGAAGAAAGAGAAGGAAAGGTGGGGGCCCAGGGCCCAAAATTACAAGAATGATTTATATGAAACCATTTCATTAAGGCCTGGGGGGGTGGTGGCATCAAGGTGCTCTATCCAGAGAGTTTCTCTCTGCAAGATAGCCCTGTCCCAATCACCCCCCCATGGGTTAGGTTTGATCACCTCTAAGACCAGAAAGCGAACTACTGTGGTGTCGTATCGGTGGTGCAGCCCAATGTGTCTACCGATACTGGTGAGTTTTCCACTCCCGGAGTAATAGAGGTGGTCCCCAATGCGCTGTCTAAATTCCCTGATGGTCTTGCCCACATAAAAGGCATTGCAGTTGCAGACCATCAGGTAAATAACCCCCCTGGTGCCACAATCGGCATATGTACGTGGGAGTAAGTATTCTCCATTCGGTAGAATGAAGTTCTTCCCCTCTATTACCCGGCGGCAACGAGGGCACACATCTAAATGTACCATTGGGTCCCGGTCTGGGGGAAGTGTTTGGTGCGTAGTGACTCTGAGTAAGATGATCTCGCAGTAAATAGGCTCTGCAGAAAACTAATTCAGGGTTAGGTTGCACATGTTTATTCAAAATACTGTGTTCAGCAAGTAGATGCCAGTGCCTAGTTAAGATTGTTCTTAAAGCGGAGCTCCCGCGGCCAAATCGTTTTTGTTTTTGGTCATTACATTCTTTTATGCCTATTAAATCAGTACTCACGTCTCTGCTGTATAAAAACCTCTGCATTGCGATTCCATCTGGCAGGATAACTTATATTCTGTTTTCATAGCGATTTCCATTTTGCTTGTGGCCATTAGAAGCCCACAAGCAGATACTTCCTAGTTGCGGCGAATGCTGAACTCCCAGCATTCACCGCTTGTTCTCGTGCATGCTCAGTATTTCTGGCGAGCAGGGACACAAACATCCGGGTTGCTATCACAACGGGCGGCGTCGCTGAAAGTTACCGCCCCGTTGTCATGTCAACAAAAGCCATTGTAAACAAAGGAGAGCAAAGCAGAGCTCAGTACGCGACAGACCTGCAGCGGTACAAGTAATCAGAAAGATGCTGACATTGAAAGTCAATGAATATAATTAGAATTGTAATTATTATGCTTTTAAAATGTTCTGCTGAATAATATTTGATGTCATTATTTTTTAAATTAAATTAGTAAATATACATTATTTTTTTATATTATCTCTTTATACTTAGATATATACATACATTATAAGCAAATTAATTGAAATAAACATTTTTCTTTAAAAGTAATATATATATATATATATATATATATATATATATATATATATATAGATAGTTACACATATATATATATATATATATATATATATATATATATATATATATATATATATATATATATGTGTGTGAAAAAAATATACATATAGATATACATATATATATAAATATATTTTTTCCACATATATATATGTGTGTGTGTGTGTATATATATATATATATATATACTGTGAGGGGGTTAGCTCGGCAGCGGGTGTGTGTGACCTCCTGGATGGGTTCACCACACAAAAACAGGCACAGCAGACAGAGTTTGTAGTTGCAAAAACAAAAGGTGCGGTTTATTTAAACTATTTACAGGGGAAAAACAGCAAAGCAAAAAGAAACATAAAAAATAAATCCTGGTCAGCTTGACCGCTTACTACACACATAGGTTCCCTGTCTGACAACTAGGTGCAGCCTTGTGCTGCCCCAGCCCCTATCTCCTTGTTTTTTGAAGGTTTTAGCCACACAGGCTTTGTCTCACCGCACAGGACAGAAACACACTCCCCAGTCTTGCACAACAGGATGGATGGAGCATCTCCCTTAGCATGTTGGGAGTTCTTGTAGAGGGCTCAATGAGCCACTTGATTCAGCTGGGCGCATTAACTCTTCCCCCACAAGACTCCCAAGCACTCCCCCTAGTGGTATGAATTTGCATAAAGCCTGAATCTAGGCAGGGCATACATACCTACCATCCTGGATTCAACCTGGTGATTTTACCTGCCTGCTGTCACAATATATATATATATATATATATTTACACATACACACATTATTTTATTAAATGTATATATATATATATATATATATATATATATATATATATATGTTAGTATTTGTAGTTTTTTAAACATTGCACTCTTTATATTTTATTTGCTATTTTTTACAATGATTCAAAATAATTTTTAGGCTTTTTAACATATTGACAATTACATTCACTTTACCATGTGTTTGTTTTAGACTACAATATAGTTCTTGAAGGAGTGTTTGAAGTGTTTATGTTATAGGAGTACTGTCTCTGTCTGGCCAATTCTATTCATATTCTGGCATTCTTATCTACTCCATAGACAGCAATACTCGCTCATGTTGCCCCAGACAATGACAATCCCACAAACATGAAAAACACTAATCTATACACATTTATATTCAGACTTTTTTACAAATGGACACCCTTGATAGTATCTTAAGAAACTGATTTGAGCATTATCTAATCATAGTACAGAAAATATTCCATTTGATTCTTATCCTTGGTCTTGGTCCGATTTTTTATTATATAAATATTATTTATAGAAATTAGTACATATTTAGTAAAAAAAGTATATTTTAAGAATATTTTTTAAATATTTTCATTTATCGGTATATAGCAACATTTTATTAACTTATTTAGTTGTATCACTGTATACAATTTCAGAATTTTGAATAAATACCCCAAACTGTATCAAATATATAGATATGGTAAGTAAAATAGTGATTATTTAAATTATTTGTTATTAAATTTTTAGATTATATTAAAAATGATATTAACAGCTTTATTGATATTATTTTTATATTTAGGACAATAAGCCAATATCCACATCCTCACTTTCAGAAACCTATAGTTCTTTGTGTCAAGAGGAAAGAGTAAAGCCTCGTACACACGATCGGATATCCTATGGATTCTAATCCAATGGTTTTGTCCATCGGAAATCGATGAAGCTGACTTCCATCAGTCTTGCCTACACACCATCAGTCAAAAAACCAACCGCTCAAACGCGGTGAAGTAAAGCACTCCGATGAGCAGAGAAAAATGAAGTTCAATGCTTCTGAGCATGCGTCGACTTGATTCTGAGCATGCGTGGATTTTTTATCCGATGGACTTGCCCATAGAAGATCGGAATTTGCTATCGGTTTTTGATCCATCGGAAAAATTTTAAAACATGTTCTATTTTTAAAACCGATGGAAAAAAGACCGATGGGTCCCATACACGATCGGTTTGTCCGATGAAAAAAGTCCATCGGACTGTTTTCATCGGTTAAAACCGATCGTGTGTACAGGGCTATAGTGTTTTTTTCTAAATATATCTAAAAATAAAAGTTAACAATATCTGCATAAAATGTAATATATATATACATTTATATTTAGCATTTTGTCTGTGTGTTTATGTGTCATATATGTATAAGAATATATATATATATATATATATATATAGACACACACATATATATATATATATATATATATATATATATACACATATATACACACGTATACATACACACACAAACATACATATATTTTTTTTAAATATATATATATATATATATATATATATATATATATATCAATATAGATATATATATGTTTATATTTAAACACAGATAGAGATAAAGTTCTTTAATTATATTTTTTAATAAAATAAAAAAATCTAGAAAATAGGAAATATATTTATAAATTAATTTATTATTTTATATATTTATTATTAATTATGATAATTAAAAAATATTTTCTTTCACGTAAATTTTCTAGATTTCATATTATTTCTCTTTATTGTAGCGTAATATAATCGTAAAACAATTATTGGCAAGGTATCTGTCCCGTGAGAATGATCCTGCGTTTCCTAAAAATCCAACCATTCCATCATCTAGTGTTGATTCTTCAACCACACTATCTCAAGAGACTGATGATGATAGAATAGGAAAAACACACTGGTGTTTGTGTCAGGGCTGTATAGCAATGCCAACCCAAGTTGAATCAATTTGCTGTCGAGAGATTGACGATGTACTAGGATTCATACCTGAGGGAGGACAATGCATCACAGAAGCACCTATGTTCTGTTCTCAAATTGCCACAGAGGAACATGTCAGACTCATGAATACTATGATGCATCTGGAGGGATTGCCTGTTGTAGATGCCGACAACAACAGGTAATTAAACAACTAAAATTACTTAATTTTTTATTTTTTTTATAAAATCTGTTACTTTTATATTATAAAATTAATATTATTATTAATTAAATATATATATGTACTAAATTGTAATAGGAGAATAAGGAAAACTGCCTATCGATCTTTCATAGCATGGATATACGATATTTTAGGAAAAGGTAACAGGAGGGTGATCCCATCGTGTGCAGTGAAAGTTGTGCGACAGGTGTTTCCAGATCCAAACGGCACATATGTTGGCTTTCTGTATTCTGAGGACTATGATGCATCCGAGATGGCATTTCATTAATTACGTTATTAAAATGTTTTGTTTTAATATGTTAATGTTTTTTTTCCCCCATTTAAATATATATATATATATATATATATATATATATATATTAATAATAAATAAGATATTCGATAGATAGAATTTTTTTTTTTATTTGACTTATAAAAGCAAAAATAACAATAAAAAATAAATATCTAAAATTATACAGTACACACATTTACATAACATACAAATAACAATAATACAATTTATTTACAAAATACTACAGATTTAAAAAAAAAAAAATATCAAAAAAAGGATGGTTATTGGTCAACAGTTGGAAAGCGAGTCATATATCTTCTCACAGCAGTACTAGTTTCCAGCCGTTCCACAGGAGCTATGTTTTTTGGCATGTCAATTATTTTGGACCTCCAAGAACTGGTTATGGTTCCCTCTACTATCGAAATCATGTTTGCAAGCATTACATAAGCATGGTCATTGTTTTTTTTTCTCATAAACATTCCGCACTATCCATTGTTTTCTACCTCTGGGAAACTCCAAGTTTTTACGTTGGACAAAATATTCTGCACCACTCATCTTTTTTTTTGTCAGAGCGGGATTACGTATCACGTTATGATTGTGGCTTAATGCCGCCAATTTAGTTCTTGCATCCATTGAATCAATGCCATAATGAATTCTTTTTGGACGATATTTAAGAATCATACTGTGATACGTTTCTAAAATACCGGTCTGACAAAAAAAGTAAGATGTTTGATGCCTTGTCAAGTTGAGGATCCAAAACAATTGTGGACAAAGCATGAAATGCAGGTGTCTGTTGGGTTAACCAAGGAACAGTCGGACTATTCACATTGACTTCTTTGTGAAGGCATCTATGCTCCACATCTCCAATTTCCCATACATGTTCATTTATCACATGATGTAGTACAGATTGCCAACGTTCTCTAAAGAGATCCTCATCTCCTTCGCAAGCTCTACTACACCAATAGAAATGGTTCAGTATGGGGCCAATCCACGGTACAATTGGACAATACAATTTTTTTGGGGAAATTTGATTAAAATTTTCTTTTTAAATTTTTAATATAATGCCAAAGATCGAATTGATGATTGATGTTTTTGTATTTTTCATTTCTTAATAATTTACGTATGCCAGTG